>CM037876.1:282158520-282814191 GCA_021292165.1 Shinisaurus crocodilurus | reverse complement strand
TACCAAGCTGGCATGTTGATTGCAATAGTAAATATTATGTGAGTATTTGCCCTGCTGGTTTAGTTGGTCATTTTAATCATTTTGCCAGGGAACAGGGAGGATATCTTACCGCACATCCAGTGTAGGTATGTCGTCATCCGTTACTACTTGAGTGCTTTACATAAGAACCTTTATGTTTGCTTGTTTTTCCATTCCTACCTAGCGAAGATAGAGTTGTAGATCAAGGAGGTAGAAAATAATGGATTGTGCAACTGTGGGCTAGTTTTTCTGTTGACAGATTTTCTGGTTCAAGTGCTTCTTCTCTCTTTCCATCACCTGACATGTTGTGCAGTATGAGGCATTTTTTCAGCTACACCAGACTTCATGGAATACATTTTGCGCACATATATTTTATAATGGCAGAATTATAGAAGCTTCCATCTACAGTAATACCTTGGATTACAAGTAACTTGGTTTGAGAGCGTTTTGCAAGACAAGCAAATTTTTAAATATTTATTTATTTTTTACTTGATATAAGCGACGTCTTGCAATACAAGTACTGTAGTACGGCTTAAATTAAAAATCTCTGTACAAATTTTTTTGGGGGGGATTTCGTTTTGATAAGAGTGTTTTGGATTACAAGCACGTTTCCGGAACAAATTATGCTCTCAATCCAAGGCATGACTGTATTTGCTATGTAAGGCTGAAGGCAATGTGAGTGTGGGAAGACTCGCATTCTCTTCTTTCTTGTTTATTACTAAAACTGGCTTTTTTTTCACTGCAAGAGACATGTTCAGGCCTCGTGTAAAGAAAATCATTTCTCCTCGTTGAAATTAATGAAAGAATGAGTCACTAGGAGAACGCCAAGAGGACTGCTGTTGAGAGAAAGAGATAGTTAGCATTGAAGGACATGCCTCTCTAATAACTTGCAATACCTTTTGCTAACACACTTTGAATCCATGATGTTCATTTCTCCCTACTGGCTTCCTAATCACTGCAAGTTATGAACACCAGTGAAGGAATTAATGGCAGCTTCTGGGCTCATGATGTGCAGATACCACTGCTGGTGTTGTAGCCTAATGATACACAGTTCCTTTCATGGTGAAGGGGGAAACTAGGTTATATCTCAACCTGGCCTATTATCTCACTAGATTGGGCAAAAAAGAGAGAGGATACTGTTTCCTGCAGAGGGGAGAAAGTTTGAACTGCCAAGAGAACAAGAAGGTGTCCTGACTGACTGATTTTTGATTGACTGATTCATCAACGCCCAGCTCAAACCGTTTAATCTAGGAACGTGAAATTTTGAAGGGACATTGCTTTTATGACGTAGACCCCCACTAAGGAAGGATTTTGGGAAATTCTGTCCCTAAGGGGGTGAAAAAGGGGGCAAAATCGCCCCACTCTCATATCTGCACTTCTGCAAATAGGCCTCACCTCATAATTGCTGCAGAAGCCAACTTGCTGCAGGAGCCATTAGCAGCAGTTATGCAAATAGCCCATACGCCACTTAGAATGTTAGTATGAATTCCTGCAAGGGCCCAATAGGCTGGGTATGCAAATCTCCCCTAGGCCATTTAGAATGTTCTCTGAGGGGGTGAAAAGGGAGGGGAACTTTTTACATGATGGGGTGAAAAGGGAGGGAAACTTTTTAAATGACTGACTGACTGTTGTGGGGGGGGGGGCACCGTCGCATAGGCTCCATCACATTTAGATGGATCTACCCCAAACTTGGCATGCTCACTCTTCATCACCTGTAGACTCTCAGGATTAACCTGATTTTTCTTTAAGAACAGATATTAGCCTAAACGTTACAGTTTCAGTCAGAGACACTGCATCTTTTCCATACATGTTTCTTTTTAAAACAATTATACCAAATCCTAAAATCCATGTGAGCGAAGCCACGGGCAACAGCTAGTAGGAATATAAAACTCAAATTCTCATTCAAGTTTATACAAATGTTATTGCAGGAGGTCAAACCCAAGGCCTCTGACTATGTTTTGCCATGTGAATAACTGATGTGGCCCTTCGCTGTGTGATCCAGCATTCACACCAACAAATGGCTTATGTGGATCTACAGAAACATCTCAGTGCTAGTGAGATTATACCATGGAGAGGTAACTTTTTTTTTTTGCCTTGACAAACTAGCTGTGTCTTTCCAGGGTGTAGAAAAACCATAATTGCATTTGCAGTTCGGTTATGTAACATGAAAATATTTTGCATGCATAATTAATGCAGCATTAGTGTTAAACACCAAGGCTCAATAAGTAATGTTTCAAGCTGATTCTTTTCACAACCGGATTTTATTTTTAATGGTCCAAGCAATAGTTTCCTGCCACCGCTCTGATGAAGTGATTTCACAGGAGAACATTGCTTGCAGTTATGTAATGTGTTTGGATTCCCCTCCTGTTTTGTTGTGCTATAGTACCTAGTTAAATCCCTCTAGAGCCACAATTCTAAACACACAGTGGGGCTGAATTTATTTATTTATTTATTTATTTATTATATTTTTATTCCACCCAATAGCCGAAGTTCTCTGGGCGGTTTACAACAGTTAAAATCATAAAATACAATATAAAATTTAAAACCACAGATTAAAAACAAACAGCAGAGCTAGCAGCAGCAGTTACACTAATGGAATTAAAAACAACTACAAGATTAAAATGATTAAAATGATTAAAATGCCTGGGAGAACAGAAAGGTCTTCACCTGGTGCCGGAAAGAATACAAAGTAGGCACCAGGAGAACCTCTTTGGGGAGCTCATTCCATAACCGGGGTGCCACAGCAGAAAAGGCCCTCCTCCTGATAGCCACCTGCCTCACTTCCTTTGGCAGGGGCTCTTGGAGAAGGACCGCTGATGCAGATCTTAGTGTCCTGGCAGGAACATATGGGAGGAGACGATCCTTCAGATACCCTGGCCCCAAGCCGTTTAGGGCTTTAAATGTTCATCAATTAATTTATTGTGTATAGCCAAAGGCCTTTACAATGAGCAACAAAAAACAAACAAAAGAAAGACATACCACATCTGAATACATACAGTATTACCTGCAAATTTACAAGTTAATATTTATAACTAAATCTTAAGATTTAGTACATTTGCATAACTAGAGCACTGGCTGCCAGTCTGTTTCCGGGCCTGATTCAAAGTGCTGGTGCTTTAAATGTTAGCACCAGCACTTTGAATCGGGCCCGGAAACAGACTGGCAGCCAGTGCAGATGAGAAAGCACTGGCATAATATGTCTGAATTCTCGGTAAGCATGCTGTAAGGGTCTTATGAAACTTGTTAGTTCATCTTGGTGGTCAATGAACCCAATGGAAATACAACAAGGAATCACCTTAAAGGCCCATAAACATACTGTGTTGTATTGTAGCATAGAAGCTCCTATTTCATCAGGTGCCTCTGACTTGTACTAGGTCTCTTCTCTCCCATCCTTGTGCAGCCCAAGTATATCATGGCAAAAGTGTTGAACTTCAGTGATAGGACATATTCTGGGCTGTCAACAGCCTCTGATGCTGCTTCCAAAGAGTGGCCTGTGTTGTGTTTTGTTGGTGTTTCTTATTTTAATACTTGGGTAGCTTTGGGAAAGCTTTAAACAACAAGCTGAGCACAGATACATGGCCCTACATCGTTTCCCACTGAGGTGCTGCAATACAGTAATACCTTGGATTGAGAGCATAATTTGTTCCGTAACCATGCTTGTAATCCAAAACACTCTTATATCAAAGCGAGTGTCTGGCGGGTGTGTGCGGGGCCGATTTCGGCCTGCTACGCCCACTCGAGGCGAGCAGTTACATCCCTACACTTGTCTTGCAAGACGTCGCTTGTTTATCAAGTCAAAAAATGTTAATTTTTTTTGCTTGTCTTGCAAAACGCTCTCAGACCAAGTTACTTGCAATCTAAGGTATTACTGTATAGCACAAACTTCGATTTGCCTTTGTACAGTTAAATAGAAGCTGTAGGATTTGGTGCATCGGACAACTATTGAAAATAGTTGGACCTCAAGAAATCTAAAAAGAGCTATACGTTTATATGGCAAGTCTACAAGTGTTACACTGTTTCCTGCAGCCAATACATAACGGGCAAAAAATGTCATTAAAACACCCAAATGTCATTTAAACACTCCTGAACATGTACCTGGGAGCCTTGCATTGAGCTTCTTCACACATGTTTAAGGATGCCAGGATTCATACCTGCAAAGTGGCAGGGAATTCTTATTAAGTCTGTTCTGCAACCCTCTCTTTTATTGTGTATCTTTTTATGTTTTAGAAATGTCTATCTCATTTTCCTTCCACTAGGAGAATTCAAAGAGGCGAACAGTGAAGAGATACAAATAATCAAGATAATATCAAACATCATGATAAAATATTGTAATAATAGAATCGGAAAACAGAACGGATTATGGGTTCAGCTTTCCCCTCTTTAAAGAGCCAGGTCTTCACCAGATGTCAGAAGGTATATGATGGGGCCATACAGGCCTCGCTAGTGAAGGTGTTCCAGCGTATTGGCACCAAAACAACTCTTTTCCTCGGCCACCTGCCAACCTCAGGTCGGTGGGAGGACCCAAAACAGGACCACAGATGTTAAATGGAGTCTACAGGCAGGCACATATGGGAGAAGGCACACAGGTCCCAAGCCATTTAGGGCTTTAAGTCTTACAGATGTTATGCTGTGTATCTGCTGCTATGCTGTGTTGTAAGTAGTTTTACCTTTATACTTTTAGTTCTTCATCTGATGCCTGTTTCTAGCCCCTACTGCTTTAAATTGGTTGTTTATTGTGCTGGTAGTTTTTTAAAACACGGATTTTGGGCTTGAATCTCCACTCCTCAAGAGTTTAAGAGAAAGGGCAGTTTAGCTGAGAATGTGCATCACGTGATGACAGTGATCTTGAGTGATGTCTTGCATGCGTGAAATAGTGATAAATGAACTGATGCTTTGCTCCCTTGAAGGGTATCTAAAATTTGCTGCCTGTTGTTGGTCCAAATGGTGTCCCTAGAATGGTAAAAGAAGAATAATTTTTCATTTTAGCACTATTTGGTGCGGGACCAGCTCTTGGTTAAGGGTCCTTGGGTGGGCCCCCTGGTAGTGGGAGTGGGAACAGCTCTCTGATGGGAGATACTACATATACTACATATAACCTGGTGGTCTGTTAACCATTTGTAAGAAGAAAAAAGAAATAAGAAAAAACAACGGTGGATATAGGAAGGACTTTATCCTGGATAGCCAGGACTTTTGAAAAAAATTGAAATTGTTTTGAAAAAATTGAAATAATTGTTTTGAAAAAATTGAAATACGTAATTGAAGGAATTGAAAAAATTGAAATATATACATTGTATTCAATGTTCATTTGTAATTAATAGAAATTTGTTAAGTTAAAAGAATTATTGGAATTATTTTGATCACGGTGGCAAATGGCATCTTTGGCATGAATTGGCTTTCACTAGCTGAAGCTGGACAGAGATAGTGTGGACCAATGTTACCCGTGCTCTTGCTCTAGTAACATCCAGGTTAGCCTATTGTGATGCATTGTACGTAGGACTGCCTTTGGTGACTACTAGAATTATTGGAATTATTTTGATCACGCTGGCCTTGGCTTTTTGTAACTATAGTAATTGCTCTGATGGGAGCCAGCATTTTAATTTCCCACAATGTCTTCAATGTAGTGTTATTCTGGGGTATTGTAGGGAATTCAAATGGCAGCCCCCAGTGGGAAGCAACGCTTTATTGGGGGCAGTGGAGAAAATTAAAATGGCGTTCCCTAGACCCTGCTGCACAGCATGATATTTTGTTGAAAAGGAGCCCCAGGGCATGTGCCAGCAGTGCGCCTTGGCAGCTTCCTGAGGATGCTGCATGCTGACACCGGGCCTGACTGGGGAAGGGAGAGAGAACAACTTGAACTTTCTGCTTCAGGCATTAAAATGTCTTCGGATCTCTATGAGAGACTTAAGGGGGACATTAGTACTGCGGTGTTCATGACTGCTCCAGTGTGAGCCTTTGGTTGGGTTAGATCCCAGTGTTTACAAAGGAGGAAGAGTTATTCCGTAAGTATAACTCTTCCTCTTATGAAAGACTTATTTGCCAGTGCCACCCAACCCTGTGAGCTACCGTGTTGGCACTGTGACTCACAGGGTCATTAGGGTCTTGCTCATATTTTATGAGTCGACTTTGTGGTTAGGTACTGTCCCATTAGACTATTTCAGGCACAAAGAGCCATTTTCATTGTGTAGATGAAATAGCTAGCCCTTGTTTAGGCATTACTAACATGAACACAGGGAGTGCAACTCAAATGCTCTCTACCCAGTCACACTTGCTGCTCCCTTCAGCCTAGAAGCAATGTGGAATGATAGAAGAATTCAGCAGTAACAAATCAACCTGCCCAACATAATTTTCTTCTCCCCCCGCCCCTTGTTTTCCTCCTTAAACTCTCAGCCTTGATCAATTTTATTTTTTATTGTGGGAGGGATATGTATGGTATGGACATTTTATAGAAGTAGAAACGGAGGAAACACTGTCAAACTTGAGGGGGGAATCCATTTTACATTTGTCCATCTTCCTGTCTCCTGTCAGAGGTTTTCATGGACATTGAAAGGAAAGGAAGGGAGATGCTTCTTTTAGGCTCCCTGGGTTTGTGAAACTCTAGATGAAATGTTTTGCTTCATGTCCTGCCCCCTTCAGATTTCCTGCAGGACTTTCTTGCTGAGGCTACTTGGGAGAGGCCAGTGCTCTATTTGAAAATTACTCACATTACAGTTATTCAAGTAAGCCAAAACAACATTTCGGATTGGTCAGGTGGGGAAAAAAACCCAGCAAAATATTGAGGTCAATTTATCCCTCCCTGTCTCAAGGGCAAAACCAGAAAGAAACACACGCTGCCTGTGACCTTAAATGTCTTGAACAGAAGTCACTATATCTATCCTACTTGTTTAAAGCACAGTTTGTACTGGTCTGAGACAGATTTTTTTATTCACTTGCATTTTACAGCAGTGTAAAGGGTGGGCAACCTGGTGCCCTCCAGATGTTTTGGACTACAATTTCCAGTAGCCCCAGCTGGCATGGGCAATGGTTGGTGCTTATGGGAGTTGTAGTCCAAAACATCTGGAGGGCACTGTGTTACCGGTAAGAGTGATTTAGTCAAACTTCACAATTGTGAAGAAAACGTGCCGGCTTGCTTCTCTGCTAGGAACAAGGAAGCTGTGTAAGAACAGAGAACATGTAGTGAGAGGGAGGAAGTGGAGAATTGCCAGGAGGGCTTTATTTGAGCCAGGGTTCATTGGATCTCAACCCCAGAAGCTGTTTTCATTGCCATGGCTCAAACTCAGAAATCTCCACGTTCCTGTTACTAATGTTTCCAACTAGGATTGCTCTTTTTTTATTATTGGCAGGATAAGGTTCTTGGGCTATTAACAGCTATACAGCAGGCAGAAATTCAACAGAGTAGATTTCCTGTATCGACCGGGTGTTGGACTAGATGACATTTGAATGGACAGCTTTCCCCATCATTGCATCTTCATGCCTGGGGAAGCTATACTAGTTGAATTTCTGCCTCTCATGCCACTGTTAAAAGGCCCAGGAGCCCTGCCAAAAAGAAGTCAGCAATCTATACACTACACTTGATCTTAGCCAAAAGGCCAAGAACCTTATTTCCACCTGCTAACATTTCTGTTCCACAGGAGCGTACAAGCATTTGAAGACCTGTTGGAGAGACTTCCTCCTCCACAAAAGGAATGATCTTAAAATTTTCCCCCAGTTAGATATTTCCACCGAATTAGTATGGCCAGCTTACATTAGCAAGCAATACAGTAAATGAGAAAAATTTGATCAGAAGCTCACTGATTGTTAGCTGAAGTTTCTGCTTGGAAGCAAGCATGAATTCCTAGCACCTGCATGCTCCATAGCAGGAACTTGTTGGGGTTATTTTTGAATTCTATGGGCAGCCTGAATAAGAGCTTCTCTAAACGTGTGCAGAGTATTGACTTTCTCGCACCAATCAGTTTCCACAGCAGCCACCGCACATCTAGAAGTGGGATCTGAGCTTACCGGCAGGAGGTGTGGCTTCTAAGCAGGACACGCTCTTTATTTTTCCAAGTGAAAAGGTAGCTGCTAGACAATTTTGAGTAGTGATACTGCTAGGGTGGCCATGTGTCCAACTTTACAGAGGACAGTCCTCTGTTTGAAAGACTGTCAGAAGACAGTCCTCTATTTGGCAGCATCCTCTTTTATCTGAAGAGATGCCTAGTGCAAGTCCAGTTTAAAGATCAAGAACCATAAGAAGCTGAGAGAGCAGGGGCCTTGAGGTTGCCCGTCCACAGTTAATACCTGGAGAGCAGACTGAGCAGGCTCCACAGGTCACCTGGTCACAGTCTTCCCCACATTAGAGAGGTGTATTATATTTCTATTTAACTTAGTTATAATTTCTAAATTATGTATCTATGTATATAAATGAAAACATGCCAATTTTGTGCAAATCTGTTCTGCCCCCTTCTTGTTTGGAGCTGTTCTTTGTGTATGTGATGCTTTTCCTTTTTCTTTTTTTTGGTCATGCATCAGTGGCCACCTTAGCTACTGCCAAGCTATGGTGCCTATTTTATGCAGTTCAGGGGATGTAATGAACAATCACCTGCTTCTTAAGCGTCTTTCATTATGAGGAATATCTAGCAATTTGTTTAATGCTGGCTCCATTCCATGGTTGGCTGCTTCTGCTCAGCCCCATAAACCTCTTACAGTGGGTGACTGGGCAGGATATTATATCTGGGGTATGGTTGCAAGTGCAATTTGCCAATGGAAACCTCTGGCCACAAAGGGGCCTCCTTGCTTAAATTCTGATATAGGAAACAATGCATTCTCTATTAGAATATCGTTGTCGAGGATGTTGGGAAGGAGCTTGCATCAGAAACATTGGCCCCATATTTAGTATTGTGGTTACCATAAGATCATGTCATCCTTCAAGTGTTGGTTGTTCCACAAGGATCTTCTTTGTTGACTTGGCTTTATTGAATTCCACACAGTTACAGAACTGGAACTAGTTTATGAGATACTGATTTTTCCAGTGGAAACACACAAATAGATGTAAACATTCCATTTGGTTTTGAAGACTTTTATCACTCTTAGCAAATAGGGAACATCCATATATTTTAATCTCCTGCTGCACTTAGACTAAATAGATATAGGAAGATACATGCAGAAGATACTGTGAAAAGAGACCAGGCACAGAACAGTATGAAATATTGGCAGCCTCAGTAATCATAATTGTGCACTCTCTCACACTCTAGATCAGGGGTGCACAGCCTGCAGCCCCCCAAGGGTGCCCCCCAAGGGTGCCCTGCTCTTTAATTCCACCCCACCTATACGCCTTACTCGCTCCCCCAAAAACTACATACAGATACAGATCTCTCTACATACAGATCTCTCTCAGTGATAAAATAGTGATCTGGGATGTGTGCGTGTGCCCTTGGGGCCCAAATGGTGGTTCACCCCTGCTCTAGATAAATACTGTCTGGTCATAAGGCCCAGGTTTCCCAGGTACACAACACCCAAAGTGTACTTAGGATCAGAGCCTAAGGTAGCAGCCCACATTAGTGAGTTTTGGTGCCTATAGCAGCTTCCTTCCTGGGGCAAGTAGAAGGTTTTTTGGGGGTGGGGATAGTTTTCATGTATTTATTTATTTATTTACATTTCTATACCACCCAATAGCCGAAGCTCTCTGGGTGGTTCTTTGAGACCACAGCATGAGGGAAAGGGTTAACTTTCCTTCTCCACCCACACCATAGTCTCAATCTGGATCAGGGACCCCTGCCTCTGTGTTTTTGCTTTTAAAGAACACACACACACAACACCAAAGATGCATTTTAATCTAATGTGTAGTTTGGCATCAAAATGTGGTTAACAGATGAAGCAAATCTCTGTTAAGTGATCTTGAGTATCCACCCTTAAGATCCGAATGGTCTAAGTGTAATACACCTTGCAATGTATTATACAAGTATTGCAGCCTTACCGAAGGGAAGGGGTACAGAGAATAGCTGATGTTATTGGGAGGATTAAAAATAGAATAAATAAATAATAAATGTGAGCAACACCTGTAGAAACTCTTAAAGAAAAGAACAATGGTAGGGTAGTGTAAATGGCACAGGTAACTGGCATGGGTAATTTGTAGATATAATGTTGTTAATGTCATTCATAGATTTCATTGATTATAGAGTTGGAAGGAGCCTACAAGGCTATCGAGTCCAACCCCCTGCTCAATGCAGGAAACTAGAGGAGGGGTCTCCCATCCAAGTAACAACCAGGCCTGACCCTGCTTAGCTTTCCACACTCAGACAAGCTGAGCCAGCATGAGCCACAAAATGGTACATGAAAACAGATGCTCATGTATTCTTTTCTCTTATTTTGTTTGTTCAATGAGGGAATCTGTACAATCAAAGTGTATATCTGTAAACTTGTCATCTTCCTGACAGCTGCCCTGCTTCAAATGAGAAAAAGAACTTTGCGGCATGATGGACTGTCTGTTCTCTAGTGACTTTCCTATCTGCTGGTGATGTGAAGATGAGCAGCAGACTGCAGCAAGCATGACATCGCTGGCCACCGTCATTGCTTCCCAGCAGTCTGAGTGGGTCTCCTTCAATGATGGGCTGCACCTCCCTGTTACCTCCCAGGGTAAATTCCTTTGTTCTGATGAAATGGGCTGTTGCCATATGTTCAGTTCAGTTTTATTGCTTCCTTTCACCCACAGGTCATCACAATGTAAACAAAGTAACATCAGTAAGGGGGCAAACCTATGGGGATTCCTGTAACCCTCCGAACTTGGAGGATTATGGGCATCCTATGTAGAGCAGGAGGAGCGCGGAGGCAAAGGTCACATCCATGCTCTTCCTGTCCTGCAAAATAGCTAGACAGCCACCAGGATATGTTGTATCTTGGTGGCGCTGGTCTCTTCCCCTCTCTGCCCCCCGGAATGCCAACTAAACCCCTTCTCAACCTTGGAGAAGTAGCCAGTGTGGTTCTTTCTGCGTCAGCTGCTGTGATACTGGTTTCCCATTTCTGTTGTTGTAATAATAATAATAATAATAATAATTATTATTATTATTATTATTATTATTATTATTATTATTGGCAATTAACCGAACAAAGGCTAAAACATAGGAAGATAAAATCAAAATTATTAGCAATTGAACCTCCAATACAGTCTTTTACATTTGCCTTATAGAGATTTGGCATGTGCCATTAAGAAAGTGACAATGCTTTTCAAAATCTTGACACCTGTGTTGAAAAGTTAAATGCCTGTCTTCTGGCAAGCTAACCGCTTAATTTTATTTTTTAACAAATCAACAAGATTCCCCCCCCTAATACCTTGTGTCAAAAAAAGCAGTTAATGGGGAAGATCCTCAAACTCAGCTGAACCACAATGACAATGGCATAAATCAATTTATTATTGATTTTGGCCACAATCCACTGGGGATGCCTGTAACGTAAGCCTCCAAACTCGGAAGATTGCGGGCATCCTATGCTGGGCGGGAGGAGCGCAAAGGCAATCTTCACCTCCCTGCTCCTGTACCCTGCAAATCAGCTAGTCGGGCGATATCAGCTGTCTAGCTGCAGCGCTTCAGACAAGGAGGGAAGGAGGCCGGAGTGCCTTCAAGATACGTCTCATCCTGGCGGACCCAGTCTCCTCCCCACCCCATAGAATGCCCTCTTTACCCATTCTCTGAGGTCGCTCTTATGACCTCAGAGAAGCAGCTGGCGTGGTTCTTTCCGCGCTGGCTGAGGGGGGGACGGGACCTGAGCATGGATTCCCAGTTCCAAGGTCAGAGTTCTTTTCCGACCTCAGACCAGGGAATCTGAAGCATCCTATGGCCCTCTAGATGCTGTCTAGGGGGCATAGGATTGCTTTGCTTATTTATTATATTTATATCCTACCTTTTTTCCTGGAAGGAACCCAAGGCAGCTTATATAATCCTCCTCCTCTTTTCGATTTTATCCTCACAACCCTGTGAGGTGGGATAGGCTGAGAGTCGGTGACTGGCCCACAGTCACCCAGTGAGCTTCATGGCCCAGTGGGGACTAGAACCCGGATCTCCCAAGTCCCACTGCAGCACTATTAACCACTACGCCACACTGGCTCTCTAATGAGATTCTTTCCAACCCTACAGCATCATGTCTCTTTGAGCAGGACTGCTTGTTATAAGAACCACAGGGCTGATGCTCGGGGGGGACGGGGACACAGCAGTCCTATGCTGACTTTCCCCCTTCTCTTCTGTAGCATCGACTTCAACTTTGCCCCCATGAGCTGTTGTTTTAATGGGCATCTGCCCACCCCACCTTCTTGTCATTGACTAATGGGGTTGGGAAATGCTAAGCCTAATGACACCAAGGCACAAGGTAAATTGTACTATGCATTACAAAGCCTCTGTCATGGAGGTGGGGAGAAGAACTCAAGGCTGGTCTGCCATGTTTTCCTCGGAGAAACATAAAGCAGGAAAGTCACCCTATGTCATGAAAACTTTACAATGCAGCTTAAAAAATCAAATGATTAGTGTGATGTGACATTGCTCCCTTTTACATTGTGGTTCTCACTGCAGGCCTCGCTGGGGAACCACTCGAGCAATTTCTTTCCTCCTCTGATACTTCCTCTGAAGGCATCCAAAACCTGGATGGAGAATTTCAGACACTTGCACAAGTTGAGCTGGGAAGTACGGTGGACAAAGCAGCTGCAGACCTGGCATCGGTGTGTTTGCTTGATAACCATCCATCTCCAAAGCCTGACTTACCTTCATCCTTCAGCACCTGGGTCCAGTTTGAAGATGCACCTTGGACTAGCACTTCACCTGAGCATGCACAAACAGGTTGGAATGGCATCCTATAATAAGATCTATTACAGTGATACAGAAGGACATAGCCACAAGCTACATTAATAGATATATGAGCTAATGCATGTTTAGTTTCATTGACCTCAAGGGAAAATGGAAGGGTAATGTATGCACCACATTTCCTCTGATGGCACAATTTGGGGGCACCAGTCACTTTCCTGCTGCAGCATTTGCCACAGCAGGAGAGCAACTGGCAGGGCTCTCTAGAGCACCTGTCCGCCCTGATGCCTCACTCTGTGGAGTCCTCAGAGCCAGGCATTGGCCTTGGTGGTGGCAGCAGCTGGCAGCCAGTGGCCGGGGACGGAGGGCCCTCACAGTATCAGGAAAGGAGTGATTGTCGCCCCTCCTGATTTGCTGCCTGAGGCAAGGGATGTGCCTCATCTCATGGAAGAGATGGCTGTGCTACTGCCAATCATAGCAGAAGTAAAATCCTGGATTTCTGAATTATTTTCTATGTGGCAGCAATCGCTTCCCCTCCAGGGAAGACCAAAAATGATTTTAAAATGAACCAGGAAATTCCTTCTCCAGATAATGGGTGTGTCAGTCATTGCTATGACTTCATTCATTCTCTAAAAACACTAAAAGGTGGGAACAGGCTCGTTTCTCTCAGAACAAATGGACAGAGTGGTGCGTACATGTTTTGCCTTGTATCTTGGGTTTTACAAGGGCTAGAGACTTGCTGCTTCTTGTTTTGACATGAAAGCTGAGAATCTGGGGGTTATGGCTCATCTGGGAGGGGAAAATGCCTCCCTCGGCCCCCATGATGCCCATGCTGCTCTGATTAAGTTAGTTTAAAGGTAAAGAGCCATGAGGAAGGAGAAGTTGTCCATCAACAATTAGCAGGTATACAGGTCACCTGGCTATAGTCTTCCCCATTACGGTGAGAGGTACTGTATTTCTATTTAAATTATAGTTTCTCCATGTTGGTGTGAGGAGGGCATCCCACAGGGTTATCTCCCCCTATTGCCCAGGAAAAGCAGGGACTACGTGACTAAACTTTCCAGTATTCTATTGGTCCCAGGCTCCCCTTACCAGTTTGTCCCTGCTTTTTACCCAGGACAGAGCTAACTTTCATCTCCTCCTACTCAAACCCTCTACTATCTTCAAACTCTCTTTCAAACTTTCATCTTTCTTAAAATCTTAATCTCCTCAGTATTTCCTTTCCCTTAAAAACAAAACAAAAACCTTCCTCTATTTTCTCTGCTCTGCCTTCCATCTTCTTCATGGCCCCTCTGGCAAAAAAGATGTCTTCTAAGGCAGAAAGGAAGAACAAAACAATTACACATCTCCGGATTGTGAGAGCACCAGCCTGCAGGCTTTAGCCAAGGAGTGCCCTTATGGCCAGGGAAGAAGTGGCCAAGGTTGAGAGAGTCGGGGCATCAGAGTCTTCAGACCACACCACCCTTTCCGGAGATGCCTCAGAGCCCACCATCAGTCTAGGTGTGGGCTCAGAAGAGGAGGAATCGGCTCAACAACGACAAGATGCTGAAACTGCCAGGAGGGTGAGATTGAGGGAACTTTCCCCCTGCCTCCATTGGAAAGCTTTCCACCAAATTAAGTAGGCGGCCATTTTGGATAGCAGTTGTAATCCACACTGCCAAAGTGAATCCCCCCATCCCCACACCCCTTCTACTTCCAGGCAAGGAAATATGGCTCCTCCCCACTCCACTATTAATGGTATTTCTCAATTAAATGAATCAGTACCCTCCCAGCTCACAAAAGCTGTGCCGGATAATTTAATTGATCACCTCTTCGACAAACAAACTTGAACAGGATGGGCAACAAAACATAACTGCGATTTGCACACCTCTGAGTCTTCTTCCTCCCCTCCTCCAAACACTAGAAATAAAAATAAAAAGTATAAAACCAAGGATAAAAATCCACTGCCAAGTCAACCTAGTACTATTGCCAGTTCGCATTCCTCTGCAGACTCAAGGGAGACTCACCAAACACACACTCCGTAGCCACGGGCTGCAATGCTAAAACACAAACTATTTTTACTTAGCATCACCCTGATTCATCCATGCATTCTCATCAGGAACTCGATTCAGATGGGGAGGAGTGGGGGTGGTCAGGCATAGAAATGGTTGAGGAGAATTCATCTGATAGATTCTTTATTAAAGATGATTTCTTCTCTTTACTGGCCAAAGCAATTGCTTCCCTAGCCATTAACCCTGCAGAAACAGAGAGAAAAAAACCGTTATCCAGAAGAGCAGTGATATTCCCAGAAGCCAAGCCTGTGACCAGAAAGGTACCTTTTCCTAACACTTTCAAAAAGATAAAGGAAGAGTGGAAATCATCTCTTGAAGGTTAGAAGGGTGCTAATATTGCTCCGTCCAAAACTTTACACACCTCCACATGACATTATGGAAGAACTTAAAACACCCCTGGTAGAGTCTCCAGTAGTGGCTGCTTTCAGGGGGAATAATGCCCAAAGCCGGGGACACCCCCCTCAGACATCAGGGAAAGAGAAAGTCTGATGCTGCATTCAAGAAAGCCCATGAAGCATCTGCATTAGCAGTAAGACCCTCAGCCATCCCCTATTTTGCTAGAGCTTCCATTCTGTGGGTGGAAGACATAAAGAACTAAATCAGATTTCCTTAAATAGGAGCTTAGTAAAGTTCTCTGGGTCCTTTGCCTTCTTAGCTGATGCTGCACAAGATGTCCTTCAGTTTATTGTATGCTCTATGGCAACTGCTTCAGCAGCTCAGCGCTCCATCTGGCCCAAGCATTGGAATGTAGATACCTCCCGAGCAAATTTAGCCTCTGTTCCCTTCACAGGAGCACATCTGTTCAGAGAAAAAGCCTTAAAAGGAGTCCTTATGGAAACCAAAGACAAAAAATAGGCCATGCCTTCCTCATTCAGAAGAGAAAACAAAAAACTCTTCACCAGAACTTAGTCTTCCTTTTGTTCTTTCAGGAATTGTAATCAATTGTCCTTTTGGTTCAAAAGCTACAGATTTCCAAACCTTCTTGTTCCAGATTGCGCTTCCAGCCGAAGGATGCCACCTCCTCCAGCTACTCTGTCAACCAACCTCTTCTTTCCAGTTTTCCAAACAAGGACAACAACAATTCTGACGCCAGGAGCCCATCCATGGGAGGAAGACTCCAGCACTTCCTCACAGCATGGGAACAATCCACATTGGATCGCTGGGTGCTAGACATCATCAGCAATGGCTACTACATAGAATTCTGGAAAGAACCCTCTCCCAGGTTCATTCCATCACCATCACCAAGAGACATATCATAACCAAAGCCGTTAAGCACCTACTGCAAATAGGAGCAATAGAAGCAGTATTACCAAAAGAAAAATGTGAAGGCATCTACTCCATCTTCTTTGTTGTGCCCAGACGAAATGTGTGATGGAGATCTGTGCTGGACCTCAAACACCTCAACAAGTTTGTCAGATACATTTGTTTGGAATCACAGCAGACCATCAGAGAAGCCCTTCACAAAGGAGAGCTCCTGAAGTCAATAGACCTGATAGAGGCCTATCTTCACATCCCAATACCACCACATCACAGGAGGTTTCTTCGCTTTGTGTATCGAAGCCACAATTTCCAATACAAAGCAATGCCATTTGGCCTAAGCTCAGCTCCCAGGGTTTTCACCAAGATCCTGGTGTCCCTGGTAGCTCATCTTCGGCTCAAAGGAGTGCACATCTACCCATATCTGGATGACCTACTCATCAGGTCCCACTCCAGTCACAAACCTTACAGGACCTGAACTTTACCGTCAACTGCCTCGAATGTCATGGATTTGTAATAAACAAAAAGAAGAGCCACCTGACTCCCACTCAATCTCTTCTACACCTAGGAGCACTAATTGACACCTCCAGGGGCTGCCTATTCCTCTCAAGCTTCAAACTCTATCAAAGAACCTCCAACGTCAACAAACAACAGATCTAATAGACGTAGCATGTCTACTAGGCCTAATGATATCATGCCTAGGCATCATCCCATGGGCCAGGTTGCATTCCATTTCCACTCCTAGCCAGAGTGCTGCAAAAGATCGGGCAAGGAAATATCTCCAGGAGGCTCTGTGTCTACTCATTTGAGTCAAGGCTACAGCAGGAGAGGATCATATTTCATTTACAGTTTGCTTTTCACTCAGCAGCGGATCAGCTATCTTTTGCATTGTATCAACAAGTGGCTTGGATTACAAATGCGTGGATTACGTCTGACGTGGGCAAAGCGTCTGGAGCGTCATGTCGCAGCAAAGTCACGTGTGACAGAAACGTATCTTGGGAAACCTGATACTACACGGGAGGCTGTATCAAACCAGCGGAGGCGTGGTTTTAAAACAGCAGGGGAAAAACAGCGCAGCAGTTTTTGAACAGAGAAAGCTGTGCTTAAAATGAGAAGCTGTTCTTCATTTTCTTCATGTGGGATCACAGAAGAAGGAGCTTGAAATCAGCAGGGGCGCTGCTGATGGGAAAAACTTTGTGTTTTAACCCAGGACATAACAAAATGCACATTATTTTGTTTGAACAGAAGCAGTGGATTGTTTAAACGAAGCTTTCTGTGTTGGACATAAATAAGCAGGAAGAGGACTATGCAAATGGTCAGGAATTTAACAGTCATGTTTTTGAAACTGTATTTCTTGAAAGTTTGGATAACTTGGATTCCAGAAAGTGGAATATATGCTCTTGAAATGTCAGGAAATGTACTGAATGTATATATGACTTGAGTATATTGGATTTTTCTGTAGCAAAATGTAAACTACTGAATTATTAGGTATGTTTATATGGCAAAGCTAAGAGATGGATTATTTCTTTTATACTGTAATAATGGTATAATAAAGAAATGGAAAGTTGTACTGATGCAACTATAAAAAGGTTAAATGCTTATATGTATGACATGTACATGCATGCATATCACATGATGTTTGATCATTTAGATTCACAGGCTTGTGAAAGAAAATGCAAACTGTGTTGGGGAAGCATTGGGAAATTGTAATTTTCACATGAAAGGTAATTTTGTGCACATAAACAAGGGATGCTAGCTTCAACAGGTAAACTGGAAGGCAAGCTGAAAAACCAGTTCATTTCATTTCAATTTGTTCTTGGTAATCTTGTGAGTACTCTGATGGTCTTTAGAGGAAAGGCACGTTATTTCATGATGTTAATTGATCAATACACGAGGTACAGGTTGTGTACATGTTAGATAGAAAACTGGAGTATTGAACAGAGTCAAGGTGTTTTGTGCTTGGGTGAGAAACAAGCATATTACCCATGTTACCTATTTCTTTTGAGATATGGGGAAGTTCAATTCAGTGCATGTTTTGATGCATTTCTAACAGGATGTGATATTGAACACATGGATTGTGTGGAAGAGTAAACAAACACTCAGAAGAGGTGATACTAATTTGGTTAATGAGGTTTGGGTAGAAGCTCTTAAATGTTTTGATTATGTACATGATAGAAGTTTTAGTTCTGTGTGATGAACTGTACACCTTATAGAAAGTAGTGTAGAAGGAAGAATCTTCTGGAGAAACATTTCAGGATCTTGGATCTGATATGAAGGTACATACACCTCAAAGTTAGAAGAAATCTGTAAGGGAGCTTACATGAGATTTTCTAGAAATGAGAATATTGTGTTTTACATGAACAACACTTGGATAGTGAGATTATCTAGAAGTGTTTAGTATAATGCTGAATGAAAATGTGAGATCATTTTTCAAAATTAATTCTGTTAATGCAGGGGATGCATCAAGCTCAGAGTCAGAATAGAAAAGCTTTTGCTGAAAAGACAGTCAGGTAAATTTGACAAATCTGATACACATTTGGTTTAGAGGAGGCTAGACAAATGATTGTTCATCATTGGTGCAAATTTCATTGGAACAAGAACCTGATAACTGATGAGGTAAGGAACAGGTGAGTCAAACAACCTGTGAGATATCAGGATGAATTTGCAGGGAAAAGCCATTTGAAACTTCAAAATTTCAAAGAGGTGAAAAAATATCTGTTAAGGAAGCTGAACCATAGCGTCAGGCTATGCAAGCTGAGTTGAATTCTTTGGATAAAGAACAAAACATGGAAACTGGGAAAACAAACAGCAGTCCATGGAACTCATTGTTACCAGATAGATTTTTAGGTGAAAACTAACCAGATTGGAAAAGGTTACATGAAAAACAGCAAGATTGGTTGCTTGTGATTTTTGCTCAGGTTATAAAGGAGCAGGATAATCATAAGATGAGTGCAACAACAATTTGCTTTGAAACAGTTAGACTGATGTTTAAGAATGTGAAGATGTATGAATATTTCACAATTGGAAATATTGGAACATAAGCATTTTAAATGAGGGGAAGTCTTTAAATGGAAAACTGTCTGAGAATTTTCTGTAGGAAAAGCTACAAATCAGCTAGAGGCTGGAATTCTGTTTTGAACTCAAACATTGCTGAATTGAGATTTGCACAGAGAGGCAGATCAATGTTTGTTTGTTAAACAGGAGGAACAAGGACATAGACTGTATGTACTTTGTTTAGTTGGATGATCTATTGTTTTTTCTGGACAGATAAAAGCAATATGATATAATTGATCCAGGGTTTGGAATTTCATTTGAAAATGAAACTGCTTGGTAGGGGATCAACTGTTTATTTGTAAATAGTTGAGGGAGAACCAAGAGGGCAGTATCTTACTGCAACAAACCAGAGAATATCATGGATGTGATTGAGAATTTGGAGATTGTTAACTCAGTGAGAGACTCCAAATAATTGAGGATTTTCAAGCACATGCTGATGGAAAAGCAGTTTGAATGCTACACAGAAGCATTGGGCTGTTGAGCTTTACTGTACAAGCAACAAGGCCAGGTATTGCTGTCAGTGTGATAGGCAGACTGTTAGACCAACAGGACATGCTTGGAGAGCTCTGAAAAGGAGTTGAGTGTTATCTGGAAGGAACATCACACTTCAGACTAAGATTTACAAGTCAGAGCACAGGTGGCTTACAGATTCACAGAAATGCCAGTTGTGGTTGTGATAGTAAGAACAAGAACACACCTGAAGTTTATTATTTTTATAACCATACTTTGATTGATTTTGTAGAAACAATCATTTAAAAGTTAGAGTTCAACTGAAATTGAACTGAATGCATTGTATTATGTATTGTGCTATTATGCTATTGTAAAGCTTGAATAGTTATTGCATGTGTTTAAATAGTTTAAATTGTAAAAAATGTTTAAATGATGCTGAGATTGATGTGAAAAACCTATTACAGTTTTTTCAGGAAACCAAGGCAGGATTGCTATGCTGCAGGCAGATAGTAATACACAACGTTTTGGGTTTGCAAATAAAACTGTGTCATGAGGAGGGATACATCAGAAGTGATTTGATGGTGGTTCAAATTTCTGACAGGTAAAGTCATTCCTGCAGAAGTTTTTTTTTATCAAAGTTCATAGATGAAAGAACAGCATCAGATGTCAACAACTGTTGCTGTTGTATGAGGTAAATAACCACGTTCTGCGCAAATGCAAAAGCAGGGGGATGTTGGGTTTTGCATAGGCAGAACGAGATTACCACCTGACATCGAGATTATCACCTGACCTGGTGGGTGTCTCTTGAGTTCAAGTACACAAGGTCTCTGGTCACGAGACATAGTCTCAAGATGATATGACTCAGCAACCTTGGACAGGTTTTGCAGTAAACATGTTGATGAATAGGTTATACAACTGGGGTGAGTAATATCCTATTTATAGGTGGTATAAAGCTAACACACTTGCTGATAGCTTTCACTTCTCTCATTCCTCTTCACTTCACTTGCTGTCTCTCGTCTCGACTCGACATGTTGTATTGTTCTGGACTTCACTTCATCTAGCCTTACCACTGGGGTATTGGATTTGAGTCTGCAATGATGTAGTGAGTAATAGATGCATTGCTTGCCTTAATCCCATGTAATTGGGTCTTACAAATAAACTCTTTAATCTTTATTAACTGCTGTTATCTCCTCCTTCCGCCTGCGTGACTGGGACTGAGGGTCACTGGCTAGGGAAGCTTTTGAACCCGGGTCAGTCCAGCTCTCACAGAGATAACCCATTGTGGGATGCCTTCCACACACAAATCCAGAAGGAACCTTCTTGGTGTAAGTATCAATGTGCCAAATTATTTCTAAAGCTATATATACATTTTATATATATATATATATATATATATATATATATATACACACACACACACATACACACATATGCACGTGCACAAATCTGTGTTCCCCTTTTTGGGGTAATGCATTTCCTCTTTCTTGATGATGTGTAAGTGGCCACTCTAAGCAGATGCAAAGCAGAACACAACCTCCCTGCTGCCGTCCAGAGTTTCCGAAGGACCACCTACTCTCATATTAACCTACCACAGTTTTATAATCTGAATCCACTCAGGATGCCGCTACCTTCAAAGGTCCAGAAAGTAAACTATCAACTGGACTTGGATCCTTTTTTGTGGTGGTGCTCTAATAGTGAAATGCTCTTCTGAAAGACACTTGGCTGGTGCTAGCTTTTTGGTACCACGTGAAGATCCTGAGCTTTTAACGGATTGTTGTTGTGTGTTTTTTTATTATCCCTGCTGATTCTCTCATTTTTATTGTTGCTTTTAGGACCACAAGAAGCTGCCTTATACCAAGTCAGGCTATTTGTCCATCTAGCCCAGTATTGTTGACACTGACTGGCAGCAGCTCTCCAGTATCTCAGGTAGAAGGAGGTCTTCCACTTCACCTGCTACCTGATCCTTTTTTTTAACTGGAGATGCCTGCATGCAATGCATGTGCTCTACCACTCTGCTATAGTCCCTTTTACTGTTGTTTGTTTGTTTGTTTGTTTCAGTGATTTCAAAAATATTGTATTTAGCGTTAATAGTCAAGTTTTAAAATCTTTAAACATTTAAAAAAATGAAACCCCAACCAAAAATGCAAAAATGACAACTTAGAATGTGCCACAGGTCCTGAGAAGTCGTAACAATGGCAAGGGAAATAACCATGTCAGTCATACAACACACATTTTACCCCGATGACCTGTTACCAATGCAGTATGGAAGAGGATCATATGGAAACAGCTCATTCACACTGCAATGATAACGTAAGAACTGGGCTTTAAAATCTCGCCCATTTAATTTTCCTCTTGTATTGAGGTCACAAGTCAGTAAGGGCGCAATCTTATGCAAGTTTAGACAGGAAAAAAGGCCTACAACTCCCAGCATGCCCACGCCAGCATAGCTGGCAGGGGCATGCTAGGAGTTGTAGGCCTTTTTTCTGTCCAAACTTGCATAAGATTGCGCCTTAAATTACCAATTAGATATACTGTTGGGTTGAGCTGCACCCTAGAATGTAGCGAGGCATGAAATGTAGAGCTAGAAAAAGGTCTATTGTGATTTGTGGCATCCAGCCCTCTCTCTTCTCAAGGACTTTGTCTGATTCTAAACAGCTCAAGTAACTTGGACTTTATCTCACATCCTTGGGGAGGCATTTTCACAATCGAGTAAACCTCACGTGATGCGTATTGTGCTATCCGCTCTGAAACGGGAAAGTATTAAGTAAGAGAATAATGCAGCTGAGGAAAAAGGAAAGCAATAACTGAAAATGAAGAATGCTTGGGGTGATACTAAAATCAGAATATGTTGTGCTAGAGAAAAAGGTTGCTGGAGTGAAGATAGCTAGAGATACGCAGTTACCTGAGAGTCCCATTTAACCCGCTGTGACTTACTTCTGAGTATAGGCTTCCATTGTAAGGATATAGTATAATTGAAACTATTTTGGAGACACATTTCTAGTTATTCTAGGTAGAACTTGTTTGCAAAGATCATGAAAGTATATTTTTCTAACTGTGATTTCCTAATGATAGATGCTATTTGGATGTGGGGTTTTGGGAAGAAGAATCGCCCTGTTCAGACATTCTGAAAGTGTGTGTGGAATGAATGTGTGAAGAGGAGAGACAAGGATCTTGGGCCACCCTACTCCTTGCATTGATCTTTCCTGTGCACACAGAGCCTATACACGTACAAGCTGTGCACATGTAGATTCTGTGTACGCAATCTGACACCCTGCATATTGTAAAGAACAAAACTGCGTGGAGAGATCCTGCCTGCATACACTTGTAAACCATGGCTTAGATTATTGCAAATGAGCTGCAGCAAGCCTCCGACTTCCACGCTTCCACTCCCCTCCTCTTTCATGCATGAGAGGAGGAGAGTAAAAGTTTCTGCTTTCAGTTTTGACTAAATCACTGGTTCTCATTATGTACCAACTGGGGGACTGTACAGTAATACCTTGGATTGCAAGTAACTTGGTTTGAGAGCGTTTTGCAAGACAAGCAAATTTTAAAATATTTATTTAATTTTTTTTGACTTGATATACAAGCGACGTCTTGCAATACAAGTACTGTAGTACGGCTTAAATTAAAAATCTCTGTACAAATTTTTTTGGGGGGATTTCATTTTGATATAAGAGTGTTTTGGATTACAAGCACATTTCTGGAACGAATTATGCTCTCAATCCAAGGCATGACTGTAGTTAGTTTATTCTAATGCTAATTAGTTAACAAACCAGGATATCAAACCACAGTTTAGATCGGGGCAGGGAACTTTATTCTGTCATGGGCGGACACGTTCCCTTGGGTGTAATCTGTCAGGGGCTGCATGTCAGTGGTGACAGGGCCAGAGCCAAAAGTGAGCAAGCCATCTGCTTTCTCTCTTCCTACCATACCCTTTTCCCTCTCCCTCTTTCTGACAAATCCTCTTCTTTCTCTTTTTCTGACATCCCGTCTGTGTCTGTCTGTCTGTCTGTCTCTCCCCACACCCAGCAGGCTACCAGAGAAGGGACAAAGCATTCTTGCCAGAGGTTAGGCTTCTTGAAAATAGGCCAAAGCATGAAGGTTGCCCACCCTTGGGTTACATGATCCTCAAAACTGGGCCTGTGGTTAGACTGTAATATGTGATTAATCACGTGTGTGTGTTTCACCATGTGCATTTGGCATGAAGCTGCACTTGGAATCAGGTTCATACTCCAGAATAGGCAGGTGTGTAGTTTTTATAGGTAGGGTGTGTGTGTGTGTGTGTGTGTGTGTCGATAGATAGATAGATAGATAGATAGATGTGTGTCTGTGTGTCTCTCTGTGTGTGTTACCAGTGTTTATAGCAACTGAGCAGCATTTATAAGATTAAGTCACAATTGCCCTGCAGGCTTAGGGAAACTTGCTCTGAACATTTTGAGAAACCACATTTTATTCCAACGATATTTTACTCCACCCAGTTCTCTAATTTTTCATGATCACCCCCTTTCAGAACCCCTTGCGTGCCACCTACAGTATGTATTTCTCTATTTTTTTAAAGCCTCTTCTCCAAAAACATCCTGCTGGACATGTCCCTCCTCGGGATCTTCTGAAAGACAGCCTCTTGCCTCAGATAGCAGTTGGACAACTACTTCTGAGAACACCAACAGCCCAAGTATCACCCCTTCCTATACTGATCTTCAGTCCGTAAATACTGAAGACCTGACCAGTGGCAGAGAATCTGCGGCAGACTCAACTGGTAAGCAAACTTTGTACACTCTTCCCTTTTCATTGGCTGAATTTCCCCAAATAACTGTTAATGTGAGAATGATGAATCCTGGATAAACTTATTACAAGACAGAAACAGGTAAGTCAACCTTAAGTTCTCTTATAGCTACATTCTTGATGCTGCTGTTCCTGTCTCAGTTATCAAAGGAGTGCACTAATGAAGCTATGGGTATTTTGGTACATGCTTTATGAATCCCTTTAAATTGTAGCCGGAACATCATCACTGCTCTAGCACATTTGCATTTCCTTCATTCACAAGTGAATACCTCTCCCACTTTAAAGGTCTCCAGCTCTTCCAGCTGGTACTTTGCCCAGGACAGTCCCCCCCCTTTTCTTTTAAGGGGCAAGCTAGATGTGACATTAGTCATGTCCTTTGCCCTAGCTGCCATGCTTTTCTTTTTTCTTTTCTTTTTTCATAAATAGCCGATGGTTGGGGTGGGGAGAACTGGATTAGGACTATGGAGTGTGTGGAGGTGGGGAGACACCACTGCCAGTCACAATCCAGCTTGCTGTCCCCTTCCACATGCACAGCTACTTATGGGTGTGGAGTGGAGAATCATGCATACCAGGGCTAAAGATGTGAATAACATTGCATCTAGTCTGGCCCTAAGACAAAGGAAAAACACAGAGAATCAAGTCACTTAATGTGACTTTAAAGCAGCTGCTGTGGGGGCTCAGATTTTGATTGGAGCATCTGCCCAGGGGAAGGAGGTGTTTAACCCTTTCTCCCTGGGTTATTTCTCCAAATCTAAACCATCCTCCCTAGCTGCTGTTAGCACATCCTTGGGTGGAAATACAGGTCCCATGCATGTATTTTTTTTTTCTACTGCAGGGATAATAGGAGCTGGGATATGTGTGATAGGATTAAACATCCTCTCACCTAGTGCTGCTGTTTGATCAAAATCTGAGAGCTACACACACACACACACACACACACACACACACACACCACATCTGCTTTAAAATGGAGGTGGTGAATCTTGATCATGATCATCCAGTGACTCTGTTTTGTCCCAGAGACAGAGAAGCAAATGATTTTTTTAAAAAATAGAAAAAAGAAGTAGATCTTATGTTGCAAGTTGGAATTAAAGCTGGGTCCCTGTATGGAGGTAGAGAGCAAATGTTCAGGCTAAGGGACATAAATGCTTGATCCTCTCTCACTGTTGTGTCCAAATTAAAACCTGGATTCCTGTGCAGCCATTGCTGGGTTTTTGGAACCTTTCCAGTGCTCTACAGTTATTGCATCTGCAGTAGCTGTGGCCTATTTGAGGGCAGTGGGGTGATCTCCAACAAGCTTCAAGGACAGCTACCCTAAGTTGAGACCTTCAGCTCCCCTGGGTGAAGCACCCACAGGGACCTGTTGAGCAGGCCGGGCTCTTTGCACATTGTGGGAACGCTCTACAAAGAGATAAACGTCTTTACAGGATTTGGCATGCTTACTTTGGCTCTTTCATGCAGTGTGGAAAGTCAAACATTTCTGTGATGGGCAGGAGTTCATTGAGAGAGTTCGCAGCAGGAACTGTGTCAGGCTTCTTTTTTAAAGAATAGAAATTCTTGGTCTTCTACTTCTGGTGGAGGGATCTAATTGCTGGGTAGAAAAGAAGGACATGGCAGCAAATTGTTCAGGTCCATGACTGCAAGGTACTGAGCACCCTGAATAGCCCTTTTAAGTCCCTGGGTACAAATAGATCTTCGTTTTGGTTTTACTAACAAGGTGTGGAGTTGGAAAATATGAGCAAAAGCCAATGAAAGGGTAGTCTGTGTCCGGGGGGGTGGGGTGTCTCCTCAAGGGCTCACAACTTTGAGAGTGAGCTAGGACTAGGCAAAGCTTTGCACTATCCAGAGCAGAAATGCACACAGCCCCACAGTAAGCTAATTTCTCATGGTGAATTAAATACACGACTGAGAAGCTTGTACTCGCTCGATGTGGTTTGCAAGTGGCTGGAGATCAAGTCAGTGAGGTTTTAGCGGTAGCACTAACTGCTATTCCTTGCAACTCATTTCAAGGCTGGCTGTTAGAGTGTGTGTGTTGCCAAGTGTAAGCACAAAGGTGGCATTTCCCTTCCTCCCAATCAAGCAGTGATCCTGCTCTGTCCCCAAGAACTGGCAGGACCACACAGTGAGTGGGGGTGGGGAGGGCTCCTTGCACTGAAATAAGAGACTCCGCTTCTTCTTTGTAGCTTAATGTGGTCACATTGAAAGCATGGGAACAGATGGAGATCATACTGGTAAGAAGCAGAAGAATGTGGTTCAGCAGTGATGAGCGGTTTAGAGGATCAATTTTAG
Source organism: Shinisaurus crocodilurus (assembly GCA_021292165.1). Taxonomy (NCBI): domain Eukaryota; kingdom Metazoa; phylum Chordata; class Lepidosauria; order Squamata; family Shinisauridae; genus Shinisaurus; species Shinisaurus crocodilurus. Next base: position 282,787,532 of record CM037876.1, on the reverse strand, counting down.
GCCTAGCTGTTCTTAAGCATAGGTAGCTAATTGGAAGCAGATTTCACATAACAAGGAAGGGGAAAGTCAAGGGGAAACCTTTGGGCCCAAAAGTTGGATGCGCCTCTTGAATGATTTGTTCCTAGATGGGCAAATAGAAGCTGATGCAGCATTTATTCAGTTTTCCTTCTCCTGCAGCCCCCTGAAAAAAAATGTTGCTAAGATTGAGTGTTGATGTGTGCTTTAGCATTTTAGAAGCTCCAAAGACCACTGTGATTGAAACTAGAAGGAGAGCCCTGGTACAGTCATTCCCTGACTGGAAGCTAGAACTGTCAGTCACAAAACTATAGCCCTTCCTCTGCCCCACCCCCCACCCCTTAGCATTTTCCATTTATGGAGTGTTTGGGAGAGCTCAAATTGGGACAAAAAACAAAAAACAAATCCAAGGTGGGCCCGAAGCCTTGTGACCATCCTGCTTCATCACAGACAACTTTGAAACTGAGTCACCTTAATTTTGAAGGTGGTCCAAATATTTTCAAAGTAGAGATATTCACCTCAGACCTGTGCCTTGTCTGGGGCTTTTGCACAGCCCTAGTGGTCACTTGGTTCCCTATATATAAAAAACAAAACAAAACCCTCTGATACATAAGCCTGCTCTCCTCCTTTCACATTTTCACTTGAAGAGTTCTTATACCAAATCCCCAAAACATTTGCATTTTTTTTTAAATTTGAGAGAGTTTAAAATCAGATTGGGGGTAGCAGAGGGTTAGCTATTAAGAATGGAACTTTCAGAGAAATCTCAGTGGGTGTGCAGATGTGATCATCTCTATATTGCCCATAGAAGTGACCACACTTCCAGATGTTTTGTGCTTTTGCCTACCACTGAAGAAATACTAGATGTTCTAATGCTTAGTGCCCTCCAGGTGTGTCAAACTACAACTCCCATCATCCCCAGACAGCATGTAACAATAAGAGTGTGTAGCCCAGCCTTACATTGTCATACAGGTGTGGGACCAGCCTGTTCAGAATAACGTGATAAACGGGTTCATTGATCTTAATACAAGGTACATTTTGTCTCATCCTCAATGAAGAAGAATTTGTATTTATAGTTGAGTCACTGACTGTATTATTATTCGTTCATATAGATCAAGGGCAAAATTCTATTTTGGAGAAGCTCTTGGGGTGGGGCGCATTCCAGTGGTGGGCAGGCAAAAGGGCAGGGCCAAAATACTAAAAAATACCAGCATATTTTAGCTTCTCCTCTACTTTCCTGCATTGAGCAGGGGGTTGGACTCGATAGCCTTGTAGGCTCCTTCCAACTCTATGATCTAATGAAATCTATGAAAGGTCTTACTGCCAGTAACTAAGCCTTAAGAGAGGCATTTCCAATTGGGGGAAAGGGGGTGCGACCGTGGGAAGGGGCTGTGGCCATTTGGGAAGCCCTGTAGAGCTAGATTTGGCCCGTGGGTCTGCGGTTTCACACCCCTGCTATAGATCCTCCACAATGCAAGAATTTGCTGTAACATTTCTGCTTTCCTTTCTCATCAAACACCTCACTCACACTGGAGGAGCATAAAGCATTGTACTTAGCCAATGGGATTCTGGCTGAAATCACCAGTTGGACTGAAATTGGAGCTCCAGGTAGCATTAGAGTAGGTAGGCGCCAACACAGACACCTACTGGTTCCAGCCTTGTGGTTTGCTGATAGTTATCACAGAGGCTGAGAAATGGGGATGGAAATTAAAAAGTGCACTACCGTAATTTCCTGAAATGTCCTGAAGAAGATTTTGGAGCAAAGATATAATTTAATAGATGTGCATGAATGGCATAAATGCAGGCAGTTTAACCTCTGACTGCCTCCAATGATGATGTACAAGTATATGTAAACTGGAGAGAGTAGAAAGTTGCTGATGCTATCGTAGAAATATAGATTGCACAGAACAGAACATTCAAACATAAAGCAGCATCCTAAGCAGGGCCAGCATCAAGGGTAGGCATGATCAGGCACCTGACAAGGGCCCACATCCCAGAAGGGGCCCACTGACAAGAGCCCCCTGGAGTTGCTCCTCCTCTTCACCATTTGAACCTGCTTGTTCACCTGCCTCTTTCTCTGGCCTAGACTATGGTGTTGTTGAGGAGGAGGAGCAATAAATGCCACTGCCTAACTTGCTCACTGGCTCTCTACCTGTCAAGCAAGCAAGTGGTAGCAGTGATGAGAAAAAGGATGAGGAGCAACAGCAGCTGGTGACATTGGAGGTGAGAAGGTAGATTCACTGAGGGAGGGGGCCCATTGAGGGTATCTTGCCCAAGGGTCATCAAAAACCTGCAGCCGGCACTGATCCTAAGCATTTTTACCCATGTTTTGAGTTCAGATGTTTGGTATGTTGGGGCTCAGACCCCACATCTGCCTTGTACTCGGTCTTTTGGACAGGTTACTTGTCCTTTGCCATGCCTCTCATAGTAGCCATTTTGTGGTGGTGCCCAGGACAGTTTCTCTAATTGCCAAATGTACCCAAAAAGGTTGCCTCCCCCTGAACTAGGAGTTTAAGCAATTATGGATGTATTAAATGGAATAAATAGTTTACGTGAGCATGGCTTTAAATAGAAGTCACATGATAAAAGGAAAAAGGGGAAGACAATTTGGTGAAGGATGTGGATAGAATAGTAGACCAGACAGGATTCCTGAGCCTGCTCCATCAAAGGGCTTGCAGAATGGGTTATTTTATTTTAAGGATGAAATTATGTTACGGGATAGAACATAGGAAGCTGCCTTATCCTGAGTCAGACCATTGGTTCATCTAGCCCAGTACTGTCGACACTGAGTGACAGCGGCTTCCCAGGGTTTCAGGCAGCAGTTTTTTTAGTGCTACCTGGAGATGCCGGGGATTGAACCTGGGACCTTCCGCATGCAAAGCACCTGCACTTCCACTGAGCTGTGACCCGTCCCCAAAGTCCAAGCATTCACTGGTGCATGTATCTATTTGCCAGACATAAACTGGTAAGTGCTCACAAATGGCTTTTATGTGACTGTCAAAATTGGTGTTCCTCTGTCACACAAAGAAGGCCAAACAACACATGATAGGGCAGTTCGTTGACTGAATTTCTCATTCTTTAAATTCAAATGCAGCTGCAGGAGTTTGCTAGTATGCTTGGACAGTGACAGGTGAGGAAAGGTGTTAACCCTTTCCCTTCTTTGCCATTTTCCTAATCTAATCCCCACCCTGAAGGTGAGACTAGCCCCTATCAAGGGAGAAAATGCAGACAAGGGGGCATATAGATGTGCTAGTGTTCACAAATTTAACCAGATTATCAATATTTACCAAATTTTGGACATTCACTGTAAATGCATGCATGCATGCACACATGCACATGTGCTCTACAGTGTACAAAGACAATCCGTTTAGCAGACTTGGTTTCTGTGTCTATGTTCAAGCAGATGACACATACTGAGCATTATATACCAGTTCAAAAGGAATCCTAAAAGTCTTCTACAATCAAGTAGCTCAGCTCTAAATGTGCTTTGGTGAAAAGCCTATGGAAACCTGAATATTCATACTACAAAAAAAGACAGGAATTCCAGAAGGCAGAGTTTGATCCCGATCACAGAATGTCAGGGCTTTGGCTGAGTGAGAAAGTAAACACTATCTGTGTAAGGATTAAGAACTGTGTGCTCGAGTGAGATGAGCAGAGCCCCACTGATTTCAAAGCACTGCAAAATAGACTTCCACCATAGTGTAAAAGGTCTTGGCTCTGAAAGTGGGGCAGTTAGATTTCCCCAGAGTGCTTTGCAATGCCTCCTTTGTAGCAGGGTGTTCTCTAACCATACAGTATTAGGATCTGGTTGGGAAACTTTACACAAAAGACCTTGGGGGCTCTGGAGGCTTTGCTTTCATGAACTCATTTCTTCTCCTCCTGGGCTGATTTGTTTGCAGAGGCCTGGTTGCCTCAAGCAACGTAATATCAGTGTGAACTATGGGGTATCCTTGGAGATCGGCAGGATTCCCTGCAAACCTTTTCAGCTCTTAGTCTCTTCAGAGGGTGAAACAAGCAGGCATTTTCTTCTGCAGAAACTATTGCTTAGTCTATCTTCCCCACACCCACCCTCTTTCCCTTTTGTGAAATATGTAAAAGCAGCTTGGTGTGTTTTACAAGCAGACACTGTAAAGGGAGTGCCTTGAGTGCCACAATCTTGGTTTACAGTCCTAATGCCTTTGCATCAACCTTAGGGAGAAGCAACTGGTGAACCTGCCCGTGCCTCTTTCCTGGGTTGTTTTTCCCTTTGATGTTCCCTTTCCCCTAGTCAACTGGTACTAGCGATATAAGAGAATTTCATTTCTGTTTGCAAATCATGCGAACATGTCTCGTTCACAATCCTGAACACACACATGAGCTTTTTTTTTTAGAATTGTTCACAAATTCCCAAATTTGAGATTCAGTTCGAAAAATGTGTGTGTGGTTGTTGTTGTTTTTAAATGTGCACTATAAAATGTGCAATTTATACACACACACACACACACACACACACCTTTTCATGCTTTAGTCAGTGGGCAAAGTGTGTACTTTTGAAAAACACACACAGAAATGTGCACTTTCCTGTTCGAGCAAGCCGAAAAACAAAACATAAAATCAAAAGTGATTTTCTGAGAATTTAGGTGAGCTCAAAAATCGCTGGTTCTCCCATTCCTAACTGGGACTGTACAGGGACTACAGTCTGTCAACTGCCTCTCCTTCTGCTTGGCCCATCTCAGCTGATAGAAGCATGAGACCAACAATTAGATAGCCCAAGTGGCTCTACTAGACCTTCCTTCCCGCACCCCTCTCCTGAGCTGTGCTCTGGAATCCTGCCTTTTATAGAATTTAAATTTTTGTGTGAATGTTGTTTTAGTGATATGATGGCTGAGTGCTCATATGTAAAAGAATGCAGAATGGGTGTGTGAGGGTATGTATCTGTGTGGTGGGAGGGAGAGGTGAATGGGTGTGCAGGAAGGTGAAATGGGTATGGAGATAGCCCTAAACGCCGCCGCCCCCTCCATGGCTTTACCCTTGTCTGAACAATCTTCATTTTCTTCAGCAATGAAGCATGAACAGTAAACAATTACTGTGATGCCAAATGAGGGAAATTACATTCTGTAGTGAGGGAATCATCCAGGAATCCATATTTAAGCTAAGATATACAATATAAAATTTGTTAACTAATTCCAGTTGAGGTTTTTATTTTTGTATTTTGCAGGGTGAGGGGTTGTGAGTGACTTTTAAGTCACTTTAAATAGGACATAAAGATGGACTGACCTGAGATGCCCCTATCTCTACTTATTTCCACACGTTTCCATTTTTACTATTAAAATTGAGTCTGTCCATTCTTTTATCTAGGGACTGTCCAATGTGGCCTATGTAAGTTGCAGATGGGCTTCATTGGCAAGTGACGGCAATAAAATATTTGAACACGTGCAAGCCCATGTAGAATGAATCTTTGAATGAATCTTTGGTAGGATGGCTGACAGGACCGGTGCAGGGCAGTTTGGCGCCCTAGGCGAAATTATATTTAGTGCCCCCCCTCTCGTGCCATGGGGGGGGCTCCAGAGCAAGGCAGCCCTGCTCTGCAACCCCCCCCCGCAGCCGCTGGACCCCCCCCGCCGCCGCCACCCCCGCAGCCCCCCTACCTTCCCCCCCCGCCACCTACCTTCCCCCCGCCCTGGCCGCCGCCTCCGAGGAGGAGGAAGTGACACGACGGGACCCCCGCACTCTGTTTTTGGCCTGGGAAATCAGGGCAACAGGGCTGTTTAAGCCCTGTTGCCCTGGTTCCTCCCGCCAAAACAGAGCGCGGGCAGGGCTCCAGAAGCGGCGTGGAGAAGGTAGGTGGGGGGGGGTCCGGCGGCTGCGGGGGGGGCGGGGGGCAGCAGCAGGGGCAGCGGGGGAGGGGGCGGTGGCAGCGGTGCCCAGGCTCAGCCCCACCACTACCCCCGGGCGCAATCCCCCCGCACTGACCACACACCACAGGAACATAGGAACTATTTCCACATGGCGGCTTCCCGCCATGAGAGAGTCGGTGTGGCGTAGTGGTTAGAGTGTTGCACTGGGACTCCGGAGATCCGGGTTCAAATCCTCGCTCGGCCATGAAACTCACTGGGTGACTTTGAGCCAGTCACTGACTCTCAGCCTAACCTACCTCAAAGAGTTGTTGTGAAGGTGAAATGGAGAGGAGGAGGAGGATTATGTAAGCCGCCTTGGGTTCCTTGCAGGAAAAAAGGTGGGGTATAAATAAATTAATTAATTTAAAAAATTGCTGCTCTGGTAATGCCTGTATGTCAGAACCATACAGATAAACTGAATGAACCGATTCCTTCCCATGAGACCGTGACCGACCTGGCTATCCACATGATTGGGATATCCGTTTATTGATTGATGGAGTCTGATGTTCGCTCACAGTGGGAGTAGTTTTGTGGTAAACACACCAAAAATTAATCAAGGAGATTAATCAATTAAAAATCATTTGGAAGACTTAATAGGTGCCCCTGATCCAAATAGATTTGTGTCTCTGTGTGTATTTATATAATATATTTTTTTAAAATACAGGTACTTGGAAAAACTTAAGATGGCAAGATCAACCTTAGAAGGGACATTCTGCCCTGTGTGAGAGAGAAGTGGGGGGTGCCCCTCCTAAGATGATGCCTGCTGTGATACTTGCACACATTGTCTAGAAATAAAGTAGTTCTAAAGCAAAAAGAATATTGTTCTTACCAACAAACTTCTGCAGATTTTAATTGATTGAAGACTCATGATTGATTGAAGGTTCCTAGTTCTTTGTGTTGTGATATGAAGAATGGAGAGGCACTATCTTACTGAGCCTTGAGCTAAGGAGATAAGATAGAATTGTAGGATGAGCTCTTACTGGAAACTGAAAATGGCTGAGCCAATGGCAACAGTGCAACTTTTTTTTATAGGGTTGTATCCAATGTTAGTCTAACCTGAGACCCTTTCATTTCGATGGGTCTACTCTAAGCAAGGCTAATGTTGGATACAACCCTTAAAGTTATTTGTTTCTCATTCATAATTTATTTATTGATTTATTATATCCCATCTTTTTTCCTGCAAGCGACCCAAGGTGGCTTACATAATAATCCTCCTCCTCTCCATTTTATCCTCACAACAACCCTGTGAGGTAGGTTAGGCTGAGAGTCAGTGACTGGCCCAAAGTCACCCAGTGAGCTTTGTGGCCAAGTGGGAACTAGAACCCGGATCTCCTGAGTCCCAGCCCAATACTATGCCATGCTGGCTCTTGCTTGGTTTTAACAAATCCATTTATATTGCTTATATTTAATTGCTTGGTTTTAACAAATCCATTTATAACACATTGTCATCACACTGAAGCTATTTTCTTGCTCTGATACGTACAATTTTGAGAAGAGCAGTTCACTTTTCTCACTGGAAGCTTGGAAAACATCTCAGTTGGCATGATAAAAAGTATTTCTGTGGCGACCTGTTGCCCAAGTAAATGTCTACTACTTTTCTCAGTGGAGATCCCAGCTATCAAACAGGCGAATAAAGACCCCTTAAAATGCAAAGGGTTCCCTAGTTTCCATTCCTACTTCACTCTGTCTCTTAACCGATGGATGAACTCTGGCACGGTTATGAATTTTAAAGAGCGCCGAGCAAAACAGTGCTTTGAAATTAGCTTCCATTGTGCCTTTGCTGAAAAAGCAGTAGAGCAGCCCTTCTCCCTCGTAATCTCTGTTAATAAGGGTGACTGAGCACATCTTCATTAAACTGTTGGTGTAGCTGTGATGGGGGGATTTATTTGGCCCCAGCCTCCTTTCAGATCGTGACCTCGATGAATCAACCATAATGCTTGCACTCTTTTGTTGGGTTACCGTGGCTCTGACAGCAATTAGTAGTTCAGCACCCATGTATTTTGGGATGGGAGAGGACCCTAGCAACACTTTTTTTTAATGAGGGAGTCTAACTGTCACATACCTCAAACTTCATTTGATTGATTGAGCAGCTGATTGATTGAGCAGCATGTTAGCTCTCCCACTCAAATCCCTGAAAGATTAGGAGAATGTGTAATACTGCCTGTTACTACTTCTGGATTGTTCTGTTCCCCACAACCTGTTTGCACACTTTGATTGCCAAACATGTAGGGTTCTTTCTTTTAAAAATATATATCTTACCCTTAATGTAGACAAATCCAATAAACAAATGTAGACAAATTCAGTAATATGATGGCCCATCCCAAGGTCAAAGTTGTTTAGAGAAGAATGTCTAATAGTAACAAGCCATGCTCTCCCAAATGGTTAAGAAAGCAAAATTTATACAGTGTGCTATTGCAGGGATGCAACTTATTATTTCAGTAGGGAGGAGTTCGCAGAAATTTCCAAGGGAAGCAAAATTCTCAGCCTGTTCATGGAAATGAGGTATAGGGTTAAACTCAGTTTTGTACAAGCAGATTTCTACTTGTGCAATGGGATGGGACTTCCCCCTTGCTCCCCTCCATGCCTCCCAAACTACTTTGGAGGGTCCCCCAAACCTCCAGAGCAGGATTGGGGCACTGTAGGAGGAAAGGGAAATCCATTCTGCCAGTGGGTTCCATTCTGCTGGTGAACAGGCCAGCACTGGATACAACTTATAGATATAGATATATTGTAGGTATTTTTGTTAGATGTTTTGGGCTACCCTTGGGAAGGAAAAGCAGGATATAAGCAAGAAATGAAATGAAAATTAAATATATTCAAAATTGATTGCAAAAGAATTTGCAAAAGAACAAAACTCTATGATCCTATGAAAGCCTTGTAATAATCATAACACATTATCAATGTATGTGAAAGCATCATGAGGGTTTCTTCTTTCAGCATTCCTAGTATGTAGATCAATGTCATCGTTTACAGCAAGAGTTGCTCAGGGTACAAAACCTGCTATGGAGCCAGAGTTCGATCATGTGGCCTGAAACACAAGGGATCATGTGGCCTGAAGCACAAACATGACACCCATCCTACCTACATGGCACCCCTGCACAGTTGACCACAACAAGAATCAGACCTTTCTGGTACATTCTGAATTGCAGTACTCTCATGTGGCCACAAAGTGGGGCTACTTAATATCAAGTTCATATATTCCTCAAAAATCACATGTAGCTGCTCTCTACTGAATCAGATCACCAATCCAGCTAGGTAAGGCTGGCATGCTAATCAATTATTTACTGTCTGTTATTTGACCACCATCAAATATTGGCTGCATTCAAACATTGTCCATGACTTCATAAACCATGGTTTATGAGACCATGGCAGCACATTCCTCACTCAATCCTCCCCTATCCCCCTCTTCTTGCACGGAGATGCTGGCTTAATACCTGAACTCTGGCTTAATGTCAGTTATCAAACCAGAATAATAAGCCAGGATCTGATCCAAGGAATGAGATTCCACAACATTTGTAGGCAGTTTGTTCTACTGCTGTTGTTCCCATCCTATATCTTTTCTGTAGTTTTAAATGTTTCTTGAGCTGTCATTGGTGATTGAGATGAACTATTATTTCCCCTTTTCTTTCTTGGCACCCTATAAAATATTTGAAGAAGAATGAAAGAATCCTGTCAGCTTGAATTACTAGTACAGCTGTGGCAAACCTATTTGCAAAGTGTGCAAAAGGTAACTGGCCAAATGGATATTACTTTAAATGTGTATTTAGCAGCGATGTCTTTTTTAAAAAAAATTACTCTAGAGTAGGTGCAGGGTCCCCAATCTGGATTGGGACCCTAGCATGGGAAGATAAGGGGACATTTAAGATCTGGATTAGGCCCCATGTGCTTGCTCTCGAGTAAAAAGAAGTCCTAGCTGTTAGACACATTTAAAATATTGTTTGTTTTCGCCCCAAGAAGTGAAGGCACACTAATAGGCATTACACTACATATACAGGCTTACATGCTCTGCTGAGCTGGCAGAGAGCAAGCAGGCATGCAGGCTTGACTTGAAGCTTTTCTTCATGAGGCATTTATTGCACACTCATCATTCCTTAGCTTGTCTGAGCGTGGAAAGCTAAGCAGGGTCAGGCCTGGTTATTACTTGGATGGGAGACCCCTCCTCTAGTTTCCTGCATTGAGCAGGGGGTTGGACTTGATAGCCTTGTAGGCTCCTTCCAACTGTATGATCTATGAAATCTACTCACAGTTGTTTACAGGTTTTTAGATGATGTTGTGACCCTCCAGTTTTGCTTCTGTTTTTAAACAGCACTTTTGTTGACATTTTTTTTTAGAGCAAGGGAAATGTGGTAGTATTTGAGAAAGCAAAAGAAAACACTTTTTCCACTTGTGTATTTGCACTATTCTGCTCTAACACAGTGCCACCTAGAGATTATGTAGCAGAAAGGAAATGCTCTTCACATAGTACTCGGATCTCAGTTCTGGGATGAAACTGAAAGTACTGTAGATACAGCGGATTAACAGCTGTGTGTAGCAAAGTTCTATGCCAAAGCCAGCCCCGCCAGCCCCCCTGCTCCTGTCCCTGAGAGGTTTCAGTCTCCAAAAACCCTGAAGCAAGAATGAACCAATTTGCATTTAGCTTGTCTGTAATATAGTCTGAAGGTTCTGCAGTTACGGAACTCTGCCAAGGGCCCTTTTAGCCCTCTTCAGGCGTTCATAGCTCATTCGATGAGGGAGAGAATTGGGGGCTGTGTTTGCAGGCATCCCTGTCACCCTGCCCCTCCACCCTCTACACATTGGTGTGGAGGAGAAGATCTGGAGTGGGGAGCCTGTTGGATATGTGTAGGCTCCCCGCATGATTTAGACCCAAAGCACACTTTATTTTCCTTTTTTACTCTAGAGTAAGTAACCAAAGTCAATAATGTAAGCCCATTCCCCACCCCACCCCATAATGTGAGTTTGCCTGACACCACTTTGCCAGTGACATCCCTATCTTTAGAATGCCATGCCAGGATGGGGACTGTTCTTGGCAGCTGAATGAATTATGAGCTCTAATTGGTGGCCATAAACCAGGGAACAAAGCTTGGGTATGCTGTTCCAGCCTCCTTGGTTTTGCTGCCTCAGTATTGCCCCTCAAAAGTTCTTCTCTCTGAGGATCAAAGGCTGGGTAAAGCTGCCGCAGGAGGGCGGAAAGAATACTGAATGGATCCATCATGTTTGGCAATGTTATCGAGGCTTCATTTGCATCCTTAACGTTAGAGGATTTGCCTGAATATTGTTCTCCTATTTGGCCCCTAAGAGCTTCCAAATGTTGTTCTGATTCCAATTCAGTCTAGGAACAGAATGAAGATACCAAGTAGGACAACACTCCTGGTTTTTTTCCTTTCCTTCAGGAACAAATCTTCATGGCTTCCATCATGGAAGTGGCTTACCTGCTTTGCCAGAACTCTTGTGATGTTTTATTCATGTCATACATGCATTTACATCATGTTGACATCTTACTCCCCGATGACATCAGTTGACTACTTGCAGCTGAATTGCCTGAGTGGTGTCTACGAAAGGTGAAATCCAGCAGCGCATGAGTGGACTTCTGCTTGCACAGTGGGACTCTCTCATTCCTTCTTCCCTCGTGAAGCCCACTGAAGCTTCCCCAACCCTTGAGCAAAGTTTGAGGGTGTGCAGAAGGCTGCAGGAGGTGGGGCAATCGCCCCCTCCCTGTTCCGCTGACTGAAGCCATTCCATCAGCGGGAGGGTCTATAATTGGATAAAACCCTAACAGTGTTGCATCTGAGGTAATGCAAAATGATAGTGGAAGCTCTGTCTGCAGTGGCTGTTCTACAATGGCTGTTTGCCACGGGCATCTCATTAGCTGATGTTGTACTCACTGAGTGAACATATGAAGCTGCCTTATACCAGAATTAGACTAACTAATCTATGTACTGCAGTGTTGTTGTTCTGACTAGCAGTGGCTGTCCAGAGTTTCAGCGCAGTGACCTGAGTTCCTGGGGGTTGAATCTGGGACCTCCATGCAAAGCAAGTAAGCTATGACCTTATCCTTGACAGCAGGCTCCAGGTCTTTGGGGGCCTGTGGGCAAGCCACCCTCAATAGGCCCTCAGTGGTCTACCTTCTCAGCAACATTGTCACCAGCTGCTCTTGCTCCTCATCCTCTTTCTCATCATTGCTACCACTTGCCTGCTTGCCAGGCAGAGAGAGCCAGTGAGCAAGTAGGCAGCAGCGTCTACTGCTCCTCCTTATCACGACCAGAGCGAGAAGCAGGTGAGCAAGCACTCTACAATGGTGAAGACGAGGAGCAAGCCTAGGGGGCTCTTGTCAGTAGGCCCCTGCTGACGTGTGGGCCCTCAGGATGTGCCTGATCCTTGACGCCGGCCCTGCTTGATAGAAAGGATATAGAAAAGAAGGGCATACATCTGCATTTTTGTCCCAAATTGTGGTGTTTTTTTGGGGCGGGGGTCTTATGGCTGGGTTATCAGGATGTCAGTGGTAACTGGCTATGGGAGCTTCCACTTCTGGGTCAATAGTGGTTCTGGGTCAAGACGTGGTTCTCTTTTAGCAAAGGTTTAAGACTGAAATGCAGGCTTTGGGAGAGTTAGCCAATGTCTCTTCTAATAGATTTGTTTCGTAGTCACAGAGGCACAGTGTGGATTTTAAATCCTGATTTTAATTGGAATTGTCTCCTGGGGAAAGGGGTGACTGGCACTGATGGCATTGTTGTAAACAAAGCTGCTTTAAAATGTTCCTCCAAATGATTAGTGATCTGTCTGTGTTGTTTTAGCTGAAAGTAATTGTGTTCCTTCCGTAAATATCATTATCAAAATGTCACCTGCCACTGACACATTCACTACTGGAATGTAAGATGGGCTAAACAGGCAGATGGGCTAAACAGGATTTATTATCAGTTCACATGTCCAGGAAACAAGTTTAATTTGAAAGTTACTGAAACTAGATGGAACTTTTTTTTTTTAAAGGGGGTTTAAAACTGAAATACTACTTCATAAAAGGCTGACTTTTAGAGTTATTTGTGACCATGGAATGATATGAATTTGAAGAAGCCTCTGAGCATATGCAGAGTGCATTTCCATTAAATGGTATATGGTGGGGTAGTAAATTGGTTTTAGTGGTCGTGTTTTCATTAACTTGTTTTTTTTTTTAATTAAAATTGGTTTTAAAATTTTCATAATGTTTTAATTATTTTTTAACTGTATTTTATTGCTTGCTTTTAATTATTGTTGCACACCGCCCAGAGAGCTTCGGCTACTAGAAAATGAAAAAATAAAATCAATAATAAATTTCCCTCACCACAGAGTAACCATCGCCTGGCATGTCTGACATTAAAGCACAGGTTTTCCCTGTCAAAAAAAAGAAAAGGAAAAAAAAGATGACTTCTAGGCAGTCTTTAAAAACTACTAACCAGTGGCCCCCTATCCTCTCTTCCAACCCCCTTCAGGAATTACTGCCCCCCCCCACACACAAATGTTACCCAGGGATTTGGAGGTTGTTATTATTCTGCCCATTTCCTTCTTCTACTTCTCTCTCTCCTCTCTCTCTCTCTCTGTGCCTTGTTTGATTTGAAGGTAACCTGCTGCACACTCCCCGCCCCCCCGCCCCCCCCTTGCATGCCCTGCCCACACCAAATGAGCAGGGCCAACTGACAGGCAGGCAAACAGCCAGGGGTCCTGCTCAAGCATGCATAATGCATACCTCCCCACACCACTCCCACACGCAGCCCGGCAAGGCAAAAGGGAGCCCTGTTTTGGCAGTCATTCTAAAGGAACTTGGTGAACTGAGTGACACACAGCACCTTCTCCTGAAGTAAGTACCACGAGGTCGCCTGGCTTGCTTTCATTTTAAGTGTGTGTGGGGTGGGGGCGGGGGGTGGGTGGGTCTGGGAAGATTTAAGAGCAAGATGGGGAGAGGCACAACCAGAAGCAGATGTGTGTGTGGGGGGGACAGTTGAGATATGTGTTGCCTGCAATATACTTGAAACTGTAGTGCTGAAAGTCTTAAACTGAATTTGTAACCTGAGAGCACTGAGGTGAGGTAACAACTGTTTGCTTTTAACTGGAGATTTGAGATGAGAACCTTAAATGATGAGACAGAGCTGCCTTTGCATGCGCGCCGTACAAAGCTACGTACTCCTTTCTGACCCAGCTTTTGTGAAAGTTGGCTTGTAAACACAGCAGCATGTAGAATGAACTCAATGTGATTTTTCTCCCCATCTCACTGAAAAATTCTGATGCTTCTAGTATACATTTTGAATTGAAAGAGAGGCCAGAAGAGGCTTTGCCTACTTTGGGATGGTCTGGTGGGTTTGTTTGTTTTTACCCTTTATCTTATAAACAACAACAACAAAACAAAATAAATATGAGCTGGACTCTTTTACAGTATGACAAACCAGCATCTAATGGCAAGTATGTGTCTTTTTTCAGTTGTTTCACATTTTTGTGAAAAAAAGAAGTTGAATGCCATTTTCACAAATTAAATCAGTGTGTGTGTGTGTGTGTGTGTGTGTTTTACCTTTGCTTCTGTAATCCAAAGGTGAACCCCCGCAATTGACTATAATGTACTTTTTGATTTTTGTAAAAGGTTTCCATTCCACATTCTGCCCTGTCTTAACCTTCACAAATGGCACATTTCAGACAAAACGGTGTTTTTGGTATAACTTGTGAAAACATCCTTCCATTAGAAGATGCTGAAGAGGCTTCATTGCAGAGAACAGAGGTTTTTCTAAGAGTGCAATCCTATTCATGTTTTCCTGGGGGGAAACCCTTTGAATTCAGTGGGATGTACTTCTGAGTAAACGTGCATAGCATTGGGCTGCACGGCTGTTAAGTAATGCAAATATTAATATGTGGGAGAAAGCAAAGTTGTCATTAAAAAAAAACCCCACACACCTTATATTCTAGCCAACGTTTTGCATTCAAATCAATATTAGGTATGGAGATATTTTTTTAAACACCTTGATTTTAATAATCACATTTGAAAAAACAACCCAAGAAAGCTTTGCTGTGATCTTAACAGCCAAGGATTGGATTTCATCAGTAGGCGAGTGAATAATTTAGTTTAATCAACTGGCTGCATTGTTCAGGAGATGTAAAATCTGACTTTTAACATTTGTTCAACATTCATTGCCTGGGTATGTAAAGAAATAAATTGCTGAATGCATAAATGATCTGAACTACACCATGCACTAAGCTAGGAAAGCAAAGGTCTCTTGATGGAAATCCATGAGAACCTATAGGGAATGTTGATTTGATACTAGTTTCCTTTTTTAAAAAAATTAAAAATCTTCCCCTGTTATTTTTAAACTTGGCTTTGAGCGCCAACCTGATTACCATTAAAAGCATGGAAGTTCTGGCAAAGTATTTCTGGACACTCTGAGGAGTCAAGATTTTAATTCAACAAATGGCAGCAATACTGTTTTGATGCCATATTTTATTGCATTTTCAAATCAGTTTTATAAGAAAAACAATAAGGGTACATATACAAACCCTTTATTTCTCCATTTGTTTATTTATAACTTTCTACCAGATTGCTTTCTCTTTTGCCAAGCTAATCATGTCACGTATTTAATGTTGAGCCCCATCAAATTCAGCAACCCAGACCCAAAGAATTCTGAATCCTTTCATTTTGCCTTTTTAATAGCTCAGAATTTATTCCAGAAGAGAGTGCTGTGGCACTGACTAGTAAATATACTGTGGCATAGACGAGAGGCGACTTGGATCTGGTAAAATAGCTTTTTATCTCTGAAAACTAATGCAACAATAAGTGTGTTAGTCATGGGGTGCTTCCAGGCCAGGCTTTTATCCTGCAATTGCCCTGCCTCAAATATGGAATTTTACGGAGGTCCAGAAATAAACGTCTTCCGTTTGTAACCTTCCCGTGTTTTCCCACAGCTTCTTCCTTCTCTTGGATAGTTCTAAAAATAGGGTAAATATCTATTTTAAAAATCTGTTGAGGAAGAGACAGAATAGGTGCACAGTGCCTTTCGACTGGTAGTGCTAGGATTCCTCTGACTGGAACCCCCCTTGTCATTTTTTTCAACATTTATGTCTTCTTTCCATTTTTTTCCCCTCGTTTCTCAATCTTTGGGATTTAAAGTATACTTCTGTTTGAAAATGAATTCATGAAAATCCTTATGTTACTGCAAAATTTGATTATTATTTTTCATACAGAAGATAAATCAAGTATACTCTGCTTACCTTGGGTACTTATTACAGATAGATATCTGTGAGAAACAAAAGACAGTAATACCTTGGATTGCAAGCATAATTTGTTCCGGAACCGTGTTTGTAATCCAAAACACTCTTATATCAAAGCGAGTCTCTGGCGGGCGTGAGCAGGGCTGATTTCGGCCCGCTACGCCCACTCGAGGTGAGCGGTTACATCCCTACCAGTGTTGTTGTCCTTAAAAGAAATGTATTTGTGGCTGCCGCTGGCATACTGTGCCATAGAGGGCTATGGAGGTGGCAGCAGTCTTAGGGTGCAATCCTTTGCATGTTTAGAGAGAAAAAAGGCCTATAATTCCCTGCATGCTCCAGCCATGCTGGCTGGGGCATGCTGGGAGTTGTAGGCCCTTTTCTGTCTAAACATGCATAGGATTGTGCCCTTAGTGACTCTTGTTGTGGGGGACACCATAGCTTGGTGGTAAGAGCACATGCTTTGCATGCAGAAGGTTGCAAGTTCAGTCCCTGGCTCCTCCACATAAAAGGATCAAGTGGCAGGGGATTGGAGAGACCTGTGAGATTCAGGAGAGCTGTTGCCAGACAGAATAGAAGATAATATATGGGGTGGGAATATGGGGTGGGCTAAGATTTTAAAATTTTATACTGTTTTAATGTATTTTAATGGAGAAAAATGTTTTAATGTATTTTGTTCTGTTTTATTTTCTGTACATCGCCCAGGGTGGCCGGTTTGCCGGCCAGATGGGCGATAGATAAATGCAAATAATAAATAATACTGGCCTAGATGAACAAATAGTCTGATCTCACATAAAGTAGCTTCCTGGGTCCCTAATCACAGTACTACACTCCAGCTGACCCTATTTGCTAGGCACTGTTCCTATTTTTAGATACTTTTCACTGTCCCTCTTTTGCCTTTTGTGGAGGTGTGGGAATGAATGCCTCTTGAAAATGTTGTTACAGTGTGCACTAGAGCTCTTCAAGGCAGCTTCAGCCCCCATGTTCCGATCTGGAGAGTAAATATCTCAGTGGGGGTGGCATGGATGTACCCTGAATTTAGAGTACAAATCCATGGACACACAATGCCGCTGTTCCGCTACCTTCCCTCCCTCCTATAACCACCTCTCCAGTTAGTAAATGTTGCTGAATGTGTTGGACAGGGATCCACAGTTCAGCTTCAATTGTATATTAGTCTTTAGGCTCTTTTGAATTAATAGATAAATGTATACCCAATTCCCCCCCCCCCCCCCAAGATCTCTTCTGAACCTTTCTGCAAAGTCCGTCTTTTAAAAAAAAATTGATTTAAATATCTGTCCCTTGAAAGTAAAGGTCACATTGTCCAGAATAATCCATCACGATTATATCTATACCATCCACTTTCATTCTTGTAATAAAATGGGTGGCCGGGTGACCGGCCAGATGGGCGATTAATAAATATAAGAAATAAATAAAATAAATAAATAAAATGTTGTTGGAGAAATTGATCCTTTGTCTTCTTTCTTATACAATGGACCAATATATCTTAGATCTCCTCTTGATCTAGCAAACATAGAATTTATTCTGCAAATTTGTCAGTTTCTGTCTCCATATCTTCCTCTTTCCAGTCCAAGCAATTTGCCAAACTTTTAATATTTCTTTCTCTAATGTCTTCATCAGACTCTGAGATAGGTCTAAATATCAAGCCATATTCTTTTTCTGTCAGTTCCAATAAAACCAAATTGTCTACCTGGCTCATACCTGCTTAGCTTCAGCATGTGGCCTGCATTATGTGCTCTCAACACCACCTGCAGCTCTGCAAACCTCTCATCCATTCTTTTCTCAAAAAGTACAATTTTATTTCCAAGCTCTTCCAATTTATTTCCCAATTGTTCAAATAATTTCTGAAGCAAATCAGGTGTGACCATTTTTTTTCTGTAGGTAGGTTTATTGAGCCACTTCTGCCTTTTATCTTCTTCCTGGAATTAGCCATGATTCAGTAGAATTCAAAAAAGAAACACAACCCAGATCCTAGAATCTCTTTACAAGTCCAGCAATTTCCAGCCTTTTCATCAGCATAACAGTAGAAGTCACAGTCAGATCCTTACCATATCTTTTGTTGTGTAAAATCCTCCAATCACAGGCAAGCTATTAGCATAAACAACAGACAATCCCATGGCGGTCTGGTCTCTTTTTCTAGCAACTTTCCCCCATATGCACTTTCGTAAAAAATAATTTTTTAAAAGAAATAATAAGAAAATTAGGAAGCCTCTTTTCTGTTTCAAAACGTTCTTATAAATCTTCCCTTTATAAAGCTTTTTTCACAAAGATTTTAAATGTTTAAATCCTTCCTGTTTTTTCTTCTTTTTATAGTCCTGAGAAAAAAGGTTTAACTCACTGTAAGAAAACTCAACTTTGCTACACTTGATCTTAGCCAAAAGGCCGAGAAGAGGGAAAGTGACTTAATAACTTGGGGAAGAGGGAAAGTGACTTAATAACTTCGGGTTTTGATTTTTGAATATTAGTAAAGGTGATATCAATTATTTCTGTGGAAATAGAGAAAACTTAGATTGGATATGGATTGGTGATGTTTGTCAGACAAAGAGGCGGAAGCCAAATGATTTGTTTTTGTTTTGGAAAATTCAATTTAAAAAAAGTAAAAAAAAGAAGAGAAAACTCAACTTTGCTGTAGAGAAAATCTCTCTTTGTTCATAAACAGATGTATTCCATAAATCTTTAAGAAATGAGGGTAGCATACTTAATGTCCTTAAAAAGTCTCCAGCATGGCTGAGAGCAAAGCTGTAAATTCCCAGACCCCAGGTCTTACTCCACCCACAAGCTAGCTGTAAAAACCTTCTTGGGGGGGGGAGCCCCTCAAAGTAGACGCCTTTAGCGTACATATGGTTAGCTCTTGATTATCCCTTTCATCCATGGAGATTTTGCTGACTGGGATCTCTTCCCAGCCAGCTTTCAAGCCATGTTGTGTCTCCATTTCTTCATGGAGATGTCAGCCTGCCATAACACCTCACCGGAAGTCCCAATTTGTTTTTCTTTTTAATTGAGTCTGGACTGCATCAGATCCTGTTGTTAATGCTAGGACTTGACCCAGGATCATGTAAAGTACTAACATAGGGTGGTATCCGATTAACCCCTCCTACTGACAGAACGACTTCCATCAGTGAAACAGGGTGGAGGAGATTCCCCCTGCACACCCTCAAACTCTGCTTTGGAGGGTTGGGGAACCCTCCGGAGCAGATTGGGTGGGGGGAGCTGAGAACTGCAGGGGGAAGAAAGGAGGGGAAAGTCATGTTGTGTGCTTTGAAATCTGCTGGATTTCTCCCATACTTCAGAGCATTTGTAGAAGTGCATTCAAGTTATCACTGACTAACTATAGACCACCTATCCAAAGAGATCTGAGCTTATCAGGCAGGATTTCTATGTTGTTAAGCACAACTTCCAGGCAAGGTTGAACATTGTCACATCATTATTTGGGGGAGGAGTTAACCCCTGCAGGGGTGCATAACCACAATGTCACTCCCAGTATATAAAATCCTAATGTGACTCACTGCTTTCTCTCAAGCAGGCAAATACATATGGTGAAAATCAGCCTGGCTCTGCATACCTGTTTCTAACTTGTGAGTGAACAGGTCTGTATCCCAATGGTGCATTGTGATTGTTATATTTCTCTAATGCACCCTTCTTTCTCCAAGGAGCTCGGGGTAGCATACTTGGTTTCTTCTCCATTTTATTTTCACATCAACCCTGTGAGGTAGGTTAAGCTAAGAGTAAATGATTGGCCCAAGGTCACCCAGTGGGCTTCATGGTAGAATGGGGGTTTGAACCTGGGTCTCCCAGGTCCTAGTCTAGCACTTTAACCACTAAACAACACTGCTCTTTCCACTATAATTGACCACTCTTCCACATTATGATTTAAATCATGAGAGTGATTCACAGCAATACTTCTGTGACTTAAATTTATAAGCAGCCCAAAGACACGGTGCTTACAAAAGCCATCATCCACACCTACACCCCACCATCACCCCCCCCCCACACACACACAAGAGTTACACCAATCCATTGAAATTCAGAAGAAAGTGTTTCTCCAAAGTTAACGCTTTGTGTTAAGCTTGTATAATATTTGAGAGATTAGTATATGTGGAAGACCAGCAACTGGGTCTTCGGCATGAGTTCGGCACTTAACAGGTTAACCGGCACTGAGCTATAGCCCAGATAAGCAAGTGTAACTGACCAGAACTCCTACGCAGGGAAGAGAAAGCACTACAAGCCTTTCGTTACCCAAATAAGGCTTTATTTACTAGTGGTTAAATGGAGCGGAACTAATAGACTTTCTAGGAATACTACACATCAACAAGACCTGAGTGTGACCTCAGACTTTATGAATGAACGGGTTCCCAGGCTGGCGTATTGCGGCAAGCAGTTACCTTAGCTCAAAGACTTTACGCTGGTTGATTTCCTGCCTGGCTCCAGGTCTGCCTGACCCGGGGAAGAGAACAGCTTAACCCAGCCACAGCTGAACGACGTGGTAGTCAGCTCACCCGTGTTCCCAACAACTCCCAGGGGGTGGGGAGAGGGGTTTTCTACCCCGGTTTTCCCACTCTCCCGCCTCTCCCTGGTCAGGTGGGGCTTATGCCTGCCCCTTCATGTCAGGTGGGCTTATTTCTGCCGGGGGGGGGGGGGGGAAGGTGACCTGTTGTGGTTCCTGGGGTACTTTACAGCTCTTTGAGACTGCCCTGCCTTCTTGATGGTCCATACTTCTTCTTTGTGGATTCCGGCCGAGGTGCCCCATTGTTGGTATGCGAGATCAGTCTGGCTGACCCTGTATCTCCAGTGCCTCTCCCGCCCCCTCTGGGAGAGATTATGCAGACAGGGATTGTTAGGGGAAGTTGTATGTGTGTGTGTGTGTGTGTGTGTGTGTGTGTGTGTGCGTGTGTGTGTGTGCATGTTCAGGCTTTCTCCACAGTATATGTTTATGAATACTGCTTTTTCATGTTGATGGTGAAGGGTTAGGCAGCATGTGGAATCAATTGTTTGGACAGGACGTTCTCGGATGTTATCTGTCTCTTCCCTGCTCCACATACCCCCCCACCAACCATCACAATCATTATCATGTAAAAAATAAAAATAATCTTCAAGCTCTTGTAGTTTTCTGAGGACAATACTCTCTTGTTTATGCACTTTCTAATTCCAGCTTTATTTTGGATCCTCATTTCTCATTCTCTGACATTGATGAATAATGCTACTCATCTCAAGGCAGTCTTTGCCTTCTGATTTTATTTTATTTTTGAGAGAGAAAGAAATATTAACACAGAGAGAGCACAAGTAGCTGTATTGTCAAAACTTCCAAATGTAAAGCTATGCAAGTTTATTAACTGTGTATAGTTTTAGGTTAGTTGATTTTTTATGGGGAGGTTTAAAAACTGCCAATGAATAAAGCTAATAAAGACTTGCACCATGAATCACACGTATGTTTGGGGGAAATTGTAACTTTTTGTTTTCCCATAATGAGGAAAGGATTCATAGAGGGTGTTGTGGTGGCAACCTGGTCCTGTCAGAACCTGAAAGTTTGGGTGTTCAGGTGGTTGCTAGGTGACTCAGGGGAAAATGCACGGTGGGCATTCTTGCAAGATTTCCAGAAATGGATGTAATCCAAAAATTTCACGATATCTAGGAGGAAACATAGGGGAGGGTACTGGGTATTTGCAGGGAGTACAGGTTCTTACAATTGAAGGATGGAGTGAGTATAGGAGGAAGGGAGCTGATTAAACCAAGGAGGGTTGTTTAGCCAGCCTCTGGAACACCATAAATGGGCTGGCTGGTTAAGGAGGAGAACCCAGGTGATGCAAAATCTGCTCAGATTTGAAGCCAAGGACAACAGACTGGATTGGAAGCTGAAGCTCCATGAGTGATGGGGTGGTATGGCTATATCTCCAACTACACTCCTAGTCTAATACTTGTGGTGAATCTTGTACCCATCCTTCTTTACACATGGCCTCAATCAGTCACTATCTAATACGTTCACTGACTATGAAGCATCCGTCTAAGAACAACCAACTCTGAGGGTTGATTCGTATGACCATGGTGTGGTACTGCCAATGACATGCTGAAATGGAAATTGCAGCTTGGCAACTTCAAAAATGAGGGCTGAGCCAAAGATGGGTGAGTTGTGACCTTGACCTGTGTTACAGATGTTGGAAGGTTTACAAGAACTTTCCAAAAACTCTGCTGATGTTGGCTTCACAGTATCACCGCCATGTCACAATGACTATGAGAAATAACCCTTACAGTGGCTCTCATGCAGCTGAGATAATGTTTCAATGACTCAGCCACATGGGTGGGGGCCGCTTGTGCAGGACTCAGCCATAGAATTGGCACTCCACCAGGTGGTCGAGTCATTTACGTACAGTATTACTCTAGTCATGTGGGAACTGCTCACAGGAAAGCAGCTGGAAGGCCTCTATGGGGAGGCCTCTATGGGGAGTAAATGCATTGAGCATGGGGGGCTATGATAGGGCAGCTGTATTGAGGTACAAGGGGGGGTACGCACACACACACACACACACACACACACACACATGCTATGTAAAGCCAGAATAGTTTAATGTAGCTCATTTAGTGCTGTTGCTATATTCAGATGATATGATCCTTCTTTGTTTTTTCACCGTAATATGCAAGGTGTACCTGCAATCTACAGACTTGCAGGAGTATCTCTGTAATTCAGAATGGTGGCTGTGTTGACTACCAGTTTAAAAAAACTTACTGGTAGCCTTTTTTTTCCCCCTGGTGGGTAGTGGCTTGCTAGTGCTCAGGTAATCCAATGTTGTTCTGTTTTTCTTAGTGTGGAGAAACGAGCCTTTGGGGGTATACACACTCACCTCATGTGTGAACCGGCTGGGGTGGGGTGTGCATAGTTAGCGTGTAGAGAAAAGAGTTTTTAGGGTTCCTGCATGCATGCAGGGCCGGCGCTACCGCTAGGCCAACTAGGCGGTTACCTAGGGCGCGCGGCTGAAGAGGGCGCGGAAACGCTGCGCTCCTCTTCGCTGCCGCTGCGCCGCCCCCGCCAGACCTCCGCTGCCGCTGCGCCGCCCCCGCCAGGCCTCCACCTCCCCACCCTCCTGCCTGCCGCCGCCGCCGCGCCTCCCCCCGCCTGCCCGCTCGCCGCTGCGCCTCCCCCCACCCACCCGCCCGCTCACTCACTCGCTCGCCGCTGCACCTCCCCCCGCCCACCCGCTCGCTGCCGCTGCGCCTCCCACCGCAATCGCCACCCCCCCGTCACCCCCCCAACCCCCCTCGTCACCTACCTTCGTCGCGTCGCTTCCGGAGCCCCGCCCGCGTTGTTTTGGCAGGAGGAACCAGGGCAGAAGGGCTTAAACAGCCCTGTTGCCATGGTTTCCCCCGGCAAAAAACAGCGTGGGGGTCCCGTCGCGTCGCTTGAGGAGGACGCAGCAGCAGCAGCAGCAGCAGCAGCCGCCGCCGCAGCCATGGCGGGGGGGGAAGGTAGGTTGGTGGTGGCGGCGCAGGTTTTTTTTTTTTCCTGCTTTGGAGAGGGGGGGCGCTAAATATTTTTTCGCCTGGGGCGCCAAACTGCCCTGCCCGGTCCTGCATGCATGCATGCAGGAACAAACACACACACACACACACACACACACGCCTCCTCATGTGTAACCAAGTGAGGCCAGTCAAGGGGGCTGGGAAGAAGCGAAAGGTACATAAAACATAGGATGGGGCCTGGCTCCCAGAGGTCTGGAGGAGCCAGGCTGAAAGCGTTCATATGCAGATGTAATTCAAATAGTTCAAGCCATGACTCACGAGTTTCCTTTCCCTTGCCTGGCCAGGTGAAGTTCTTTCTGATTGGCTGAAGGCAAGAAAGCTACAGAAAGGGGGAGGGGGGAAGAGATATTTCCCAAAGCCTGTTTTAGTCTTGGTCTTTGTCCTGGATCGTGTGGCTACCGGCTACCCTGGCTATTGGGGATGGCGGCAAGCCAAAGAGAGGCCCCAAGCCTTTGGGGGGGGGGGCATCAGGATCCGACCCCAGTTAGCTCCTGGTGAAATGAGCTGGTTTGAAGGCTCTGGTGAAAGGCAAGGCTGTGCTGGATCTAACCCTTGAAGAAGACACCCTCAGGTACAGGTGTGTGCCTGAGAGATCTTAAGGAATCAGGTTTTCTTGTTTTGCAGCTTTACTGTGTACTAAAGTCTCTCTCTCTTTATTTTGTGTGCTTCTCTCATTTCCCTAATCTTGTTGTAAGATGCTACCAGAAATAAACCTTGTTTGGTTTTACCCCACATGGGTTTTGTAGTGCTCTGTGAGTTCAGTATCTAAATCCAGGTTACAGAAATGGAAGGCGAGTCCCTAAACAGAGATCCAAGTAGGATTGCAGACAGCTGAGGCTGGCAGTCTGGTATCTTGAGATCTCAGAGGGTCTTGGTTCCTTTGCCAGTAGGCAAGGGTGGGGTGGTGGCGGGTCAGCCAGCCCCCCCTTCCAGGCCACATGGTGGCAAGTGCTGGGTTTCCTTTGGAGTAGGAAAGGGTGGAGGTCTGGCGGGCCAGCCAGCTCCCCCTCTTCCTCCACACTTAGCATCTTGTTTCTTTTTAAAACATGCCGACACACCCACACCCACAAGCAAACTGTGGGTCCTTTCTAAAATATGAACACTCAGCTCTAGGTGCCTTAAAAGTAGGAAAGGGTTTGTTTAATCCCCACTCCCTTGTCTTTTTTACAACCATTTCATAGCCTACAGGGTCCATTGTGACCAGACACATAAAGAATGAAATATTCTCAGGAATGCTGATCTAGCAGCTTTTCTGTTCTGACTTGAAGCTTGGAACTCTATCAACAAAGACTAGCCCAGGCTTCCAGACTTTTGGAATCCACAAACTAAGAGCAAATTGAACCCCAAAAGCTGTACTAAGCAGAGCATATGTTTGATTTCAAAATCATTCTGCCAGCTTTAGCATAGTAATGTTTAGAAATAGTGCATGCCACATTAAAATATGTTCTGAGCATGAATTGTAAAAGAGTAAATAAATATTGGTCTACCCTGTTTCTTTTGAAGTCAACTACTGAAAGGTGGCAGTCCTAAATACATAAATTTCTGATTAAGCAGACATAGGATCAGGCTGTTTATCCCATTGAAGATAATGGAATGGCACATAGGTCTGGTGCAAATTAACACACTCAAATTTTAAATCATGGTTAGTACATTGGCATGTGTGGCCACAAGCCCAGGCTTGTGTGGTCCCCCGCTTTACTCCCTCCTCTCTCCTTGCCTGTAAATACCCCCTTCCTTTACTTTTACAGCTAGCCCTGCTTAGTGTTATCATCTGTATCAGCATTTTCACTAAACATGATTAGTTTGAAACATAGTTTACAAACACACTTCTAACTATGGTAACTAAAAATACAGATAGTAATGCTAATCTTGGTTAGCTCTAAACATTAAAGGAAGTGGGAATTTATGTGTACGAGACAGGAGTGCACAAGCCCAGGCAGCACTCCCAGTCTCCTAACTATGCTTAGGAGAGAAGTAGTGTTCCACTTGCACTGCACCACCAATCTTTAGTTGTGGCTAATTTTTTGCTGGGCTGTATCTGATGTAAACTGCCCAGAGAGCTTTGGCTATTGGGCAGTCTAGGAATGGAATGAATGAATGAATGAATGTGTGCATAAGTCCCTAAGTACATTAAGAAGCAGGTGCTTAAATTTAAGTATCTGTGCCCCTTCATTGAATTTGCATATTTTAATCCTGTGACCAGTTATGGAGAGCTCTAAAAGAACAGGATCGAACCCCATAGGTGTATCAACCTTTTAGGCCCAGAAAATGGCAAGTAAGATGTTCAAGAGATCCAATTCCCCTATGAGGAAAGATTGAGGGATTTTTAGCTTAAAAAAAAGGCAAGTAAGAGGGAACATGATAGAGGTGTATAAAATTATGCAATGTGTAGAGAAAGTGGATGGGAAAGTGGAAAAACCTTTCATAATACTAAAACCCAGGGCCATCCAATGAAGCTGAGTGGTGGAAGATTCAAGGCAGACAAAAGGAAGTACTTCTTCACACAGTGCATAGTTAAACTTTGGCATTTGCTACCACAAGATGCCATAGAATCATAGAGTTGGAAGAGGCTTATAAGGCCATCGAGTCCAACTCCCTGCTCAATGCCGGAGAACAGATGTGGGCAGTCACCCATCCAAGCACTGACCCGGCTCATACCTGCTCAGCTTCAGCATGTGGCCTGCATTATGTGCTCTCGACGCCCAATTTGGAAGGCTTCTGTGGAGAAAGCCTGAGCACACACACACACCGTGACATGAACCCTGACATAGTTTTCCCTTGTCCCCTGGCAACCCTTTCTGCATAATCCCCACCGGGGGACAGGAGATACAGTTCTGGTCAGACAGGTAATACGTGACCACATCTGCATACCCTCAATGGGGCACATCGGCATCAATCCACAAGAGGAGGCATGAACAATCCTGAGGTGAGAGCAGGGCCGGATTAAGATAGGGGCTATTGGAGCTGCAGCTCCAGGCCCCTACCCCAAAACAGGCCCACAATCAGGACCAGTGCAGGGCAGTTTGGCGCCCCAGGCGAAATAATATTTAGCGGGGGCCCCCTCCCCAAAGCAGCCCTGCTCTGCAAAAAAAAAAAAACCCTGCGCCGCCACCACCAACCTACCCTCCCCCCGCCCTGGCTGCTGCTGCTGCTGCCGCCGCCAAGGAGGAGGAGGAAGTGACGCGACGGGACCCCCGCACTGTTTTTTGCCGGGGAAACCATGGCAACAGGGCTGTTTAAGCCCTGTTGCCCTGGTTCCTCCCGCCAAAACAACGCGGGCGGGGCTCCGGAAGCGACACGACGCGGAGAAGGTAAGTGGTGGGGGGGGTCGGGGGTGGTGGTGATGGCGGCAGCGGCGGCGGCGGGAGGTGCAGCGGCAGCGAGCAGGAGGGCGGGGGAGGCGCAGCGGCGAGCGGGACGGGAGGGTGCGGCGGCGGCGGGAGGGAGGGAGGGAGGGAGGGTGGGGAGGCGGACGCCTGGCGGGGGCAGCGCAGCGGAGGCAGAGGCCTGGTGGGGGCGGTGCAGCGGCAGCGAAGAGGAGCGCAGCGTTTCTGTGCCCTCCTCAGCCGCGCGCCCTCCTCAGCACCAGGCCCATAATGCTCTTAATCCGGCCCTGGGTGAGAGGCAGTCTCAAAGAGCTGCCAAGTATCCCCAAAGGGCACTGGTAAATCCAAGGTGCCACCTTTTCCCAGGCAGGAATAAGCCCACCTGATCACCAAGGGGCGGGGAGGGGGTGGCAGGGTAGAAAAAAACCCTACCAGAAGAACTTGGTTGTTGGGAACGCGGGGCGCGCTGTCAGCTTCCAACCCTAGCTCCGGCTAGACCAAGCGGTTCCTTACCCTGAGCAGGGCAGGCTCGGAGCTGACAGGCAGACTGCTACGCAAAGTCCGTAAGTTTCGAGTCTTTGTTGTGAAGTGGCTCCCTCTTACTGCAAGTCTCTAGATTGAAGCCTTCAGGTCACGACCCGGTTTTGTTTATGGTGTAACATTCCTGGAAGTCTATTAGTTCCGCTCCTTTAACCTTGTAGTAAATAAAAGTCTATTCTTTGGTTTAAATACGGTTACGTGTGATATTTAGGTCGCGGTTGGGTTTAAATCGCTTGATATCCCTGTAACTCGTGCCCAAGACCCGGTTGTTGGCCTTCCACAGCTTCAAAAGGGGATTAGACAAATTCAAGCAGGATTAGGCTATCAATGGCCACTAGTCATGATGGCTATATTATCTATCTATCTTATCTATCTATCTCATTTCATTTCTATACCACCCAATAGCCAAAGCTCTCTGGCTGGAGGTTATATATACTTACCGTATCTGAATACCAGTTGCTGGGGAACACAAGCGGGGAGTGTGCTCATGCCCTACTGAGGGCTACCCACAGGCATCTGGTTGGCCGCTGGGAGCAGAATGCTGAACTAGATGGGCCTCTGGTCTGATCCAGCAGGGCTCTTATCTTATGTTCTTACCTACCACTCTGACCTCTTTGTGAATGTTTTGACTGGAAAAAATTGGTTTCAAAGGACAGAAAATGTGATTCCGATGTTCA
The DNA here is from genome assembly GCA_021292165.1 of Shinisaurus crocodilurus. NCBI lineage: Eukaryota > Metazoa > Chordata > Lepidosauria > Squamata > Shinisauridae > Shinisaurus > Shinisaurus crocodilurus. The sequence goes on along the minus strand of CM037876.1, from coordinate 282,759,359 downwards.
GCCGGCTTGCTTAAATTTTGATCTGGATGTATTAATGCTTTTTCCTGTCTCCTCTGGTGATGTAAAACTTCTAGGTTCCCTTCCCTTGTGGCTCAGTCACTACTTTAGCAGCACAGACCGTGTAAAATGAGTCCACTCCTATGCCTCCTTAGTCAACATCTGTGACATCACAGGAAGAATATATATATATATATATACACACACACGGATAGATATAGATATATATATGGCTCATTAATCCTCCCCATGTGATATTTTAGACATGGAGTTCAACCTAGTTCTAGAATCATGGGGAGCATTGTTGTGGATCTAACTCACCCACAAGGCCTCACTTTTACCTGGTGAACATTGCACTCTGTAGTATGGAATCCTTTGGTTGCTGTTCCCCAACCTGTGGGTTAGAGCAGTGTTCTCCAACCTTGGGTCCCCAGATGTTTTGGCCTACAACTCCCAGCATGCCCCAGCCAGTGTAGCTGGCTAGGGCATGCTGGGAGTTGTAGGCCAAGAACATCTGGGGACCTAAGGTTGGAGAACACTGGGTTAGAGAACTCTAGTTTCCAGATTATATGGAAAATCAAAATTCACCTGTAAGAGGTGTGTTCTTACATTTGGTTCATATTGCTTTTTCACTGGTATGTAATTGAAATCCTGCTAATTTAGAATTCTCAGGAATTGTTCTCACTGTGTGTCTTTATGTCTCACCCACCAGTCTGAACAGTGGGCAAGGGAGGCTAACGGGACTGGCTGGCTTACTAAATCTAACTCTCTTTCTAAATCTAGCTACAACTGCTGAAGAGGACAACTTGATATGGATCTGGAGCTCATCCTTCTGCAAGAATTAGCTCCTTAGTTGCTTGTTGTTTCACATTGAAGCAGATTGTGTTTTTATATAATCTGGCACTAAGGGAACACCAGAGCTCTGTGGGAATTTGACACATTTCTAGCTTTGTTTCTCATGGCTCATGATGTTCCCCCAAATTTAACCGATTCATCCTCTGTGCCAGGTGCTGTGTGTGTTGCTCTTTTTCTCGCCTCATCTTTCAGCTACCTCTCTTCCGCTTGCTCCTGTGCAGCAGTTCATCAAAGGGTTAACAGCAATGTGCTGCTTCATTAAGAGGCACTCACTGTGGGCCAGACAGAAATTTGGAATTGATGGGCTCATAGAGCAAGCAGCAAATTCTGCCATTGAATTCTGTTTGCCCTGCTGCTATAGCAACAGGTTGAGATTCCCCCCCCCCCTGAAGAGCGTGCTTTGCAGATGTCTGTGATGTCTGAAGTATATTTGTTTTTCAATTAAGCATCTTCGTCCTGGAGATAAAGGACGCTAATGCAAAACAGAGGCTTAAAATAGAAGGGAGAAATGCTAAGGGGTGGGTGGGTGATGGAGGAGCACCCCTAATGTATTTGGTAACTATAGGGGAGTGTCTCCTTGCTTGAAAAGCCTGGGATAAATACAGGGTTTGTTTAGAGCCATCTAGCAGCTTGATATAGGTAACCAGGTTATTCAAATGACTACCTGTGCCCATGTAAATCTACTTCAGCCCTGAGATCTGCTTGAGAGGCCCTGTTCTCTGCAGGACCTTCTTAGTTATGGCTTTACAGTTGTGGGATTCCCTTCCCTGGGAACTCAGATAAGCCCCCTCTCCCCCAGTCATCAGCCATGAAATTAAGGGTGCAATCCTACACATATCTAGACAGAAAAAAGTCCTACAACTCCTGGGAGTTGTAGGACTTTTTTTCTGTCTAAATATGCATAGGATTGCACCCTAAGTCATTCTTATTCTGCAAAGCCTTTTTGGATTGATTTTACACTGTTTTTAGGCATTTTACGGCTGTGCTTTTATTTGACCTGTTTGGGTATTTCTGAAGTTTATTATTATGTTGTTTCTCTGTGAGCTACTTTGGAAAAATTTCTATTCTTAGAGGTGGGATATAAATCTACTATATAAATTTGAATGTTTGTCCCTACGTCGGTACGGGCGTTCGCGTGCGTTGCATAGGCTCCTACATGGTTGGACGGATCTGCCCCAAACTTGGCACACATACTCTCCATTACCCAACGACATTTAGAATGTTGGTATGAACTGCCACCACAGGGGCTCAATCAGGGGATATGCAAATCTCTCCTACATCCAAACAGAATGTTCATATGCAATGCAGCCGGAGCCTACACCGGGGGGGGGGGGGCAAGCTGGGATTTCATTGTTGTGTTGTTCCGAGAGGGAAGGGGCCAAGCAGGGATTTCATTGTTGTGTGGTCCCGGGGGGGGCAGGGATTTCATTGTGTGGTCCCGGGGGCGGGGAGCAGGGAATTCAATGTTGTGTGGTCTCGGGGGAGCAGGGATTTCATTGTTGTGTAGTCCCGGGGGGTGAGCTGGGATTTCATTGTTAAGTCCCGTGGGGAGGGGGGAAGCAGGGATTTCATTGTGTAGTCCCGGGGGAAAGGGAACAGGGATTTCATTGTGTAGTCCCGGGGGAAAGGGAACAGGGATTTCATTGTGTAGTCCCGGGGGGGGGGGGGCGAGCAGGAATTTCATTGTGTAGTCCCGGGGGGGGGGAGCATGGATTTCATTGTGTAGTTCTGGGGGAGCAGGTAGTCCCGGGGGAGCTGGGATTTCATTGTGCAGTCCCGGGGCAGCTGGTAGTCCCAGGGCAGCTGGGATTCCATTGTGTAATCCTGGGGGAGCTGGGATTCCATTGTGTAATCCTGGTGGAGCTGGGATTCCATTATGTAATCCAGGGGGACCTTTCCTATGGAGCGATTCAAAACAGCGGTCAGCTGCCTTAAGGAGTTTCAAACAAATAGTGCCTATAGGAAAATGACGACCTGTGCAACACCGGGTAAAAAAAAGGTAGTAAGTAAATAAAATAAAGTTATAAAGTGGAGTGATAATGCACAGGTTTGCTCATGAAAATACACATCATTTCAGGCTGAAATGTTACAATCTGCTTGACAGATGAAACCTATGTCAGTGGGTTTGACGGTCGTCTAGCTCTTGGTGGATCAGCTTCTACTTTTATCTATAAGACTCGATTCATGTGTGGGCTGGAACAACATGGAGGTGACAAGCCATCTGTATGAAGCAGCAGCCTGTGGTGTTCCAGTGCTTTCAACCACAGCCTTGCAACCTCTCTTTTGGGAAAGGAAGGAAGATATGTTAGGCATGTTTAAAATGGGCAGAACTACATGAGGAGCAGCACACACAACTGTTTGCCACACAGAGCTCTCTACATGTTGCAGATTTAAATGTTTGAATCAGGCCTTGAGCTAGCTGATGGTGACGCCCATTAGAACATTCTGTTGATGTTGTAGTGTTTCAACACTCTGGGCAACTCAGTCGCAAAAAATTTACTATAGAAAATTTTTTGCTACTGGATGTCAGGTCAGAGATCATTTGAAAACTCCCAACTACAGAAAGAACATGCTAGCTTAACCATTTGTGTCATGTTATAGATTTCATAGATCATAGTTGGAAGGAGCCTACAAGGCTATCGAGTCCAACCCCCTGCTCAATGCAGGGAACTAGAGGAGGGGTCTCCCATCCAAGTAATAACCAGGCTTGACCCTGCTTAGCTTTCCACACTCAGACAAGCTGAGCCAGCGTAAGCCACAGGCCTGTTGAGCCAGTGATCTACAGATATTGTTGTATAACTCAAGAAGCAACAGGTCCCCAGTATCTACAGAAAATGAGATGTTGTTTGTGGTGTGAAATGAGGAAGGAAGCATGGGTTTCCTGTCCACCTTTTGCCATGTATTTCCAAGATAATGATCAGAACTTGTTGTCATACCATGAATTGCTCATTGTTGACTGTAATGATAGAGTTTATAATTTAGTGACACTCCCTTAATATTAAGAAGTTGATAATCATGTGGTTCTCTTGCAGGTCAGTTTTTGTTCTGAAATTGTACACTTTGTACCTACCTTTCTTTTTAGTTAACATCTTCCCCTCCCTATGTGTTCAGGTGGCCTGTGGGAGAAAGTGAGTGTGAAACATTGGGGGAGAGGAAATGGTGGCCTCTTGGCTAATTCCGTTTTGTGGCTTTCTGTGATGTGACCCCTGGTAACCCCATGAACTTGGATGGCTCCATGTGCACACAAATGAAAGAACGAACAAAATCCAAGCACCAGCTGAAAGATAACAGCCCAATATTGGCTTCTGTTAATTTCCTGCAATTGTGAGTAGTCATGTCAGCAGCTGAGGCTTTATTGTGAAGGTTTTTTATCTGTTTGGTAGGAGTATCTGTCATAGAGGTGACCCAAACTAAAGCAAGAATTTCCCTTTTGAAAGTCAGTGAATGAATAGCTCTCTTGCTATGAGCAACGCATTATGAATATGCATGTGTCCTGTGCTCTTCTTTGGAGCCTTGGTGTCTGGGCTGAAAAGATTTCAGTAACTACAAATAAAACACACTTCTTTTGAATCTCAAGTGCCACCAGTTTCCAAAGAGAGGGGGAATATGGGCCACACAGAAGCAGTGCAGTCCCAGGCTGGATTGCTCCATTGTTCTGCCTACTTACAAGCAGGACTGCCACCAGGCACTAGTTCTGGCCTGGGATGGTGAAGGAAAATAGAGCCTGCAAATTGCTTGCTGTTGCACCTTGCCATAATTGCTTCCAGGTTGCCAGAGTGGCTTCTTTTAGGCACAAGGATAATTCAGTGGTCCTTAGACCCCAACCTGCCCTCTGGAGACTGAGTACAGGGAGCCTGCTCAGAGCTTTGTCCCCCAGCCCTCTTGCCTCAAACTGTGGGTTATAGCGAGCTCATCCAACTTGTGATATGTATATGGTACTAGCTGTTGCCCATGGCTTCGCTCGCGTGGATTTTGGGATTTTGTACAATTGTTTTTAAAAGAAATGTGATGGAATCCCAGCTCCCCGGGAATCTCAGCTCCCCCGGGATTACACAATGAACCTCCGGGACTTCACAATGAAATCCCAGCTCCCCCCGCTCCAGGACTACACAATTAAATCCATGTTCCCTTTCCCCTGGGACTGCACAATGAAATCCCTGCTCCCCCCGGAACTACACAATGAAATCCCAGCTCCCCCGACTGGGACTACGCAACAATGAATTCCCTGTGCCCCCCCCAGGACTGCGCAACAATGAAATCCCTGCTCCCCACCCCGAACATACGAACATTCTAAATGCCGTTGGAGTAATTTGCATAACTGCTCCTGAATGGCCCCTGCGAACATTCCAAGTGATGCCATTGGCTATCATCTATTTTGGGCCGTACAGGCTCAGTGATGGCTTTTTCGGAGATTTGAACCCACCAGTCTTTGTCCTTGGGTGATGGAGAGTATGCGTGGCAGGTTTGGGGCAGATCCGTCCAACCATGTAGGAGCCTATGCGACGCACGCAAACACCCGTACACACAGACACACGGACACAGACACACACAGGATTTGGGACGCCCCACACACAACAGTCATTCTCTGACTGAAAGTGTAACGTTTAGGCTGTGAGCTGGCAGCAGAATTTTTTTGTGACAGAAATATCTGATCTTAAAAAAAAAACAGGTTAATCCTGGGAGTCTACAGGTGATGAAGAGTGACCATGCCAAGTTTGGGGAAGATCCGTCAAAACGTGATGGAGTCTATGCGACGATGCCCCCCACACAAGTCATTCAGTCATTTAAAAACTTTCCCTCCCTTTTCACCCCCTCAGAGAACATTCTAAATGGCCTAGAGGAGATTTGCATACCCACCCCTATTAGCCCCTGCAGGAATTCATACAAACATTCTAAGTGCCGTATGGGCTATTTGCATAACTGCTCCTATTGGCTCCTGCAGCAATTATGAGGTGAGGCTGACTTGCATAACTGCTCCCCTGTTGTTTTGCCCATAGGAGATATGGGAGTGGGGCGATTTTGCCCCCTTTTTTCACCCCCTTAGGGATGGAATTTCCAAAAATCCTTCCTTAGTGGGTGTCTACATCATAAAAACTATGTTCCTTCAAAATTTCATGTTCCTAGATTAGACGGTTTGAGCTGGGCGTTGATGAGTCAGTCAATCAAAAATCAGTCAGTCAGTCAGTCAGGACTTCTTCTTTTATATCTATAGATATATGGTATTTTTGATATTTGACTGGTGGTTGTGCATTTTCATTGGTTTTAATGACATAGTGTATTGTGATCTGCTCTGGAATCACTTTGTGATGAAGGGAAGGTTTTAAAAATAATAATTAAGTGATACAATATCTTTAAGGGATCCTGCAAGTTTTACTTTCTCAGTCTTTTCTGGAGGCATGGGCGGGGTTTCTTTTCTCTTTTTCTCTTTCCTTTGGTGCAGGCCTTGGAGCTGAGGCAGTGTGGCTCCTTAGAAGTTAGTCTTCTCTCATATGTATAATAATAAAGTACACTGTTGTGAACGTTCCTGGGTCTGAAGTGTGATGCCTGGAGAGCAGAGCCTAGGGGTGGACTACAAGTTGAGCAGGTAAACTTACCCCCATATTAACCATGTCCAAGGGATATTACACAACTGGGCTATGGCCAGCCAGGATTGCTGAAAGCATGGCTGCTCACCTGACCCAAGTGTTCTTGTTGTCAATGTCAACAATTTCTGTTGTACAACTGTATTCCATGCAGTACTAACAATCAAGATCGAAGCACTAGTTGGGAGAAAATGGCATTTCTTATCCAAGAACATATTGCTATTTTGAATGCTGAGAACAAATGTAAACGGCCTGCTCAGAGCTTTAACTGAAAAATTACCAGTGTGGAAAGATGTACCGGTATGTTTCTTACGCTGGCTCAGCTTGTCTGAGTGTGGAAAGCTAAGCAGGGTCAGGCCTGGTTATTACTCGGATGGGAGACCCCTCTAGTTTCCTGCATTGAGCAGAGGGTTGGACTCGATAGCCTTGTAGGCTCCTTCCAACTCTATGATCTATGAAATCTATGAAATGAGTAACTGCTGTGCATTTTATAGTGTGTGTGTATATGTATGATTGAGACATTATCTGGAAAAGGCCCTCATTTCAGGTGAACATGCTACATTCTTGGGTCCCCAGATGTTTTTGGCCTACAGCTCCCAGAATCCCTTGCCATTAGCCATGTTGGCTGGGTATGCTGGGAGCTGTAGGCCAGCAACAGCTGGGGACCCAAGGTTGGAGAGCCCTGGCATAGACTGTATGCTGTCAGGGATAGTGTGACAGAAAGTTGGAATGTCTTAAGCATTTATAGTGGATGGGCCCCATAGAACAGAAAGAGAACACATGTTCTGCATGCAGAAGTTCCCAGATTCAATAATTCCCTGCCATCTCCATGCTGGGAAGGGTCTGAGATCCTGGAGAGCCACTGACAGCCAATGTGTATAGACCAGAGGTTGGCAGACCTCAGGCTTGTGGGATCTATTTTGTTTTATATTTGAACTCTTGAGGTCTACCAACAAAAGCCAGGCACAAAATGATGGCTTGTGGTGGTGTCAATTATCTACTATAACCCATGAGCTATATACTGGAATATAGACAAATCTTCATGTAAGCTTACCAGAGATCAAGGATTCTAACACAACACTCTGAAGAAGGACCTGGTCAAAAGGAACTAATTAATATTCCCATTTTACAGATGAGGAACGCTGAGGATAAGAGGGAGAGAGACAGTTAGCACAAGGGCAGCCATACCAGAGATTTTTTATTTTATTTTTTTGCAGTTTTACTTGTGCTTGTTAAAAGTACTGAGAGTCAGAAACCCTTGGAGATCTATTGCAAAACATCCAAACATCTACTAGTAGATCCTGATCTACTTTCTGCCCACCCCAGTGTAGACATAGACGAGTGATCTGACTCATATAAGGCAGCTTCATATTATTATTATTATTATTATTATTATTATTATTATTATTATTATTATTATTATTATTTTCTATACCTCCCAATAGCCGAAGCTCTCGGGGCGGTGTACAACAATTAAAAAATACAATATAAAACACACAATAAAACATTATAAAAAATTTAAAAACCAAATTTAAAATAACACAAATAGCTAAAAACAAGTTAATACAACGTGGCCAGTAGGAAAGTTAAAAATAACCCACCTCCCACCATGCACTATTTAGAATTGTTAAAGCCTCGACATAGAGGGCAGTCTTAACCTGGCACCAAAAAAGATGACAGAGTTGGCGCCAGGTGGGCCTTACAGGGGAGCTTGTTCCAGAGTTGGGGGGCCACCACTGAGAAGGCCCTCACCCTTGTTGCCGCCCTCCGAGCCTCCCTTGGAGGTGGCAATCAGAGGAAGGCCCCAGATGTTGAGCGTAGTGTTTGGGTAGATTGTGGTTGGGAGAGGCATTCCGTCAAGTATTGCAGTCCCAAGCCGTGTAGGGCTTTAAAGGTTAAGACCAGCACCTTGAATTGGGCTTGAAGCATACAGGCAGCCAGTGCAAGTGGGCCAGAACTGGTGTTATGTGTTCAGACCTTCTGGTCCCAGTAATGAGTCTGGCCGCCGCATTCTGCACAAGCTGCTACTTCTGGACAGTCTTCAAGGGCAGCCCCACGTAAAGTGCATTGCAGTAGTCAAGCGTTGAGATTACCAAAGCGTAGATTACTGAAACCAGGCTATCCCTGTCCAGATGGGGGCAGAGCTGGGCCACCAGCTGGAGCTGGTAGAAGGCACTCCTTGCCACTGAGGCCACTTGAGCCTCAAGTGACAAAGATGGCTCAAGGAGAACCCCCAGGTTACGGACCTGCTCCTTCAAGGGGACTGCAACCCCATCCAGAACAGGTTGAACACCCTCTATCCGGTCAGAGGAACCACCCACTAACAGCATCTCAGTCTTGTCTGGATTGAGCTTCACTTTGTTAGCCCTCATCCAGTCCATTGTCGCAGTCAGGCACCAGTTTAGCACATCCACAGCCTCACCTGCTGAAGATGAAAAAGAAAAATAGAGTTGCGTGTCATCAGCGTACTGATGGCAACGCAATCCAAAACTCCAGATGACCCCACTCAGTGGTTTGAAGCATGTATGTTCAGTTTAGTATGTAAACCCTGCTTTTCTATTAAAATAATCAAAGTGGCTTACAACAAAATAATACAAAATACAGTAAAATCATGCAATACAATTATATAATCAATTTAAATATTTAAAATATCATTCACAATGAATAAGAGCAGCAGAACAGAGTAAAAAACAGAGCAAATATCAATAAAACCACATTTACAGTTTAACAGCCAACTTAAAAACAAATGTTTGTATATGCAAGTGAACTCTGAATATTGGAGATAAAGAGCTTTTCCCTGCAGGGCAGAGAGGTTGGGCCCCGAGAAGGAACCTGCTGAGTGCCTTCTGAGCCTTGTCCTGCATCCTTCTGAGCCTTGTCCTGCTTGCTTCTGAGTAGACATGTTTCCTACTATAAATTGGTAATAATGGAATTATGGCCGGGTGTGTGTGTGTATATCTTTCAGGCCCACCCACCACTGGAGTGTGCCTCCCGAGAGATTCTCCAAAATGGCATCCAGGCCTTGGACTGAAAAAGGTTTCCCACTACTCGTTCATAGCTGTGATGGTGGGAAGTAATTCCAGTACATTTGTTATAAATTGTGTAGCATCCATTTACCTGGGACACACCCAGTAGTGGCGAAAGCTTTCCAGAGTAGAAGATGGTCTATGAACAAGGCTAGTTGCCCAGTGCAAAAAGAAAAAAAAGAAAAGAAAAATCTGAGGTCAGTGGCAACAAATTGCTTTTTCAAATATGTTTGATAAAATTGCCAAAAGCATCGGAGTTTTATGTATGCTACAGCTGTCTCTGATAATACTGCTGGTAAAATATTGTGGTGGGCTTTGTTTGTTTTTTGCCATTTTGTCTGTGATCCGCTAAATATAAACTATAACAGGCATTGCTTCTGTTCCAGTGCAGAGAGGAATAACTTTTAGATAGAGCCAGTCTGGTTTTATGGCTAGAGTGTTATCCTTGGGTGACATGATCTCATCACTCCATCTGGTGATGATGTAAATAAGAGGCAAATGAAAAAAGCTTTACTGGGGCAGAAATTGATCATAGGACAGCTGTTGAAATAAGAGTTTTATCCTGAGAGACAAAACAGCTAAGACCATTGTCCCCCACAACTGCATTTGTGGAACGTTTCCTGAATATCTCTCTTCTTTGCCATACATTGCTTTATGGACCCCATCAAACCCAAAGTAATTTCTTTGCCATTTGCAAAGAATGTAAGAACCATGCTGTTACAGCAAGATAATGCTTGTAAACACCACTGCTCTCATTACCTGCTAAATAATATGAAATAACAGGGTCTGTTTGTCCTGCTTTGGTTTGTTATAACGTACAGTCTTCTTCTCAGCTGTTTCTTAATTTATGAGTGTCAAGTTTCCACCTGTACCAGGACACCTTGATCAGCTCCTTAAAGATATCTGCCTCTTTAAGAGCCCCTCCTGTATCAGGATGCCAATTCTCTGCCTTTTACCTTCTCTTCCCAGTAATGTGGGATTAGGCCTTAGGAGTGGTGCAAAAGACACTCCAACAACTGAATGTTAACAATAACTGTTTACTTTATTAGATTTTGGTATATTAGATTCACAATAAGGTAATTACACAAATAGAGCTGTATACTTTCAAAAAGCAGGTATAATAGAAATAAAAGAAATAATAACACAGTTCTCTCTAACCTAGCTACTCTTTCACCTGTAAGCCTCAGTTAAGAGATTCCTTCTCAGCCTAGCCCTGGCTGTTCTGCATTCTTCAGTGATATTCAGACTCTGCTTCTTTGTCTGCTTCTTGGTGCCTGCAGAACCAGAACCAGATCTCCTCTCTCTCTCTCTCTCTCTGCAGCTTCTCTGTCTCAATTTCACTCGCTCACTGCTGCTTCTGCCTCCCCTTTATATACACTCTCACCAGGACTAGAAGGCTACAAACCTGTGACCTCAAACTGGGGAAATGAAACTTAACTCCATTAGGGAGGAAAGGAGACTTCTCTCAATGAAAAGGAAACTTTAACTCTATGCGGGGAAAATGAAACTCACGAATGCCCCCCTCCCATCAGGAGATGTTTGGGCCTACAGGCTTCAAACTAACTCAAGCCTGTGTAGGCCTCAATTCTTCACAATGAGCAATATAGGCAAATGAAAATAAAACTAAATTATCTCTTTATTTGACCAAAATTTCCATGGTAATAGCTTTGCAGTTCATTTCTGCAAGGGAAAGTAGAATGAGCCATAAACTATATGCTGGTCTATTCTGCCTGTCATTTTGAGATTGCTGTTTATATTTATGCTGCCAGCACCCAGCTTGGCAATAACATGGCAAATGAGAAATAATTTTAAAAAATGCTGCCTTCACTTATCTATATTCTCATACCCAGCAGCATGGAACAGTTGGTGCAAGGAGCATCTTGGCTGCTGAAAACCTATGTAGAGGGGTCACACAGAAAAACATAATCAATTTTCCTTTGTGAAGTGACTTTCTCAGCCATGTGTGTGGCAGAGATCCAAGTACTTGGATTGTGGGGCACCCTATACTCGGAATCCTATGTGTATTATCCCAGACAAAGCCACCAGTGCCCTAGGGAGATCCCTATTCCTGTTCCGTTCGGGGGTGTGTGTGGCAATATTCTTACCACAAGCAGCCAGGCTAGTGGCTATGTGCAAGCTGATAGAAAAGGCAGCTTAGGGCACAATCCTATGTATGTTTAGGCAGAGAAAAAAATCCTACAACTCCCAACATTCCCCAGCCAGCCACACTGCCTGGGGGATGCTGGGAGTTGTAGGACTTCTTTCTGTCTAAACATACATAGGATTGCTATGTTATTAAAGGCTAGACTGCTTGAGGTTGGGGCTGCTGCCTGTAATGGTGGCTGATCTCAAGCTAGGAGCCAGGATGGGGTTGTTGGACAAGGGTGTTGTTACATACTGGCAATGAAGCTATATTACTTTTGTAAGATGCCAAGCTATAAGTGGGCTCCATATCCTACAGCGGCCCCAGAAATGGCACTCTTATGTAAATTTCATACTGTTCCCATTTTGCTTCCTTCCTTCCCCACCCCCTCTGTTCAGGCATTCTGTTTGTTGTGTTCAGCAGTTAGAAGATATACCACTGGCACTGAGTGAGGTAACATTTGATCCTTGGGAAATACCCTGGGCACAAGAAACAGGAAGCCAGTGTTTCTATTTTTGAGTCCAGAAGAAAACCAATGTGAGCTTGTCTGGGTAATGTTGTGAACACTTTAGTTTTGAAAATAGAAATGACTGCTACTTTTCCCACCTTCCCCTTCATGTGAAAATCAGGAGGCCGAGTTACAAATCTATTCACACACCCCCTGTATTCTTAGATGCAGCTAAATCCCAGCTTTGAGCATCATTCATCACTCATGAAATTAGTCCTACTGTGGCTCCTGCAGACAATATAGTGACCAAACTCCAGAGGTATTGATGTGGCACTCTTTCTTAGCCTGGAACTGTTAATTTTGGCCTACTGCCAATTTATCAACAAAACAGATGGAGCAAGGACAAGACAAGCTTCCTTACAACCTCTTACAGAACAGAAGCTCATGTTGTCTTTGATCTCCCTGCAGAACTGTCTTTCCAAGAGTTGAATCAGAACTCCCCATCTATTATTTCAGCCACCCAGAATGTCATAGTAACAAATTTATTCTCTGTATGAACAGATTGTGTTTGCATTTGAGGGATGGAAGTAACTATGCTTTTCTTGGTGAGAATTTAAGGCAAACATGCTACTGTGCTTGTCAGAAGCAGAGCAAGAGAGATGCACTGTAGAAAAGAGAGCTTGCCTGAACATGTTCCTGTTTTGATCCTTAAATACATGGCAGATACCTTCTCCTGTGTGCTTTTTCTTTGTTCCCGTCATTCCACTCCTGGCAAGTATAAGCTTCTAGAAATGGGTAGGATTAACAATAATAAATCCTCCTTGAGGATCCCAGATGTGCAAACTCCGTGCATGTTGTTTTCTGAGCCCTGTGCAGGTGTCTGATATTAATAGTCTGAAATGGACTTTATGGTGGCAGTGAACCTCCTGTGCATATCCATCTCTGAAAGAAGGCAGATATTAAGCTGCATGAGGATATGAACCTAAGTCCAATTTCTAGCAGGCTGACAACCTGTCTCTTGAACCTGCATTATCTGCTGACTGAAATGAGACTTTCAATCTCAAGAGGTCCCTCTGATGAAGTGGGCTCTAGTCCTTGAAAACTTATGCCCCAATAAATCTGCCACAAGATCCTCTCTTTTTGTCTTGTCTACCTTCCTACTGCAGTAGCTCAGATGGCTTTAGAAGGAGATTAGATCGGTGATGGGGAAACTTTGGTCCAACAGTTGTCATTGGTCCAACAGTTGTCAGACTACAACTCCCATTACCCCTGACCATTTGCCATGCTGGCTGGGCCTGATGGGAGTTTGAGTCCAACAACATCTGGAAGGTTCCCCACTCGTGGAGTAGACAAAGTCATGGTGTCTGATGAGTGGCTACTAGTCATAATAGTTTGCAAACTTTGCAACCTCCAGATGCAGATGCAGCTTGCATCTGAATACCGGTTGCTGGGCACCAATGATGGGAGAGGGCTGTTGCCTTCATGTTCTGTTTGTAGCTTCTGGGAGGCAACTGGGTTGCCATTGTAGGATTCAGGATGCTGAACTGGGTGGACTTTTGGACTTATCTAACAAGGCTCTTCTTATGTTGTTATGCAGCATCTGAGATCCTCTTGTTCCCTGGGTGCTTTAGGAATTAACTTGTAGTCACATTCTGGCCTGTGTGGCTTAGGGTGCTTCCAGCTGAGGTTTTTATGGTCAACAAAAGCCAAAGTTAAGGGAAATATATACAGGCAGTCCCCGGGTTACGAACGAGATCCATTTGTTAGTCTGTCTTTAAGTCGAATGTGTACGTAAGTCGGAACAGAAGCCGCGCAATGATTTCAAAGTGTTGCAAAGTATAGTGCATGCGTTCCTAAGTACGAATCAATGTATTTAACTCAGATTTTTACATTTATGGCGGTCCGTTCTTAAGTATGAGTTGTCTGTAAGTTGGGATGTTCGTAACCCGGGGACTGCCTGTACCTCCAAACTTTATTCTTTAATACAAATGGATACAAATTTTACAGCAATATAGCAATAAGGCGGCAGGAGCAGGCAGAGGGAACATCAGGGCCTGCTCCAGTTGGACTGCCCCCCCCCCCGGGCTAACTGACATCAAGGGCCCTGTGGGGAAGAGGAAGGAGTGAAGGCGGCAGGAGCAGGCAGAGGGAACATCAGGGCCTGCTCCGGTTGGACTGCCCTCCCCCTGGGCTAACTGACGCTCTGTTTTTTGTTTTGTTTTTGTATTTAATTAGACTGTACATCGCTCAGAGTGGCCAGATGACTGGCCAGATGGGCGATTCAAAAATAGAATGAATGAATGAATGAATGAATAAATAAATAAATAATAACAACAGATATATCAATATAAAGAATTAAAACCTAAATGTATAGAACTGAAAAACAATAACATGATAGAACAAATATATTCCCATTCTAAACTATTGTCTTCTTGATATTTTTCCAGTGCTGAATTTGGTTTGTTATGGTTTGGTTTTGTAGTTCTTTTAGGCCACTGATGAAGACTGCTCTCGTAATGCATTTGGCCTATTCTGTTACAGTTTTTAGGTTCAATACATTCAGGTTTTAATTTTTTTATATTGATATTCCTGCTGAAATCTTTAAAGAAGGGGGCCCCGAACTTGTACAACATCTTCATAAACTCATCGAAAAAATCTGGATAAGAGAAGAGATCCCAGAAGACTTCAGGGATGCCATAATTATCACCCTCTTTAAGAAGGGTGATAGAACAGACTGTGGAAACTATCGGGGCATTTCTCTCTTAGCAACCGCAGGTAAAATATTTGCTAGGATTCTCGCAAACCGTCTTCTATCTATTTCAGAAGAGATCCTCCCTGAAACTCAATATGGTTTCCGCCCCTCTAGAGGGACAGTAGACATGATTTTTACTGCACGCCAGCTCCAAGAAAAATGCCGGGAGCAAAATCAACCCCTTTATATGGCATTTATCGATCTGGCTAAGGCCTTTGATACTGTAGACCGTACAGCTCTCTGGACTATCCTTATGAAAATTGGATGCCCCAATAAATTTGTGAATATCTTGCGACTTCTCCATGACAACATGACGGCAACGGTTTTGGACAACAATGGCTCTCATGGTGCTCCATTTAAAGTGGGATCAGGTGTTAAACAGGGATGTGTTATCGCCCCAACATTATTTGCCATTTTCATCGCCATGGTTTTACATCTTGTCAAGGGGAAACTTCCCACCGGTGTGGGAATTATATATCGAACAGATGGAAAGCTTTTTAATCTCAGCAGGCTGAAAGCAAAAAGTAAGGTAATTACAACCTCCGTTGTGGAACTTCAGTATGCTGATGATAATGTGGTCTCCGCACATTCAGAGGATGATCTCCAAACTATCCTAAATGCTTTTGCAGAAGCATACGAAAAACTTGGTCTCTCACTTAACATCAAAAAAACCAAAGTGCTTCATCAGCAAGTGCAAGCCAATCCTTTGGTGATGCCATCTATCCAGCTTGGCGGGACAATACTGGAAAATGTCGATCATTTTCTCTATCTTGGCAGCTATCTTTCTGTTACAGCTAACATCGACAGTGAAATCCAGCATCGTTTGAGCTCCGCAAGTGCCGCATTTTCTCGAATGAAACATAGAGTGTTCGAGGATCGGGATATTTGTAAGAAGACCAAAACACTGGTTTATGAAGCCATTGTATTACCAACTTTATTGTATGCCTGCGAAACATGGACTATCTATAAACGTCACTTCCACCTCCTTGAAAGGTTTCATCAACGTTGCCTCCGGAAAATCCTGCAAATTACTTGGGAAGATAGGCGAACAAATGTCAGTGTACTGGAAGAAGCAAAGACTACTAGCATTGAAAAAATGATCCTTCAACGCCAACTTCAGTGGACCGGTCATGTTGTTCGAATGCCTGACTGCCGTCTCCCAAAGCAGTTACTTTACTCCCAACTCAAGGATGGAAAGCGGAATATCGGTGGTCAATATAAGAGGTTTAAAGATGTTCATAAGGCAAATCTAAAAAAATGCAATATAAACATCGAAAACTGGGAAGCTCTGGCCCATGAACGATCTAAATGGAGGTTGGCCTTTCACAAAGGTTCCATGGACTTTGAAGAAGCCCGAGTGCAAGGTGAAAGGGAGAAACGTGCTAGGCGAAAAGCACGTCAAATGAATCCTTTACAGGACCATCTTCTATCTGGTAACCTGTGTCCTCACTGTGGGAAGCTGTGTGGATCTAGAATTGGCCTCCACAGTCACTTACGGACCCATCGCTAGAGTCTACACAATCTTCTTTAGAATTTCCTCCTTTTATCCCGGAAGACAATCTTACTCGGTCACGAGTGATCGCCTGATGATGATTGCTATAATATATGTATTCATTTGTATTAGAATACTGTTTGGAGGTATAAATTTTCCTTAACTTTGGCTTTTGTTGATGGTACATTTTGTTAAGGACTATTTTGCTCTGTTGTTCATCGCATCGAGGTTTTTATAGTGCCATCACCCAGCCTCATTCACAGAGGTTTAGGGGGGGTCCAGGTGATATCATCTTCTACCTGTGACTGTGTTTTCTTGCCGTTGCTTCTGTCTTTTTCCTTAACACAGAAAACCTGTTGAGAGAAAGACGGAACAGCTGCACAGTGTCTTCTAATCACAAAAGCTCAGAGTCCTCCATCTGGATGCACCCCTAGAGGCTCTAGCATGTTGGGTTTGGACATGGGAATCCCAGTTTCATGTCCCTCTCCACTGTAAAACTCCGTGGGTGGCCTTGGGCAAATTGCTATCTCTTAGCCTAATCTCTACCTCACAGGTTGTGAATGCTCCCCTGAGCTCCTCAGATGCAGGGCAGGGCACATGCAACAACCGAGTTGTCTCCTTGTGAAGTTTGGAATGCAAGTCCAAATTCCAACAATATTCTACTGGCAAGGCAAGTTACCTGAGTGTGGGGAAAAAAGAGCTAAAACCATCTGGTACACATAAAATAATGTGGGTGAGCAACTCACCCCTAAGGGGGCCATGATCTTGTAAAGGAAATCCTCTGTGTGTCTTTCAAAGCCTAGTCCTGCTGTGAAATCAGCTTTATTATATGGCGCACAACCATCTCTGTCCTTGTTTTGTTTCCGCCGATTCAACTACCTAGGGAGGTGGTGGGCTCTCCCAATCTGGAGGCATTCAAGGTGCAGCTGGACCGCCATCTGTCAGGGATGCTTTGACCTGGATTCCTGCATTGAGCAGGGGGTTGGACTCGATGGCCTTGTAGGCCCCTTCCAACTCTACTTTTCTATGATTCTATGATTGATTTCTGGGATGGAAAGATCTCCAATGTAGTTTATGTAAAATAATAAAATACAATGTCAACAGCCATGTTGATTTCAGTACCCCTGTGGTTCCAGGCCCAACTTACCCAGTTGGATGTTTACGACAACTGGACTGAAAGGCCCTGGGGATTGCACGTGCCTGCACATGAGTGCTTGTATACTTCACTCTTGAACCAGGATTAGAACCCAGCTTTTTCTCTCTCTCTGGTTTAAATTCAGTGCTCTTTCCACTATACCACACTGGCAATACAAAGTCTTACTGATGACATCTGATGGTATGAAGTTTCTTTCGCTCATTTCCTTGTGTTTAGGAAACATAATTCTTCATCAGTGCAGTTCCACTGATAATAGAAATTATATATGCCACAATGTCAACAATGTGAAAGCCTCATAGCCACAACTTCTAAAGTGATGTTGACTTTCTTTCATCAGAAATAGATTACGTGGAATATCAGAGATTATTAATTCAAGGTTTTGTGTAGGTTTTTCATTCTCTTACTCTCCTAGGTCATTGTTTGCTTGTAGTGAGTGAACTCTGCTTTTCCCTCACCCCTGCGTACCTGACTAAATAAATAGTTACACTATTGGTTAACGTATATATTCACCGATCCCATAGGGAAACCGACACATACCCAGAACCCCCAATAAAAGTGGTCCATGTGCTCTTTTCTTCACAGGTTGCTCTCTTCAGTCTTGAACTATCAGCACAATTCTATACATGTATACTCAGATCCCATTGTGTTCAGTGGGACTTACTCCCAGGAAAGTGGGTGTAGGATGGCAGCCTAAGAAACAAAAGCGGTTACACCTGGATAACTCACTTCATACTTGCTGGTGGCCCCCATGCCAGGGCCATCCCAAGACAGTTTGCTGGCTTGAGGCAGGGCAGCAAATAGTGCCCCCCCCCCACACACACACAACAGTTAAGGTGCATATTACCCAAGACTAATCGAGTTATTTTGGCACCTGATGCAGAAAATCCAACAAGCCCCTCTCGTCCTTCTCCCTAGCAGTAAAAATGCAACAACAATAAACAGGGATGGGGACTCGGACTCGAGGACTCGACTCGTGAGTCGGACTGAGTCCCCCCTCTGACTCGACTCGGACTCGAGTCCCAATATTTTTAATGGGACTCAAGACTCGACTCGGGACTCGAGACCAAGGACTCTTCAACATCCCTGGGCTGTGCCAGAAGGAGTGGAGAGGAGCGCGTTCACCAGCAAAGAGCGCATGGAAGCGAGGTGTGCCGCTGCTTGGCCACTATGGACAGCTACCAGGAGTGCAGCCCCAACAGTGTGTCAAGATTTATTTTGATTGATGTGTTGCGTACTTGGGAGAGGCAGAAGAAGGACCTGAGATTACTCTGTGTGGCTGCTCTGAGTGTGTTTCTGGTTCCAGCAAGTTCATTACCAGTGGAGCGGGTGTTCAGTGAGGGTGGAATTGTGATGAGATCTCACCATTCCAGAATGGGGGCCAAACATTTAGAAAAAAATCATGTTCCTCAAATGCAACATGGATAAGTTTTAGGAAGTACAGCAAGTTTATTTTTTAAAATCGTTTTTCTAAAATGCTACCTTTCAGACATTTTGGGTTTGGCTGCCTCTGCCTGCCTGTCTGGGGTTCCCAGCCTCCTCTGCCTGCCTGGTCTCTTCTTGACCAGTTCCACAGTTGAATTGTCCAAGACAAACACCTCTGCCTGCCTGCTTTGGGGTTCCCTGCCTCCTCTGCCTGCCTGGTTATTTTGGGTTTTTCTGCCTGGTCTGTTCTTGCCAAAATCAGTTGCAGAGTTTTGAAATAAAAAGGCACACTTGTGCCTAGAATTTATTTAAACCACACACCTGAAGTAGCCTTATTTTGTTGGGAAAAACCCCCATTGATTTTAATAGGGACTCGTGGAGTCTGCTTTGGGAGTGACTTGTGACTCGTGACTCGTGAGTCACCATTTTGGACCAAGGACTCGGACCCGAGACCCGGGTCCAAAGACTCGTGACTCGAGACCAAGGACTCTTCAACATCCCTGACAATAAATTAATAAGTAACAACTTGCTGCGTTTTCATGGCACCAAAAACCTGCTGCCAGAAGCAGCTGCCTCACTCTGCCTAATGGCAGGGCTGGCTCCACCCCATGCAAATGCTCAGGATCATACAAAGCCTGATTGCTCCCCACCCAAAAAAATGTTGTCGGGGTCATGGCCATAAAGATGTTGGGGTCAGGGCCCACACCACCCTGAAGGTGCCAGTTTAACACACAATGTGGTACCATCCCACATGCCTGATGCACTTATATGAGGGCAGGCTGCTAGTGTGGTATGGACATGCGCGCACTTTAACCTTGCTGGTGCAGTTATTGTTGACCTTTACTCTATGTGAGCGATCAAAAGCTTTATTCCCTCCTGTAGATTTGTGAAAACTGCGTGGGAGGTCATTCAGATACTAATTAAAATAATCCATTCTCTAGCCAGCTCAGTGTAGATAACGAGGGTGGGAAACTTGTTTTCTTTGCACTTGGTTCTCTTATGAATTCTCATCCATCCTTTCTTGTGTTTCCCCACTCCGGAACAGTTTTCTACCCACACAGCCTGCAGTATCCATGAAAGCGCTTCTGCTGTATGATAAGCTGCAGAAAAGGTATTTACTGAGGTCCTTGTGTGACTAGAAGATGCATTCTTTCCCAGGCAAAGGGTGTTCTCTTTTTCCACACTGTGCTCAGTTCAAGGTCACAGAAACAGTTGCCAAGGCTGCTATACCTCTGTGTGTGTGTGTGTGTTGTGTGTGTGTGAGAGAGAGAGAGAGAGAGAGAGAGAGAGAGAGAGAGACGAACGAACGAATACTGTTCAGCTGTTAACGTCCATTTTATGGTGTTAATGGAGCAGCAGGATTGGGGAGATTTCTAGGAAAGAAAAATTGAGTGCTGTTTTGGCCTATGGACCTATTACAAAATAGAGATTGTTGAGAATCCTTGTCAGGCAAGAGTCACACTCAAAGGATGATGTTCTAAACTCTGATCACCAATACATTTAAACTGTTTTTTTTCTCTTTCCTTGGAAGAGCAGTGTCTTATTTCTAGATGTTCAGTATGACCACATACAGCAGCCTACCCCAACTGGATGCCTCCCAGATGTGTTGGACTACAGTTCCCAGGATGCTGGGAGTTGTAGTTCAACACATCTGAGGGCACCCGGTTGGCGAAGGCTAGCATCGGTATAACTCTTCTGTCAGTAAGAATGAAGGAAAATCCCTGGAACAAAATTCTGAGCTGGAAGAGACCAATGTTGGTAATCACTGGCAGACGTCATCCTCTGACCTCTATAACAAGGAACAAAAGATCTTTGCCCTATGGGTGATGTTTCTGTAAATGCAAGGCTGCTCCTTTCTAGAAGGAAAACGCCAGCACCAGTCCTTCTACAAGCACGGTCTATCCTTTATTTTAGGTCCTTTCTTTTTTCACTTTTACATAGGGCTACTCGTCGTCATACTTCATCTGTGAAGAGCTTAACATTATTACATTCTAGTCCAGGCCCTGCCCTCAGGTTTGCAATCTAAAACTGACGGACACTAAAACTACAACAAATACCCACAGGTATTCACAGTTCAGCCAGTGTTCCAGTTTCACCATTCATATTTTGAAATGAGAAATTTCAAAATAAACTCTGGTTTTGCATTTGGAATGTCTTTTTTTTTTTTACTCGAAATCTGAATGCTTTTGAGTTTGAATGCTTGTTGGCATCTCTTAATTTGTTTGTTTTGATTCTGGCAGGGTTCAAATATGAAATTTCATAAGCTGTCAGCTGTCAATTACTGTCCTACTCACAGCTTATCCTCCGTGTCAACTACTTTCTAACCTTCAATAGAGAAACAACACCAGCGTGACCATCAATATGTAATTGGAACATATGAACTCACACTATGTGAATTATAGGGTCACAGGGGTGCCCTTTAGTTAAGGTGAATTGCAAAAAGTATATATACTCAAGTACAAGTTAACCCTAATTTAAGTCGTGGCCCCTAATTTCACCCCCCAAAACTGGGAAAACTTATTGCCCCCCAGTATAAGTCTAGGGTGGGAAATGTACGAGGGGAGACTCCCGCCGCCACCCCCAGACACCCCCCACCCCCGTACCTACACCCACTGCCGCCGAAGCCCCGCCACTGCCAAAGCCCCCCCAGGACCCCCGCCGCCATGCCACCCCCACGCTACCCCCAGACACCCCCCGTCACTGTACCTGCTCCCGCCGCCGAAGCCCCACTTCTTGTGGATTCGCGGAGCGCAACGGAGGGGGCGTGTGGTGGACCGGCGGCTCTGTCTGCGCGGCGCCGAGGCGAGCGATCCGGCCAAAGGCGAGCGATCCAGGGGGGTGCCTGAAGTTTCCTTCCCCCCCCCCGCCTCTCTCTCTATTTTTCTTCCGGCGGGGGGCGGCGTTTGCTTTCCCTGGATCTAACGCCGTCCCCGCTTGCCCGGGTGCTGCTTGAGCGGAAGGGAGGAAGGGAGGAAGGACGGACCGTCCGGCTCGTCCTTCCTCCCTTCCTCCCTTCCGCTCAAGCAGCACCCGGGCAAGCGGGGACGGCGTTAGATCCAGGGAAAGCAAACGCCGTCCCCGCTTGCCCGGGCGCTGCTTGAGCGGAAGGGAGGAAGGGAGGAAGGACGGACCGTCCGGCTCGTCCTTCCTCCCTTCCTCCCTTCCGCTCAAGCAGCGCCCGGGCAAGCGGGGACGGCGTTAGATCCAGGGAAAGCAAACGCCGCCCCCCGCTGGAAGAAAAATAGAGAGAGAGGCGGGGGGGGGGAAGGAAACTTCAGGCGCCCCCCTGGATCGCTCGCCTTTGGCCGGATCGCTCGCCTCGGCGCCGCGCAAACAGAGCCGCCGGTCCACCACGCGCCCCCTCCGCTACGCTCCGCGAATCCACAAGAAGTGGGGCTTCGGCGGCGGGAGCAGGTACGGTGATGGGGGGTGTCTGGGGGTAGCATGGGGGTGGCATGGGGGGGCTGCAGCGCGGCTTCGACGGGGGAGGGGCTTCGGCGGTGGCGGGTGCAGGTACGGGGGTGGGGGTGGGGTGTCGGGGTGGCAGCAGGGGTCCTGGGGGTGGAGGGGGGTGCCTGGCGGTCCCTTGCGGTGGCGGCAGGGGTCCTGGGGGGCCGCTGACCCACGTATAAGTCTAGGGGGCATTTTTCAGCACAAAAATGTGCTGAAAAACTAGACTTAAAGTCGAGTATATACGGTAATTATCATTGCATGTTATCTATCAACTGCCATAAGATATATTTAAATACTGTTGCATGTCAACTATCAAAATAATGTCAAATATTAACCAGTATTGTGTGCCAAGCAACAAATGTGGTCAGATATAATATACAAGTGGTTTTCACACTATCTTCCGGGAATCCCTGGGTTCTTCGATAGTTTATTAGGGATTCTTCAATGAGAAGCGGCTGAAAGACAGCTTGTGCCACCACTCCTATCTTTCCTTTGCAGTGTGTAATCAAATATCTTTGGCTGTCAATGAAATCAAATACCATTGGCTGTCAAATACAGATATAAACTAGTTAGAGAACATTTTAATATCTGGCAAATATTCAAGATATTTTGAATATTGTGAAGGATAATTGGGAGAGGGGGAAATTCATTTAAGCTCTGACACAGTAAGTAAGTGAAACAAGCAAAAAAGGATCCTTCCAATTTCTATATTTTTTTCATAAAAAATTCCTGCAGGCTAATCTATCAGAAAAGGCATCAGTTGTCCAAAATGAGTGGGCTATTTATTTAAAAGATTGATATATGCCACTCTTCAAGAAATGTGATTCCAGGGTGGTTTACAAAACTGGGGGAGAGGGAAAAAAGAAAAATTACAATGCACAATACAATGGAAGATGGGCTACTACTTCTCTCAGGGTATCTGCAGTGCAAAATGTTGTCATAGTACTAGAGGTGAGTGCCTCCCAAGACATGTAGGGTGCAATCCTATGGCTGCTAGATACTGTCTAGATGGCCATAGGAAAGGTTGGAGTCCCAGCTCCAACCTCAGAAAAGCACTCAGAGGACGGAGCTGGGACTCCGACTTTGGAGCGCCCTCCCTCCGCATTCTCAGCCGGTGTGGTTCTTTCCACGCAAGCCGTGGCTCTGAAGTCGCAAGACTGACTTCAGAGCTGGCACTAGAGCGGGAGAGGAGGAGTGAGGCTTCGTGGGTATATGACGTATCCCGGCAGCACCTCAGCCTCTTCTCCTCACGAGCAGGGGAAAAACAGATGGCTGAAATCGGCCATCTAAGTGTTTTGGGGGGCGGGGGAACCATGGAGGCATGTTTGGAAGGTTACAGGCAGCCACATTGGATCGTGCTGTTAATAAACTATTATACCGTATCATTCCATGTATTGTTTTATGAAAGTTTCAATCCAAATGGGGGCTTCCACATTTTATTTCTTTAATTAGCCATAACTTGAACTATCCATGACTGTCCAGACATGGGTGAACTGCAAAAGCCCCTGGGTGTATCATGTAATAATGTAAGTTCCTGGCACTATTCTAGGTCAAATCAGCTACTACAGGCCAGGAAAAAAGTCTGATTTGGGTGACACAGTCATAGCATTAAGAGTGAGTACATAAGTAACTGACATGCTTCTGATTGTTCTGGGTGATATCTGGAGGTATAATACACTCGCACTATGGACATAGTCCCTGTGCGTGGTGGATTCCAGTAGGACTCACAACAGCCCTGTTCTTCCCCTTTCCATCTTTTTATACACACATGCAGGCAGAATGTATATGGGAGTCTGTGCATATTACCATCCCTGCCCCATGCAAACTACTTACTGTATGCTCAGAGCATGAGAAACTTGCAAGTCATGAAGAATGAGGGCTACTTAGAGATATGGTCAGTGTACACACACCTCCCATTTCTCTTAACGTTCCTTTTTACTGCCTGAGCACATTCCCATACATGCCCATCAGCAGAGAGAAGGGCTACCTTGAGTCTTATTGAGAACCTCCATGCATAGGTGCTGCACATGTAGGACATGATCCATGCAAGTGGATTATGCCCTACATGTGAATTATTACTTCTCTGGGAGGTATTTTGGGTTCTTCTTCGTGGTCTCTGTGCATCACACATATGGGCTCTGCGGACTGAGGGAGAGGGCGGGAACCCGCGAGAGGAGACGCATGGGGGGAGGGGTTCCCGCCCAATTTGCCTCAGCTATAAAATATTCCCGAATGGTCTCCGCGCAGGCGCAGAGCCCATATGTGTGACTGCACAGATGACCACTCGAAGAACCACAGTTACAGGTAAGCAACCTGTCCTTTCTTTAGCTCCATAGACTGAGCATTATTTGGAGAGCAACTGTAATACAGCAGGCTTCTGTAAAAGTCTTGCTGTATATATTTTGCAGTAAGATTCTACCACAGAGCCACCATTTCTCTGGAAAAAATAAATGTTCCTGCAGTATGTATATAGAATTTTAACAATAATTTCAAGACTAGCTTAGTCTGGTTTTATGGCACCACCTTCTGGTCATAACTATTAAATTATTCTGATTTAACAGAGTTCATGGTTATGGATTTCAGGGGGTGGTGTGACTGATGGCAAGGGCCCTAATTCATATATTAAATGGCAAAGTGGTTGCCACTGGAAAATGCTTCCATGCAGTCCAGGCTCCAAGTCAGAGTACATCATCTGCAAACAGGCTGGTTTGCATGGTTAGTTCCTTAGACAAGCACTGTATCTCTATGAGGTGCTCCTGGCATAGGCATGGAAACTATATACGTGGCTGACACTCCCCATGTGGTTGCTGCTTACTGCTTGAATATTTTACAGCAGTCTTCCCCAACCCGGTGCCCTTCAGATGTGCTGAACTACAACTTCCATTATCCCCAGCTGGCATGGTTGTGCTGGGGACAATAGGAGTTGTAATCCACCTCCAGAGGACACCAGGCTGGGGAAGGCTGTGTTAAAGCTATACTGTCTGTCCAGCAGCTACATTGCCCTGACAACTTACAAATCAGGACTTCTAAGTCACCTACATATACATCTCTAGGGCAAAAGAAACAGAATAAGAATAATATGTTTATTGCTCAATCTAAAGATCATTGCACTACAATATTAAAATACACATAAAGTTAAAACAGAAAAACTATAAAATACGTATTAAACCTTTAAAATAGGATAAAAGGGCAACAATAAAATGGCATATAGGAACCTTTAGCATCAAGTCAATCACCTTACATTAATGTCTCTGAATCTTTATAGCACTCCACAGCAAGGGTATCCAAATAATTTGCTCTACATTTGATAGCTTTAACGGCAAATACCGCGGCCCTCTGTATCACATGTGGGTTGGATGAATGTAATAAATAGCTCAGTTTCTCCTTTCTACCCCTGTATTTCACTTTCTTTAAGAGAGGCTCTAAATATCGTTCTCTTATATTTCTATATAATTGACACTCGAGTACATAATGAGCCAGATCCTCAAGGGCTGGTTCTCCGCAAACACACAACCTATCTTCAACTGGAATACCATTAAATTCTCTTCCTAAATCTGTTTTACTAAATTGTTCACATTAGTTGCCTCTAATATTATTTTATACATTGCTGACACCAATCTTTTACCATCATCACAATTTTTCCAAGAGCTGTGACTGGTCTATTTACATTCATTTGCTTCATGGCACTTTGAATATAGCTTCTAATTTGCAGAAAATGAAGAAATGGAAGCGGCACATTTAAATTTCTATGTACAATCTGATCATAAGAGAAAATTATACCTTGGGACATCAAAGTTCTTAAAATTGGCAAAACCAGCACTTTCCCTGTTACTAAAATCTCCCTCCTCTCTTGCTCTTTGAAATCCAACTCCGTTTAATACTGGTGCTGGGGGCAAAATTTCTGGGGCTAAAATTGACCTATACTGTACTTGTACCAGACTTTTGCTGTTGTCTCTCTGATCTTGCAAGATTGAGCTCTTTTTCATTTCTGAGGTTTATACCATATTTAGTCCCTCAAGGGAATGATTACCCTTGCTTGCTCTATCAGCCAGGGTGACTTATCTTTAAATATATGAAACAACTGAACTAAAGGTGTTTTAGTTGGCTTACGCTGGCTCAGCTTGTCTGAGTGTGGAAAGCTAAGCCAGGTTAGGCCTGGTTATTACTTGGATGGGAGACCCCTCCTCTAGTTTCCTGCATTGAGCAGGGGGTTGGACTCGATAGCCTTGTAGGCTCCTTCCAACTCTATGATCTATGAAATCTATGAAAGTTGTGGTTATTTTAAACTTTTTTACTGGTCACATTGTATTAACTTGTTTTAGCTATTTGTGTCATTTTTCAAATTTGGTTTTAAATTTTAAATAATGTTTTTATTGTGTATATTTTATATTGTATTGTATTTTTTATTGTTGTAAACCGCCCAGAGAGCTTCAGCTATTGGTATAGAAATATTATTATTTCCCGTGGTGACGGGAGCACTATATAAGTTGTATGTTTGTTATTTAGTTGTTTTATGTATTGTTTGAAAAATTTTGAAATAAAAATTATTAAAAAAAGAAATTATTATTATTATTATTATTATTATTATTATTATTACCCCCAAAATTACTGAATAATAATAATGATGATGATAAGAAGAAGTAGTAGTAGTAGTATTTGGTATTTCTGTACCGAATTTTACATATTGCTTTAATTCTAGGCATTTTAAGTTCCAAATATATTTATTAATTTCTGACTGAGTTCCATGTAAGCATGCATAGGATTACAACCTAACAGGGTTGTTGTGAGGATAAAATGGAGAGGAGGATGAGGATTATGTAAGCTGCTGCCTTGGGTTCCTTGCAGGAAAAAAGGTGGGATATAAATATAATGAATAAATAATAAACCTCAAGTGGCTATTTTGTTGTGCTTCTGTGGGGTCAATGTGTGATTGGCTTCAGAGTTCAGACCCTTTCTCTACTTGTACTCAGTTTCTTGGGTGAATTACTTGCCTTTTGACCAGCCAGGCCCCCACGGAAGCCGTTATGTGACTAGCCACATCCTCCGTGGGAGCCATTTTGTGGTGGTGCCCACAGCAGTTTCTCAAATTCCCAAGTATGCCTTCGGGTCAAAAAAGGTTGGAGATCCCTGCAGTATAGCGTGGGATGATAAAATCAAGCCATTATGTACCCAGGAGTGATTTGTTTTGGCTACGCTGTCTCATATATTTATATGTGCATTCTATTCCATTTGTTGCATTCTAGTGTGACCAATAAATGGAACCCAGGCTTGTGCTATGTAGATGGACTGCAACTTTGCAGATAGGAGCAGGCTCATAAGGACACACGAGTCCCACTGCATCAAACCAAAGACCTGTCTAGTTCAGCACCCTGTTTCCCACCGTGGCCAAGCAGATGCATGTGGGAAGCTCATAAGCAGGACTAGTATTCAGGGACATGTTGCCTCTGATCCTGGAGGTAGCATATAGCCATCATGACTAGCAGCCACTGATGAATAGCTTTTAAAGCCATCTAAGTTGATGGCCAACACTACATCTTGTAGTGATAGCAAACTCCATAGTCTAACTATGTGTTGTGTGAAGAAGTAATTCCTTTTGTCTCTCCTGTCTCTCCCATCATTCAGTTTCATTAGATGACCTCGGGTTCTAGTACTATATATACTAGAAAACTACTCTGTGTCCACTTTCTCTATATCATGCATAGTTTAATAAAATTTTATCATGTCCCCCCTTTATTCACCTTTTCTCTAAACTAAAAAGCCTTAAATAACATTATAAGCTTAGCTTTCCTCCTAGTAGAGTTTTTTGAGCCCCCTGATAATTTTGGTTTTATTTATTTATTTGTTTATTTATTATATTTCTACCCCGCCTTTTTTCCTGCAAGGAACCCAAGGCGGCTTACATAATCCTCCTCCTCTCCATTTTACCCTCACAACAACCCTGTGAGGTAGGTTAGGCTGAGAGTCAGTGACTGGCCCAAAGTCACCCAGTGGGTTTCATGGCCGAGCGGGGACTAGAACCTGGATCTAGGTTGCCCTTTTCTGCACCTTTTCCAGTTCTATAATATCCTTTTTGAGATGCAGCAACCAGAACTGTATACAGTATCCCAAGTGTGGTTGTATCATAGATTTGTATAAGGGTATTATATGATACTGGCAGTTTTATTTTCTATCCCGTTCCTGATGATTCCTAATATGAAATCTGTCCTTCTCACAGCTGCCCCGCAATGGGTTGATGTTTTCATTGCACTATCCACCACAACCCAAGATCCCTTTCCTGGTCAGTCACCATCAGCTCAGGCTCCCATCAGTATATATGTGAAGTTTTTTGCCCCATTGTGCGCCACTTTACGCTTAATTACATTGAACCACATTGGCCATTTTATTGTCCATTCACCTAGTTTGGAGAGATCCTTTTGGAGCTCTTCACAATTCCCACCCCCATTTAGCACCCTGAATAATTTGGTGTCATCAGCAAACTTGGCCACCACACTACTCACCCCTAAGTCCAGGTCGTTTATATGAACATGTTAAAAAGCACCTGTCCCAATACAGACCATGGAGGGATTCCACTTCTTGCATCCTGTTCTTTAACCAGTTACTGATCCATAAGAGGACCTGTCCTCCTATCCCATGACTGCTATGTTTACTCAGTTTCCAGTTGCTCAAATTAAAAGCAAGCAAGCTGCAATTGGCAAGAGTGTTAGGAAAGAGCAAAACATGGTTTTCCAAAGAAACGGAGATCACCATAGGCAGGGGCAGGTTAAGCCCTCACTCGAGCTGTATCCCTTTACTTTCACCCATGTAAATGAATGGTGGTCATTCACTCCTGTAAGGGGGAAAAAATTACTGTGCTTGAGGACATCTTTGCCAGGAAAAAAGACTCTCCCCTGACACTGGATGCTTTCGATGTCTCCACTGAGGCACTTTAGGGAAGTGTAGTGTGTGTCTGTGCAGAATGTGCTCAGGCACATAAGCCCCCTCCCCCTACAGGGGTCTCTATAAGATACAGGGCTTCTCTACACAAGGCATTTATTGTGCACTCATGATTCCTCACTTAGGGATAGTTTTCTTAGATGGAGAACAGTGTGGTATTATCTCAAAATGGCGGCATGAAACCTTCAGCTATTTACGCAATTCTGCTATATCACTGCGCTACCTAATGGTTATGTAATGGAACATATAGGAAGGCAGAGAAAGAAAACTCCTTGGGGGGGGGGGGGAAGCACCTGTAAAGGAACCTATCTTAATCCTGCAAAGAATCTGGAAGCAGAAGCCTCAGTAAAGCAGCGGGTTAAAAGTCTCATGTAGGGAAGCCCATTGTCTGTCTCCCCTTCATCATCCATTGATCATAAGGACAGGATCTTTTGCATTTTAATAAATGTATAGTCCTAGAAATATGGCAAAATGAAACATTATAGTTATGCTAACGGAATATCTGTTTGCTCTGTTCTAGATCTACGTATGGGTTAGGATAGTCACAAGAAGGAAAAACAGTATTATACAACTGAGGCTTCTTTCCCCCTCCTCTCAACCATTATTTCCCACTAATTATCTAAAACACCTGCTCCCTTGTCTTTAATTCTTCCATGTATGTTTATAGATATGCCTAACGTGAATGTGTTTAGAATTCAAGGGCGTGATTTTATGATAAATTGTATTTCCATTAAATCTGTAGTATAAATGAAAGGCAATTAAATGTTGCTATACTTTCACAAATACGTCTTGTGACATTAATGCTGAATGTTTGGCTTGCTCGTCTGTTATTCTTTTCTCTGCCACAGAAAAGGCAAACTGTCAAAAGATTGTTCCTTGGCTAGAGGCAGATTAATGTGGTTGACAGAAACATTTGTAAATCCAAATGAGCAAATAACAGTCTTCTTGTTGTTTTTAAGTGTGTGTAATCACATTTTCTGGCTCCAAGAATCTGAACATGGCTTACCAGAGACCAGCAATAAACAGCAAAACCAGAACAGAAAGCAAACCAATATGAACCCTTGGGAAGGAGGTGGTTTTATTTCCACCTCAGATTGTGCAGATAGGTTCTCACATCTAAAATAGATAAAAGGAGGGGTATTTTGGATAGTTAGCATAGCTTTTTTCCTTACAGTGGGAGTGTTCAACCTCAGGTCCATGGCCCAAATCTGGCTTCCCTGGGGTCCCAATCCATCCCCCTGGGGTTCCCCAAATGGCTATGCCCCCTTCCACTTTCTCCTAGCCTCTGATCATTGGGTGGTCTCCTGGCTTTTGCACATCCCCCCCCCCCCATTCTATAAGGTTGAAATTCCCCTCATAAGGCTTAGTTACTGGCAATAAGAGCTTTAAGCAAAAATATGCTGGTATTTTGATTGTGGCCCCTGAGAGCTTCTCAGAAGTTGAATTCAGCCCTCAGGCTAAAAGAGGTTCAACACCCTTGCCTTATAGAAACCTTCTACCACATGTTCATAACATGCATTACATTGTAATAATTACATACATAGCAAAAATGACAATATATATTGTGATATCTAGAACTTACATTATAGTAATGACACTCTCTTCCCCTTAGACAATTCTTCATCCCTTCTGGAAGATGAAGAGCTAGGCATGGAGGCCACCAGCTGGCAGCTGAACAGCACATCCATTAATGGCCACAGTGAAACTCCAACAACAGCTCGTTTCCCCAGCTGGGTGACTTTCGATGACAATGAAGTCAACTGTGTTTCTCCACCGACTTTATCCCCTGTGAAACCAGACACTCCATCATTCCCAGCAACTCCACCAACAACAACAGGAGCAACAACACAGATAATAGATGTGAACTCTAGTACCCCCACTTCATCCTTTAAAAAAAGGGAGCGTCCCAGAAGCACCTTGGGTGACCTCTCTAAAGTTCAGAAACTAGACCTTTCCTCCATAACCAGGTTGCCTTCAGTTGGTGGAACACCTCCCTGGAGTGCTACTAACCCTTTCCTTGATGAATCTCTGAGGGATGTTCAACCTTCCCCTATCAACCCATTCAGCTCTTTCTTTGAGGAACGGGATAGGCGTTCCCAAACCTGCTCTGTCTCTGGCATCTCTGGTAGAAACCAGAGAGACTCCCTCATTATCCTCCATCAAGAACCTGATACCATCAGCTACAATGAATCAAGTAAACACCTCAGACACAGAGATGCCGTTGAGCAATTCAAACAACTCCAGATCGGGGACCCGGATCAGCTGAGTAGCCCCACTTTGCCTGACGACGACCCTACAGTGCCAACTGAGTTGGACAGTACCTTGTCCAGTTTGTGTCCACCTCAGCAAAAAGATGGCTGGCCAATGATGTTGAGGATACCAGAAAAGAAGAATATAATGTCTTCTAGGCACTGGGGTCCAATTTATGTCAAACTGACTGAGAGCAGGTACTTGCAGCTCTTTTATGAGAAGGGACTGGAGAAGCCTTTCAAGGAATTCAAGCTTGACATCAGTCATGAGATTTCAGAACCCAAGCTCCAGAACTATGATGAGAATGGAAGGATACACAGCGTAAGGATAGATCACACCATCTACAAGGAGAAAAAGAAGTACCAGCCAAAGCCAGCTGTCTCTCACACAGCGGAGCGGGAACAGGTTATTAAGCTAGGCACCACCAATTATGAAGACTTCCTCAGCTTCATCAGAGCAGTCCAGGATACACTGATGGATTTGCCCGCTTCACTGACAGACCTGAGCACGGTGGGGTTAAACTACCAAGAGGAGGAAATCACTGTGGATGTAAAGGATGAGTTCTATGGCACCTTGGCCAAAGAAGACAACAAGATTTTGCAGCACCATGTGTTGACACGAGTGCACATACTCACTTTTCTTTCTGGCCTGGCAGAATGCAGGCTGGGCCTCAACGACATCCTTGTCAAAGGGAATGAAATTGTCTCACGGCAGGACATCATGCCCACCACCACCACCAAGTGGATTAAGCTGCATGACTGCCACTTCCATGCATGTGTGGATGAGGAGGCATTCGCCAGTGCCCGTGTCATTCTGTTCAACCCCTTGGATGCCTGCCGGTTTGAACTGATGCGTTTCAGGAGTGTGTTTTCTGAGAAGATGTTGCCTTTTACCTTGAGGGTGGCAGCTAGCATCAGTGGTGCTGAGGTGGAGCTTCAAAGCTGGTTGATGATGTCACCAGGGTTCTCCTCCAACAGAGATCCTCTAACTCAGGTCCCCTGTGAAAATGTGATGGTCCGCTACCCTGTGCCACAGGAGTGGGTGAAAAACTTCCGCAGAGATAGCGTCCTTGGGGAAAAGTCCTTGAAAGCAAAGGTGAACAAAAGTGCTAGCTTCGGATCCACTAGCGTTTCCGGTTCTGAACCAGTAATGAGAGTAACACTAGGAACTGCCAAATATGAGCATGCCTTCAATTCCATTGTGTGGAGGATAAATCGACTGCCTGACAAAAACTCTGGTGGGTATTGCTGCTTAAACCAGATAATCTCACAGAAAGTTATATTTTGGGTGCTGGGGCACATTGGAGTACTGTCCAGCATGATAGGTAAAAAGGCATTCTGTCAGAAGGTTCAAACAGTGTGCCTGCGTAAAGTGAAGTGATTAAAGTTTGTGAAGGCCTTAAAAGTTACTACAGTAATACTAATAATAAAAACAGTCCGTGATAGTACTGAGCACCCCTCCTGATGGTTCTTAACTGCTTCCACCCATCCCCCATTTTTGCTTTTGCCTTTTCCCTTCTCTGCCTCTGCTGCTTCACTTGAGCTGCTGGCTGATCTGCTTGGATGTCAGCAGATGTCTGCAGAGTCATAGCACCTTAGGATGCCGTTGGCTTAGCTGCTCTGAAATCATAGATAGGCTGCCCTGCCTCGCCCAGGTAACTGAGTGCTTAGGAAGTCCATCAGATGAAACAAGCTTTCTATATGTTGTTGTACTTATGCTTAGTTCTCACTGCGGTGGTAAACCTTTGTCTAGGCTGAACCACTTCAGATGGCAGGTTGAAGCTCACATGATTGAAAGCTCCTATATACAAAAATTCCCTCTAAACATAGAAAACTAGATGAGCCCTCTGAAACTAGCTCCTACATACAAAAAAACCCTCCAAATATATAAAACTAGGTGGACAGGGCGAAGGCTAGGTTAGAACCCTTCTCCCTGACATCTTACACATGGAGGATTTTTTTAATGGAAAAGCGATCAGTCATATTAACCCCCACCTGAAATACAGCAAAATTCATAGCTATTGTGATCAAAATGAGGGCAGCAATTAAAGTTCAACAAAATATATAATTTTAGATAAATTTTAGATAATCTTAGATATAATTTTAGATAAAATCAAGGATTTTAGCTGTGATACTGAGTTTATGCAAGCATTTGTTTTACTCTGAACATTGAATATTTATTGCGTGTTATGTGTTATTTGTAATTTGTTTTAAATTGCAATGGCTAGATGCAAATAAAGTTTGACTTATTTATTATTTATTTATTTAATACATTTTTATACCGCCCAATAGCCGAAGCTCTCTGGGTGGTTTACAACAGTTAAAATCATAAAATACAATATAAAATATAAAATTTAAAACCACAGATTAAAAACAAACAGCAGAGCTAGCAGCAGCAGTTACAATAATGGAATTAAAACAACTACAAGATTAAA
Source organism: Shinisaurus crocodilurus (assembly GCA_021292165.1). Taxonomy (NCBI): domain Eukaryota; kingdom Metazoa; phylum Chordata; class Lepidosauria; order Squamata; family Shinisauridae; genus Shinisaurus; species Shinisaurus crocodilurus. The sequence continues at coordinate 282,725,416 of CM037876.1, read as the reverse complement.
ATGATTAAAATGATTAAAATGTCTGGGAGAACAGAAAGGTCTTCACCTGGCGCCAGAAAGAATACAAAGTAGGCACCAGGCGAACCTCTTTGGGGAGCTCATTCCATAGCCGGGGTGCCACAGCAGAAAAGGCCCTCCTCCTGGTAGCCACCTGCCTCACTTCTTTTGGCAGGGGCTCTTGGAGAAGGACCGTTGATGCAGATCTTAGTGTCCGGGCAGGAACATATGGGAGGAGACGATCCTTCAAGGAGACTTGACTTGACTTGACCCCCACCTGAAGATTCATAGATCATAGAGTTGGAAGGGGCCTACAAGGCCATCGAGTCCAACTCCCTGCTCAATGCAGGAAACTAGAGGAGGGGTCTCCCATCCAAGTAATAACCAGGCCTGACCTGCTTAGCTTTCCACACTCAGACAAGCTGAGCCAGCGTGAGCCACAGGCCTGTGGTTCGGCCCAGACATAGGTTTAACTATCTCTATGAGTAGACATAAATTTGCACCACTTGCTTTGAATACATAATTTGGGCTGCTTTGATATAAAATTTAAAGGTGCTGGATGCACCGCCTTACAATGTAATCCTAAGCAAGTTTAATCAGAAGTAAGTCCCATTGTATTAAATGGGGCTTGATCCCAGGTAAGTGGGCATAAGATTGAAGCCTTAACCTGACTAACATGACTAACTTAGCCTGACTCCGGCTTCTCATAAAATTGGCCCAGCTTGGGTCTCGCTGGGCTGGTTTCGTGACTCATGAAGGCACCAGTTGCTCCTTGCTAAGCACAAGGCAAGTGTTGTAACTGTGCAGCTGTCTTTTGTTGTGTTTGAGGGGCAGCTGTTTTTATATGTCACAAAACTGGTCCTTTAAAAAAAATAATGCAGTGTTGGACCAGTTTGGTGCTGCAAGGTCAAAACAGTGAAATTGGATTCCACAAAGAGCATTGCTTCGATTGTTCCAAGAACAGCTTGGTAACTTCTATTGCGTTTTCCTGATTCATAAGCAGCATGTTGATGCTGGCTGATAAAATAAGCCTTGTTTACAGGCTGTGAGGAGTCTCAGTCCCAACTGGACGATGCAGTGCTTCGATGCGAGTGTATGTTTTTCAGTTAGCCAACAGGCAAGCAGGACAAAGGATGCTAATAGAACACTGATTTATAGAATGTGTTTCTGCCTTGACTGTGGGAAAGCCAACACATATTGAAGGAGAATAGGACTTAAATCACAGGCTTGGATCTGAACACTGCAGAAAACAGGCATCTAATCAGTGGCTAACAACACTGAATGTACCTTTCTCTCAAGTGCATTACACTGAACATCTGAATCTGTAAAGTGGGGCAGTATTAAACACATCTTGGAGAAGGTCCTGGGGGGAGGTCACATTCCAGTGCTGGGTAGGGCCAAAGGCAAAAGGGATGGGGCCAAAAATACCAGCATATTGTGGCTTAACGTTCTTGCTGCCAGTAACTAAGCCCCAGGAGAGGCATTTCAACCTTTCAGAACGGGGGAATTTCCAGAAAAGCTGGGAAACGACCAAATGATTGGTGATTGAGGGAAAGTTGGTGGGGTTAGGGGAAGGGGGCATGGCCATCTCGGGAAACCCGAAGGGCCCGATTGGGACCCTAAGAGGGCTGTGGCTTATGTTGGCTCAGCTTGTCTGAGCGTGGACAGCTAAGCAGGGTCAGGCCTGGTTATTACTTGGATGGGAGACCCCTCCTCTAGTTTCCTGCATTGAGCAGGGGGTTGGACTCGTCATAGCCTTGTAGGCTCCTTCCAACTCTACAATCTGTGAAATCTGTGGATTTGGCCCCTGGGCCTGAGGTTCCCCACCCCTGCTATAAGTTACAGCTTTAGGGAATATTCTGATGAGTGTCGTCTGTGTTTGCACATGAACTCATGCTGCATGGATCCTTCACCTTTCAACACTATATATAGATGGTGGCAAGCAGGATTGTAGCAGTGGCAGTCCATGTAGGTGCATGCCTCTTCCATGGTACCCTGTTCCGGCTTTTAAAGAAACATCTTCCTGGGCTTGCATTACTAAATATTAAAAACAGAAGAGGGAACATGGACTACTGCCACTCAGATATATACATTGCCTCTCGTAGGTTCTTGGATATCAACATTAGATCCAACTTGGCATGTTTGTCACTATGTTGTTGTTGTCACAGACAAAAGGCGTTGGAAAGAGCATTATTATGACCTTTTAAATCGTAAATCTAAGGTGGATAATGAGATTTTTTCGCAAATCCCGCAAAAACAAATTAAAGAGGAACTTGCAATACTCCCCACTTTGGATGAAGTAAAAAAAGCCATTAATCAAATGAAGAACAACAAAGCTAGTGGACCAGATGGGATTCCTGCTGAAATCTTTAAAGAAGGGCCCCCCGAACTTGTACAACATCTTCATAAACTCATTGAAAAAATCTGGATAAGAGAAGAGATCCCAGAAGACTTCAGGGATGCCATAATTATCACCCTCTTTAAGAAGGGTGATAGAACAGACTGTGGAAACTATCGGGGCATTTCTCTCTTAGCAACCGCAGGTAAAATATTTGCTAGGATTCTCGCAAACCGTCTTCTATCTATTTCAGAAGAGATCCTCCCTGAAACTCAATATGGTTTCCGCCCCTCTAAAGGGACAGTAGACATGATTTTTACTGCACGTCAGCTCCAAGAAAAATGCCGGGAGCAAAATCAACCCCTTTATATGGCATTTATCGATTTGGCTAAGGCCTTTGATACTGTAGACCGTACAGCTCTCTGGACTATCCTTATGAAAATTGGATGCCCCAATAAATTTGTGAATATCTTGCGACTTCTCCATGACAACATGACAGCAACAGTTTTGGACAACAACGGCTCTCATGGTGCTCCATTTAAAGTGGGATCAGGTGTTAAACAGGGATGTGTTATCGCCCCAACATTATTTGCCATTTTCATCGCCATGGTTTTACAACTTGTCAAGGGGAAACTTCCCACCGGTGTGGGAATTATATATCGAACAGATGGAAAGCTTTTTAATCTCAGCAGGCTGAAAGCAAAAAGTAAGGTAATTACAACCTCCGTTGTGGAACTTCAGTATGCTGATGATAATGTGGTCTCCGCACATTCAGAGGATGATCTCCAAACTATCCTAAATGCTTTTGCAGAAGCATACGAAAAACTTGGTCTCTCACTTAACATCAAAAAAACCAAAGTGCTTCATCAGCAAGTGCAAGCCAATCCTTTGGTGATGCCATCTATCCAGCTTGGTGGGACAATACTGGAAAATGTCGATCATTTTCTCTATCTTGGCAGCTATCTTTCTGTTACAGCTAACATCGACAGTGAAATCCAGCATCGTCTGAGCTCCGCAAGTGCCGCATTTTCTCGAATGAAACATAGAGTGTTCGAGGATCGGGATATTTGTAAGAAGACCAAAACACTGGTTTATGAAGCCATTGTATTACCAACTTTATTGTATGCCTGCGAAACATGGACTATCTATAAACGTCACTTCCACCTCCTTGAAAGGTTTCATCAACGTTGCCTCCGGAAAATCCTGCAAATTACTTGGGAAGATAGGCGAACAAATGTCAGTGTACTGGAAGAAGCAAAGACTACTAGCATTGAAAAAATGACCCTTCAACGCCAACTTCAGTGGACCGGTCATGTTGTTCGAATGCCTGACTGCCGTCTCCCAAAGCAGTTACTTTACTCCTAACTCAAGGATGGAAAGCGGAATATCGGTGGTCAATATAAGAGGTTTAAAGATGTTCATAAGGCTAATCTAAAAAAATGCAATATAAACATCGAAAACTGGGAAGCTCTGGCCCATGAATGATCTAAATGGAGGTTGGCCTCTCACAAAGGTTCCATGGACTATGAAGAAGCCCGAGTGCAAGGTGAAAGGGAGAAACGTGCTAAGCGAAAAGCACGTCAAATGAATCCTTTACAGGACCACCTTCTATCTGGTAACCTGTGTCCTCACTGTGGGAAGCTGTGTGGATCTAAAATTGGCCTCCACAGTCACTTACGGACTCATCGCTAGAGTCTACACAATCTTCTTTAGAATTTCCTCCTTTTATCCCGGAAGACAATCTTACTCGGCCACGAGTGATTGCCTGAGACAGACAAAAGGCGCAAGATCCGTTCAGATATCGTGTTTTGCATCCATGGGAATCATTGAAAAGGCCAACATCGCAATGTGTCATCCACACAGCTTATTCAGCCATCACCAGTCCCCCAAAAAGAACACAAGAAATGAAATGTGCCTGAGTCTCTTTGAAATCATGCCAAATTCCCCTAGATTTCAATAGGAATTGGATTCTCCTAATTTCTTCTGGGTTGGGGAGTTAGAAGGATCACATGTGGGGTGGACATAGGTGTGCCTGCCACAGATTTAGAGCTTTAAACCCATAGGCAGTTTGAGATATTGGTGCTATCATACAGGTTGGCACGATCCACACAATGTTATACAATGAAAACTAGGGAGTGGAACAAAAACTTCCAAATCATTAGCTGACAGTTTTTTCAAGATCCTTCCAGGGTCTACTGCGACAGTTTTATCAATGCATGAAAGGATGGTATGAAGATCAAGAGAGGCCTTCAGTTACTTTTACAAAGGCTCCATGTTTACACACTAGACTAGAGCATGCTGTAACATCATACTAAAATCTCACTTTGTGTTTCTCCCCAGATGGTTTGATTTAAATATATATATATATATATATATATATATATGACTCTCTCTCCACATCTCTTATTTTTCATTAATAACATGACACCCGCATTCTGACTCATAACCATCTAATTAATTCAACCGTTCAAGAAGCTGCTTCAGAACACTTTCCTTTTTAGATTTCATTGTAAGGCTTTAATTTCCTCTTTCTTTCTTTCTTTCTTTCTTTTGTAGCTTCAGGTCATCCTCACTGCTTCTTCTGCCACCTGGAGCTTGGCTCAGACCGGGAAGTGCCTTCTAGTTTTGTCCGCTATGTGGACGTGGAGTTTGACATGCCAACCACTTCAGCATCCAAGGCCACCATTCGGTCCATCTCTGTGGAAGGCAAAACAGATGTCAGGAAGTGGGTCAACTATTCAGCACATTATAGTTACAAGGTATGAGTGAGCTGCTGACAACCAGATGTATATGCATTTTCTCTTCCAGGGTTGGGACAGGGTGTAAGTGGCATGGGGTTGTTGTTGTTGTTGTTTTGCAAATAAAGCTTTTGATAGCATACCTCCTAGCTGGATCACTATCTTCAGTGACAATCAGGCCCTCAGTATTAACTCATGTAAGTCTTCTACCTTAAATGTGCAGTACATTTGCAGTAAGAGCTGTAGCTCAGTGGCAGAGCATATGTCTTGCATGAAAAAGGCCCCAGGTTCAATCCCTGGCATCACCAGTTAAAGTAGGGGTGGGGTGGTCAACTTCCAGTGTTCTGGGGGCCAATTTCTGCCACCACCCTGCCACCAGAACCAAGCATAGGCCACACCCTCCTTGGAATTGGTGCCACTGCACTGCCGGGGGGGGGGGGATTCAATTTTCCTTTAAAACAAGCCATGTGGGGAGCTCATGGCTTGTTTTAGAGTAAGACTGCATTCCCTGGACACTTCCAAGAGTGCAATTTTGCTTTGAAACAAGGCATGTGCTCCTACATGGCTTGTTTTAAAGGAAAATCAGTATTTGTTCCCCGTCACTGCATCATTGAATTTTGGCAGCAAATTCAGCAGTGGGGTAGTGGGGGCTGCAAAATCAGCCGCATGCAGCCCACAGGCTGAATGTTGCCCACCCCTCAGTTAAAGGGTCTCTCAGATAGCAAGGCTCAGAAAGATCACCGCACAACACCTGGGGAGCCACTGCAAATCAGAGCAGACAGCATTCATCTAGATGAGCCAATGGTCTTTATAGAGCACCTTTATATTTTTATAAATCTGTTGGTGGGGGAAAATACATCCGATATTCCAGCAGTGCTTGCTATAGGAACAGTTTCAGGGTGGGTTGCAGAAGGAAGGGAGAGATTGCTGCACTAAGTCCCTACCTCCTTGAGCCCCATCATGCTCTGATTTATATCCAGTGAACTTGGGGGTCTTTTCTATCAAACAGAACAACATGACACTAATTCCATGCTTCCCTCATGTTTGGAGGGGGGTGGGATGCTTTGCTTGGCGTCTGCCCTGCTTTAGCAAATGGGAGCTGCAGGTGAGTATTGGCCATCCTTGCTTTCAAGCAAGTTGCTGTTGATGAGGACACCAGGAAGCAGAAACTAGGTAAGCTTTCATTCTTTTCCAAAACTCTTTCCCCTTTCTTCTCTTATCAGGTGGAAATAGAGCAGAAAAAGAGCTTGAATCCAGATATGATAGGAGAAGACACTGATAACCCCAAGGAATGTGCTGTACAGTGAAGGAAAGTTCCATCTGCAGTTGGAACAGTGAAATCAACAGGCCCTGAAGAAGAGAAAACATAGCACCTCGCTCCTGCTGTCAGAAGAGCCAGGAAGTATTTGGAGTGTCATAGGGTACCCTTGCCCTCTATGACCTGACTTAGAGTGAAGCTCCTTTGAGATTCGTTTACAACAGCCTGGTGGCTTTGGTAGAAGCACACTTAAGTACGTAGGCTTGCAATTCAGTCAAACCTGCCTTCATCCATACTACTAATCTTCCTCCAGGGAAATAACAGTATTGTGACAGCCACAACTCAAAGAAAGGGTGTAGCCCTAGTCTTGTTAACAATCTTTTTCCTTCCATACGCTTGACACTTCCTAAAAATTCAGTCCCCCCGAAGAGTTCTTCCAGGTGCTTTGCAACAGCACTGAGGGGGGATGGTGGTATAGACCAGTGTTCTCCAACCTTGGGTCCCCAGATGTTTTTGGCCTACAACTCCCAGCATGCCCCAGCCAGCGTAGCTGGTTGGGGCATGCTGGGAGTTGTAGGCCAAAAACATCTGGGGACCCAAGGTTGGAGAACACTGGTATAGACAATACACCACAGAATTCCTTTGTTTCCTATCTATCATGCTCACGGTTCACAATGAAAAGTTGCAACCATCTTTCCTTTGAACCAATGCGAATGGAATCGCTGGGAATTCCAAGAGGTACAGGACAAATGGTTTGCCCTTTCCTATTTGTCATCTCTAAAACAAAACATTTAAATATTGCACATTTTCCTTGGATGTTGCTCATCAGAACGTTTCCTTTGTTCAGTTAAGTCCGTTGCTGGGGCCAGGGCTATAGTTATCGCTGCCAGTAGAGGGGACTGGACTGATATTTGATCATTCTTGCCTTGGATGATACTGAGAGGAAATAGATCTGAACTTTTACTTGGGTGGTTAGGTAGACTGGTAGACTGCTTATTACCCAGAGCAATGCTTCTGTGACAAACTACAGCTTATATTCTTGGTGGGTATGGTGGAGAGATGTTTTTGTAGATGCTGACAATGCTAATTTTATGTTATGTCCCAACACTACATCTTATTTTAGCAAGACTGCAGCGTAACAGTTGTGTGTGCTACCAGGAATTGGTGTTATTACTTTGTAATATGCAGACATAATGGCATTGAAGTCAGGGCTCTTTGAATTCTATGTCCACAATAGTTCCGTTCTGTACAAGTGCAAAAATTAACATCCTGAGAATCTTGACTTTTGGGAACAGGGACATTTAAAATTCAAATTTCTAGCCCACTTGGCTGTGAAAACAATATTAAAAATGTCTGGGCATGCCTACACAGGGCATTCAATGGGAAAGCTTAAGGAAACCCTCCGCTGCTTTGTATCATATAAGTAAGCTCCCCATCTCCCCAAATTGTACTGAATTAAATCCCCATGAAAATGGCAGAAAATGACTGGGTTCAGACAACATGATAACCCACACTCAAGGGTTGAATATGGGTTATTGTTGAACCGTGGGTTATTGTGTTGTCTGAACCCAACTGTGCTAACAAGCCATGGCTTGTTAACCATGAATGACCCATGAATAGAACCCATGGTTTGTTGTTGGGTTGTGAACTGTGGGTTGTTCACCATGGTTTGTTATCTCAGCTGGATTCAGACAGCACAATAACCCATGTTTTAACAACAACCCATGGTTCAATGACAACCCACGGTTCAATGACAACCCACTCTCATCCCTTTATTGTGGGTTATCGTGTTGTCTGAACCCAGTCAGTGTCTGCCCTTTCGCAATCCAGAGATGGTGGCAGATTTTCAGCTCAGCTCTAGTGTGAATGGGCCATCACACATATAATACTACAATAGAACTTCCATATCACATCATCCATAATAGCCAAATCCAACCGTGTACATATGGAGCTGTCCTTAAAAAGCAGTAATCATGTCTATCAGTCGTTTGGTGGTGAACTGGAAACACAACAAACACTAAATCCAGCCCACTGAGCCCCCTTCCGAACGGCTGATAAAGTGCTTTTGAAGAGGAATGTGTATGTGCAGCTAGATCAGGAAACCTACCTGTAGCACCTATTTGGGGACAAGGATCCTCAGATGGGGATACATGTGCATATGGCCTCTTACTGGATTGGGGCAAAAGTTTTTTCCAGTGAAGTCGGTTTACACATTCAAGGTGCCAATCATCAAATATTTGTATGAGCATATGTGAACCAGCCCATGATCTCAGTTAAAACCTGACCCAAAAAGGTATTGACAGCACTTCCAGAAAAAGCTTGGAAGTTTGATGTTTGGGAACAGTCTCTGAAAATACTTATCTGCACACCCAGATGTATGGATGTGATGGATTTATAATCAGAAAGTCACTTTTCAGCTTTTTCCTTAGAAAAGGAAATTTGAGCAAGGGAGATCAATAGGGGAGAAATTTCTCTCTCACTCATAATGGAGCCCAAACTATTAAAGTTCTAAAGGTAAAAAAATCCAGCACTTTGTGAATTGAGCCCAGAAGATGTCCATTCACACCTTGGAGCTTCAAGTTTAACATGCTCCAAGCAAACAGTTCCCTTAAGGAGCTATCCTTATGTAGCATGCACTACAATCTGTTACAAGGGTAGACATGATCGTTAGCAGGTATAAATGCAAAATTAGCAGCAGACCCAGAAGCTTCCTGTAGTTGTAAATGAGCAGCAGATGAGGATGTAGTCCTGAGCAGGAGAGGATGAGACTTCTCATTGATGTTTATGCTCCTCACAAGTGAATCAGCACTACTGACTGAGGGTCCTTCCCGACAAGGCTTTTATTGTTCCCATCACCCTGCCTCATTCATGGAATTTTACAGGGTGTGCATGATCCAGATGTCATCATCTTCCCCTTGTAACCCTCCCGTGCTTCCCCACCACTTTCCCCACCTTTTCATTTACTGCAGAAAATTGGTTAAGGAGAAAAAGTCAGAATAGCTGCACAATGCCATCTAGGGGCTACCAATTTGGAAGCACCTTGATTATATCTGCCTTCTTCAGATACACCTTCAGTTGACTTATCAGTATCCAGTCCACTGTTCCATATTGGCAGGGGGTGCATACAACCTGTGGGCTGTCTGTTGCCCATCTGTTATAGACAAAACAATTCTATGGTATTGCCAACTGTGCAGGAACTGATGGACTCCAAGGTTAATGTATTGTGGAAATGCCCCTGCCTCTTTGCTATTTCACCTGAAGCCGGGAGCCCTTAAGCATTGCCAGCATAAATTAAAAGGGCTTGTGTTGTTTTCAGCCTCGTTTTCCACTGCCTCCATACAGATAGTTCATAACCTCTTGCACTATTGTGACTGAGTGTTTTTTACATATTTTGTAACAGGTTTTTACCTTTTGATGTTGTACTATGAGAGAGTCTATACACTGGCTGATTCTTTAGAAGTTTTGTTGTGACTCCTCCCCGCCCTGCGACATCTCAGAGAGATGTCATTTTGGGTTTCATTGTGGGATAAAATGTTGATTAAATGCAAATGAAATTCCACCTTCACTGAAGTCATTTCTTTATTGCCACATTGCTTTAATTGTTCTGCATTGACATCCTGTATACAGATTAAAAGGAAGACAAAGATAATTTATAGTGCATAAGCAATAGGACTTCTTTTAAACCATGAATGGGCCAAGATTCTAAGATGCATGTATATGGGTATTGAAAGACATATATAGATATGTGTATCATGTCCACACTTTATGTGCTTGCTGTGAAAAACATTAGTGCATGGCATTAGTGTTTCCTGCAGGAATTTTAACACATAGAACAGTCTCTCGTGCAGTTTTGTGTGTGTGTGTGTGTGTGTGTGCGTGGGTGGGCAGTGATAGCCTAAAAAAAGATCTGGGGATTTCTCATAACATTCAAAACGACAACATTGCTGAAATTATGACTAAAGGTGCTGACTTTATTTGCCTCAGTGATATCGGCCATAAATATTGCTTAAAAACTACTCACTTTTATTATCTCATAGTATTTGATCCTGGGGCCCAGAGGCATCATGGAAAAAGGAAGATTGTGGCAGCTGGAGGCTAAAGCATCACTTTGAAGCTATTCCAGCTGCCTAGAGGTGGCAAGATTTAAAACGTTTTTTTTAAATCAGTAGGGGCTGGGTGCCTCATCAAGTGCTAAGGGAGCTGTGGGGAGGGGGGGTGCATTGGTGCCCGCAGACACTGCATTGTCAAGACCCAGACTAGGAGACCTTGGTCTTATCATTTTCAGTTTATAAAGCGCCAATTCCTTGTCATTGCAGAGTTTCTAAGTGGAAGAGCTTGTAAAATCAGCCTTCATTTAATTGATTTGTGAAAGTCCCAAAGGAAGAACATGGCCTTTGTCATGGCCCTAAGGGGGGGGGGGGTCTGGTGCCAAATGTCTTCAAACAGCTTAGGCTGACATCACAGGTGCAATTTAAAGCTCTTCTGTTATCAGTTGGGAGTCTTCCCCCATTTCACTCCCCTACCCTGAATGCTGGTCCCTTCTGCTCTGAAACTAGACTCGGATGCAATCCCACAGTGCAGTGTGGAACCCTGCTTTTCACACATTCCTTGCCCGCCTGTCCTTTTGCCCCTAGCAATACAAAATGAATGTCCATGTATAAAGGCAAGCATCCCTACTGATCTCAAGGCTGCAATTTCATTTCTATCGTTCCTTCTGCGTTTTAAAAAATATGCTCCAGGGGTGTTGAGCGCTTTTAAATCCAAATCAAATATTTAAAGCAGCTGCAGATTGGAGATGTGGAATGAGGGGGACAGAGATGATTCATTCACAGATGATTCATGACTCTGAGAGCTGTTGCCAGTCAATATTGTCTTGGGCACCACCACAAAATGGGTGTACCACAGATTAAAGCATCCGCCTGCAGCTACACACCATCTTCATTTCCTAAGAATGTCTCTGAGCCCATGTGCGGTCCTGAGGCATACATGGGGAAAGAAGATGGGAGCAGCTGGATGCCCTCACTTTGCATTGAAGTGATCTCAGCTGCCAGTTCTTTTTAACTTTTGTTGTTAAAAAGAAAAAAGAAAGAAAAGTGAGAGGGGTAGTACACCAAGGAAGGTATTCAAGGGCGCCATATCCCTACTGTAAATTATACTGAGTTAGATGGACTACTGGTCTCACTCAATATGAGGCAGCTTCCTATGTTAACTCCATGTGGATCAGGTTTATTTTTAACTCTTAAAATGTGTCTGTTAATACTGAACAAAAATAAATTTCCATAAGGAGAGGTTAAAATGTTTTTTAAAACTATTCATACAGGTGCATATGGGGTGAGGTGAGGGGATGGTCAGTGAAGGACTAAAAATGCACTTTGCATAGAACAGCTGTTTACAATGACACAAAAACCTCAAGAAGTTTGAAATGTGATTGTAAATCCACCCTCCCACATGGACATCAATCAATCAAAAAAACAGATCTAAGTGCATTTAAAATTGCATTTCTCTCTTTCACACATGAAGCAGTATTCAATGCTGTCACAATACTAGCGCTAATGATGTTGCGCTAACATAACCCAAAGCTAATGCAAATTCGGCAGCAAACAGAGCCACCAAAATCTAGTGGCAAATCACTGCTGTTTCCCTTCACCTAGCAAGCACTAATGATGTCACCCTAACACTGGTTTATGCTAGTGTAATGTCATTAGCACTAGCACTGTGACAGCACTGGATACTGTCCATGTGCACAAACAAAAGGAAAGAGGCTCAAAAGCACATGTTAAATTGGTTGTGGACATGAAGATCTATAGGTTTTGCTACCCTTTGATAATGATCTGTCACTCAAGACAAGATCTCTGAAAGAGCCATTAAGCCAAAAGATGGAACAGGGGGGACTCATAAGCACAAACCTAAATCCTAAATGAAAATGTATATTGGAATACAGTAGTCTTTTCACCTACTTGAGCCTTCTTGGTTCATTCCAAAATGAAGAGTTGCTGTAGCTCCCAATTTGTTTTCATTTTAAATGTTGTAAGGAACATTTTCGCCACCTTGTGGTCTGATGTTAGTATTATGACCCCAATGGTGAAAAGCACCATAAATGACAGCCAAAGGCAATAATTAAAGTAAGGTACAAAATTGGAACTACACGTTTTTATAATATAAAAGGACCTGATGCACAGAGATTGTTAAAAGGTAATTAAGGTTGCAATCTTATGCATCTAGGAGCATAATGCTCCATATGCATTATGCATATGGAGCCAGTGTGGCGTAGTGGTGAGAGTGTTGGACTGGGACTCAGGGAGATCCGGGTTCTAGACCCCGCTCGGCCATGAAACTCACTGGGTGACTTTGGGCCAGTCACTGACTCTCAGCCTAACCTACCTCACAGGGTTGTTGTGAGGATAAAATGGGGAGGAGGAGGAGGATTATGTAAGCTGCCTTGAGTTCCTTGCAGGAAAAAAGGCGGGATATAAATATAATAAACAAACAAATCTTTAGGCAGAAAAATGCCCTACAACTCCTAGCATTCCCCAACCAGCCATGCTGGCTGGAGAATGCTGGGAGTTGTAGGAGTTTTTTCTGTCTAAATATGCATAGGATTGCACCCTAAATTATTGTATTACAAAGTCAGAGACTCCATAAGAACATATCTGGTTAATTTTACACACTGCCAGATAGTGACCTGGAAGTCCACAACATTCAATGAAGAGCAAATTCAGTAATATTTATTTTATTTTTTAAACATATTACCTGCTTTTCATTATAAAATAATCCCAAAGCGGGGAGCAAAACTAGCAGATAGTAACCAGTGACAGGACTCATTTCCCACAAAATTTGCATCATGACCTAAACCAAAGTGAACCTCAGTTCACATAGAAAAACCTGACAACTTTTTTATTTTTGTCTGATATTGGCATCAACACCTTCCAAAAGTGTAAAGAAAATGGCTCAATAAGCACGCCATGGCTCTGTTTACCAAAGAAGCTTAGGAAAAGGGGGCAAAGTCTAGGAGCCGGCACCAGCACTAAAGCAAGATAGCAGCTTCAGCTGGGAGAAGCAGCAGCGGCAGCAGTCTAGCTCACAGGGAGAGAAAAAGAACAGCTGGGGGAGTTACTGGGGCAGAATAAGAAGAGGGAAGAGTTACGCTTCATGGAGAGTCCGGAAGAACCACAGGTGGCAGCTGTGCAATGAAGGCTGTGGGGAACGCAAGGCGTACAAGGGCATTTTTAGGGCATGATCTGGTCAAAGTTCTTTTTGAAGTCCCACTGATAAGCATGTGTTGCAATTAATGGGATGTCAAATAAAAGTACTTAACTCTGGCTAGATCATGCCCTTGGTAAGCAAAAAAGACTGGTGAGCAAGGAAAGCACCTCTGTATGATCTCCCAGTTATTTTACAAGATGAAAAACTTATATGACAATGTATCCCACCTTCTAGGTTACATAATGTCAGTGCGGCGTAGCGGTTAGAGTGTTGGACTGGGACTCGGGCGATCCGGGTTCTAGTCCCCACTCGGCCATGAAGCTCCCTGGGTGACTTTGGGCCAGTCACTGACGCTCAGCCTCACCTACCTCACAGGCTTGTTGTGAGGATAAAAATGGGGAGGAAGAGGAGGATTATGTAAACTGCCTTGGGTTCCTTGTAGGAAAAAAAGTGTGATATAAATGTAATAAATAAATAATGTATGCTATGTGCGATCCAAAAGAATTTGGGGCACAAATTTGGGGCACAATCCTATGTCCCTCTGACCTTGTCTGGGGGGGGGGCATAGGACTGGGCATAGAAGGGGCTGCAACCTTGGAAATCCTTTCTGAGGTCACAGCTCCCCCCCCCCCAGCCTCATAGCTGGCATGGTTCTTTCTGTGCCAGCAAGGGAACCAAACACGGAAGACTATGCTCGGTTCCCCGTGGGGGAGGCGGCGTTCCTGGGGGCAGGGAGGGGAGGAAGGAGGCTCCACCGGATTCCAAGGAATCCAGGTGGTGTCTCAGCCTCTCCTCCTTACGAGGGGAGGTAAAACATCTAGACGGCCTATTGTCTTGATCAGTGTTCTCCAACCTTGGGTCCCCAGATGCTTTTGGCCTACAACTCCCAGCATGCCCCAGCCAGGTCTAGATGTTTTTGAGGGTGAGGGGAACGCAGCGGATATCCTATCTGCCACGCTCCTCCCGCCCTTGATAGAATGCCTGTAATCCCCCGAGTCCGGACGGTTACGGGCAGCCCCATTGGATCGCGCTGCCCATGTTTTATTCTATACTAAGAATGGTCCCTTCATGGGAATCTAATTTCTGTCCACTTCCTCCAATGCTGTCATCATTGTATCCCCGTTAATTTCAAGCTGACACTTGTACTTATTTTATTACATTTTTATCCCCCCCCCTTCCTCTAAAGAGCTCGGGGGGGGGCATGCACGGTTCTCTCTTCCCCCTTGCATCTTATCCTCAAAACAACCCTAAGAGGTAGGCTCGGCTGGGGGGAGAGTGGCTGGCTCAAGGTTAGCCATGAAGTTCACTGGGTAAGTGGGGACTGTAACCTTGGTCTCAATAGATTTTCATAGTTTTCACAGATCATAAGAGTTGGAAGGAGCCTACAAGGCTATCGAGTCCAACCCCCCCTGCTCAATGCAGGAAACTAGAGGAGGGGTCTCCCATCCAAGTAACAACCAGGCTTGACCCTGCTTAGCTTTCCACGCTCAGACAAGCTGAGCCAGCGTAAGCCACAGGCCTGTAGTCTCACTAGGCCTAGTTTGATATTCTGACTACACTAGCTCTCAGAGATGGAGATATGAAAATGGTGATTTACATATATAATATGTAGTGGCTACACACATTAGCAGAGCGGGAAGGTCTGCAGTTCAAATCTCCCTCTGGCCATAAACTCACTCAGCTCCCTGTCTGTAGCATGGGGATAATAATTCTGGCCTGCCTTACAGGGTGACTGAGATAGTAATACAAAGGTAGCCATGCTGGTCCATGAGGTGGGGGGGGAGGGATCCCAAATCCACAGTTGTGCAATACAGTTATTTTTTTGGATCAACCAAAATTCCACAGAATTGTGCAAGCTTTCAAGTTCTCCAGAACTTCATCAGGCTAAGTGGGACAAAAAGCATGCTGACAAGCATGTTTTCTCAGAAGTCGTTCTGTGTTCATCGGGACCTACTTCCTTGTAAGAATGCTTAAGAATGCAGCCCAAATACATACAGTTTCTAAGGTAAGAATATGACACTGAATGTAAATGGGAAATGCTGAGATTCCAATATTTACCTTACAGGTCAGATACTTCTACTGTCAAAATTCAGAAACAAAGCCAATCTTAATTAATAACATTTAACAGTTCTGAGCACCATCTCTAAAATATATTTGATAATTTGGAAAGGAACAGCTGAATTCAACTCAATCACGGCACCATCCAATGTGGCTGCAGTAAACCCACCCACCCCTGAACTCGGATTCATAGAATCATAGAATCATAGAAAAGCAGAGTTGGAAGGGGCCTACAAGGCCATCGAGTCCAACCCCCTGCTCAATGCAGGAATCTAGGTCAAAGCATCCCTGACAGATGGCTGTCCAGCTGCACCTTGAATGCCTCCAGAGTGGGAGAGCCCACAACCTCCCTAGGTAGTTGATTCCATTGTCTTATTGCTCTGACAGTCAGGAAATTTTTCCTGATGTTTAGGTGGAATCTAGGTTCCTGTAACTTGAGCCCATTATTCCGTGTCCTGCAAACTGGGATGATCGAGAAGAGATCTTTGCCCTCCTCTGTGTGACATCCCTTCAAATACTGGAAGAGTGCGATCATATCTCCCCTCAGTCTCCTCTTCTGAAGGCTAAACATGCCCAGTTCTTTCAGTCTCTCCTCATAGGGCCTTGTTTCCAGTCCCTTTATCATCTTTGTTGCCCTCCTCTGAACCCTCTCCAGTTTGTCTACATCCTTCTGAAAGTGTGGTGCCCAGAACTGGACGCAGTACTCAAGATGAGGCCTAACCAGTGCCGAGTAAAGGGGAATTATCACTTCCCGCGATTTGGAAGCTATACTTCTATTAATACAGCCCAAAATTGCATTTGCCTTCTTTGCAGCCACATCGCATTGCTGGCTCATATTCAGTTTGTGATCTACCACAATTCCAAGATCCTTCTCACTTGTAGTATTGTTGAGCCAAGTGTCCCCCATTCTGTAACTCTGCATTTGGTTTCCTCTCCCTAGGTGCAGCACTTGGCATTTATCCCTATTAAATTTCATTCTGTTGTTTTCGGCCCAGCGCTCCAGCCTATCGAGGTCACTTTGAATTTTGTTTCTGTCTTCCAGAGTATTAGCTGTTCCACCCAACTTTGTGTCATCTGCAAATTTGATAAGCATTCCCCGTACCTCCTGATCCAAGTCATTAATAAAAATGTTGAAGAGCACCGGGCCCAGGACCGAGCCCTGTGGTACCCCGCTCGTTACCTCTCCCCAGTTTGAGAAGGAACCATTGATAAGCACTCTTTGAGTCCGATTCTGTAGCCAGTTGTGGATCCACCTGATAGTTGTTCCATCTAGCCCACTCTTAGCTAGCTTACTAATCAGGATATCATGAGGCACTTTGTCGAAAGCTTTGCTGAAGTCCAGATATATAATGTCCACAGCATTCCCACAGTCCACAAGGGAGGTTACCCGATCAAAAAATGAGATCAGATTAGTCTGACAGGATTTGTTCTTGACAAATCCATGCTGGCTTCTAGTAATCACTGCATTGTTTTCAAGGTGCTTGCAGACTGACTTCTTTATAATCTGCTCAAAAATCTTCCCGGGGATTGATGTCAGACTGACTGGCCTATAGTTCCCAGGATTACAGGCATCCACTCGAGCATGTAGGCAAGAATTGCCTCCGTGCTTCCCTCGTCCTGCAAAATGTCTTTCCCCTCGCTCGTGAGGAGCTGAGGCCCCACTAGGATATGGCAGAGCCTCACCCTGCCCCTCAGAATGCATGCCCCCTGCAGCCAACGCAGAAAGAATGGTGCCGACTGTGAGGGTGGAGGGAGGGCACTCTGCAGTCAGAGTCCCAGCTCTGACCTCAGAACGTATTTCCGATGTCGGGGCTAGGACTCCGTGCTATCCTACGGTCTAGCAGCCATAAGATTGCGCCCTGAATCTATGAAGCACATATTCCATAATCCTTCCAGGTGTGTTGGACTGCAACCCCAGTGCTATGTCATAGTCAGTGCTATGCTGCCTGGGGATGATTGGAGTTGTAACCCAAGACATCTTGTAAGCAAGGAACACCGTAAGACTGTTTCTACTTAGTTTTTTGTGCTGCAGTTTTGTGTCTTGGGTATTGAGCACTTCTGATACCACAACACTTTTGTGATATTATGGTATCATGACATTGTCTGACCCTCGCCACTGACAGGATGTCACACAGTCTTCCCAGTTGGAAGGTCCCTTCCATTTGAGGGTTGGCAATACTCATAGCTGCTGCTCTGATAAAAGTTTGGAGGCCGAAAGATTGTGTCCACAATTGTACAAGGGCACAATGAAGCCTGGAACATTGTTCTAGTGGATAACTTGTCCCATCAGATAAGGTCTCAGGTGGGCAGACAAAGATCAGACTACTTTTTGGAGATGTGGTTCATGGAGTATTGGAGTTGTGGCTCAAAGACGTAGGAAAGCTCCTAGTGGAGGCCATACCCAAAGAGCATAGGAATGTGTTTGCCTATTAAGGGAAATACAGGCAGTCCCCAGGTTATGAGTGAGATCCGTTCTTAAGAATGTCTTTAAGTCAAATTTGAATCTTTGAATGTAAGTCGGAACAGTGTAGCGTTCTATACCAGTATGTTAAAATTGGCATTTACGCAAATTGCGTAAATTATGCAAATTGCATAGTATACTACACTATGTACTCTACGTAAATGACGTAGCACTGGGGAACCCAGAAGTCCGTTCTTAAGTATGGGTTGTCTGTAAGTCGGACGACCTTAACTCGGGGACTGCCTGTAGCTACCAGGTAGATCCTGGGTCTTAACAAAGAAATGACAGTGTAATTATTGCACTTACCTATTTCTTAAATCAGCCTCAAATAGTGGTGGCGTCTTGGTCATCAAAGAAAAAATATATCTCCACAAAACAAAAGGGCAGTTAATTGACTGTAGGGTTTGTGAATATTATTGGGGTTGTTGTTACATGGAAAACAGAATAAAAGTTTAAAAATCCACCATTGGTGGAGCCTGTTGCGCATGTACTCCCACTGCTGCCTGACTGGGAAGAAGGCAAAGTGAAGCGGTCGCCTCAGGCAGCAGATGCTGGAAGGTGGCACCGAGGTTTTGGAAGAGAGAACGGTGTGCCAAACTGGCCTGCTGTGTGCCCCCTAAGCCAGCATGCTGCCTGCAGGTGCAGTGAAGGATGCTGTTTCATCACCAGTGTTGAAAGAACAGTCCAGTCAGCTTTTGTACATGGAACAGGAGAGGGCACCATCTTGTTCTTCACCTCAGTCTGCAAAATGTCTTGGGCTAGCCCTGGAAAAAGGACAATGATTAGGTTGGAAGGAGCCATGCAGTTGGCTGTACCCACATGGTTTTGACCTCCAAATATCACTGTAGCAGAATAGGAAGAACTGCTCGGGAAGCTACAAAGGATCATAGGATCATAGAGTTGGAACAGGCCTACAAGGCCATCAAGTCCAACCCCCTTGCTCAATGCAGGAAACTAAAGGAGGGGTCTCCCATCCAAGTAATAACCAGGCCTGACCCTGCTTAGCTTTCCACGGGTCCCTGGGTTTCATTCTATGCTGAAGAAGGGCCAGCAGAGGTGACTTTGTTATTATCAGTGAATCTCCTGTCTCATTATGGTCAGTAAGATATTATGTCCTCCTGCATTGGATGAGAGGAAAGAAATAGTTTCAAGCAAAGGGGGAGGCATTCCCTCCACCAAGCTCCCAAAATACGAATTCAAAAGCTACACAAACATTAACAAGAACCAATCAGGAGCGGCTCTCTTCACTATGACTTGCACTTTCAGCACCTTTTGATGGGAGTTGATAACCTCCTACTATTTCTCTCTGGCAGCTAGCCAAATAAAACATTCCAGTCAACCAAGCCAGGCCCAACGTATACACACAGGCTTACATGCTGCCTGGAGCTTGAGTGATGACAGATGAGGAACAGTTGTTGCCAATGCCCGAGACTCATCTGCCATAGAAGAGTAAAACACCAGAGTTTACTCAAATGAAGTAGGCAGCCAGGCATGATGGGCTAACAATAGGTTTAAAAAATTAATAAATTTAAGAGCACAATCCATTCACCCTTCACATTGCCAGCCAGCCACTCTGCACATGCACTAATCTGAGCACGGGAGTTTCCTGCCACCAACCCCCTCCCCTTGTTGGCAGAGTTCCCACAAGTGAAGAGTTGTGTTTGCAAGACAGTGGTGCACGCATAACAGTGAGCATAAGAGAACACCTGAATCGGGCCCAAAGACTTCCGTTGTTTGGGTCCACCCCACAAAGAGTGTATATATTCACTTGGATTATAGTGGTCACTTAGCAGCAGCCATTCCATCAGGGGCGGTGCTAGGTACCAAAAAGATCTGGGGCTCAGGCCCACAGGACAACAACAACAACAAAAAAGAGCACAAATGTGCATGTGCTAATTTACATATGCTCTTAGTCTCTCTTTCTCTGTGTCTTTAAAGGACCCTGTCTCCTAAAGACACCCCTATTTGTAAAAAAGGGATGTATGGACAGGAGAGAGGACATTTGATTTCAGAAAAAACCTCAGGCAGAAAGATTCAAGGTGGGGGGAGCAGCAGGAGGCGAAGCACCTGTGGGCAAAAAGCCAGCTAATCCAGGGCGATCAGATGCATCAGGGCTCCTGTACCTTTATTTTAGCAAGTGCCCATGGACAGCAGGCTGGTGGGGCAGATGACCAGCTAGAGATGTGGGGCTCCAGATGAAAGATTTGGTGCTCCAACCCTAGTGGGCTGCCCCCTAACACCACCTCTGCATTCCAACAGGCTGAGGGAGAGACGGGAAGCCACTCTATCAGCTCCATTGTGAGACCAGATCCATTTGACTCCTCTCTCCCGTTTCCATTCCACTTGGTCATTATAGGTACTACTGTGTAACTGTAAGGATTGGTGCCAGGGTTACTTTATTTTCCTCTTCTTTTGGATGAAGAGCAGGGTAAAAAGATAGCAATTCAATGGCCCCTAGACAGCATCGGAGGGGCCTAAGTGCTTTGCTTCCAGTTCTACGGAAACAGTATGTCGATGAAAACTGCAGGGTTAGCAAATGGTGCCACTGAGGATGACTTCAAGGAGTTTGTACAGCTGATCCACAGAGAGAAAGCTGTAGTTCGGGTTGACCGGATGGTTGAAGAGTATGTCATCGAACAAAGTCAAGACACATGTACAAAGTGAGGCAGAATATGGACTCCCTCCTAACAAAAGGACAAGGTGGAAATTGATGGAGTCTCCCCTGACAGTACAAAGTCCTAAACATTCTAGTCGATCAAGCCCTAATCACCTGGTGGATTCTCTCAGCAAAGCACTCCATCCCATTGTGTACACACCGGAGGTTTGCAGGAAGTCTGTGCAGAACTTGTGTACAAAGACTGAGGTAAAGCAAGTGCTGAATACAGCAAGCCTTAAAGAAATGAACAGTTGTATTGCACGAATTCAGGAGCCATTAAAGCAGGACAGCCCCAGAGATATTACCTCGAAAGAGGGGGCGAAGTACGTGCCCTCATATTAACAGTGACCTAATTCAATTACTGATTTTGGTTAGGGAGGTAAATGAAAACTTTGAGGTGATGGAGGAACTTTTGAACAATGTGCTCTACCTGTGACGTAACACGTTTCTATGTATGATGAATGCAATTAGGTTACGAACAAGTGGGACCAGCAACAAAATGTTACAGTGTGGGGCACTCCTGTTCATGATTCCAGCCAGTCATGCCCCCTTTCAGGAAATTCCATTCCACTCGATTTTCCTTTTTGTTTTTACCCTCCAACAGTCAGCCAGCCAGCATTCCATGTCCAAACACGTTCAGCCCCCAACTGTTTTGGAGTTGCCCCCTCCCATGCTTACGTTTCTTTCCTCTTAAGTTGTGGGGTGGAGGCGGGTATTTTTGTATTTTTTACACAAGGAGCCAGTGTGGAGGTTAGAGAGTTGTACTGGGACTGAAGAGACCTGGGTTCAAGTCCCCACTCGGCCATGAAGCTCACTGGGTGACTTTGAGCCAGTCATTGGCTCCCCGACTAACCTACCTCACAGGGTTGTGAGGATAAAATGGGAGAGGAGGAGAATCATGTATACCATCTTGGGTTCCTTGCAGAAAAAGGTGAGATATAAATTTAACAAATAAACAAATATATTAAATAAGGCCTGGCTAGGCTATTAGCATATATAATGTGTCACAAAAGCAACCCTTTGAAGTTAAAAAAAATAGGAAAATTGCCCTCAGAGTGATTTTGAGTGGTGCATCCCTGATCTAGCACTTCACACACACATATCACACAGACCACCAGAGTGTTAAGATCCAATGATGCAGCATCCAATATCTTAATCCAACTATTGCCCTTTGTGTTCAAAAATGATCTTAAATTCCTACATTAATATTTTAAAGGTGCTGTACAAAGCTAGATGGAAAGTACACAGTGAATGTCTACATGCGCAACTAAAGTACGGTATATCACGTACAGTCAGTCAAGAGTTAGCCTTCTGTACGTTTCTGCAAATATGAAGCCAGGAACGTGTGCAGAAGTTGCGTATGACTTGTGAAACTCCAGAAATAGTACTTTAGAACACAGCCAGAGCATGATCAACTGAAAACAGCTCATGCTAGCAACTTTCTAGAAAGCCATGACTTAAAACTTACCTTGCATTTAGGAGAACCATTTGCACTGTGTGCAGTACCACAAATTCAGCTATTCCCATATATACCAGGCCTCTTCTCTGGGCTACTGGCAAGAGAAAAAGCACAATATCTAATTGTGTGGCCCCACTGGCCCTCTTCAAAAATATTGACTGATACTACAGCTATAACCAAGTATTTTCAACCTACAACATAACAGGAATATCAGCCATCTGTATTCACCACAGAACACAGATGGTGTTGAAACTGGTCAACCATTGGGGAAGTTCCTGTCTACAAATAACCAGACATGCCCAGCTATGAAAGAGCAAGTTTAAAAATTAGAAAATGTCACAGGGTAATGTGATTTGCAGAGCTGCTGCTGGTGGTCTCTTCATTAACACATCTCAGTTAGACGCTGCAATCCTATACACACTTACCTTGGTATAAATCCAATTGAACTTAATGGGACATACTTCTGAGTAGACATACACTGGCTTGTGCTGTTGGCCTCCATTGTGGGCAAAAGTACATTAATATGTATTATTATAGTTATTTAATATATTAATCAGTCACCAAGGCATTTATCTCCCTCTCAAAAAGGTAATTGTTTAAATTGAATTGGGGTACAATCCTATACATGTTTAGTCAGAAAAAAGTCCTAAAATTGGCTGTGGAATGTTGGGAGTTGTAGGACATAAACATGCATAGGATTGTGCCTTTATTCTCCTTAAAATAACAAATGACTAACTGTGAGATTAAACTTCCTGGAATAAGTTTCATAACAGTTACAGTGAAAGAAAGAAAAAAGAGATGCGATATAGCCAAGATGTTCAAATCAGTTACGGACTGTAAATTATAAATTGCTGTATTGCTTGGAATGACAAACATATAATCTGGAGTTTAGAATCATAGAAAAGTAGAGTTGGAAGGGGCCTACAAGGACATCGAGTCCAACTCCCTACTCAATGCAGGAATCCAGGTCAAAGCATCCCTGATAGATGGCTGTCCAGCTTCACCTCTCCAGAGTGGGAGAGCTCACACCTCCCTAGGTAATTTACTGGACGTTAATTACTGGAAAAGTACTGGATACCTAGCAGTATATGTTTTACCAGTCTGACCAGTAAAATAGTGGTTGTTTGGCATCCCTAACCGCAACGAATTTTCAAAGTGCGGGAAGCGCAGACTTTTGAGCTACGCAGAACAGTCGATCAGAAACAAAGTTTAGCATCACCAGCTCGCCAACATTTAACCCTCCTTCTCCTAAACTGCACTGTCCTTCTTCAACATTTTATTTCAGTGGTTGTAGACTTCCGATTCCTAGTTTAACACACGACAGGCAACCGATGGAACGTAAAAATGTGGGTTTAGAGATCCGCACATGGCGTCGTTCACATGGAAACCGGAAATAAGTCTGCAGGTAACGTGTCGTTTTCTATCTCTATGGCAGCAATAGCAGCAGCAGATTTATAGAGATGTTACAATCTCTAACAGCATGACCTTCGTGTAATATTGGAAAGCCGCCGTTGCCCACGAGTCTCTATGCACTCCGAGCACCGTCGTTCTATACCTTAGTATCTCTATGGCCAAGCCCCGCCCCTCTTACCACTCCCTATATATTTCGAGCGGGAAGGCAGCTCAGTTTGGGCCAGGACCTACCAGTCAAGACTATCGCGGTGTCTCTATGGCAGCATATCACACCACGGCGAATGCTGTGGCATTTTGGCACCACCGCAAGACTTCCGCCTCGGTAGGTGTCATGGCGACAGGAAGGTGGTGGAAGAAGTTGGGAGGGAGGAAAAGGCGGAGCGGGAGAGATCTCGCTCCCTCTCGCGGCGTTTCCCTCGCCCTCCCCTCCTCGGCCTCCCCCTTTCGCTGGCCGCTCGCGCAGCTGCTCGGCACTTGCTATATAAAGGGGCGAAGCAAGCGGAGCAAGCGGCTGGCGGCTGCAGCCCAAGGGCCGCCGTGTGAGGCCGGGCCGCGGGGGAGGGCGGCTTCCACTTCTTCTCCTTCCTCGTTTTTCCCCGTGAGCGGCGGGTGGGCGGGCTAGAGAGGCTGAGGGGGGGGGACCCCTGAGGCGAGACGGGGCCGAGGAGAACAAGGACGGCGGGAGGGGGGCACTGTAGTTTACCTCCGCTCCCTCTTGCCTGAGGGAGGCGGGAGGTGTTGGGGGCTGCCTCAGCCGCCGCCTGCTCTGCCTCAGCCGCCGCCGTTGGGTGTGTGTGTGTTGTGTGTCTTGCCCGGGGGTGGCGCGGGACATGGCGAGCTCGGCTAATACAAACCCCGTGGTAAGGACGAGGGCCGCGCAAGGGCTGCTTCAAGGGGAGGCGGGCGGGAGGCCGCTCGGCTCGGGAGGGCGGCGGTGGTGGGCGAAAGGGGGACGGTGGGGCAGCAGCAGCAGACCCTCCCCGGCCTCCGCCCGTCACTGTGGGCAGGCGGCGGCGGGGAGAGAGGCAGAGGGGGGCTGGGGCGGCCTCTGAGCCGTCCCTTGCGCGCTGCTGCTTCGGGGAAGCCACGGCAGAGCCGTCGCGGGTCTGGAGGGAGCCCGCGTCGCTCCTCGCCGGTGGGGGGGGGGGGAGACGCTGGGGTGCCGTGCTCTGGATGCCGCAGCCGCCCCGCGTGCCGCTTTCCAGGCTTGGGAACCGGGTGGTGGAGCGGAGGGCTGTGCTTGTGTCCATTTATTCTTGGTCGCTTTTTAAAAACAATGATATGTTATGTTGATGGTTTAAACCAGTCGCGGAGCCTCTTTTCGCAGAATCTCTATATGTATCGGTGACGGAAGGTTGACAAGCACTTTTAATTCTCAGCCCGGCAGAAAATACCTTATCCCCCCCTTCTCTCAAATATATATAGATATATATTTGGGAAAAAGCCACTCTCTTGGTCAGTCCGAGCTTTCTCCAGAAAGCCGTTTATCCTCAATCGCCCCCTCTTCTTTTTTCCCGCCTCCTTTTCTGTGCTTTCCCCATCGGCTGCTACTAGACGACACAGTTTCTGGGTCTCGGTTTCACATCGGTTTGCAATAAGCAGTCACACGAGAGAGAAAAATTGCCCCTCCTCAGCCCTTTTTATCACGATTTCCCCGCTCTACATTTAAAAAAAGAAAACCAAACGGAATGTACTCAAAAAATTATACGCAACACCCCCCTCCCCGCTTCCCCAAATAAACAGCTGCTGACAAACCCGGAGTCCAGGCGGCTCCGCTGCAGATTTGGCCGCTCAAATTTTGTGCTCTCAGATCCATCATGGCTTCCTTCTGCCTTTCTCTCTCCCTGCTCCTTGTGTTCCTCCTCCCTGTGGCTGCCCTGTTTATATAGAGCCATTGCCGCTCTCTAATATAGACTCTGCCAGGATGGGAAGGTGCTTTCCAGCCCCACGTCACCGCCTCTCCATTTAAACACCACATCAGCCTTTAAATAGGGAGAGAGCCGCGGAAAGCAGGCTGGGAGGTGCCTGCACAGCACAGGCACAGCCAGAAAAGCGCTCCTTTGTCACTCGGAAGCGGCTACTCGCAGCTTTCAAATTCTAGTTGCTGAGGCTGTCAGTTGGCAAAGTGGCTGGCGCTCGTCAGTGATGTCTGGTGTTCTTGTTCCTGTGGATTATGGTCCCCTCTTATGTATTGCACAAAATACATAAGAGGGGACCATAATCCACAGAGGCTAGTTTTCCTTCCTCATTTAAAACAATTAAGTGCTTTTTAGGTCTAGACTGCTCTTAGAAGTAAGTCTGCACTCCATGCAGCTTGCTAGGTGAGCGTAGTGTTGCAGTCTTGCATAGTAAGCCAATATTTAAAAGATTTCTGTGTACATATTCATATACACATGATAGGATAGAAAATTTGTGTTTTATATTCTCTTAACTACGCTTTGCACTTGGGAGTGCACTTGGGCACATAGCTCTTCTAGTTCTCAGCTTATTGACAACTTTGTCCTGAAATGTTTGGATCTCTTTTGCCCTTGTCCATAGCTTAGTTTAATACAAGTAGTTGAATATAGCCCCATTTAAATCAATACTACTAATCTGTTCTAAATCTTGCTACTTCAGTTTAACTAGGTTGTGAATTGAGGCTTTAGTCCCATTGGACTGGCTTGAATTAGAGCAGGGCACTTTGGTTTGATTTAAGGTGTGAGTCAAGGTTACTAGGTGTTGAGGGTAAGAACTTGGATAGCATTTTTGAGAGAGTAACACTCGTAATATGGAAAGTATTATAAGTATTTAGCTTAGTTAGAAATGCTTACTTGATATATAAAAAATTGGCACAGTGTTTCAGAACATATTTATGAATAGTTTTCATGCTAGAAATGCTAAGATCCTGTGGAATATTAATAGTCTAATTTGGTTTGATAACCTTTTAAAATACAAACTTAAGCCAGTGTAGAAGCTTCCACAAGGTTTCTCTGTAGATCAGTAGTTCAGTAATTCACCATGAATTTAAAAATACAAAATGTTTTGAAATATTACTATCATAGATACTGTTTTACAACTGGTTATTCGTTATTTTTTAAAGCCTAAACTGTATAGGTCTGTGATTGAAGATGTCATTAATGATGTCCGAGAAGTCTTTCTGAATGATAGTGTTGATGAACAAGTCCTTGTGGAACTGAAAACAGTAAGTGATGTTCACTGCAAATTACTTGGAGCTATAACCTTATTGCAGTTAACCTGTAAAATTGTCAGCCTTACTGCAAGGACTGCCACATTGCTGTTGCTATTTATATAACACTTTATTTAAAGCACTTCACATATATTTGCTGAAACCCTTCAAACAGCCATGTAATGGAAGTTATTACTATCACTGCATTGCAGGTGGGGAACTACTGTATAGTTGACTATGACTTGCCAAAGTTTAAGGTTGAACCTAATAAGTTCAAGGTTGAGGTGACATTTGAACTGCGACCTCTTCGCCACTGTGCTACATAAGCTTGGCAAAGTTGTATGTATGGCTCTGATATTTAAATGGACATGTGTTTTGTGGTTTTCATAATTTTCATAATACCACCTTCCTTCAAATAACACTAATATAAACAGCATTGAAACATAATGGACAGTATCTAATAGTGCTCATGCACTAGCAGGACCTATCGCTTAGTGCAATTGAAACCAAAGCAATTGGAAATCAACGGATATGCTTGTTTCTGGAACAGTGCAGTCAGTGAGGTGCACAGAAAGTAGCTCCTCTGATTTGTCCCATTCCAGAAACTAGTGTTTCTGCTAGTTTCCGGGGTTTCTTTAGGAAACATTAGTTCCTGTTCCACTTGAGGTTGATCCTGCAATGGAATTGGCAGCGCAGCAGCAATATTGGATAATGCCTAAAGGTTGTAACATGATTGCTGTTTGATTCTATGCTAACTGAAGATTAAAGCATAACATTTTATTTAAAGTAAAGATCATGTTTACAATTCTCTGGCTAACTTTTTTTCATTATCAAAATTATCTTCCCTCATATTGAGAGAAAACACCACTATCTCCTGCAGTTTTCAGTAATTGGTGATCTATAATAGGGCAAACAAATAAAGGCTGCTAGAATATCCTAGAGCAGTGTTCTCCAACCTTGGGTCCCCAGATGTTTTTGGCCTACAACTCCCAGCATGCCCCAGACAGCAGAGCTGTCTGGGGCATGCTGGGAGTTGTAGGCCAAAAACATCTGGGGACCCAAGGTTGGAGAACACTGCTCTAGAGATATCAATTCAGTGTTCATGTTAATCCAAAAAGCAAAATAAATTTCCTTCTGGGAGAGACTAGCATTGTATATCGGCTTTGTTGGGCTTGTGCAGAGTATTTCCTGAAATGCTGCTTATGAAACCAGAATTGAGGGGGCCGTCCTTTCTTTCCTATGCTGCTTGCATTTTCCACAGGATATCACCCATTTATTTTAGAGGCAACATGCATGGCTGACACTATGCGTTATGCCTGAATAGGATACATCTGCATGAATAAGAGGGACAGGCCACACATGCCAGCAATGTCTCCAGCCTCCATGTGCTGAACAGAAAAGTCTGCATGGGGCTTACCTTTGCTTGAATGTGAGTAGAAGTCTCCACACAACCAGAAACCCTGCTTTATCAGGGTTACCAATCATGCTAAGGGTTCTACTCGCATTCAGATTTACACTGCAAACCTTCACATTCAACACAGAGATTGGGAGCTGAGGGGACTGGCTGGGAAGACATTCAAGGCAGGGCCAGCATGCATGGCTCCATTCCTCTTACTCATGTACATAGCAGCCCTAATGATGCCTGAATAGGGCTGCCATCAGTACAGCCCTATTCAATTCTCGTGCAGTGCGTGAGAATCGAGCATAGAATAGGTCCAAATTAATAGAAGCTAAATAGGCTCCCTTCATTTTCTTAAGTATCTGGAGTAATCTCCTCTAGAAATAGAAGCTGAATTGTCCAGTGGGTCTGTAATGATGCTGGGTAAGTTAGCTACTATACATCAGTAAAAAAGAAAGTGTGCTTAAGAGAATCTTGTTTAAACACAGCTGTGGGAAAATAAGCTGCTGCAGTCCAAGGCTGTAGATGGATTTCATTCCGAGGAACAGCAGCTTTTGTTGCAAGTTCAACAGCAGCAGCAACAGCAGCAGCAACAGCATTCCCATCATCACCATCACCCACAGCCACAGCAGGCAGTTCAGCAGCAGTCCCAGGCACAACAAGTCCTTATTCCTGCAACACAGCAAGGTAAGAACCAAGCCCCGTTCTGCATCTTTGGGGGTTTTGTATGGCTACAGCGATGTTTTATACAAATAATACCTAATAGGAGCACAAGTCCAACTCTCTTCCATTAACATTTTTTCTCTGTAGCTTCATTTGCTCACAGCTGATATTACCCCATCTTGATTTTCAGCTGCCCTCCAAAAACAAAATAGTGTCCACATGTAGTGCAACAAATATTTAATGAGGAAGCAGATGTTAGTAAAGGAAAACACTGATTTAAAAATGACAATCTCCTTCCATTTTCCTAAACACTTGTCATTTCAGGTGATAGTGTAACTTAAGAATAGGCAAATAAGTGAGGTGTGTGGAATAAACATTATAGTCTGACAGTGCACTGGCCAGCCTGTTTAGGACATGGGCAGATGTAGCCAGGCATATACATAACTGTCATGTAATAGGAATTTCTAAAAATTTGCAAGGCAGTGAAGAAAAACTTAAAAAAAAAAAAAAATCTGTGTATTCCATTGGTGGCACTGATACTTAGTATGACTGTCTCCACGTAGCAGCTGTTCAAGGCTTATTTCTGTTGGTAAGAAGCTGCTTTAGACTTCTTTGTTCTGGAAGCGGTTCTGCTTTCTCTGAAAGATCAGGTTTGTAGCTTGGAAGTGCTACAGTGGTAATACAGTCGCATTTAGTGTGCCAGCTGTGACTTTTCCTCAGTTGGCCTGATTGCTGGCAGCAGTTACCCATGTCTTGGTCACATCACATTTAGACTATTGCAATGTGCTCTACATAGGGCTACCCTTGAAGAGTGTCCAGAAGGTTCAGCTGGTACAAAATTCAGCAGCTAGGCTGCTAACCATACATGTTATGAAGATCATATTACTCCAATATTGGAAGATCTGCATTGGTTACCATTTTTTTCCAGGCTCAATTCAAGGTGTTGGCTTTAAACTTTAAAGCCCTAACCGATTTAGGGCCTGACTATCTTAAGGGACCACCTGTCTCACTGAACCCATCAGGTTGCTAAAATATGCAGGGAAGGCCTTTTTGAGGATGCCACCACTTGCAGAGGCCCTCTTGACTGGCACATGTGAGAGGGCTTTATCCTGTGTTGCTACCAAATTGTAGAATGCTTCCCCTTGAAGCGTGATCTCCACTCTTTGCTTTTGGAAAAGGTGTCAATATGTGTCTCTTTAACTTGGCCTATTAAAACACTACTAATGAAACCATGGTTTTGGCTATTGGGTGGTATAGAAATGTAATAAATATTGTTTTAATGTGTTTGATGTACACTGCC
Source organism: Shinisaurus crocodilurus (assembly GCA_021292165.1). Classification (NCBI taxonomy): domain Eukaryota; kingdom Metazoa; phylum Chordata; class Lepidosauria; order Squamata; family Shinisauridae; genus Shinisaurus; species Shinisaurus crocodilurus. The sequence goes on along the minus strand of CM037876.1, from coordinate 282,695,307 downwards.
TCAGTTGCTTTGGCAGCAAGGCGGTTTAAAATAAAGTTCACCACATGCATTGTCCCCTTCCATGTGCCTTATTTCCATACTGCTCTCAAAATTTCGACTTGGGGCGCAGATGTGCAGTCTCAACGAGAGATATGCTATAAACTGTTTAGGAATGCCGTTACTCTCCAAACCCCATGTAAGGGTTTCCCTACATTTTACTTTATTCACTGGGGTATTTGCACACAGTAAAACACTCAGTCAAAGCCCATTAAGCAATTTATTAGCAGGCACTCTTTCATAATTGCTGCCACCAACCTATTTTATAAGAGAGATATGGGCAGCCCTGGATTCAGAGTCCGTCAGCTTGAGACAGTCATCTATATACAGCAGGGGTCCTCAAACTTTTTAAACGGGGCCAGTTCATTGTCCCTCAGACTGGTGGTGGGGCGGACTATAGTTTGAAAAAAATATGAACGAATGGATCAAGTAAAAAAAAAAGGACCCGGGCCCTTTTTTTTTTTCTTGATTGAATGGAAAGTTATTGTAACTTGTACACACACACTAAGAAGTCACACACACGTACCCTGAAACCCTTCACTCGCACTGAGCCTTGCTCCTCCTGTTCCTAGACTCGGGGTTGGATCCTGATTGAGTCCTACTCCAGAGGAGACCCACCGAAACCAATGGGGCTGCAGTCGAGTAACTGCAGCCCCACTGATTTCCATGGGTCTACTCTGGGACTCAATTGGGATCCAACCCGCTTTGCGGCTCTGTGTTTGAGTAATCACACATGCCGCAGGAGCAAATGCTTCCCTTCCTCTGCGTCCCAGCCCCTCCGTGCCCACCAACCGGTTTTGCCTTAGCCTCCCCACCCACCTATCCGGAGCAGGCAGGCCCAGCCGGTCTGGAGAAGCCTCCTTCACTCACCACGCATTTCTTGCTGAGGAAGCCGAAGAGGCTCTTGTTCTCTTGTGGGGTGAGCAGCATGGAGCCCATGTTGGCAACCTGCTGCAGCGGCGGGGGCTGCTGCTGGTTGTTACTCATTGCGGCGGCGGCTGCCGGCGGGACCCGGCCAGGACCTCCGCCTCCACCTCGTCCTCCGCCGGCTGCTCCTGCTCATCGCCTCCCTCCTACTCTCCCTCCTCGCCTCCTCTGGGCCTGGCCAAGCCTTCTTCGCTGGCCATGCCAAGCTGCAGCGCCTCACCATCGCCTTGGGAGGGGATGCCCGAACTGGTGGTGCTGCTGCCGCCCAGGCCACTGCCGGGCCTGCTCCTCCACTATCACCACCACCAGCCCGTGCCCCGCCGCCAGTTCAGCCGCCCCTCCTCCCCTTAACCCCACAGAAGACAGCGGGTGGGAGGCCCGCGGCCCGTCGCTGGTTCAGCCTCCCCTTACCCCACAGGGATTTCCATGGGTCTACTCTGGGACTCAGTTGGGATCCAACCCGTGCCCCGCCACTGGCTCAACTGCCACTCCTCCCCTTCCCCCCTCCGCAGGAGATGCAGGGCAGTGAGCGGGCAGGTTGCCTGTGCCCCGCCGCCGGCTCAGTCTCCCCTTACCTGCAGGGAGGCGGACGGCCTGCCGCCAGCTCAGCCGCCCCTCCTCCCCTTCCCCTCCCTGCAGGAGACGCGGGGTGGCAGGCGGGCCGGTGCCCTGTGCCCCGCCGCCGGTTCAGGTGCCCCTCCTCCCCTTACCCCCACAGAAGACAGCGGGTCGCCGGCTCAGCCTCCCCTTACCCCACAGGGAGGCAGGTGGGCGGCCCCCACCGCAGGCTCAGCCTCCCCTTACCTTGCAGGGAGGCGGGCGGGTGGCCCGCACCCTGCCGCCAGCTTAGCCACCCCTCCTCCCCTCCCCCCACAAGGAGCCTCTAGATCGGCCGGCAGGCTGGATGAAAAGACCCGGTCGGCCAGATGTGTCCCGCAGGCCATAGTTTGAGGACCCCTGATATACAGTATATAAAAGAAAGTGGACTGACTGACTCATCAACGCCCAGCTCAAACCGTTTAATCTAGGAACGTGAAATTTTGAAGGGACATTGCTTTTATGACGTAGACCCCCACTAAAGAAGGATTTTGGGAAATTCTGTCCCTAAGGGGGCGAAAAAAGGGGGCAAAATCACCCCACTCTCATATCTGCAGTTCTGCAAATAGGCCTCACCTCATAATTGCTGCAGAAGCCAATAGCAACAGTTATGCAAATAGCCCATATGACACTTACAATGTTCGTATGAAAGCCAATAGGGCTGGGTATGCAAATCTCCCCTAGGCCATTTAGAATGTTCTCTGAGGGGGTGAAAAGGGAGGGAAACTTTTTAAATGACTGACTGACTGTTGTGTGTGGGGCATCATCGCATAGGCTCCATCACATTTAGACGGATCTACCCCAAACTTGGCATGCTCACTCTTCATCACCTGTAGACTCTCAGGATTAACCTGATTTTTCTTTAAGAACAGATATTTCTGTCACAAAAGATTTCTGCTGCCAGCACCCAGCCTAAAAGTTACAGTTTCAGTCAGAGACACTGCATCTTTTCCATACATGTTTCTTTTAAAAACAATTATACCAAATCCTAAAATCCACGCGAGCGAAGCCGCGGGCAACAGCTAGTGTGATATAAAGAGGTAAGCAAATTCTGGCTTCCTCGAATCAGGCAATCTAGGCATATTCTCAAATAAAAGGTGAGGGCAAATTTGATACCATAAGAAGAGCCATACTAGATCAAATTAAAGCCTATCTAGTCCAGCATTCAATTCACACAGTGGCCAACGAACTGCATGTGGGAAGCCTAGAAGTAGTACATGAATGCAGTAACACCCTCCTGCTTCTGTTCCCCAGCAGCTGGTATACTAAGGCATACTGCTTCTGATACTGGAGGTAATATATAGCCAACATGAGTACTAGTCATTGATAGCTTAATTCTCCATGAATTTACCTACCGTATTTTTCGCGCTATAAGACGCACCGGACCATAAGACGCACTTACCATATGGCACAAAAAAAAAGATTTTTTTTTTAAATCAGCTGTTCCGCGGGGAATCAGCTGAGAGGCGGGGGCTTCCCCCACCCTGCCCAGGAGTCCTCCGCTCTTCCGGACCAGCAGAGGAAAGTAAATAATAATAATAATTATTTTATTTTTTTTTAAATCAGCTGTTTTGCGGGGAATCAGCTGAGAGGTGGGGGCTTCCCCCGCCCTGCCCAGAAGTCCTCCGCTCTTCCGGACCAGCAGAGGAAAGTTAATAATAATAATAATAATAATAATAATAATAATAATTTTATTTTTTTTAAAATCAGCTGAGAGGTGGGGGCTTCCCCTGCCCTGCCCAGGAGTCCTCCGCTCTTCCGGACCAGCAGAGGAAAGTAAAAAAAAAAATAATAATAATTAAAAAAAAATTTTTTTTTTACTGTATTCACTCCATAGGACGCACAGACATTTCCACCTAGTTTGGGGGTGGGGAGTGCATCTTATGGAGCGAAAAATACGGTAATTCCCTTTAAAAGCAATCTGTTGGTGGCCATCACTACATCTTGTAGCGAATTTCATAGTTCACCTATGCACAGTGTGAAGAAGTACTTTTATCTGTCCTGAATCTCCCACCATTTAGCTTCATTGTGGATGACCCTAGATTCTGGTGGTATCCCTTAGACAAAAGGCTTATTAAATGAAACATTTGATTCTTCAGAGCAGGAAGATAAAACATAAAAGCTACTTTAGCAGGGTCCCCTCATCACTGTAGGGTTGTATGGTTTTACCAAGCAAGGTTTTAAACTTCCAGTTCCTAAAGTCCTCTAAGGCATTTCAGAGAATCAAACATGTCTTTGGCTGTATGGTTTTTTGCAGTCAGTGTGCTAGAGGGACCCTAGCCAGCCCATGTGTCTCCATGCAGGTGTCAAGTAAAATCTAAGGAGGGAGGCTTTTTTCTGAATCTGTCCTTTTAAAAGGAAAAAAGCACCCTAAGACCTCCCATTATAGCAGCCAGATGGACCTTCAGCATCCTGGACCAGTTAGAGCTGGCAATGGCCTAACCATTTGCTAGGAAACAAAGCCTGTTCTCAAGGCTAAACTGAATGTGATAATGGGAGATCTGTCATTAGATCTCCACTTTTTATTCTACTGCTTAGCCTCACAGGGCTGTTTTGAAGATTAAGGAAGTAACACATGGGGAAAAGATGCCAAACCATTTCCTAAATCTAAATTCCCTCCCCCAGTGTTGCTATTTGCTCTGCAGGAGAGAAAACCAGGTACAGCATCTGTACCTCCACGGTCCACCCCCCCACAAGGCTAATAGCAGCTTCAGGTGGAGGGCACTTTAGATTGAGGAAAGAGTTCAACGATCTCCGAGTGCCCCTTCTCAGATTAGTAAAACACAAAACTGTGGGAGGCATTAATGACACATCTAATTTAGTCCTCACTTAAACTAAAAATACCAAACAAAAGAGGCGGACTAAATGGAATATACAACTTGAGGGCTTGGTCAGATAGAAGGTGTGACAAGTCATTCAAATCTGTGTAGCAGATGAGATTAAGCAAAGTAAATGTAAAATTCAAACCTGTGGAGAAAAAGTCTGCACACACACACACACCTCATGTGTAAACCAGGTGGTCCCAGCTGGAGGCTGGGAGGGGCAGAATGTACAGGAGTTATCTGAGAAAAGCTTTCCTCTCTTGATGGCCCCTGGCGCCTCAATGTCTGCTAAGCCCTTTAGCATGCAAATGTGGTTCAAGCCCTATAGTCATGAGTCACCCCTCCCCTACCTGGCCAGGTGAAGTTCATCCTGATTGGCTAGAGGCAGCGGAGCTACAGAAAGGAGGAGGAGAGGGGGGAAAGAGATATTGCCAGCTGTGGATGCTGAGTTTTGTTGTTGGTCGTCAGGCAGCAAGCTGCAAGCAGGTTCATGACTCCGGTCAGGCCTTGGCCACCAACCCTGGGGGGCTCCCAGTGAACAAAGCTAAATGAGGGCTAAGGCAAGCCCTGAAGAGTGCCACCCATCCCAGACCTTAGGGTGGGTGCGGTGGTCTCCTCTTGTGGTAGGGCTGTGACTAAGGCAAGCCCTGAAGAGGGCCACCCATCCTGGACCTTAGGGTGGGTGTGGTGGTCTCCTCGTGTGGCAGGGCCAGGCTGAGGTAAGCCCTGAAGCAGACAGACCCCCAGGTAACTGGTGAGTGCCTGGGAGATATAAGGAATCAGCTTTTATTGTTTTGTAGCTCTATTGTTTGTACCAAAGTGTCTCTCTATCTTGTCTCCTTCCCTCATTTCCCACCCTTTTATTGTAATACCTGAATAAACCTTCCTGGTTTTTACCCCACATGGCGTTTGTGGTTGCTCTGTTGGTTCAGCTCTAAATCCAGGGTATAGACAAAGGCAAGTCCCTGAGCAGAGATTCAAGTCAGGACTGCAGAGCTGAGTCTGGCACCTTGGGAGAACTTTGGCTATTGGATGGCATAGAAATGTAATAAATAAATAATAGGTGTAACTTTGCTTGCTAGACTGTCATCCAATATGAAGTCTTGGGCTTCTAAACTGAAGGCCTGTCAAACAGTAGCGATCATGCCCAGCACAGGCCAATCTCATATGCTGTTGTTCATTTTTCAGTCACTATTTTAGGTCCTTGGCTTAAAATGTTGTTTGGAATATTGTAATGGGTATGATCTCTTGCATATAATGTGGATTGTGATGTGAAAAGCCTTGTTAGAATAGAGAGCAAGGTAGAGTATTACTAGTAAGCCATAGCAAAGTATTCTGCAGTGACAGTGGCGTAGCGTGGGTTGTCAGCACCCGGGGCAAGGCAAGTAATTTGCGCCCCCTAACCCGTGGATTTTAGCACTCGAGTCTCTTCCACTAGATTAGTTAAAGAAACCCTTACCCCCTAAGCACATGTATTGTTTGTTATGAAAATACTGATGTAATTAAAGTAAAATGCATCTAAATACAAGTTTATTTTCAAACACTTTATTGAGTGCGAACATGCATTACACATTCTCCACATTTTCAACCATCGCTGAGCCGGCTACGGAGGGGACGCTCTTCTGCGTGTCAAGAGGCGAGAGCAGCCCCAGCGCTGTCCCTCCAGCCCAGTGTCTTGCTCTCAAGAGGATCCCCGGGAAGCTCCCAAGCTACGGGGCGGGGGGGGGGAGGCACGTCCTCCCCCTCCGGCTGGGGGTAAAGCCGAGAAGGTGTAAAAGCCCACCTCCCCCGCTGGACACTGACAGCCCGCCCCTCCCGGCCAAAAGTTTGGGATCTCGCCTGTTGCAGTGGGGCGGGGGCAGGCAGCTTCTCCCTTCAGGTGGCTGCCTCCCCTCCTCCGCTCCCATCTTGATGACCACCCCACTGGCCGGAAGATATTCTCCGCCTGGCGGGGGTCCATGCTCCAGGGGAGATGGATGCCGGAGCGGGGGGGGCGTTCTTTACCTCCAGGGCGCTTTGGCCGACTCACGGGGCGGGGGGGGCAACACAAGCCCCTCCGCAGCCCCCCGCCCCCTCCGTCCATTCGGCGCTTGGGATCGCGGACGGCTCCTCCGGGCCCCTTCCCGGGCGCAAAGGGCAGCCTGGGGAACGGCGACCCTCACCCAGCTTCTGGACGGCGGCGGCGGCGAGGAACCTCTGCCCAGAGGATCTGGCGGCTTCCCGCAGGGGTCCGGGGATGCCGGCTGGCTGGCCGGCCGGGCCGAGGGGAGGGCGACGCGGGCGGCTCGCTCGGAGCTTGCCGGCATCGCGGGCGGCTCGCAGCCCCAGGCGCGCGAGCCTTCCCCGGGCGGCGGCGGCGGCGGCGGCGGCGGCTCCTCCCTTCTCTCCTTCCCTCCCAGCAAAGCCCCTGACTGAGGGCGCGGGGTCCCCCTGCGGCCCCAGCAGCGGCAGCCGCGCTCGCGGGTCGGGAGCTTCCGACGCGCCGCGGCTGACACGTGTCCTCCTGTGAGCCCTCCCTGCTCACCTGGCCCGCGAGCGCGCCCCCCCCAGATGTTGCGCCCGGTGCGGCCGGCCCCCCCTGCACCCCCCACGCTACGCCTCTGTGCAGTGATCCCAGCATTGATTACCGGTACTTTTTCTTCTGTGTTTTAGCACCTCAACAACAAGTTATTGTGCCTGATTCCAAGTTGATACAGCACATGAATGCATCAGGCATGGTAAGATTATATAATTTATAATGCCTTTAAGCCAGGGATGCACAGCCCACGGGCTGTATATGGCCTGTGAGTGCATGTTGTGTGCCCCCCGTGCTCCTACTGCTGCCAAATTCCTCCCCCACTCCAATTTGTATCGGAAGAAAAAAGAACAAAACTGTAATATTTGTTATAAAATATGCAATTCAATGACTAGCTTCAAAAAGTTGTGCTCCTACACAGATTGCCCAAGGCAACAAGACTGGTGGGTGGGAGAAGACTATCAGCATTCTAATAGAAATGAAATGGTCTACCAAACTCAGTGTGTTCTGATCCACCACAAAGCTGGGATTTCACTTTAAATGTGTTACTTTGTACAATTGATTTTTGTTGCTAATCCAGAGTCTTGTCTTTCAGAGTGCTGCTGCTACAGCAGCTACCTTGGCTTTGCCTGCTGGTGTTACTCCTGTTCAGCAGATAATCACAAATTCAGGTATTACTACTTTTATTTTTCTATTGCCTTTCGAGATACATTTCTATGCTAGTCTACAATAGAAAACCTAAAACAGTATCTCAAATATTCTGCCCTGAAAGGCGGCCTATAAATATTTTCAATAAAATAAAGCTAAAATTAAAACCAAAAATATTCCGTAAAACTACAAATACATACTAGCAGGGATAACTTATAAAAGCTCAACTTCCAAAGGCATTATGGGGTTGTGGGGAACCTTTGCCAGCTTCTAGAAGGGTGATGGAAGGAGCCAAAGAGCATCCTGAAAGGCGGTGTTCCAAAGTTGTGGAACTTCTACAGAAAAAGGGCCCTGTGTGTTGTAGAGCCTCCGTACAATACAGTATTTTCAACAGGGTTTCACTGGCAGATTTTAAATTTCAGGGTGTGGGATGGAGTTGACATATCTGAAGTAATCTTCCTTGAAATAATCAGGACCCACTCCATAATCAGGAATAGTGTTTAGGATTGAGCCTGGAAACAAACCGGTTGTAAGTGTGAATGTCCCAGATTAGGTGTAATACTAGTGTGTTGACCAGTCATCAGTTATGCAGTGGCATTCTGCACTAACTGTAGATTATGTGGGGCTGCCTCTAGAGAGAACAGGGCATTACAATACCAAAGCATGAATTATAATAGCCTGGTCACTCTTACAACAAAGGGTATCGCTGGCACATCAGCCTAAGCTAGTAAAACACCCTTGGGCCGCAGCTGCTTCCTTGGAGTCCAAAAATACTGCCAAGCCACAAACCTGTGTCTTTAAGAAGAGTGTGACCCCACCCGGGATAAGCTGGTCTGTGCCTTCTACCACCATGTCTTAATTGAGTGAAAATGGGGGAGTCCCACAAGCTTCATTTCCCAGAAAACACTGCCCCATCCGTGAGAATTGAATATTTGGCAAAGAGGAGGGTGGAATGCCAGGAGACTATTAACTGGAGAATCCTGCAGTTGCAAAGAGGAAGCCTGCCTAGTGTGGGAGCTAATTGAGAAACTGTCCTGTGTAAGTTGAGTGTAACAGTAAGTTGAGTGTAAGAATGAAGAGTGTGTCGGGTTTAATGCAGAAATTGTCCCAGATATTGAAAGCTAAGAACAAGTGGATTAGACAGATTCATGGGGGATAGTGCTATCAACAGCTTTTACCCATAATAGCCAAGTTGAACCTCCCATATATTATACTGCCAAATACCTGAGGGGGGCGGCAAACGGAGGGCCACTTGATGCCATGATTTAGGGCCTCCTAGTCATTTGGCTAGTTAATATCGCGAATAAGAATGCAGGGCTAGGTGAATTCTTGGTTTGATCCAGCAAGGCAGTTCATATGATGGGAAACTAACATGACATAATAAAAAAGCTATAGACATCGGGCTAGATTCAAACTCGCAGAAGTGAGTGATCCAGTAGAGGCTCCTGCTCAACAAATTGGATGCTGCCATGGGCAGAAGGAGGGATTTCCCCTTCCCCTGCAGCCCCTATCACTACTTTCCATGTTGTTCCAGAAATATTTCTGGGGGTATAGAGGGTTGCAGTGGGGATTAATAAAAACTGTCTCCCCCCCCCCCCTTCTGCTTGTGGAAGCATCTAGTTCAGAGTTCCAGCCCATGCAGCTCTAGATCCAACCCTATAATTAGACACTTCACTTGAGTCACGAATTTGCCTAGTTTAATTGTATTGGTTTCCTTGTTTTTACAAAACAATTTTCTACAGTTTGTTGCAGGATTGGTTTTGGGGCAAGAGAAATCGTTAATTGAAATATTAAAATGAACTCATTTTGTTACAGGCCAAATCCTACAGGTGGTTAGAACTGCCAGTGGAGCTCAATACATCATTCAGCCCCAGCAGCAAGTGGTTCTACAGCAACAGGTTATACCGCAGATGCAAGCTGGTGGGGTACAGTCACCTGTTATTCAGCAAGTAAGATTATTTTAAGTAAAGTGATCTTTTACTTGGCAGTCCTTTTCTATGCCAGAATCTCTGCATATATATATTTTTTTTAGTTCTACAGGTATCCCATTATTGCAAAATGGGAGAATTAAGAAGGGAAATGTGCATGGTGTGGGAAGTAGTATCTTTAGTTATGGAATACAGTGAACATTGTATTGCTTTGAAGACCATGGCTAAATTGAACTAATTTCAGTGAAGTCCAGAAATAAGAACTCCTTTTAAAGATTAAATGTTGATGAAGGCTTTAAGGTGATGAAATAAGGAAAAACGACTTGTTACTTAAATATAGTTTTAGGTATACATAATACAATTAGCAGATCATTCACTTATGTCACACTTCAGCATAATGAAATTTCAAGCAATGATAGGCAATTCTGTTTGGAAACTGCCACAGCACCTTCCCCCATTGTCTCCTCCATCTCATGTGTACTTGGGGAAAGGGAACTTAGCACTGCTAATTAGAACCAATTATGCAAATATCAGACATGCTGGCTAGGCTAGAGAATCCACTACTGCTTATGGAGTTGCTCTGAATAGTGTATCTCCTGTTGCATAACTAGTCCCTTTAGTGACTACCACCACATGATGCAAATGAAAGAAGGGAAGAAGCTTCCTTCACTGGACTGTTTTTTTCCAGCTCTTTATCAAATTAGGCTATATTCAGATAAGTATCAAGTAGTTAATAATGAATTCCTTGGTGATGCTTAAACATAAACATTTCATTTACACTGCAGATCACTTTCATGAGTTGGCACAAATCATGTTAAGTAGATTGTTTGTTTTATTATGGCTGCAAATACTGAAATTAAAAACTAGGAATTATGACTGATAGAATAGTTTTTGTTTTCATTATTTTGGACTAGGTTTTGGCTCCCATTCCTGGAGGGATCCCACAGCAGACAGGAGTGATTATTCAGCCCCAGCAAATCTTATTTACAGGAAACAAAACCCAGGTCATACCTACAACAGTGGCTGCACCTACACCAGCACAAGCACAGATTCCTGCAGCAGGTCAGCAACAACCTCAGCAACAACCAACACAACCACAGGCACCTTTAGTGTTGCAGGTAGATGGAGCAGGTGACACATCATCTGAAGAAGAGGAGGAGGAGGAGGAAGATTATGATGATGATGAAGAGGAGGACAAAGAAAAGGACGGAGGTGAAGATGGCCAAGTTGAGGAGGTAAATTTTTATGTGTCTGCTTCAAATAGTCCTGCGCAGCACGTGCATATATATTTCTCAGTGTGCTAGCTGAGTTGGTTGTAGTGTAATTAAAAGTCAGGAGTTGCTCTTGTGGACAAACCATGTATACTATAGTGTCTTTATGTAGCCCAAACATTACCCCCCACATACCTAGAGGAGGGGGAGGTATGCTCAGGGGAGCCCTGAGGTTTGCGGTAATACAAAAATATTTAGGAAAAACCCCTCAGAGGACAGCCCCTCCCCACACCCCGAAGAGAACTGAGGATGCTCAGTGGCCACAAAATGATGGCTCCCTGTTGGAGTGAAAGGGTTGAATTGTTGAGCTTGCTTTAGTTAAATAACATGTGTGGCTAGGTGTTGGCATTATGCTAGGAGTTGTATATGAACATGTAACCTTTAATGGATTGGATCTTCTGATTACTCTAAACTCTTCTAGGAGCCTCTCAATAGTGAAGATGATGTGAGTGATGAAGAAGGACAGGAACTATTTGACACTGAGAATGTTGTTGTGTGCCAGTATGACAAGGTAAACAGACTAATTGTTTCCTAAAACTTGCATGCCCTCTGTCCTTTAAGTATGTGTTCTGCAAAAACAACATACTTAAGAGGGGATATGCATATTTATTTCCAGTTTATATTAATATTGGCAAAGATCTCATTTTTCAGTACAGCTTTCTGATGATTAGAGCTTCAGCCTTTAGTCTATTAACCACTTAGATTAATCTATTTTGAAAACTTTTAGCAACTAAAAAGTTGTCCTCAATTTGACAGCTTAAAAAAGTTTGGTCTCCATCCAACTTTACACAACAAGAAATCCGCTTGCACAACAGGACTTCCCCTTCCACTCCTTCTCCCTGCCCCCCCCATCTGCTCTGGAGGATCTCCAAATCCTCTAGTGCAGGGGGGAGGGGGAATACATTCAGCCAGCATTGTCCTTTCTGCTGGCAGGTGGGACACCATTGGATGTAATCCACTATATTAGAAATACTAATAAATACTACAGCTGACAGGAACCATTTTAGAATGGGAATGCCTCTTCTGTAATGGCACCTGATGTGATTAAAATGGGCATCTAAAAACAAAGTTAAAAAAACACACATAGTTTTTCGTTAAAACTTTTGTTTATAAATGCCCATTTGTAAGAGTCTTTTAAAAAATCTTGGCTAGTAAGTCCTTCATGCATCTGGTCCTTGAAATGTCAAATCTGGCCATAGTGACTTACGACTTTGTTACATAAGTTAACACATTTTATGTGGGACTAGAAATTATCTTAAAGGCTTAAATGACTTGGGGCCAGGATAAATTTTCTCCTGTATGAACCTGCCCGTAGATCTCATCTGCATTCCACTGACATCTGAGACATGGTTGGGAATGCAGGAGGGGATCTTCTTGGTGGCCGCACCCAGACTCTGGAGCTCCCCATCCAGGGAGGCCTATCTACCCCCTTACCCCCTCATTGTTGGCCTTCTGCTGAATAGCAAAGACCTTCCTCTTCTGGCATGCCTAGTTAATTATTTCTCTGTCCTGCTGGTTTATAGTTTTAAGATTTTGAGCTTTAACTGGGTGCTATTTTAATTTCTTTCTAGTTTCAGAGTTGTGGTTTTATTGTGTTCTTAATGTAATTTTTGTGATGGGTTGTTGTCAGCCATATTGGATATGAAATATGGAAAGGCTGGATAACATTTTTAAATGTCTGTTAGTACCTTGGAAATAATTTGCGCTGCAGCAGACTAGTTCAGGCAGTAATGGCCCCACTCCAGGTGCTTTGCTTTATAATGAACTTGCCTAGTTGAAATATTTGCAAACAGTTCCTTATTCATAAAGAAGGCATTTTTTGTAATTGTTTTTGGAGCAAGAGCATATATGCAACAGTAGCACTGCATTCACAGCAAATGTCACATTAGTCTTTGGTTCCAGTACATTGCTGTGGGGGTGGGGGGGAAATGCTACCCACAGCATACCAAATGCTGAGTTTTAGCATTGGATGTTTCTCTATGTTTGCTCCCACCCTCTACAGATTCATAGAAGTAAGAACAAATGGAAGTTCCACCTCAAAGATGGAATCATGAATCTTAATGGAAGAGATTATGTATTTTCCAAAGCCATTGGAGATGCAGAATGGTGAAATTCCTTACACAAAACAAACTCAAAGTGAAAGCAGGAAAAGTTTGAGACTTGGACATACACTTCAACAGAATTCTGTATCTGGACACCAGAAAGGAATAGTAGAACCGAGACTACTAGGACAAAAGAAAAGCATGGCGATGTTGACACTACTTCAAATGGGAAAGCTGAGGCATTGGTGCAGCTAGCTATGCCCATAAGCTGGTTTTGTATTAATACCTTAATTAACCACTTCTACCTATAGATAAAGGTAACTAGCATGTAATGCTTAATCTCCCCTTCCACTGATTTGAAGGAACTCTCCTTTTTTGGTAACAGTACTATGGAAAAAGCTTAGTGTGTCTTTGTGTATAAATTGTGCTGAACCATTCATTCCCTTTGGGAGTGGGGTTGGTGAGAATCTTGTTTAAACTGTGTGCAAGTTTCTAACCAATTGGTCAGGACAGAAGCATTGAGTTATAATTACCTTGTATGAGTAAACTATTTTTAAATCTCTTGTGCTGGGTCATGCATAATTTTATCTGCAGTTTTAGGCCTTTTATATAAATTTTGATCCTGGTACCAAAATATCTCATTTGTATTTCAAATGTAATAATTCTAAATCTTTCTTTTAAAAGGATATTGTGCTTTAATGGGGCCTACAGATAGAAGCTGTGTGATTCTGATGTCTCAGTCTCCCTGTTCTCTTTTAAAAGGTCCTTAAAGGAAGATTGAACAAAGTTAGTTGTCTGTTGTGTGCTGAATTATTGCTAGTCAGAAATCAGTCTTTTAAAAATTCCACTGGTTAACTTAATGTGCATTCTCACTGCCAAGTGAACATGCACTGCTGGTGATGAAATAGAAGTTGTAGGTGACTATGCACTTTGGTCTACTGCATTGAAAGAGCTTCCAGTTTTCTTTTCAGTAATTAAAACATAATATTTTTGACTTGATGGAACAAAATCACACTAGCTCTAATAATTCAAAAAGGAATAATTTTAATAGCAAGCAGTTGCTGTTGAAGGTAAATTTCTCTCTGTAGCAATGGTTTTTGGAAATCAGGCTTTCAAGAATACTGCCCTCTTCACAGTTGGGGGCAAGGGCTGAAATGCAGCCATATTAAGGAAGATATGCACTTCCAGATGGTTTATCATTGCCAGATAGATCTGTATTCGTGCCAGCCAGCTGAAAAGCAGTGAAGCCAGGAAAGGGTGAGTTAACAAATGGGGACAATGATTGTAGCAGATACCCACTTGCCCCATTTCTAGTATTTCCATACTTGTGGAAAACATAACTTTTGGAGTATTTTTATTAAACAAAATTGCAAGTGCATTTAATCAGCACTAAGTACTAGTTCTTTTCTTCCCCTCCCAAACTATTTTCTTTGCATTTTGATTCAAATGTATCAGTTGTTTCTGCTTGCAGTAAATCCCTAGTACATTGCAATGAGCAATTAGGTTATTCTACACCCGAGGTATCGCTAAAGCCAGACAAATTTGTTGATTCTGTTGTATAGTGACATTTGTAAAGCATCTGAATTTTTGTACTGCATAAACATCATTGGAAGTTTCACTTTCTGGTCATCTTCATTGTTTTCTGAACCTGCAAACCCATTTGGGTGCAGTTTTGGCTCTGGACTTGAAGATGTATGTAAGTAGATTTATTCTCTAGAGTAAAATCCAAGTCCTGCTTAAAGTAGACCCATTCATTTCAATGGGTCTGTTCTAAGTAGGACTTGCATTGGATTTTACCCAATGTATAAAACAATGTAGGTTTTAAAGAAACGCGCCACCACTTTACATGCCACGTTTGTGACTACCTTGAGATCAATTGCCATTTTCCCTTGCATCCTTCTGTATCTTGTGGCCTGTTCACAGTATATCCTAGCCATCTAGCTTGATCTAATACAGACTTAAAACAAACACTGCACTGTGAAACCCAAATAGGCTACAGTTTTCTGTTTGTTACTGGTACCCAAATACTGTACAAATGATTTAGCATTGTGTACATCATGGGCACTGAATAGCTGCTTGTCTGTAACCTTTTTACTTACTTTAGAGGATACCATAGCTTTAAAAGTGACTTACAGATAAGTCTATATAGAAGCAGGCTTGGTGTCTTGCAAATTATGGATATGCTTTGGTGGTTGATGAGGATGTTAACAAAAGGGCCTGTGAAGTTCTTCTGAAAGCCAGTCACATACCAAACTTGTGCTCTTACTTGCTTCATTAAGTGTTCCTTTTTTTTTAAATCAAAAAGCATGTTTTTAGTTCCTTTTATTGTAGCAACTTGCTGTAAGAATATAGCTTGCTTACACTTATTATTGTACTTGAATTTTAATCATGGTTTTAACAATGTAATTGAACAAACCATTTGCTAGGTTTCCATTGAAATCATTCCTTTTGGGAGGGCAAGGGATTCCCATGGTTAGTCCTTAAGCTTTATGTAGAGTTGATTCCCCCCCCCCCCCTTGGCTTAGACTTGGAATTAGTTTCCATTTAAATAGTTTAGTATTTACTTTTGAAGCAATTAACGGTTTGCAAGAAGGGCTTATGTTTAGATTTGCACAGATAACAGGAGCACCTTTTAACTTTAAAATGGGAAAATGGAGAAAGCAACTTTTAAATATTTTGATCAGGCTAAGGAGATTTTTGGAGTAATTACACAAAGGTGAGAGTCTTGTGCCTTTGCAATCTTCAGATATTCCTACTTTGTGTTAATATGATATCTAGGACCATTGGATTTCTTTGGTAGTAGATTTCCTACAGAGCTTCAGTTGTAACTTAACATTTTAAGTCTAATCTTACTGGCTTTCTAGAACGTGCAATCATTTCAAACATCTACATTTTAATGTCTTTTAAGAAGGTTTTAGATACTGTCACAAAGAACTTTATATTGGACGATTTAAATTTTATGTGTAAGGTCCCCATCCCCCCGCAAGCTATCTAGTGGCAATCCAAGTTTCCATCTCCCTTGCTTTTTGTCATCAGTCATCTCCCTGGAAATTGATCATGATTTCACAAACAGATATTCTCAAGGGGATGAAACTTGTGGTTGAAGCACAGTTGCTAGAAAAAGCAAAGAACATGTAGCAATTGATATAACCAGACTTGTAGAAATGTCATTTTTAAAATAGTATTAGCACCGCTGGGTTTTTCATTTCTGGTCTATTCACATCAAACAGCAATAATGTCCCCATCAGATTACTACTTGGTTAAACGTAGTTCCAGTGCAGGAGAAGAAAAATAGCCTTTTCACTTGTTCAAAATGGAATTCTGCTTGAAAAAGTTATCCTTTGTCTCAGTTTTTGCGAAAATCAGCATATCAGATTAGCAGTTTGGTTCACTGTAGCAGGCTTTTCTGTTCTGCCTCAAATGCAGTTGAAAAGTGCTATGTCAGATTTGACTAAACTCTTAAGTTCCCATTTTTTGAAAATGCTAGAATTTCTTGGGTCTTTCTGCATAAAGTGTATCAAGGGCATTGATAAATCAAGCATTTTGCTTGTGTGTGACGATACTTGTTTGGATGTTAAATGTGGATGTAAAAAAGAGCAAAGGATAACTTTTTTTGAGTGGAAGAATAATTTCAGGCTAGCCACATGTGGGCACATCACACATTAATCTCCTGTCTAGGGTACCAAAACAATTTAGGGGAGCGGGAAATATCCTTAGTTGCTGTTCTGAGCTACTATTGTCAACTGCTGTTGTACATATACTGTTATGTGTAAGGGGGTAAATATATTTATTATGTTTGTAAAATTCAGTCTGTACAATTGAAGATCAAGGATGCTTTTCCTGGGATGTACAGGATGTGTTTCAAAGGCCATGCTTGGAATACAATTAGAAAACTTAGTATTTTGATGTACTAAGACCTATTTTAAGTTTAATATTTTGCCTTTGCAAAAAAATAATTAAAGATGTTATTTAAAATAAGCTTGCCACTTTTATTTACTATTTTGTGTATTAAAAATACTCTTACATGTAATCTAGTTGTGTTCACTTTATTATAACATTATGCAGATCAGGATTCTGAAAGTTCTCAAGCAGTGAAAGGCTCAACACTGAGTCAGATTCAGAGAAGAGACCTCAGGCTGATGTTTACAGATTTTTCTACTGAGCTGTATAAATGGGGGGTACATTTTATTACTGTTGAGCACAGCTTATAGGAGATGTAGTTAGCCCTTTTTTCTTTTTTTTAAGACATTGCTATCCACATGTAGCATGTCAGGTTTAATAGACGCTTTCTAGCAAATCCATCAAGCAAAGAAAGTGGCACCTTAGATGTAAAATTTCTGAATCTCTTGGGGGAAATGGAAATCCTCCAAACACTTAGCAAACCTTATTTACTATTTTTAGGCAAAGTAACATTTATTATATGTAACTGAAATATGATAGGTTCATGAACTTCTAGAAAGATGTGCAGTTTGTGGCCTTTCAGTTGTCTACAAATTCCATCAGCCCTAGCAGGCATAGCCAATGGTGAGGGATGATGGGACCGATAGGCCAAATGTCCCTGCCCCAGACTTCTAGCCATAGAAACTTAGTAATTTTGAGATGTATGTTGATGGCTTAGCATGGATTTTGCAAACTTTTTAATGTCGAGCAATTAAGGAATAGAAATGAAAAATCTTAAGGCTCTAATTATCGCATGCACTGGTCATATGCTGTTAATATGCACTGATTTCATGATGAGTTACATAGATATAGTCTGGGGGGTAGGATTTTTCACGTTCCTGGATCAGAAGTCAAAGTTTTATTCCAACTACGTCTACAGCCAAATTACCTTTCTTGTCTGCAAGTTAAGCATACGTCAGGTGTGCAAGCAAGACTTGATAGTTTAAAGTGAAGGGATATGGCTGGTTAAGTATTAAGGAGAGAATCATAGAAAAGTAGAGTTGGAAGGGGTCTATAAGGTCATCGAGGCCAACCCCCTGCTCAATGCGGGAATCCAAGTCAAAGCATTCCTGACAGACAGCTGTCCAGCTGCATCTTGAATGCCTTCGGTGTGGGAGAGCCCACTACCTCCCTAGGTAATTGGTTCCATTGTCATATTGCTCTAACAAAGTTTTTCCTGATGTTCAGCTGGAACCTGGCTTCCTGTAACTTGAGCCCATTATTCTGTGTCCTGCACTCTGGGATGGTCAAGAAGAGATCCTGGCCCTCTGTGTGACAACTTTGAAGAGTGCTATCATATCTCCCCTCAGTCTCCTCTTCTGAATGCTAAACATGCCCAGTTCCTTCAGTGTCTCATAGGGCTTTGTTTCCAGTCCCTTTGTCATCCTTATTGCCCTCTGAACCTTTTCCACTTTGTCGGCATCCTTAAAGTGTGGTGCCCAGAACTGGATGCAGTACTCAAGATGAGGCCTAACCAGTGCTGAGTGGAGGGGAACTTCACGTGATATCGAAGCTATACTTCTATTAATGCAGCCCAAAATAGCATTTGCCTTTTTTGCAGCCATGCCCACATCACATTGCTGGCTCATATTCAGCTTGTGATCTATAACAATTCCAAGATCCTTCTCACTCGTAGTATTGTTGAGCCAAGTATCCCCCATCTTGTAACTGCATTTGGTTTCTTTTTCCTTCGTGCAACACTTGGCATTTATCCCTATTAAATTTCATTTTGTTTTCAGCCCAGCACTTCAGCCTATCGAGATCACTTTGAATTTTGTTTCTATCTTCCAGGGTATTAGCTATTCCATGCAATTTTGTGTGATCTGCCAATTTGATAAGCATTCTCTGCACCTCTCCATCCAAGTCATTAATAAAAATGTTGAAGAGCACTGGGCCCAGGACTCCACTTGTTACCTCTCCCCAATTTGAGAAGGTACCATTGATTAGCACTCTTGAGTCCAATTCAGTGGCCTACTGTGGATCCATCTGATGTTTGTTCCATCTAGGAGGTACATGTGGACTTCGGAAAATATGACTTGTTGAGATAATTAAAAGATGAGCTTTTTTTCCCCAAAAAGATGGAAATTTTTTTCTCTAGTGTGACGCACATTGGAGAAAAATGCGGACTTAATATTTCATGTTGCCTTGACTGAAGTCTTACCAGCTCCCCATATAGAGCAAAACACTGTGAAGATTTCATAGATAGAGTTGGAAGGAACCTACAAGGCTATCGAGTCCAACCCCCTGCTCAATGCAGGAAACTAGAGGAGGGGTCTCCCATCCAAGTAATAACCAGGCCTGACCCTGCTTAGCTTTCCACACTCGGACAAGCTGAGAAGATGAGCAATTTCACATTTAAGGTCTAAGAACTCTCGGCCCCAACAACTACAAATGCTTTTTTAATTATTAATTTTGAATATACTTGGGGATGTTCAGTTGTACAGTATTTAATTCCCATGAGTTCAAACTGCTGACATCCAATAAATGTGTCTTATCTTGGAATTTACCAACTACCTGTGTAGTTGGGGTGAAATTATTCAGGTCAGACTTATTTGAGAACTGGATTTGACAAGTTTACTACTGTTTATTGAGTTTTGAAATTCTGAGCATTTTAGTTTTGGGCGTGTGATGCTGTGTGACAAAAGAGATGTATGCATTTATGAAACCTTGAGTTTTAAAATGTGGTATCTGGACAATATATATTTTGGACTTTAGATTAGACCTGTGGAAATGGCCTCTTTAAATTCTCCACCCTATTCACTGGCTGTGACATTGGGGCCATTTTCCCAAATATTCTCCAGCAAGATGAAATTCAACATTATTTGAAAGTGTGGGGGCTCACCATTAGCAACAGAAGCAGTAAGTCTTCTTTTAAGGTTTGTTTTACTGTCACTGCTGGCAAAAATAGCTTCCTGTGTTGGCAGCCAGGCTGCTACTTTGTATCTCTAATAATGCCCCGAAGATAACATCATTGGGGGAAATGGCAGAGAACATTCTTAAAAATCGTGATCTTTTTCAGAGGGGCCCAGTGTTGTTGGGCGGGATTTTTTTTCCAGTGTGTTTTTTCCATTTCAAAAGTTCATTAGTAACAATGAATGGATGCCAATTGCAAATACAATATTAGGCAAGTGCGGCAGTTTAAACGTACAGTAATACCTTGGATTGCAAGTAACTTGGTTTGAGAGTGTTTTGCAAGACCATCTTCAAAAAGGACAAGAAGGAGGAACCTGGGAACTATAGGCCAGTCAGTCTGACATCAATCCCCGGGAAGATTTTTGAGCAGATTATAAAGTAGTCAGTCTGCAAGCACCTTGAAAACAATGCAGTGATTACTAGAAGCCAGCATGGATTTGTCAAGAACAAATCCTGTCAGACTAATCTGATCTCATTTTTTGATCGGGTAACCTCCCTTGTGGACTGTGGGAATGCTGTGGACATTATATACCTGGACTTCAGCAAAGCTTTCTACAAAGTGCCTCATGATATCCTGATTAGTAAGCTAGCTAAGAGTGGGCTAGATGGAACAACTATCAGGTGGATCCACAATTGGCTAAAGAATCGGACTCAAAGAGTGCTTATCAATGGTTCCTTCTCAAACTGGGGAGAGGTAACGAGCGGGGTACCACAGGGCTCGGTCCTGGGCCCGGTGCTCTTCAACATTTTTATTAATGACTTGGATGAGGAGGTACAGGGAATGCTTATCAAATTTGCAGATGACACAAAGTTGGGTGGAACAGCTAATACTCTGGAAGACAGAAACAAAATTCAAAGTGACCTCGATAGGCTGGAGCGCTGGGCCGAAAACAACAGAATGAAATTTAACAGGGATAAATGCCAAGTGCTGCACCTAGGGAGAGGAAACCAAATGCAGAGTTACAGAATGGGGGACACTTGGCTCAACAATACTACAAGTGAGAAGGATCTTGGAATTGTGGTAGATCACAAACTGAATATGAGCCAGCAATGCGACGTGGCTGCAAAGAAGGCAAATGCAATTTTGGGCTGTATTAATAGAAGTATAGCTTCCAAATCGCGGGAAGTGATAATTCCCCTTTACTCGGCACTGGTTAGGCCTCATCTTGAGTACTGCGTCCAGTTCTGGGCACCTCACTTTAACAAGGACATAGACAAACTGGAGAGGGTTCAGAGGAGGGCAACAAGGATGATAAAGGGACTGGAAACAAGGCCCTATGAGGAGAGACTGAAAGAACTGGGCATGTTTAGCCTTCAGAAGAGGAGACTGAGGGGAGATATGATCGCACTCTTCCAGTATTTGAAGGGATGTCACATAGAGGAGGGCAAAGATCTCTTCTCGTTCATCCCAGTTTGCAGGACACGGAATAATGGGCTCAAGTTACAGGAACCTAGATTCCACCTAAACATCAGGAAAAATTTCCTGACTGTCAGAGCAATAAGACAATGGAATCAACTACCTAGGGAGGTGGTGGGCTCTCCCAGTCTGGAGGCATTCAAGGTGCGGCTGGACAGACATCTGTCAGAGATGCTTTGACCTGGATTCCTGCATTGAGCAGGGGGTTGGACTCGATGGCCTTGTAGGCCCCTTCCAACTCTACTTTTCTATGATTCTATGATTCTATGATCCTGCCCCGCCCCCAAGTAATCTAGGAAATCCGAAACACACTAGATTTTGTTTAACTTGTAGTTGTCTCTGTTCAGGAAACTCCATTGCCATTTGTTTTCTCTGCAGCTTTGCATTAGCTAAAAAGGGAGAATGCTCCCAATGGGGAGAAAGATGCTTCCCCATTGGCAGCATTCTCCCGTTTCGGCAGATTAGCTCTGAATCAAATGAGAAGTCCCAAGTCTATCTTTGGGGATGGTAATTGCCAAACATAGAATGGCCACAGAGTGGGAGCCATTGCCTTCAGAAGCAGCGGGAGCAGGCACAAGAGCGATTCCTTGTCAAACATGCTTTGCGCTGCTGTTGGGATAAAAGATAAACTGAGTATGCTCAAGCTAAGGAGTCACCGTTTGGCAGATGTTATTAATGTGCTTTAACTAATGGCTTAGATCTCTTTATAGCTAGCTAGCTCCCCTAGATGGCAGCAAAAGTGCAACAACAACAACAACAAAAGTCCCAGAATTTATAGCAAGCAAAGGGAGTATTTTATTTATTTATTTATTTATTTATTTATTTATTTATTTATTGTATTTATACCCCGCCTTTTTTCCTGCAAGGAACCCAAGGAAGCTTACATAATCCTCCTCCTCCTCTCCATTTTATCCTCACAACAACCCTGTGAGGTAGGTTAGGCTGAGAGGCAGTGACTGGCCCAAAGTCACCCAGTGAGTTTCATGGCGGAGCGGGGACTAGAACCTGCATCTCCTGAGTCCCAGTCCAACACTCTCACCACTATGCCACACTGGCATAGTATAAAAGTGAGGGATTCCCAACAGATATTGAGTGTTTGATACACTGTGGAATTTGAAGAAGTCTGCTACCCCTTCCAATCACAACTGGTGGCAAAGGTTTGCAAGAGTATCCATCACGGAAACTATTTTAAGACAGCTTATTAAAGTAACCTGTTAACATTCGTGTTGGCAGAGGAACAGGCGCCCTGAACAGATTCTACTATCCCTCTACTATGACAATAGAATTTTAGAGCATTCTCCTAGCAAAATCGGTTTGACAACTGAAGAGTAATGTGCTGGAATGTCTTGTACAGCTTCCATGTAAGTCAGGAATGCACAGCCTGAGGGCTGTATGCGCCCCCCCCCAGGTACCCTAACACCCACCCATTCTGCCAGTTTCACCCTCTGATGTGCTGATTTCTCCTCTACCTGTACTCTCCACTCCCCCAGAGATCCTCACACAGGTCGTTCATTCCACACTGCTCCTAGCAGTGCAGAAGAAAGTGTGTGTGTGTGTGTGTGTATGTTCGTTCATTTAATTATACATTTATGGGTCACATTTCAGCCCAAATAGAGCCCCCAAATCCTACTTACAATTAAAACTTAGAACAATATAAAAACTTTAAAACATCAACAGCAGATTTAAGAGCAGGATGTGGAGCTAAAATATTAAAATACTTACCAGCCACATATAGAACAAGAAAGTTTTAACTGCCCACCCACCCCTCCTGACATCCAGCCTGCAAAGGGCTGGTGCAGGGGTCATTCGGGCCCCACCCCAAAAATGTTCCCCAACCCTGTACTTGAGAATCATTTTTTTATTTTCAGTTATTGAAGCTAAAGGCTTCTCTTGTTCCCTATTTCAGTTAAATGTTGGAAGGCAGATTTATGGTGACTGATATGGTTTGTCCCTTCACTTGGTATCTTCTGCTTTGGTGCCAATACTTTGTGCAAGGTGCAGACTTTGAGCACAAACTAGTCAAGGTCAAGTACTACAAAGTCCCATTAATTTCAGTGGAAGGCTACTGAAACCAGTAAGACTTAAAGGTGCCTAACTCCTTGGCTAGATTGTGCCCATTTTTTTCCTGCTCCTGCATAAATATATAACCAAGTGATAGATGATATGATGATAGCTTTTATTGTTCAAACTTCCTTAAGCTGGAGACCCCACCCACTTCTTTGTGGCCTCTGTGCAGTCACACACAGCATAACAAATTACCACTCGAAGAACACCAGTTATAGGTAAACAACCTGTTTTTATCCCAGCCCCAAGGTGTGAAAGGAATCCTCTCTAGAGGAAGGTGCTCTGCATGCCTTCTCTCTTCACGTGTTCAAAATTCTCCCTTTGAAACCAAAGGAACTTTAAAAGTGCTCCATTTTGGCTTCATTGTGCCTCTGTTTGTTTATAAGCAGAGTTCCATCAGTAGCCTCTCTTAACTTTGATAGGAAAAAGTAAATAAATATGGAATGGAAAATTATGCAATAGAACACAAATTATTCCGAAAATGCAGAGATTCAGAAATAACCAAATCATTTATTAACCAATCTTTTCTTTTTTAAAAAAAAATAGTAGTCTAAAATTGAGGGATTGACTCTAGAATGCATTTCATACAGAGGGAGTAGTAGGAACTGTACAGGGAGTATTGCTATGTGGACCTGACCTAACCCTGAAGTCCAGCACAATGACCCCGAATATCAGATAGAGCTGGAGATGAACCCCAGGGAAGCCTGCTGCATTCTCATGCCCTGCTTCTGAGATTCCCAGACATACTTGGCTGGCTGTTGATGGAACCTGGTCTAGCTGGGTCCTTGATCTCGATCCAGGACGGCTCTTTGTATGTCAAGTGCCCTTATGCCTTGAACGTCATGTTCTCCAGTCCTGTTCCCTTCAGCTTCCACTTCAGCACAATCGCTGCACCCCCCCCCCCGATTTTCACTGAAGTGGCTGGAGACAAAGAGCAAATTCTATTTTAAAGAGATTTCATACTGACCCTGATCTTCTGATTTTGAAAGGAGGTCTTAGCATGTCACAGGGAGTGAAACTACTTAACAGCATGCTGTTCCAGGATGATGAGGATGGCCCTTCAGAGGGTATTGCCCTCAGTCTCTTTCTGGGACAGACCCTGCATCAAAGCATGGTGTGTACTGGGGGAGTTATGAAGTACCTGCCAGGTGGTATATTATGTAGAAATGCTGATCGCCAGGCAGTGTAACCACTTGAATTTGAATGGCACTAAAACTGCTGCCCTCCCTCGGAAAACTGGTTAACTCTTAGAAACGTCACTCAGCAATCATCCACGTCCCTAGACAAAACTACAGTAAAGAGCTGGATATTAACCTGCAGCTGTACTGGACAACTGCAGTCCAAATCTCAGTGGATTTCTTTAGCAGAACTCCGGGCAAACCTCAAAGGACCTGCCAGGGATATTAGTATTGCAGGGAGCTAGCTCAGCACAGGTGAATCCTATCCACTTAGAGTTCCATGGTGGAGGAAAGGTAGAATGTAAACATAACACACAAATACAATAAATAGGTCAAGGATCCATTGGCAGACAATGAATGGAAAGTGTCACCTTCCAGATCTTTTGCAGCAATGATACAGGCCTTGACTCCTGTAAATGATTCTGAGAAGAGAATGACAGAGGATACCGATTGGCATAAAAAATTCCATATGCTAATTTAGATGTAGCATCTACATTTCTATGTAGAAATACTTGCTATAATTTAAATCAGATGTGGTCAATGGCAGAGGCTGCTCTCCACTGGTTGCTGGGGGGGGGGGGGAACCTGGCTGGTTCGCTAAGGCAGCTTAAAGTGGCCAAATCTTGCTTGTTTTGAAATGAGATTCGGCCATTATGGAAACCTAAAACAGCCAAATCTCACTTCAAAACACGCAAGAATTGCCTGTGTTAGGCTTAGCGGTTTGCTGCTAGTTTCCTACAGCAAGCCAGTGATGATTTTGCCACTCTGGATTTTGGCAGTGGTGGGGGTCAGCAGAAACCTTCTGGAATTGGCCTTCAAAGTAGGACCGGAAGGTTCCACTCTTATTTGGAGGGTCCATTCCAGAAGGTGGTGCTGGGGGATTATTGCTCTGTGCTTTGGTAATGGTGCTATGGGGTTCCACAGGGCTCGATTTTATCCCCCATACTGTTATTCCGAAAATGCATGAAACTGCCAGGGGAGGTTATCCAGAGATGCGGCTCAAGGTGTCAAGGAGCTGGGGCATGCTGGGAGTTGTAGGCCAAAAACCTCTGTGGACCCAAGGTTGGAGAACACTGCTCTGTTTGATCATATCCACGTGAGAGTGGGCATACTGAATCAGTGCCTAGGTGCAGTGATGGATTGGATGAAGGCCAATAAACTGAAATTCAGTCCAGACAAGAAGGTGCTGTTAGTGGGTGGTTCGTCTTGCTAAGTTGTTCAACCTGTTCTATGCTCTGCTCCTATAGCAGGGGAGAGTGACCAGTTTTGTTCCGGGGGGGGGCTGGACTAGCCCTCCCTGGACCAAGCCAGTGAGCCAGATTATGTCATGGGGCGGGGCCTCACCCTAACGCCTTGCCCCTCCTATGACATCATCCATTCCCGCCCATCTAAAAAAGATTTTTTTCCGTGGAGAGAGAGGAACGGAGCTCCATGCCTCTCTCTGCACTGAGAAAGGGACCCAACCGAGGCTTACAGGAGCCCACTCAGGCTGTTCCTTCCACGCCAATCAGGGCATGTGCAGCTCGGAAAGGGACGCAACCGGGGCTTGCAGAAGCCAAATTGGGCTCTTTCTTCCCACACCGTTCATGTCCTGATCAGGGTGCGAGTAGCACGGGAAGTGGTGCAGGTGAATCCCTAGCTCTCTCATCAGATATAAGAAAGGTGATTCCCCCTTTGTGCCACTCACCCTGGGGCGGGCAAGGCTTTGGGGAGGAACTTGGAGAGGGCAGGGGGCGGGGCCTGCAGAGGGTGCTGAATCCTATGTGTGCTGGACTGGGCCCGAGCGTGGGCTGCATTAGGCCCTCCGGACAGAGGTTGCCTCCCCCTGCCCTGAAGGACCGGGTTTGTAGTTTGGGGGTGGTTTTGGAACCAGCACTGTCACTGGAGGCACAGGTGGCCTTGGTAGTGTAAAGCACCTTTTATCGGCTTATATATCAACTACAACCCTATCTGGACAGAGATAGCCTGGCTACAGTTATCTGTGCTCTGGTAACCTCTCATTTGGATTACTGCAATGCGTTATACGTGGGGCTGCCTTTGAAAATGGTCCAGAAACTTCAGCGGATCCAAAAGATGGTGGCAAGATTGTTAATGGGGACTGATTGATATGATCCTGTTAATGGGGACTGATTGATATGATCCTGTTAATGGGGACTGATTGATATGATCCTATTACACCAATGTTCTGTGATGTGCACTAGCTTCCTTCCAGTCTATTTCCAGACCCAATTCAAAGTGCTGGTATTAACTTTTAAAGCCCTAAACAACTTGGGGCCAGGTTACTTGAAGGATCGTCTCCTCTCATATATACCTGCCCAGACCCTAAGAAAATCTTTCAAGGTCCTCCTCTGGGTGCCCCCCACAAATGAGGTGACGTGCATGGCTACTAAGGAGAGGGCCATGTCAGTTGTGAAAGCCATCCCCAGAGAAGCATGCCTGGCCCCCACATTATGGTCTTTTCAGTGCCTGCAGACCTTTTTATTTCCCCAAGCTTTTTAGTTATTCAGTTTGTTTTTAAATGTGGGTCCTTCTGTTTTTAGATCTTTCCGTGCTGTTGGTCCTATTCTGTTCTAAACTTTTAAAGGTCTTATATTAGGTTTTATCATGTTGTATTTTAGAGTTTTATTTTTTGTCAACCACCCAGAGAGCTTTCGTTTATTTGGCAGTATAGAAATGTAATAAATAAATACATAATCAATAAAATTAGCACCTGTGCTAGAAAAGGTGGGATGTTCTTTATAGGTAAACAGGCAAGTGTATTTTTTTCCATAAATATACAAACATCCGGTTTGGCCCTGAGAACAGTAACCAGAAACCGGGGAGATAGAAAGTTTCTGTTTATTACAGCTCCCCACAATACTAGTATCCGATTGATGGGCTACCTCTTGTCAGTGGAATAGAGGGATATAGCAGGTTCAAAAAGTCAAGTAGGAGAAGAGAGAGGAAACAGCAATTTATGCCAACAACATACGTACATTAAGGTCCATGACATGAACAATGAATGACACATTCATGGGCAACATCCGAGTACAATAGAACGTCTGAGTACAAAAGAAAATGGTTATTTCTGCCTAACATTAAAAACCCAAATTACAAGGTCAGAAAATATGCCTGAACATACATCAGGAATTACTTTTTTTTATGGCAACACCTTAAACCAACACATTATGATCACCCAGATATTTACAATCGAGGAAAATATTCTTTATTATCAAAAGGACAGGTCTTTTTCTGTACTTGTTTATACTACCCACTGAACATCCACTTTGAGTATGTACACACACACACACACACACCTCTTAAGGCAAAAATATCCAACATTAGGTGCTCAGTAAGGCAACTGTCACCAAAACTATATAAGGGAGGGGGGAAAGTATGTTTCACAGTTAAATATACACCTTGACCCAGCTCTAGCTGTGGAAGGCCTGTCATGTGTAACAAGTGGAAATGGGGATTCACTTATTTATTTGATTGGTGCCTCACCTTTTCACGAAGAAAATGGTGCTCAAGGGATAGACATCAAAACTTGTATTCTGCCACTTCAACAGAGCTCAGGTGAGCATCTGTGTCACCTGCTTCTAAGTGTGGATATCCACTTAGGAATGGAGTGATACTTTGCAGATATTTTCCCTTCCACAGGTACAAAGTGTATGTAAAGCTGAGTCCAAAACAAGGAAATATCAATTTACTTTTGTTGTATGCATGTTTAATTTCATCAGCATTACTTTTCTGCAAATACATTGTACAGTACTTTTCATTTTACATTCTGTGTTTAAGGAGAATTCATATGTCATCCCAGTGTAAGGTGCACACAGGGCGGGGAGATAGAAAGTTTCTGTTTATTACATATATAGGCAAATAAACTGTGAGTCTCTAGACGGTCAACCACTCAAAGATGCCCACAGTTAACTGCTCACATGAGCAGTCTACATACATGAGTAGCGGCAGCATCTAATGTGGGAGCAACCAACTCATTCATGATCAACCCTTCTCTTCCATGAACTGGAAAAATCACGCCTTGCAACGTTTCAGTTCACAGAAGAGAAGAAGTGATCATGTGTGAGTCAGCACATTTCAACTCTCTCTATTTAATATGGGTGTATAGCAGCAAATTCAAAACTGGTATGCTAAAGCCACTTGGTCTGGCTGTTCCATCATGCTCTGCAGCCATTTGCCTGAGACAGGTGGAGGTTGTGGCTGTGGTCTGTTTTTTTTCTTTCCCATCAGCATCAGTGAGCAAATTCTCTGGACACAAGGGGAGGAGGAAGCAACTGAGGGCTGGTACTCATGTTTGGCCATGCTGTAAGTGAAGTAGTAACTCCCCTCCTTGCATGGTGTAGTTGTTTGCATGGCATATTGATCAGACAACCGGTTCTTCAATCACGTTTCTCTCCTGCAGGCCAGCAGTGGGCATTGATAGGACTTTTAACCATTGCTGATCATTGTGAAGGCTCTATAGCAGGGCTCTCCAACCTTGGGTCCCCAGATGTTGCTGGACTACAGCTCCCAGAATCCCTTGCCATTAGCCATGCTGGCTGGGCATGCTGGGAGCTGTAGGCCAGCAACATCTGGGGACACAAGGTTGGAGAGCCCTGCTCTATAGAAAGGGACAAACCCCCTCTACAGCAAGGACTTGATTGCTGGGTGCCCTGATTGTCACTCCACTTACATATGCGCTTGTACCAATTTGTGCTCGTGATAAATGACCAGGCATGTAGGTGAAAACTAGAATGTTTGTTGTTGCTGTGGCTGCACGGTAAGGCAACGCTTAAAACTGCCATTTTAAGTGTTGCCCTGCCATGCAACCACAGCAACCTGTGATGAGATGTACACATAAGCAGGAATGTTGTGTGAATGCTGTGTGCCTGCCACCTCACAACTCTGTCATGAGTAGTGGCCCTCATCTAGCTGCCACTGATCCTGCCTCCGCTCCTAGCTGGGAAGGAAAGTGCACTGCCTCCCCAGCCTCCACATGTCTTAGGTACAGGCTTGTAGTGCTGCCAGGGCTCACCAGGAGGGCATCCCAGTGCTTGCCCAATAGCCAGTGCTCAGGTGTCACCAACCAGGGTGGCCCCTTTTCCTTCCCCTCCTTGCTTTGCGAGCCAGGAGTCAGCAGAGCAAGAGAGACAACAGTGCCTGCTCTTTCTGCTAGCTGAGAGCGCTCTAAACCAATCCCAATCCTCTACTGGTGAGTCTGTGCCGTGTAAAAAAGGCACTTGTGCTGGGATTGTCCAGCACTACCAGCAGCACTGGCTGTGGCTGGATACTCTAGTGGGGCTTAGAATTTGGGCCTGCCTGGTAAAGAAAGAATACTGTTTCCAGAAGTGAGTAAGATTTCTTCCAAGAAGCTGGTTTGATTGTTGGTTTATAAAAACAAAATAAAAAAATCCCTGTGTCCTACTAAGAAGTAAAGTCCATTGAGTTCAACGGGACTTACTCCCAGGTAAATGTGTAAAGGTCTGTAGCCTGAGTGAAGCTGAAAGTTAGGCTGGGGGGGCGGCACTGGGCAGGGGAGAAGATGGCTTGATTGTTTGTTTGGATGGCAGGCATTTAATTAGGTGTGTTTGTTTTTAAAAAGCTGGCCGAGGTGGCTTTGGGAGAACCCCCGTGCTTTAATTTTGATGGGTGGAAATGAATGGAGATTTGTGAAATGGTGGATAGCCCTTTCTCAAAATTGTGGACCAAATTCTCCAGAGAGCTCTTCAACATTGTGGTCCTATGCATGTCTACTCAGAAGTAAATCCCATTGAGTTCAATGGACTTACTCCTAGGTAAATGTGGATAGGACTGCAGCCTGAGGAAAGTTGAAACCCTGAAGTGGGGCGGGGGTGGGGAGAGAGAAACTGGCTTGATTCTATTTTGTGCAACCGCTTTTGCTCTGCTGCTTTAAGCAGTCGGGGCTCCATCTGGGACATACCCAAATCCCATATTTACAGCACTCCGAGTAAGGCAAGATATCAAAAGTTCCTTTTTATTCTACAGGAGTAAAAGGGGAATGGCTTTGGAGGCAGGGGAGGCTTTGAGGGGTGTCATGAAGAGCTCCTGCACTTCAGAATTTACCACGGCATCACTGCTGGATGCTTTGCTCTCGCAATGTGGCAGCGGCAGACCAGCCAGCCATGGGGCTGCGGAAGACCAGTGTTTGGTTTGAGGCCGTGCTGCAGACACACATCTACTTACAAAAGTGAGCTCAAAGCGCATTCAAAGCACCTTGAGCCTCTTTTTGGGATGTGCGGCTGTCTTGGCTCGTAGAGAGGTTTAACTGAACGTCCCACTTGTGTCCCACTTTTTGGTAGCCCAATGAGTGTCCACAAATAGACAGCTAGCACTAAGGGATTCTTTACATGAGGCTTTTAATCCGCCACATTACCAAAGTGTCTGCTGCCAGATTCTTTGCAGGATTAAAATCTGCTCCTTTGCACGTGTTTTTTTTTTCTTCTAGGGGGAGGGTGTCTTTCTTTGCCTTCCTCTATGTTTCATTACACAACCACAAGGCGGTGCTGCAGTATAGTGGAATTGCAAAAATACACCAGCCTCTCACATTCTGGGTTTTCATTCTGCACTGGGAATTTAATGCCCCATTTTCCTCACTCTAAAAAGAGCTGCGGAAATGCTTGGAAAGTACAGGAGAGGCCCTGGAGAATGATGACCTTGTGTAAAGCATTCACAAATTACCTTTGTGCAAGGGCACAAAGAATAAATGCCTCATCATGTACAGAAGCCCTTACTCTTAAGATGGGATGTCAGTGTAACCTTCCTGCCAGGTGTTGATATAGCGACAATGGCCCAGGATATTTATTTTTTCTCTTCCTTCTTTGAAGAAACTTTATTAAAGGCAGGGTACAAGCCCAGCCAGATGAAAGAAAATATACAGGCCAACATTTCAACTCTTACGATTACTTTTTGGCTCCTGAGAAAGCAAGGCAGAAGCTCAAGTTCTGAATAGCCCTGAATAGCTCTGGTGCTATTGCCACAATTCAGCCGACAGGGTCATGGTTATTCGGAACTTGAGCTTCTGCAATCCTTTCTCAGGAGCCAAAGGCCAAGGGTGGCCACTTATGCATCTTCCCCCCAAAAGGAAATGCATCAGCAAACCAGGACTGTCGCAAGACACCCCTGATATTTGGTGATTTTTGACATAGGAAAGGAGGTTTCATTCCTACTTGGGAAAAGACAGGAGAAATCTGCCGTCCTAAAAGCTAGGTTGACATTCAAAGCAGAACAGTGTAGAACAGAACAAAGCCCATCACCCCTCTGGCCTGACCATTGTTTTCAAAAATTTAGTCTTTTGTTTTCTTCCCTTCCTTGGATATCACTTCCAAACTTATAATTAGCCCTGACACCAGCCCAGAGGACTCAATAGGTAAATCTACACAGCAGCCTGTTAATTTTTACCTTCCTATTCAGGCTGGGAGGAAGGAAAGATTGTTAAGGTGCAATCCCATGCAAGCATAGACAGAAAAAAAGGCCTACAACTCCCAGCATGCCCCAGGCAGCTTGTGGATCCTGTGGAAACCCCTTCACCACTCTTTCTCTCTCTGTTGCTGAAGAGCACCCCACTGCCCCCACTTTCATTGAACCCCAAAAGGATTGGTAACAAAACCCCTCCTTTACTAACCTTTCCCCAGCAAGCCCATTAACATGTCAGTCCCGGCCTCTTCCTTTCTTTCATTGCCCCAGTTTTCCGGGAAACCCAATGGGCTTTTCCCTGACCCTTTTCCTATCTCTTCCCCAGGATTGTGGGTGGAACGGGGAGATAAGCAGCTTCCTGGCTGCCTCCCTTTGCTCACAATCTCAGCTCAGCCCGCTCCTGTAAGAAGCCACAGATTTGCATACGATCTGCATATGCTAGCACAGGGCTCTGACCAACTCAAATGAGAAATTGCTGATCTCCTAACAAAAATGTGTAACATGTTCCTAAGATTGAACTCTATACAAGAGGACAGGAAAGTGGCCAATTTACTGCCAATTTTTAGCAGAGGATCCAGGAAATTACAGGCCAGTAAGCTTAACTTCTGTTCTAGGTAAATTGGTGGAAAGCATTATTCAAAAGATAAAATCAAACAAACAGAAGAATCAACATGGCTTCTGCAAAGTCCTGTCTCACTAATCTTTTATATTTCTTTCCAAGCGTTAACAAGAAGGTGTTTACTTGGACGCTCAAAAGGGTTTTGACAAAATCCCTCCTCAAAGACTCCTGAGCAAATGTAGAACACATGGAATAAGATGAGAGGTCTTCTTATGGATTGGTAACTGGCTAAAGAACAGAAAACAGAGAGTGGGAATAAATGGACAGTTCTTGGAATGGAGAGATGCAAATAGTGGAGTCCCCCAAGGATCTGTATCCTTGTGTTTTTTAACGTGTTCATAAATTAATTGAAGTTAGTGCATGACACCATATTATTCAGAGTGCTAAAAAGAAAAAGAGATTACGAAGAGCTCCAAAAAGACCTCATCCTGGGAAACAGACATTAAAATGGCAAATGCAATTCAGTGTGATGTGCACTGGGACAAAAATATCCTAACTTTACATATATGCTGATGGGATCTCAGCTGGTGGGAACTAACGAGGAAAGGGCTCTTGGGGTTGTGTTGGACAGCTTGATGAAAATGTCAACCCAGTGTGCGGATGTTGCGAAAAAGGCGAATTCCATGTTGGGCACCATCAGGAAAGAAATAGAAAATAAACCTGCCAATATTGCAATGCCTTTATATAAATCTATACTGTGACTGCACTTGGAATGCACCTAGGCAGTGCACTTCAAAAAAGATAAAGAAAGTAAAGAAAAGGACAACCAAAATGATCAAGGGGCTAGAGCAATTCCCCAGTGAGGAAAGGTGACTATGTTTGCGGCTTTTTAACTTTGAAAAAAGGCGAGTAAAGTGGGATATGATAGAGGTGGCCTCTAGAATTGGCCTCCACAGTCACTTACGGACTGTGGCAGTGCACTTCAAAAAAGATAAAGAAAGTAAAGAAAAGGACAACCAAAATGATCAAGGGGCTAGAGCAATTCCCCAGTGAGGAAAGGTGACTATGTTTGCGGCTTTTTAACTTTGAAAAAAGGCGAGTAAAGTGGGATATGATAGAGGTGGCCTCTAGAATTGGCCTCCACAGTCACTTACGGACCCATCGCTAGAGTCTACACAATTTTTCTTTAGAATTTCCTCCTTTTAAAATTTCCTTTTTGTAAATTTTTATCCTGGAAGACAATCTTACTCGGTCACGAGTGATCGCCTGATGATGATGATAAAACTATGCATAGTATAGTAGAGAAGGTGGATAGGGAGAGATTTTTCTTCCTCTAATACAGGGCTCTCCAACCTTGGGTCCCCAGATGATGCTGGCCTACAGCTCCCAGCATACCCAGCCAGCATGGCTAATGGCAAGGGATTCTGGGAGCTGTAGTCCAGCAACATCTGGGGACCCAAGGTTGGAGAGCCCTGCTCTGATACTAGAATGCAAGGTCATCCAATTAAATTCAGTGGTGGGACTGACAAAAGGAAGTACTTCTTCACAAAGCTAAATTATGGAATTTGCTTCCACAAGATTTAGTGATGGCTGCCAACTTGGATGGCTTTAAAAGGGGATTAGACAAATTAATGGAGGTTAAGGCCACTGATAAGTGGCTACTAGTTATGATGGCTATATGTTACCTCCAGTATGGGGAACGTGAGTGGGAGGGTGCCGTTGCACTCATGCCCCACTTGTGGGCTTCCCATAGGCATCTGATTGATCATTGTGGAAACAGAATGCTAGACTAGATAAGCCTTTGGCCTGATCCAGCAGAGCTCTTCCTATGTTTTTAAGGTTAGAAATTTAGATAAATGGTTCATGGGATATCAGAATATATCTCAAAAAACCATTGACTTTGAGAGAAATCTTGTCCTTATCACATCATATTGAATGAATTTCTAAACCAGCCTTTTATTGGCATGACCGTATTAAGCACTCAGCTGCTATAACACAGTCAGCTTACTCTCTTCCATGGTCCCTTGAGTATGCAGCATCATTGCTGGATGGTAGTCTCCAGGTGAGCCATGGGGATGACTTTGAAGGCTTGTGAGATTCTGACCCATCCCTCGGTTGCCCTTCTGGCTGTAAGAGCCACTGCTGTTCTTGGGGGAGATGGTTTGGCCCCTGTAGACTTGAGCCTGATGCTCACATAATCCAAACTTGCTGAGCAAGATAAAGACATCCCTTCGGAAAGCTTTGGTAAAGATAGCATAAAGGAATGGGTTAGCACAAGAGTTGAGTGGATAGAACAGGACCAGCAGGATTTTTGAGTTACTGACTGTTATCAAGGGTTTGTTCATAATAGCAGATAAGGCATAGAATGAGATTGGTGCCATGCATAAGAAATCAGTAAAAATCAGCACAGCCATCCTTTTGGCAATGATGGTGTCTTTGTCCCCTGACTTGTACTGGGGGTTACGCACAGTAATATAGATTTTTATATAGCAGGCACAAATGATGGTGAAAGCAATGATGTTCAGCATTAAAACTATTATAATGTAGGCTTGATCCAAGGGTGTTTCAGTATCCATGGGAAGACAGATACTGACTTTTCCATAACTGCTGACTCCAACCAATGGTAAAAGGGCAAGAAGGAAACATACTAGCCAACCAGCCAACATGATAACAGAGGCATGCCAGAGACGGATTTTCTTGTCCAAGCGCATGGCAAAGGTAATGGCATACCAACGTTCCAGAGTGATCGCAGTCAAGGTGAAGACAGACAACTCGCTAGCAAAGACAGTGAAAAAGCCGGCTGTGCTGCAACCAGGCCCAGTCTGCCAATCAATGGCATGGTTGTAGTACTCTGACCTAGTGTAAAGATCCACTGAAGCAATCAGGAGAAGGTATAATCCCATACAGAAATCAGCAAAGGCCAAGTTACACATCAGGAATCGTGGGACGGTCAACTTGTAATGGCTGGTGAGTAGAATAAAGAGAACAAAAACATTGCCCAGGATGGCCAGCAAGTTCACAAACCATACCACAATCCTTAGAAATTTGTAGCCCATCACATCTTCACAGGGGTTGAACTCATCAGGTCCTGGGGTGCAGCTAATATCATCAGTACTTGCACAGATAACGTAGTCATAATGGCTGTCAAATGTTGGAATATTATCCGCTTGGGGGTTCTTGAGTTCTTGGCCAAACCCAACCTCTCTATTTTCATGCTCTTCAAAAAAGACATAAAAATGAGAATTCCCATGAACATCTATGAATTTGTTCTCGTCATACACAGCATCAGTCCGATCTGAATAATCTTCTGCATAATCTTGGTAAAAGGGCCCCCTGAAGACATGGGCAGATCTTCTCTTGCGGAAGTTGTGATTGTTAGTTTGATTGCACAACAAGGACTCCAGAATTCTAAAAGAACACAGAGGAAGAATTACCAGTAGAATATGTAGCTTGTCTTGAGCAAAGCAAATGAGGCAATGGGAAATGATTAATTGTGATCTAGGCATAAAAATATCATTCTTTGAAATTTGAAGAATCCAAGCTCTCGATCCAAGCTACAATTCTAGATTCTTGAATTATGACATTTACATTTTAATTGGATAACTCTTCCCTTAAAAAAAAAAGAAGCTATTATAGATTATCTACTTGTAATGGTATTATACTAGACTTTATTTATGTGTATTTATTAAAACAAATTTCTACACTGTCTTTCTGCTCTAAAAATTACAGTAAACATTATAAACATTATAGAGCCAGTGTGGCATAGTGGTAAGAGTGTTGGACTGGGACTCAGGAGATCCAGGTTGTAGTTCCCGCTTGGCCATGAAACTCACTGGGTGACTTTGGGCCAGTCACTGATTCACAGCCTAACCTACCTCACAGGGTTGTTGTGAGGATAAAATGGAGAGGAGGAGGACTATGTAAGCCACCTTGGGTTCCTTGCAGGAAAAAAGGTGGGGTATAAATATAATAAAATAAATAAATAAATAAATAAAATAAAATCGTAACAAAACCATACCAGATTAGAGCCAGATTTGGTTACAGTAGACATAGAATTCAATGGAACTTAAGGTAGTCATGACTAGGGATGTGCAAGGATTTCGTTCGGGGGTGGAAATCCGGCGAACTGGCCAGGCTCAACCCGCTGAACTCCGTCTGACTTACCTCCTTCCCCAGCTTGATTTGCATTCTCCTGAGTTGAGCTGGGGAAGTGACTTCTGGGTTCCCGGTAGGCCGCTGTTTACATAGAGAATGCTGTAAGATACGCCAAAAGCAGCCACAATTTGCATAACTTGTGCAAATTGTGGCCATAATTTGCACAAGTTATGCAAATTCTGACCGCTTTTGGTGTATCTTATGGCATTCTCTATGTAAACAGTGGTCCGCCGGGAACCCAGAAGTCTGACAAGTGGCGAAGTGCGCGCCCGCTTTTGGCTTGGTTCGGCGGGCACAACAACGGTGTCTGCCAAGCCGGAGGCAGGGTGGGTCTCGGTGGATCACCCACCCCTAGTCATGGCTAACATTAGTCCCATTGAATTCAGTGGGTCTTCTCTAAGTATGAGTAAATCTGGATCCAACCCCTTAAATCTAACAGTATTAAATTAGAACAGCAGTACAGTATAAAAACCCATCAGCATTGGATAAAAGCAGTTTTAACAACTGATGTTAATTAAAAGCTCAGGTGAATAGGATGGACTTGCACCTTAAATCAGGGGTAGGCAGAAGTAGATTAGGATCTACTGGTAGATCTCTAGGTGTTTTGCAGTAGTTCAGCAACAGTCTCCCAATTGTTTAACAATAGCATTTTAAAGGTCTAAATTAGACTGCTAGGATCTCTGTAGTAGATTTGCATGTGTATATGTCAATCATCCCAATTTAGGTCTCACAGGGATGCAGGAGATAGATGGCTCTGCCCCCTGAACCATCATTTTACATCCATCTCTTGTTCGTGGACCCTGGGGTTCTAATAAAAAGCAAAGTCAATCCCACAAGCCCGAAGTCTGCCCCACCAGCCTAAATGATAGTAATCAGTGTGCCAGGTGATGCTCTTTGGGGAGGGAATTCCAGAGTTGGAGTGCCACCACAGAAAAGGCCATTTCACTTCACCTGCCTCACTTCTGAAGGTGGGGATAGTGGAGAAGGCCCTCAGAAGATTATGTCAACTGCTTGGCTGGCTCATGTGGGAGAGGTCCTTCAGATATCCTGGGTCCCAGACCATTTAGAATGTAATCTAGATTGTAATACTTACCCCTTGGCTTTCTTCCAGTTCTTGAAAGCACAGCAGTGGCTTGGGTATGACAGAGCAGCATGAGTTAGATAAGGAAAAGTCTTTATAGGGGGAAATTTCTTTAGGGTCCAGGTATTCTGAGCCATCAGTTCTTTAAGGTTTTCCAGTCCTCTTTCTGGAAGTGTAGTGATACCTGTCTGGGAGACATCACTGAGGATATGCATAGAGAAAAATGAGGTATAATTGATTAGATTATACTTCACATACAAAAAATATGTATTGCTTATAGCCATAGCCAAAGCA
This sequence comes from Shinisaurus crocodilurus, assembly GCA_021292165.1. Lineage (NCBI taxonomy): Eukaryota > Metazoa > Chordata > Lepidosauria > Squamata > Shinisauridae > Shinisaurus > Shinisaurus crocodilurus. The sequence goes on along the minus strand of CM037876.1, from coordinate 282,657,511 downwards.
CAACAAAGGGCTGGAGCAACTCCCCAGAAGGACTGTTTAGCTTAGAAAAAAGGTGAGTAAGGGGAGACATGATAGAGGTGTACAGAATTATGCATGGTGTGGAGAAAGTGAATAGGGATACCTTTTTCTCCCTCTCTCACAATATTAGAACCCAATGGGGTCATCTCATGAAGCTGGTAGATTCAGGAAATATAAAAGGAAGCACTTCTTCACACAGAGCATAATTAAACTATGGAATTCACTTCCACAGGATGTAGTGATGACTACCAATTTGGATGGCTTTAAAAGGGTTTTGGACAAATTCATGGAGGAGAAGGCTATCAATGGCTACTAGTCCTGATGGCTATATGCTTCCTCCAGTATCAAAGGCAGTATGTCTATGTACTCCAGTTGCTGGGGAACACAGGTGGGAAAGTGCTGTTGCACTCATGTCCTGCTTGTGGGATCCTGTGGGCAGGTGGTTGGCCACTGTGTGAACAGAATGCTGGACTAGATGGATCCTTGGTCTGATCCAGCAGGGCTCTTCTTATGTCCTTATCGGCCTTTGCAAACTGTACAAAAGTTAAAATATCAAAACGAAGTAATAAAACATGAGCAATTGGGCTTTCCATTAAAAAAAAATGATGAAAACCAAAGCAAAAATATATCTGTCATGAAAACTTCTAGTAATTATTTCAACTTAACGTGCTCAGATTAGAGAATCACTTTTACAGTCCGCTGATAATTTCATCACAACACTTGCTCAAATTTTCTTAGCTGCTATAGCAAATAATGCAACATTCATACACCTCTGAAAGTAGGTATGCCGCTACATCATTTGTTCACCATTGCGTACACTGAGACACAGAATAAGATAGGAATTTTGTTCGAGGAGAATCATAAAATGGACAGAACAGTAAATAATGGGCTAGATCTTCTATGCAACCACCTCCACAAATACATAACCTATCCCACAAAGGAATATGAAGGTACATGCCTTCCAGGTGAGCAGTTGACATGTCAATGACAACTGCTGGAACCTAAGTTATGTGAAGTCTTTTCTCAGCTGTGGAAAAGTAATGTTTTGTAGTTACTTTGCAACTTTATTTTTATTTTATTTTTATAATGGCAAATCATGGAGAAGAAATATTATTATTCATCACATCCCTATATAAGTCTGGGGTGGTCCATCCAATGTGGCTGCCCATAATCCTCCGAATTCGGAGGATTACATGCATCCGATTGAGCGTGGGAGGAGCACAGGGGCAAGGATTGCCTCCACGCTTCCCTCGCCCTGCAAAAGACATAGACGGCCAATTTCATCCATCTATGTCTTTTGCCCCTGCTCGTGAGGAGTGGCTGAGGGCGGCCCTGCTGGGATATGTCGTATCTCGACGGAGCCTCACTCCTCTGCTCCCCGCCCCCTGGAATGCCCCCCCCCCGCACTGGCTCTGAAGTCACATTTGCAACTTTGGAGCAGCAGCTGGCACGGAAAGAACCATGCTGGCTTTGAGGGTGGAGAGAGGACACTCCACGGTTGGAGTCCCAGCTCTGACCTTGAGACGCATTTCTGAGGTCGGGGCTGAGACTCCAACCTATCCTATGGCCATCTAGACAGCGTCTAGTGGCCTTAGGATCGTGCCCTGAAAGTATGTAATCTGCTCACCAAATGTAGGCCATATGCAGCTACATATTCTACAGGTATCAAATATTGCTGCATTCTGTTCTGACAAATCTGTGCCCAACCACCTGATCTCATTTGCTCATACCAACATTTATTTGGGAACCTTGAATCAGCCATTTCATTTAGTCTGCATCAATACCAAATCATACTCTTGATTCCATAGAGCAGCGTCCCCCAACCTTTTTGGCACCAGGGACCGGTTTCATGGAAGACAATTTTTACACGGACCGGGGGCAGGGGTTTGCCCACCACTCACCTCCTGCTGTGCGGGCGGGGATGTATCCGAGTCTCGAGGGGGCTGAAGCGAGTCGAACTCACCCCGCTCCACCCTCCCGAGACTCTAGACGACTTAGCTGCTGCCGCTCGACCCAAACACGCCGGGAAAAGGACCTACAAGGCCCCCGGTGTGTCACTTCCTGGTTCTCCGGTGCTGCTCTTTTAATGTAAATACCATGGTAAGGTACCTTAAAACGGCTGCGATTTGCTATTCACTGCCATTTTAAGGTACTTTACCATGGTATTTATGTAAAAAGAGCAGCACCGGAGAACCCGGAAGTGATGCAACGGGTCTCCTGTCACATCATTTCCGGTTTTCCAGAAATGCTCGCCAGGAGGCGAGCAGAGGGACGAGCTCGCTGGAGCTCGCGAGCACCCCAAGAGTCAGGTAGGGTGCTCATGGCATGTCCTGGCCCAGTTCCTAACAGGCCACGGACCGGTCCCAGTCCGGGGGTTGGGGACCCCTGCCATAGAGGGTAGGCCTGTTTCTGCTCAACAGGGCTGTTGGTGTCCTTGAAAATAATGCAAGAATTTTCTTTAAAACTCCATTCTGGCTATATTTCTCTCACCCCAAAACTCAGATCCAAAACATATTTGTGCAACTGCTTTCCCCACAAATATTATAGGACAGGTTCCACTAATCCCCACCCCCTTTGAAAAGAAGAATTTCTGAGTCTCCTGAATAGGTCTTGATACTGTTAATTTTACATTTTCAATGAATCATGAGTAGCACAGAATCCCAGAGGTTTATTTTATCCAATAAATTAAATATATTGGAACACTGATTGTTCATCTTCCCTTTTGGAAGGAGCTATTATAATAATTAAAGAAAAATACCATGTAATCTTAGAGCTTTTCTACATGAGGCTGTTAATCCATTGTATCTACTTTCGGTTTCATTGCAGAATTGAGATCTGAGCACTACATGGAGCATTTCCTTTCCTGCCAGATAACCTCTAGGTGGCACTGTGGTATAGCAGAACAGCACAAATACATAAGAGGAAATCATACTTTCTTTTGCTTTCACAATTAAATGCAGCAGTTTCCCTGCTCCTCGTGTAGAAAAGCCCTTAATATAGAACTTCTGAGTGTTCAAAGAACTTGTGATGCATTATATTGCTGTAATGCTTACAATAAAGTTAGAACAGTATTGTTATACCCATATTGAAGATGGGAAGCTCCCATGTCTGTGAAATGCCCTTCCCAGGAAGATCCGCCTGGCGTCTTCATTGTATACATTTAGACACTAGGCTAAGGTCTTCCTCTTCCAGCAGGCATCTAATCTTTAATTTGTTATTTATTTATTTATTTATTTATTTATTATATTTATCAATCGCCAATCTGGCCGGTCACCCGGCCACCCTGGGCGATGTACAATTAAAATACAGCAAAACAACACAATAAAATATAATGATTAAAACAATATAAAAAATTCTCATTAAAAACCTAACCCACCCCATATTCCCGCCTGAACAGCCATGTTTTTAATGCACGGTGGAAGCTCATCACGGAGGGGGCATGGCGAAGGTCACTAGGGAGGGAGTTCCATAATGTGGGGGCCGCCACAGAGAAGGCCCTCTTCCTAATCCCCACCAGCCTGGCTGCTCTGGCTGATGGGATAAGGAGAAGGCCGTCCGTGGCAGACCTTGTTGAGCGGCCTACTTGATGTTGCTGGAGGCGCTCCTTGAGATAAGCTGGGCCGGAGCCGTGTAGGGTTTTAAAGGTCAAAACCAACACCTTGAATTCGGCTCGGCAAGCAACTGGTAGCCAGTGCAACTCATTAAGCACTGGCGTGATGTGATCACGCCGGCGGCTGCCCTTAATCAGGCGAGCCGCTGCGTTCTGTACCAGCTGAAGCTTCTGGACCGTCTTCAAGGGTAACCACACGTAGAGCGCATTACAGTAGTCTAGGCGAGAGGAGACCAAGGCATGAACCACTGATGGGAGCAGGTGATTAGGAAGGTAGGGGTGCAGCTGCCGTATCAGATGGAGTTGATACAGCGCCGCCCGGCTCACAGCTGCCACCTGAGCCTCCATGGACAGCTGGGAGTCTAGAATGACCCCCAAGCTGCGGACCTGGTCCTTCAGGGGTAGATGTACCCCATTCAGCACCAGGTCAACATCCCCTAACCTTCCCTTGTCCCCCACCAGAAGTACCTCGGTCTTGTCGGGGTTCAGCTTCAGCATGTTCCTTCCCATCCAGCCAGCCACTGACTCCAGGCACTTGGACAGGGTCTCAACGGCCAACCTCGGTGAGGACTTGAAACAGAGGTAGAGCTGCGTGTCATCCGCATACTGATGACACTGCACCCCAAACCTCCTGATGATAGCTCCCAGCGGCTTGAGGTAGATGTTGAATAACATCGGGGGGAGGATGGAACCCTGCGGCACTCCACAATTGAGCAGCCGAGGGTCCGAAGCCTCCTCCCCGAGAACTACCCTCTGATACCTTCCAGAGAGGAAGGACCGGAACCACTGCAATACAGTGCCTCCCAAGCCCAACCCCTCCAGACGGTCCAGGAGGATACCGTGGTCAACAGTATCAAAAGCCGCTGAGAGATCGAGGAGGACTAGAAAGGAGCATTCGCCCCTATCCAAAGCCCTCCTCATATCATCCACCAAGGCGACCAAGGCCGTCTCCGTCCCATGTCCAGACCTGAAGCCCGACTGGCACGGATCCAAATAATCGGCTTCATCCAAGTGTGCCTTCAACTGAGCACCCACCACCCGCTCGATCACCTTGCCCAGAAATGGTAAATTGGAGACTGGGCGAAAGTTGTTTAAATCCTGGGGATCCAAGGAGGGCTTCTTTAGAAGCGGTCTTATTACTGCCTCCTTGAGGGCTGATGGCATCACTCCCTCCTTGAGGGAGGCATTCACCACTGCCTTGATCCCCTCACCCAGTCTCTCCCTGCAGCTCATGATGAGCCAGGACGGGCAAGGGTCAAGCAAGCAGGTGGTCGGCCTCACAGATGAAAGCACCTTGTCCACTTCATCAGAAAGAAGAAGCCGAAACCGATCCCACAAAACCGGTCTGCCATTGGCCTCCTTCCGCTCACTCCTTGTGTCCACGACGTACGATATCCCACTCCTAATCCGATCGATTTTATCTGCGAAGTGCTTCGCTAAAGCCTCACAGGAGGCTTTTGACTGTTCCAGTGGGTCCGGAGCGACAGGACCGACCAGACTCCGGACCACTTGGAACAGCCTCCTGGGGCAGCACTCTGCAGACGCAATGGAGGCAGCATAGAAATTCTTTTTTGCTGCCTTCACCGCCACCCGGTAGGCTGAAGATGCAGCTCTAACCCGTGTTCGATCTTCTTCGGAGCGGGAATTTCGCCATCGGCGCTCTAGCGGCTAGCCTTCTCACCTCTTGTTTCAGAGCTCGCAGCGACGGAGTGAACCATGGCGCCGCGCGAGCTCTGTTTAGGCGAAGAGGGCGCTTCGGAGCAACTCGGTCTAATGCCCTGGTGATTGCAGCATTCCAGTCATTCACCAGGGTCTCGACCGAGCTACCGTTTGTGTGCTCCAATTCCTCAAGCGCGTTCAGGAATCCATCCGGATCCATAAGACGCCTGGGGCGGACCATTCTAATAGGTCCCTCACCCCTGCAGAGGGGTTGTGGCCCCGAGAAATCCAACCCCACCAGATAGTGATCTGACCATGACAAGGGGGTGGTGGATATACCCCCGATCTCCAGATCATTTCCCCCCTCTCTGGAAACAAAAACCAAGTCCAGTGCATGACCGGCTACATGGGTAGGTCCAGTTAATACAGGGTGCAGCTCCCAGGAAGCCATGGTCTCCATAAAGTACCGAGGTGCCCCCGTGAGGGCAGCCCCCGAATGCACGTTGAAGTCCCCCAGCACCACTAGCCTGGGGGACAACACACGCACATCGGAGACCACCTCCAGCACCTCGGCCAGGGAGTCTGTCGTGCAGCGGGGTGGACGGTACATGAGCAGAATCCCCAGGCTGCCCTTTGGACCCAACCTCCAGTACATGCACTCAATAAACTTGGTCTCCCGGAGAGGGAGTCTGGTGAGGACCAAGGACTCCCGGTAGATAACAGCCACTCCCCCTCCCCGTCCCCCAACCCTTGGCTGCTGGGCATACGAGAAACCGGCCGGACACAAGGCCGCCAGAGTAGGAGCAGCGGCCTCGTCCAGCCAGGTTTCCGTAACACATGCCAGGTCCGCACCCTCATCCATGATCAAGTCATGGATGAGAGATGTTTTTTGGGTAATGGACCTGGCATTGCACAACAGCAAACGCAGGGTGGGGGGAGGAGCAACACATCCCCCAGTTATCCCTTGGCTCTGGGCAGGCCCGGAACAAGGGATAGATATTAAGCATCGATCCCTTGTTCCCCTTACTCGGCGTGGCCTGCCCCTAGCGCTCTGCCAACGCCTGCCGCTCAACGTTGGTACCATTTGCCCCCCAGAACTCCCCCCACTATCTCCCTGGGAGAGACACATGCCCCCTCGCTTCCGCCAATCAGGCGGGAGACCCACCCCTAAAATCAACCCCTAAAAAGCCCCAGCCCTTCAAAAAGGAAGGGCCTCTTAAAAACTCCCAGCCCCACCTATATCCCCAGCAACAGGGGGACAGGCCCTCGCCCTCGTGCCACCCCCGAAGTGGCTCCCCCAAAGGGGCGACCCCCTTTGGTGTCGCCCCTTCGGTGGCGACCCCGCCGGCGGCGGACCCGCCCCTGCTGGGGCCTGGTCTTTCTGGCCCCACAATCAAGCAGCTGCAGGTGGGGCAAGGCGGCTCCCGGCTGAGCCCGGGCCTGCAGGGGGCAGGCAGCAGTCCCACAGGTGCGGTGGGGTGGGCTGGCCTCGCACAGGCGGCGGCAGCAGCAGAGCTGGACCCACCTGCCTGGCTTGCTCTTCTCCCCGGCAGTGGTGGTGAGGAGATGCCCGGGTCAGCTGGGGCCTGGTCTTTCTGGCCCCACAATCAAGCAGCTGCAGGTGGGGCAAGGCGGTCCCAGCTGAGCCCGGGCCTGCAGGGGGCAGGCAGCAGTCCCACAGGTGCGGTGGGGTGGGCTGGCCTCGCACAGGCGGCGGCAGCAGCAGCAGCAGAGCTGGACCCACCTGCCTGGCTTGCTCTTATCTTTATTATCAGTTTCACTAATGTCTACTATTTTTATAATTACTGTTTCAACATTTTCATTAGCTGTATTACTGCATTGGTTGTTGCTTTACTCTTTCGGGATGGTGTCTCAGCCTCTCCTCTTCACAAGGAGAGGAAAAACATCTAGACGGCTGAAATCGTCCGTCCAAAGGTTTTTGAGGGTGAGGGGTGTGTGGCAGATATCCTATCAACCATGCTCCTCTAATAACTTTTGTACTTGATCATGCCCTTTGGTTGCCTGGCCATACCCTTGGCCATGCCCTCGTCTTGATCACACCTTCATGTTGCTTAACCATACCTCTTACAAATTCACATGTGCGTCCCTATTTTCATCTGTGAAATGTTGGAGGGTATGTAGCCATGGCTTCTTGGGGTGGCTTTGTAGCCACCCTGAAGCCACGGGTGGGGTGGGGTGGGGTGGGAGGCGGGGTTCATACAACATGCTAAACCACCATGACTTCAAAGCTTGGCATGTTGTGCAAACCCAGTCTTCCTGTTTATGGGTTTTAATCGGTTCATAAAAACGCCAATGAAACGTAAAAGAAAAAATATACTTTAAATATATAGATAGATATAGATATCTCCCAACAGATTTAGAAACAATTCGGATGTATGCAGTGTTAAATGCTTTGGTGACCTGGTCACGATCTTAACAATTTAAATATATATATATATATCCGGGGTAGGGGGGAATCAGACAAATGCATGATTTTCTTCGATGTGCTTCTTTATTTAGACCTCAAAAGTTTTCTTAGTAAAGAATTAAATTCTGAACAAGCAGACAAAAGTATACTTCCCATGTTTTTGAAAAGCTGTGCATTAGATTACCATAACCAACTCACTGTAAATCGTGAGCACTGAAGAGACCAGGCCATTAGCCATCACAAAAGATGTGAACAAATCCCAACAATGGAATGATCATGAATGAAAAAGTAAGTAGTTTAAGGATGGTGCTATTCATTCCAGTTTGCCAACACTTCACACAAGTGTCTCTAGAAGAAATTGAACTCTTACCCCATAACAGTTTCTTGGACAAAGAGATTATTTGTCTGAGTAAATTAGCAGTCCAGGGCCACATATTTGAGATGTTGCTGTGCACTTTACACTGACTTGGAGCTTTCTAAAAGCTCTGCCGTGGGGAAACAGCATTCCTGTCTTGGAACTCCGAGCATTCACAAGTGAGACAATACAAAGGGACTTTGCCCACTTACCCCCAGCCCTTTCATTCTTCAAAAATCTACTTGCACTTTGGTGAAGAGTGATGAAAGCATATAGTTGATTAGCTTTCCCCTCTTCAAATACTATCTGGTAAACCAGGTCCTGTATGGCCCTGTGGACAACTAGGTTACTTAGTCATTGAGCACCACAAGTGTGTGTGTTAGCCACTGTACAAAACACAAATATATTTGCTGCCCAGAGAAGGCAACAGGTGAGGGACTGATAAAGTCTTTACTGCACCCAGCGATTGCAACACATCACCCCAATCTTGTTCCTACTTTACAGTTTAAACCAGTTTAAAGTGATGGTTCGGCCCTTGGGCCCAGTTACTTGATGGAACCATCCCATAAGACCCATAAGGTCCTGTGTGTAGTCTTGGCTTGTCAATTTCCTTGTATATTTCAGCTGTCAAAGGATGCAGGGAAGTGCAGTAGGTAAGGTACGTACAAGAAAATTGACGAGACTGCACAGAGGCTAATCTGTGCACGCTTGCGAAGGACTGGGGGGGGGGAATAATACTATCTCCCTCTCTAAAGGTGCACTCCTATGCACAAAAGAGGCCTGGCTGGCTGAGGCATGCTGGGAGTTGTAGGCCTTTTTTCTGTCTAAACATGCAGAGGATTGAGCCTTATCCCAAACAGGATTTGAACACGCGTCTGGTGGCTATTATTCTCCCCTTTCCATTTTATTTATTTTTAAAATGTAGAGACCACACCTTTATCCAAATGAGGATTTCAGGGTGGCATACAAAGACCAGATAATCATTACAATAAAAACAGTATAAAACCTAAACCTTAATCCAGAAATATATATATCGGCATTAGGGTCCTCATTTCCCTACTTCTTCATAAAGTTAACCAAAGAATTGCCGGTCCTAGCTGAATGCTGCTTGCATAATCAACCTTTCACTTGTATAACATAATAAAATTTCTGTTGCACATTAATAATTTTTTATTGTTTTGTAATAAAAGGGTACATTCTTGATTCTAAGCTCTAGTCCGTTGTCTGGTTGCCATTTCCCCGATATAAGTGTAACCTCCCTGTGGTGCAGCGTCATTCTTACTTAAAAGCAGCCCCTCCTCAAATATGTTCCTCCAGTATATGTGTACATTTACATGTGCAGACAAGGACATGCAGTAACAACTGGGCTAACTTTTACATTACTGGAGCAAAGTGTGGGTGATGGAGAAAGAGGCGCAGCATAAATATTACGAAGAGCAATCACTGAGTCAGGTGAACCCCGAGGTTCTTTCCAGTGCCAGCTTCCCCCCCCCCCCCATTCCACTGGCAGGAGCCATTCATCAGCGGGCGGAGCAAATTGAATACAACCTTGCATGTGAAGTACCAGCTAAAAGCTGTGTATCAGAACTTTGCTTAACTAATACCACTGTGAAATCCTTTAGGGTCTAGAAGGGGCCAAGGTTCTCAAGTCACTTTTCTAAGGTACTTTCATGTATGAGACTGTAAAATAATAACCCCACTAGGATTAATAGTTAGACGAGCAAACCAGGTGATGCAATATTAAAAGGATGTATTCTGCTTTCAAGTATCTCTTACAAAGGCTGTGAGGTTGGCTCTAGGAAATGCCAAGTGTCAAACAGAATACAGAATGAGACTTCTAAAATAAGTCATCCCTTTTGAATTCCATGATTTCATGGTGGTGGAATGTGACAGAGTGCACCTTCCAGCATCTTAGCTTTCATTTAAAAAGGATAATCCTCATCCAGATGTTTACACTTTCTTTAGGAACATATGGTTCTAACCACGGACAAAGCCAGAATCCTGGTCCAGATGGACAATGTTGAATCTATTTTGATCATTCCTAATTCAATACAAATCTTCAACGTTAGTGGTTAGAGTGTTGGACTGGGACTCGGGAGATCCGGGTTCTAGTCCCCGCTCGGCCATGAAACTCACTGGGTGACTTTGGACCAGTCACTGACTCTCAGCCTAATCTACCTCACAGGGTTGTTGTGAAGGTAAAATGGAGAGGAGGAAGAGGATTATGTAAGCCGCCTTGGGTTCCTTGCAGGAAAAAAGGTAGGGGATAAATATAATAAATAATAAATAAATAAATAAATAAATAAAATTTGGTATCCTCCAGTTGCTGTTGGACTGCCAACTCCCATCAACCGCAGGCAGTATGACCAGTGGTCAAGAATGCTGGGAGTTGTAGTCCAAAACTTCTGGAGGGCACCAGGTTGGGGAAGGGGGCTACCAGCTGTGCTATTTTGCTTAGGCTAGATGAGCAATGCTCATGGTTTAGCATAGCCTGGTGGTTGACAGGGACAAGAATGGCTAGTGTACACATTACAGCCATCATGTGGAGGCAGCTTTAAATTACCTCCATGCCATGTGGAAGCTGTCTAAGTGGCAATCCATTTCTGTACAGTAGCTCACCTTACCTATGCCACCATATTGTGTGTATCCCCCCCCCCCACCTCCGGCGCCAGCATCTGTGGTAGCATGAAGAAAATTTCATTGTTAGAAATCCTAAGCATCCTTCCCTATTATTATTATTATCATCATCATCATGATCATGATCATGATCATGATCATGATCATGATCATCATCATCATCATCATCATCATCATCATCATCATCATCATTACTACTACTTCTACTACTACTACTACTACATTTCATTTATATACTGCCCAATAGCCGACGCTCTCTGGGCGGTTAACCACACAATTGATCAAAAAAACAATAAAATACAGTACAAATACAATAAAAACAGCATAAAATTTAAGAGTCAGTGTGGCGTAGTGGTGAGAGTGTTGGACTGGGATTCGGGAGATCCAGGTTCTAGTCCCCGCTCAGCCATGAAACTCACTGGGTGACTTTGGGCCAGTCACTGACTCTCAGCCTAACCTACCTCACAGGGTTGTTGTGAGGATACAATGGAGAGGAGGAGGAGGATGATTATGTAAGCCGCCTTGGGTTCCTTGCAGGAAAAAAGGCGGGGTATAAATATAATAAATAAATAATAAATAAATAAATAATAAATAAAAAACAGAAATTAAAAACTTTTGAACAATTTAACACATCCAATGTGTTCAATAACCAGACCACTGCAAACATAAGCCCCCCATATCCCATTAAAAGCCATTAAATGCCTCGGCATAGAGGGCAGTCTTAACCTGGCACCGGAAGGATAACAGAGTTGGTGCCAGGTGGGCCTCAGTGGGGATCTTGTTCCATAATCCAGGGACCGCCACTGAGAAGGCCCTCTTCCTTTTTGCCACCAACCAAGCCTCCCTTTGAGGTGGCTCTCAAAGGAAGGCCTCCGCCGGTGTTGAGCGTAGTACTGTCCAGGTAGATTTAGGTCAGGAGAGGCACTCTGGCAGGCATTGTGGTCCCAAGCCATGTAAGGCTTTATAGGTTAAGACCAGCACCTTGAATCAGGCTCAGAAGCATACAGGCAGCCAATACAGCAAAAATGTTGTATTTTTTGTTTTATTCATTAAAAAAAAAAAAAGAATGCTCCACAGGAGCACAGGGTGTACACATTCAACCAATAATTCATATTATTATTGAATAATAATAACAACATGCTGAACCTGAACCCTGACAAGACCGAGGTACTTCTGGTGGGGGACAAGAGAAGGTTAGGGGATGTTGACCTGGTGCTGAATGGGGTACATCTACCCTTGAAGGGCCAGGTCCGCAGCTTGGGGGTCATTCTAGACTCCCAGCTGTCCATGGAGGCTCAGGTGTCAGCTGTGAGCCGGGCAGCGCTGTATCAGCTCCATCTGATACGGCAGCTGCGCCCCTACCTTCCTAATCATCTGCTCCCATCAGTGGTTCATGCCTTGGTCTCCTCTCGCCTAGACTACTGTAATGCGCTCTACGTGGGGTTACCCTGGAAGACGGTTCGGAAGCTACAGCTGGTACAGAACGTGGCAGCTCGCCTGGTTAAAGGCAGCCGCTGGCGGGATCACATCATGCCAGTGCTCAAGGAGCTACACTGGCTACCAGTTGCTTGCCGAGCCGAATTCAAGGTGTTGGTTTTGACCTTTAAAACCCTATACAGCTCTGGTCCAGTCTATCTCAAGGAGCATCTCCAGCAACACCAAGTGGGCCGCTCAACAAGATCTGCCACAGACGGCCTTCTCCTTGTCTCTTCAGCCAGAGCAGCTAGACTGGTCGGGACGAGGAAGAGGGCCTTCTCTGTGGCGGCCCCCGTACTGTGGAACTCTCTCCCAAGTGACCTCCGCCATGCCCCCTCTCTGCTGAGCTTCCGCCGCTCACTAAAAACTTGGCTATTCAGGCGGGAATATGGGGTGGGCTAAGATTTTAAAATTTTATACTGTTTTAATGTATTTTATTCTGTTTTATCTTCTGTACTGTACATCGCCCAGGGTGGCCAGTTTGCCGGCCAGATGGGCGATAAATAAATGCAAATAACAACAACAACAACAACAACAATAATAATAAAAACCACCATATTTCTAGGGACTATCACTTGTATTCTTTGCTATTTTACTATACAGTCATGCCTTGGATTGAGAGCATAATTCATTCCGGAAACGTGCTTGTAATCCAAAACACTCTTATATCAAAAAGAAATCCCCCCAAAAAAATTTGTACAGAGATTTTTAATTCAAGCCATACTACAGTACTTACAGTACTGTACAGTACAGCACCAGGTCAACATCCCCTAACCTTCTCTTGTCCCCCACCAGAAGTACCTCGGTCTTGTCAGGGTTCAGCTTCAGCATGTTATACAAGATGTTGCTTGTATATCAAGTCAAAAAAACTTAAATAAATATTTAAAAATTTGCTTGTCTTGCAGCCCATAGCCCCGCTCTCAAACCAAGTTACTTGCAATCCAAGGTATTACTGTACCTTCTCTCAAGGCAGCACTGTAAACTTGCATGATTCACAGGGAAATTTATGAAAGGAGACTCCCATAGGAATCCTGGCGCTTACATGCCAAAATTCTGCTATGTGGATGATATTGTAAATGAGAGGACAGTACAGAAATACCCTTTGGTTTGATGCATATTAGACTAAATGCTCTAGGAATAGTTGTCTAATATTTGCTAAATCATCCAGTCACTATAAGTCATTTTGCCTACAACCCTAACCACACTTACAATACATTTTATACATATTTACTCAGAGGGAAATCCCATTAAGTTAATCCCAAGTAAGAGAGTATAGGATTACAGGTTTAGCAGGAAATAAACCCAACTGATTGAACACAGTGGGACTTACTTCTCTGTAAATATGATAGAATTGTATTACTATCATATTTATTTATTAAATAATTAATAAATAATTGCATTACTAGTCAAGTAATGGAAGTTCTACAGTGATTATGAAACCAACTCTGTGTAGATAGATAGATGGATGGATGGATGGATGGATAGATAGATAGATTTATCTGTATAAAGTACATTAAAAGGATAATTTCCGGGGTGTGTGTGTGACCAAGAAACCCCAATCAGGATTGTTGAATGCCAAGAAGATAAATAAATAAATAAATAAAATAGCCAGTAAATAAAACTCAATATGGAATTTAGAAGTTCACATAATATGTGACTGTATAATTGAGAAACAAGCATCAAACTCAAAATCAAATTTGTTTTTAAAATTAGTTTAATAAAAAAGATTAGAATTTAATTCCTTTTTTTCAACAGAGGTTTCATTTGGCATGTATTATTTTTATTTTCTTGCATAATCTTGGACATAACCATTTTTACAAATTCAGAAGCTTAGCTACCGTAATATCAAAATAATTACATTGCCTTAAATCGTAGCCATGGAGCTTGGAATAACCCTAGAGTAGATCTTTATGGTGTTGACAAAGGTAAGGAGGTACCCAGCACCATAACAACATACATTTCCTCCTTTCCTTCCAAGTTTCTTATCCTCTTGTTCCATTTTGAATTTTTTTTCTTTTTAGATTGTGAGCCAGCACTGTTAATTTTTCTTTTGTACAGCACCTAGTGTATTTTAAAACTTTTATCAATAATAATAATAAATAATGATAATCATGCAACTCCTATAAGTAGCAAGTACCATCCTCAAAGGGTCAGTGCAAGGAAGGAACTGTGCCTGCTGCACCACTGGTGTACTTTATTTCATAGATCATAGACTTGGAAGGAGCTACAGGGCTATTGAGTCCAACCCCCTGCTCAATGCAGGAAACTAGAGGAGGGGTCTCCCATCTAAGTAATAACCAGGCTTGACCCTGCTTAGCTTTCCACACTCAGACAAGCTGAGCCAGCGTGAGCCACAGGCCTATAAGGATCAGCAGGCACCAGGCATAATCTTAGAGAAGCTATTTTCACCTGTGTGTGAGAAAAAGGGAATGCCTCTTTAAAGTTAGCTAGCTCACAGGCTTTGCAAAAAAATAAAAAAAAATCCAAGTATTAATAAATAAACAATGTGCATCCCAGCTAACTGAGATTTCTAAACTTATTTTTATTTATTATTATAGTTTCAAAAACCAAATACATAATTATCCAACCTAATAAGTTCTCATTAATTGTTCCAGAAAGTCATAAACAGGCACTTTTGAAATAATCACAAGATTTTTAAAAATAAATTGCTCTAGCTCATTAATCAACTAAATGTTGCGGCCATAACAGTTTTATAAAGATAAAAAATATTATAAAGTAAAATAAATATGGCCCTGAACTGCAGTTTGTTTTAGTTCTCAATGCCAAGCATGGAACAAAGGATTTCAAATAAAGTACACATTTAAATCTTTGCCAGCTTTCATATTTAAGAGTTTGGTACTTTGCGCAATTTCCTTGCAAGAACCAATATGCTTGGTCATGAAAGAACTTAATAACACAAAGCAGATTGTCAAGAAAACATTGTAATGTGAATCGTCCCCACCCTACCCCTGCGTATCTAAGATCTGCATGTTTCAGATGCTAGAAATGAGTTCATTGTAGTTTCTTCTATTTAGGTCAACAGCAACTGAAATAAATTACATTATAGTGTTGCTGCTGCTCTGATTTAGTTGGAGAAGTGTCAACATGGTGTGTGTATAGCTGGAAAAGAGGCTTTGGAGCACCAGCATCCTCTGCCAAAAATGGATAATGAACAAATATCTGAAAAGCAGACAGCAAGTTCAGCATCAATAAAGAAGATAATATATGAATGTGTATAAAGATGCCGCATACTTTCCCACCTGTACTCCCTTTTAACTAGTGATGTCAGGGATTGAATCTGTGACATGTTGCATGCCAAGCATGCGCTGTACCACTGAGTACATCTCATCTGTAAATACCAGTGAAGAGCAAAGGGTCAGAATGACTCTCCCTGCACTTCCTTCGGCAAATCCCTAAAACTGCCCTAGACATATCCTTGTTGGCAGGGCGGGCAGCCCATAGCCCCGGTGATACAGAGGGTAGGCAGTTTGCGTTAGTTGAATGGGAAGTGAGCACAGTTAACTTCCCGCTCAGCCAACACAAGGAATGCCAGGTGGCTGACTCTGAGGGCTAATACCATGTTAAATACCGGTACGTAATGTGCAGCATACCCTCTCATTTTTACTTACAAGTAAGCACGTGGGGCCCCAATCCAGATCAGGTAGGGGAGGTTTAAACCTTTCCCTATAAGTCACTTGTTTTTCTAAATTTGTCACACTCACACACATGGGAGGCTGGCGACTCCTATTTCAGTGGGGCTCCTTTTCCACTATAGCAGTGTTCTCCAACCTTGGGTCCCCAGATGTTTTTGGCCTACAACTCCCAGCATGCCCCAGCTTGAAGCTCCAAATAAAACCTGCCTAATGGTAGGGCCAGCCCTGCTGTGCTGTACAGGCTGCATGCACATGCATAGAGCCTATTCCTTTCCTGGGAATTATTACCTGGAGTGGAAATTTGTGCAGGAATTATCATTATCACCCCAGATTGCAAGCACTTTCCAGGGATGGGAAAGGAGGAGGCATATGGCAAATAGCCTGCGGGTCAAATCTCTTATTTGGATGTACCTTCATAAGATTTTCATAATCAGCCTGGCTTGTATATCTATAAGCTGAGCACATTAATCTTGCAAGCATCTTCTGGGATATCTAGATCTATCAAGATATACAGTAAGGATAGAGTCAGTGGTTCTGCAGTTGTAGATTAGAGATCCAGAGTCTGTTTGAAAGACTTTAAGGGCACAATCCTATGCAAGTATAGACAGAAAAAAGGCCTACAACTCCCAGCATGCCCCAGCCAGCATAGCTGGGTGGAGCATGCTGGGAGTTGTAGGCCTTTTTTCTGTCTAAACTTGCATAGGATTGCACCTCAACCCTATTAAATGTTTTATTATCTGATTAGCAGAATGGCCTGCTGCTCAGAAAAAGTCTGTGACATCCATTATACGGCTACATTGTTTTTCCATATTTCTCAGTCGCTTGTAGGATGAAAATGAAGCCTCCTTAGGGAAGGCATACTCAGAGTTTGCAATGCACTAACTTTAAATATGTTTTCTCAATATATATATATATATATATATATATATTTAAACACTGGACAAAATGTTTCACTTATCCCCAAAGAGTTAACCTCTTGGTTGAATTTGGAACAGTACATGCTACAAAAGGTGATCAAATCATGAACCTCCGTTTTGTTTTTGCTCAACTAGTCCAGAACTTGAGCTCTTTTGTTTGGAACTTAGGCAGCTGTGCTGGCTGACACAGTTGGTAAATTATGCCTATTGGGCCTTTGAATCCTAGCCAAGCTCTCATTATGCGAAGAGGATTGAGTGCGTAATCATCCTGTAATCATCCTTCTGAGGCCCAGAGGATTGTTGATTCAGGTTCCCTCTGCTGCACTTCTTGCAAAAAAGAATAACAAAAAATAGTTGACAGTACTTATCTCAACCACATAAAGGGAGCTTCATTTACAGGTAACACAGCCTTTGCAGCCAGTATTTCCAAGACAGCTCTCAGTTAAGTGTGCATTTCTCCCTTTGTCAAGGGGAACAGTGGCTTCATACTGTATATAGCAACACTGCATGCGCACACCTACAAGGCTCCTTTAAGTTTGCATAGCATTCTCCAGAAGCCAGCTTGTTAAACCTCAGATTTCCAGTAGAAGGCAAAATGTCTGGAATTTACAAAAACGGGGAAAGGGTTCTTTGCCTGAAAGGCTTGATACAAGACTCCTGGATTCAAAACAGATCCCTGGCGTTATGACTGAGCTTTGACCATGGACATACAAAGCTGCCTTAGTATAAAGGGATCTGAGTCAGGCTGTTGGTCTACCTAGCCCAGCATTATCTCCTCTCAGTGGAAGTGACTCTGTGAGGTCTCAGGCAGAGATCTTCCACAGTCCTGCTTTTAACTAGAGCTGGGGTCTCCATTGTGGTGCCCGAGGGCATCAATGTGCCAGTGACCACCTCCCTTGGCACCCACTGGGATCCCTGCCCTTCCTGATTTTTATTTTATTTCTTAAGATGTTTTTTAAAAAAACAACAAAACCTAGGAGGCTAGCATGCTCCAAAGTGAAGTGCTGCCCTCCAACGCAATCTTTATTTGGGTGGAAAAGAGTGGTTTTGTGTTTTGTAGCTGAAACCCTACCTCTGCCATGCATTTAGGTTCTTGAACAAGTTACTGTTCTTCTAGCCTCACCAGTCTGCCTTCTGGGAAATGAGTGTTTTGTGACTGACCATGCCGACCATGACAGCCATTTTATGAATGGGGGAGCCCCCTTGGCAGCCATTTTGTGAGAGTGCCCACTGCAGTCTCTCAAAATTCCAAATGTGCCTACTGACCCAAAAAGCTTGGGAACCCCTGAACTAGAGATTGCAGGGACTGAAGATGGGACGTCCTGCCTTGGGGTGGGGTGGGAAGAGAAGGTCAGTACACCATCCTCCAGTTCCAAGTTATATCTGGTGCACTGTGATGAGCAAGGAAGGGAAGAGGTCTCTACTCAGTCTTGTGCAGATCTCATCACATCGAAAAAGCTGCACCTGGGGGCGAGGTTGTGGGAGAAGTAGGTCAATTGTGCTATAAGAGGTCAGATTTGGACTTTTTGAAGTGACACGAATTATTATTGCTACTATTACACATTCTTCAAATACATTAATTTACTTTAAATTTCAGCCCCTCCCCTTTGTCTCCCCCACCCCTTTGTCTTCTTCTGTGCTTGGAAAAACTTGGGACCGCTTCATGAATGGCATTTTTTCTCACATGGAGATAGGTGATGCTTAGGATAAAGTGTATAAACTGTCACTTGTGAAGAACGGCAGGCATAACAGTAATTTCTTTGCCTCTAATATACAGACTAGACAGCCTCTGAGCACATTGGTTGTGTTGGCCTGCTGAGCAGTGAGGGGCAGTTTATCATACATTAAAATTCACCCATATGTGCAATATAAATATGTGAAATACTAAGCTGGCATTGACCAGCAATACATCTCTATTAAGAAACAGGAGAGATATAACAAGCTGGCGTCAGTTAACCAAACATAATATGTTCTTAGCTGACTTCTTAGCTGCCCAATATACAGTCTCACCCTTTGTTGGAATCATCGGATTTCTGCAACTATATTCATTAGGGGATGCATTATGTGCACTGTAGATTGAAGTTTACATTTGTGCCTAACAACTTCAGGGACTCTTGGCATCCTTTAGCCAAACAGATCATTTTTAAGAAGGCTGCGCAGGGAGCGATTTTCAGTACCGTAGTTTGTCTCTCTGGGTATCTTTGCTCTAATGGTAATAGCACATGTTACTACAACTCAGGCTGCATCTAAAAAAAGGAAGCTCAAGATAGAAAGGGTTGATGACACAAAGCCACTTCACATATGAATGCGGAGCACATATGAACATGTGAAGCTACCTCATACTGAGTCACTGATCCATGTAGCCCAGTATTATCTTTCAGCTGGAGTGGCATCAACTCTGCAGGAGGGCCTCAGGCAGAGATTTTTCCCATCACCTGCCAACTGAGATGCTTTGAGTGGAGATGCCAAGGATTTAACCTGGAATCTTCTCGGTAGGCAAAAACAAAACTAAAAACAACCGTGTGTACACCAGTGCGCTCAGTCATGTATGAGTGGCTATTCTGTTATGTGCTGTGGTTTCTAAACAAGTGTAACCACAGCAAAATAGACCCCGCTGCAATATTCACACGTGGAAGTGTACAGATGGGACGTCATCCATTTGGGAAAGACTAGGAACGTTAGAAGGAATAGAGTAGGAGTGCTCACAAAAACGAACAGCCCTCTTTGATTCCTCACAAGTAGAGCTGTGTTGTGCAGAGCCCCGCTTGAAGCCTGATAAGAGCAGGGGGCTGCTCAGCTTGACCCTTGATTCTGCCCTGCCGCTGCCTCCACTGCCACATCCGCTGCCCCTGTTCACTCTGGAGTCCACAGACCTTATCCAAGACAGGAGCAAGGGAGGAGGTAGTGGCAGAGGCAGAAATTCTTTGAGTGTCCATTTCCTGCATGAGGAAGGAACTGGGACATCCCGACATTCCCCACAGGAAAACTGCCCAGCAGGCATGGACACAAATAGTGTCATCTATGTCACCCCCCTTCTTCTGCCCTGGGTAAGGTTTATGGGTAGGGAAAGAGGGGGGTAATGGTGCTAGACCTTCTTTGAGCACCCATGAGTGTTTTCTGGAACCCCTGCAAAACAGCAGGCCTTCGTATGGGAGTATATGTAAAGGATAGAGCCCCTTTTGGGGCATACAGAGGGATGCTTGTGCGTGCCTAGGAAAAGCAGCAAATGTAAAATAACCATCCATGATTTGGAAGTCTTAGGGTGCAACTAAATGAAAGGTGGGAGATCCTGTATGCTTTCCCCTGCAGCCCCACCCCATGGCTGCTATTCACTTTAAAAACAAACAAAAATATGAGATCCTGATCCTTGATCTCTTGTGGCAGATCTAGTTGTGTCCTAATTTTTCTAATAACACTAGGGTCCCAGAATATCAAATGTTTCCCAGTAAGGGCTAAGAACACATTCATACTTTGAACCATCATTTTCTGACTTTTCAGAAAGTATAATTAAATCCCAAGTGTGTTTCCAGATGGTGCTCACAACTGCCAGATCAGGGGTGCAGAACCTCAGGCTGGGGGCCAAATGGAGCCCTCCAGGGGTCCAAATATGGCCCTCCAGAGTTCCCAGAGGCCATGCTCCCTTCCCCTAGTCTCATCCCATTTACTCCAATCACCAATCATTTGGTGGTTTCCTGGCTTTTGTACAGGTTTCCCCCCATTCTGAACAGTTGAAAGAGAGCTTCAGCTACTGGGCAGTATAGAAATGTAATAATGAAATGAAATGAAATGAAATGAAATGAAATGCCTCCCCTAAGGCTTAGTTACTGGCTGTTAGAGCTTTAGGCTAAAATATTCTTGTTTTGTTTGTTTTTCTGGTGCTTTTGTCTTCCGCAACTTCACCATTGGAATGTGGCCCCCGAGAATTCGGCCCTCAGGCTGAAAGAGATTCTGCACCCCTGTTCTAGACACTCTGAAGTGGTGTTCCTGATATCTGCAATACACATGTGACAATCTTTGCTAGTCCAAAGCAGGATAAGCAGGAGCACCATAACTACCACCAATGATGACAGTCCCACCTCCTAATCTAAATAGAATCAATTCTTTGATGTAATTTTTCTTCCACTTCCTGTTTCCTTGTTTATTCAGAAAATAATTTTAATCCTGCTTTTCAACATGGGACTCTCAAGGCAGCTCACGATCACATGTTACTAACATAATAAAATAAAAATTAACGCAGAGAACTAAAAGCAAGCGCCAACTAAAACATAACTTGCAGGTGCAAATTATACATCAGCCCAGTGAGATCGGGCCAGCCAAACCTCCCAAGGTAGGCAGTTCTACAATGTAGGGACCCCAAACAAAAAGACCCTGTACAATGTCCAAGCCAACTGGGCTTCAATGGCAACAGGGAGCAGAACAAGGCCTCAGATGACTGCAGTGTACGGGCAGGCTCATGTGTTGGCACTATCATTGCTAGGAAAAGAAGTGATCTGAAACAACCATGAGAAGATACTTATAGCCCCCTAAATACTTATAGCCCCCCCCCAATGCTATAATTTGATGTATCCTTTCCCCCATACTCACAGTAGGCTTGGACCACTCTGCACACCCAAAAATGCATCTTCATCAATAACTCTTAGATATTTGTTTTTATGCAGGTATCTGCAGGGGAAAACACACACATCAGTAATTAGCTGGTAACAATATTTTAGATTCTAAAAGATTGTGCTGTATGGAAATGGTAGGAACTAGAAATATCAGGCCCACTTTCTTCATAAAGAGGTTTATGGAAGGTTTGTTCATTATAATCCTACCAATGCCACCAAACATGGTGGGTTGTCCTTATGATCCCCACTAATGATACCATGTAATAAATGTATCTGTTTTCCTTGCCCCTTAATTTCTGCTCTCGCCAAACACTTCTTAATAAACCCTTATTCCCCTTATAACACACTCATTGGCTGAGTTCACACAACATGCCAATCCGCAGCGGCTATAGTAAACCCTAGAACAAGCCATGGCTTCAAAGGGTGGCTTCGAAGTCATGGCTAAGAAACGCTGACTGGGTTCACACAACACGCTAAGCCACGGTGGTTAGCTGTGGGTTCTAGGGTTAACTGTTCTAGGGTTTGCTGTAGCCACCGTGGCTTACCATGTTGTGCAAACCCAGTCATTCAGTAGTAGGCTTCTAGGTTATTGGCATAGGACAAACATATTTACTTCACAAAACAAATATATCAGTTATTTATTCATTTACACTTGGGCAGCGCAATCCTATGGTCCTTAGACAGCATCTAATAAGGAAGCAGTGCATGAAGGAACTATGAAAAAGCATACACTTATGTTAAAACTGATGTGATTTACAGCACGCTCTTGAGAAAGGAAACTGAAACAGGGGAGCAAGCCGGCTCCTTGTTGATCCTACTACAGGAAACAACATTTGAAAAAAACGTCTATTTACTATTCTTGGACTTACCTGCAATGGTGCTTATGTATCTGTTATAGGAAATTGTGAAATGTGTCTGTTATTGGAAGAATGTTGAAATTATAAATGCACATATTATTATATCTTGTTAATGTTGAAACAGATCTGAGCACAGTGCACTTTGTCCGAGACTTATTGCTGGATAAAATTGGATATCTCTGGATAATTGTTGGATAAAATTGGATATCTTTGGAATGGATGACAAAATTGTGGTTCATTTAGTTTTGATGATGTATGCATTTTTGTGAATACATTGATTTAGTTAGGCAACCACGGTGGTTTTCTCTATAGTGTGATAGTATTTGCCGTGATTCTCCTGAGTTTTGGTTGAAATCAGCTCTCTGGATGTTTTGCACGGTGGGAGGAGTGCAGAGGCGACCTAGGATGCCCATAATCCTCCACGTTTGGAGGGTTATGGGTATCTTCGTAGGATTGTGCCCTAAGCTGTTTACTTATATAGTGGGTTGGATATTACTAATATGCTTTACTTGTTTCTTGCTTAAGTAAGTAGTGTTACTTTATGGAAACAGCTATTGCCATATCCAGGTGTCATTCCCAATCCCAACAATGTTAGATTACATAACACAGTCTTTTTTTAAAAAAATGGATCCAGCTTTAGGCATGCTTAGAGTAGACCCATTAATTTCAATGAGTGTACTCCAAATATGACTAAATCTAGATGCAACCCCCACACACACACACAAATTACACAACATTTAAACAATCTTTTTCCTCAGTATGCATTGATTCTCCAAAGGGCTCATGAGAAAACATCCAATGAAGACTTTAAATGAGTGCATAATCTTCAGTCTATCTGTCAATCAAGGCAAGCAACAGATGGAGTCTGAGCTTTCTTTTCATCTCTCTGATGAACATTAAAAATTAGCAAAATGAAGTAAAATCTTAGGGATCATCTGAAAACTTGCCAGTTCATTACCACAGTGTTTCTATAACACTTGGCATCTCCCTGTTAGCCCAGCAATATCATCCCCCTTACCAATAGCTTTTGGGGTTGGTCAACTGGTGCTTAGGAAGCCATGCCACAGGACTACTGGAAATTCTACACCTACCACTGTGGCAAATCA
The DNA here is from genome assembly GCA_021292165.1 of Shinisaurus crocodilurus. Taxonomy (NCBI): domain Eukaryota; kingdom Metazoa; phylum Chordata; class Lepidosauria; order Squamata; family Shinisauridae; genus Shinisaurus; species Shinisaurus crocodilurus. The sequence goes on along the minus strand of CM037876.1, from coordinate 282,634,188 downwards.
GGGAAATCTTCCATATTTGCACCACTTTGCCCCAGCTATACAATAAGGAAATTCTATAATCAGTTCTCTCCAAGAGGATTCTGGCTTAAAATATGGGATTCCTACATTTATTTATTTATTTATTTATTATATTTATACCCCGCCTTTTTTCCTGCAAGGAACCCAAGGCAGCTTACATAATCCTCCTCCTCCTCTACATTTTATCCTCACAACAACAACCCTGTGAGGTAGGTTAGGCTGAGAGTCAGTGACTGGCCCAAAGTCACCCAGTGAGTTTCATGGCCAAGCGGGGAATAGAACCCAGATCTCCTGAGTCCCAGTCCAACATTCTAACCACTACGCCACACTAAGCCAAGGCAATGTAGCTCAGCTTCTTGGAAAAAGAGCCAAGCGCAATCCCATGCTGGCCGGGGGCATGCTGGGAGTTGTAGGACTTTTTTTGTCTAAGCATGCATAGGATTGTGCCCTAAGAAAGCAATCCTGTGGCCCCTAGATATCATTTGGGGGCCATAGGATACTTCAGATTCCCAGATCCAAGGTCAGAAACAGAGCTCTGACCTTGGAGCTGGGAATACGCACTCCAACCCCCTCCCCCGCCTTGCAGCCAGCATGGAAAGAACCACACTGGCTGCCTCTCCGAGGTCAGGAATTCAACCCCGGAGAGGGCTTAAAGGGGGAATTCCAGGGGGATGGTAGGAGACTGCAGAGGTCAGGATACAAGCTATCCTGTCTTCTGCAGCCTCCTTCTTTCCCCTCTGAAGCACCCGAGCTAGACAGCTGAAAACAGTGTCTAGAGAAAATGCAGAGCGGGAGGTGCGGGGAGGTGGATTGCCTCTTGCTCTGCATAGGATGTTCGTAAGCTTCCGAGTCCGGGGGCTTATGAGCTTTGAGATAAAATAAACCTATGTTATCTTTGAGCCTTCCTAAATGGGAGACAAAAGTGCCAGGCAATTAGTAATTCATGATTAGCTCATGATTACTTTCAGCTTATAAGAAAGAAATTCCAGACAAAAGGTGCCAGTTTTTGCACTTGAGGCACCAAGGGGTCAGTCACCTGTCAATGCCCCTATTAGATTTAGAGTGACCAAATACTCACAGAATCATCAATAGGCTAATCATAAAAACAGGAATGCAATCAGATAAAGTAACAATGGGATAAAGTAACAGATCATACATAAATACAAGAGATATGTTTTGAGAACACACACTCACAGGACAGCATGGAGCCAAAGACATAATTTGTGTGGCACAAATACACTTGTAATATATCATGCGATTCTGGAATGCTTTTATATGTATGTTATATGATCTATCTTATTAAGAAGTTTGGATTTTAGCAATATTGTTTAGATGTAGGTGATTTTGAAATAAATATATATCCTCAGGAATGTATCTTAATGGGACATAAATAAATGAAGTAAAAATAATCTAGACATGTTTAAGGGCAAACAAAAAGTATATAAAGGAGTTCCAGTATCAGATACCACTATGAATCCCTTATTTTATGGCATTAATATTGTTTTTCAGCTCATCTCCCTCTTACTTCTCTCCAAATTCTATTCTGCACACACCAACTGCATGGGGCACCCTCAAATGTATTCTCGGCTCATCTCTACTATCAATACTCGTGTCTCTTTCTCCTCCTTGAGTCAACAATATTTTGCCGATTCACTCTGCATCATCAAGCCTTGACCTGAAGGGTTTCATTCTCCATTTAAACTACTTAGGGGTTGAGGTGGGCTGCCTGTGGCTTACGCTGGCTCAGCTTGTCTGAGCGTGGAAAGCTAAGCAGGGTCAGGCCTGGTTATTACTTGGATGGGAGACCCCTCCTCTAGTTTCCTGCATTGAGCAGGGGGTTGGACTCGATAGCCTTGTTAGGCTCCTTCCAACTCTATGAAATCTACCCAGTGGCTTCCTGTATGGTGACTCCAAAATGACGGAGCTAGAGAAAGGTACCATGTAATTTATAAACGCCCTGTCATTGGTGATGCTAGTATTCTCCATAATAAATTATCATTCTCAGCCAATCTGTAAATCTTACCATGGTGTCATCAGTTGTTAATGTCCCATCATGATAGTTGTTAACTATCAAAACATGTTTATTTTAGCAGGCCTTTACTTGTTGTAATTTCTGGAACAGTCTCACCTTCATTGTTGTTAAATATAGTTTCAATGGACTTTAATTTTTGGGGGTAACGATTTAAAGAATTATTTTCTTGTACTTGTGTGCTTTAAGTATATCTTTAAACATTAACAATCAACTTACATAAAAAATGTGTGTGGCATTCTGTAATCAATCAGTTGGCTGCACATCCTGGGGCACACCACTCCACCTGAACTGCTTTGCTCTATTTTCACATGCAGAGTCAGAGTGGCCCTGCCTCTGTGGAGTTACGGGGTTCCAGTCTCCATCAACTAATCACACAGATTAATCAATTAAAGTGTGCAATGTGTGCAACTGTTGAAGAATGGATAAGAAGAAGGTTTCCCTACTTAAAAGATTTGATCCCCCCCTCCAAGTCTTTACTATATTTACAATCATTACTATCATATACCAGCTCAATTCTTTACGATCATTACAACTTGCAGAAAGTTGTAAGCTGTTCCACCTGCCAATACCTATACATGGGAGCCAGGCAACTGAGAAGACTTAGGGCCAAACAAGATAATACAATAAGGGTGCAGTCCCATGCATGTTTAGACAGAAAAAAGGCCTACAATTCCCAGCATGCCCCAGCCTTTTTTCTGTCTAAACATGCATAGGATTGCACCCTAAATGCATGGTTGCATTTAACGTACCTAGTTTTTTCTTTCATAACAGCTGTGAGACAGGGATCTGTTCAAAATCACCCCACCCCCAAACTGCTATTCTCTCCAGGAGGGAAACTGCCATGGGCACCAATGACAGCTTGTGTCTCCAGCACAAATAGCAGCTGAGGTGGGGGGGACTGTTGTCAGGATTCCAGTGTGGGGTAAAGGATTAATCTCTTCATTATCTATACACTGTTGTTCTGATCCTGACTGCCCCACCCTTGTCCCAGGGCTATCATCATTATAGTAAAAGCAAGATGCATTAAAGACGTACACGCATTTAACATTGTCTGGTTTGGCCCTTAGTTCCACTCTTTTTGGCGGAGTGTTCCCCTTAAACTGGCAGCAAGGACATCATCCAAATTCTGCTACATAAGTACAAAAATAAATTGAAAAGGAGCTCTGAAATTGAGACAGATTATCCTTTCTCTCTGCTTTTCTAAATCTTACAACAGGTGCTAACAGTCTGAAAAGGCGCCAGCATTGTTTTGTGTCTTTGATCTGAGGAACCTATTATTTTTATTCTAGGGGGACTGAATAGCTTAAAATAGCCTTCTATAATAAAAGCCTTTTACTTTGTGGTTAGAAGTTCAGACCCGTTTGGTACTGGAGAACAAGAGTATCAGCTGCCCACATCTTCCACAATGCTTTGATGGACTACCCAGGATGTGGTAGTGGGTTCCCTCCTATTTTCACAAGAAAATACAACAAACTGAAAGGTCTTAATTATTAATATTTCAATTATGTGCCAAAAGCTTCATGTTGAGAAGAATGTCTTGCTATTTTTTTTTAAGAATGCTTTTTTCTTCAGTGATATATTCAAATATTTTAGGAAATCCATGAGTGGGCACCACTGGGTATTTTAAATATCAACATGGCCAAAGTCTACAAAGAACTTAATGGCTTTGCAGCAATGGCACCCATTTATTTGTTGTCGCTTTTCAGATATTTTTTAGTAATGTTTCCCTGCCTCATTAGTATGTATGACCGTAACAATCACAGGTTCAATAAAACTATGAGCATGTAAGTTTTTAAACACAAAATTAATTTAAACACAGCCAAATCGATGCCTGTCTTTCTGAGAGAATTGAGCAAAAGGAGCAAAAGTCTAAAGCCAGCTGCAACCTCCCTGCACCCTGGAAAAAAAACACACACCAACTTGTTCCGCTGTAGCTCTATCAGCAAGGATTGAGCATCTTGAGATTTTGGAGCTCTACGCTCTACAAGTGAGCCTTTTAGGTTTGGAAGGCCTACTTGTAGAGCTCCATCATCATCATCATCATCATCATCATCATCATCATCATCATCATCATCATCATTTTATGGAGCTCCTTTTTCTTTTTTTTAAACAGGCTTGGAACTGTTTAATCTGTTACCTTTGGAATGTAATGACATTCTCCTATTTGTTACCTGGCAGAGCATAAAATAGTGGCAAGAACCCACCAGGTTGCAGTAGTACAAGTCAAATAACAGAGCAGTCCAAGATTAACATTATAGCCTCTCTCAGGTAGAAGCCACTAATCAGAGGCTGAAAATCCAAGCCATGAGTAAGCCAAAAACGTGGTAAATTGTACTAAATCATCAGAGCTAAAACTTTATGCCAAAATGAAAGTAGAGCTGGGATAGACCAAGAGAGCAACAGAAATCTTCCTAAAACCTTCCACGAGAAGAGAACTTGATGTCAGAGCAGAGAAACCAAGCTTCGAAGCAGAAATGATACAAAGGCTAAGGCCAAGAAGCAAAAACTGGATGGCTCAGAGGAAGAGGCAGAAAGCTGCTATAACCTAATAGCAGCTGTGCTTTTTTGCTAATACAATATATGCATGATAATAACCAAAACTGTACAGAATATCTGAGCATCAAGAGGGAGTGGGAAATATTTACCAGTTTTGGTATAAGTCATGAGACTGAGTTTAGAGTTTCTTCTGGGGTGTGTGGAAGAAATATTTAAGAACAAAATGTATGGATACTGAGTAGCCTCTGTCAAAAGGGAACAGATGGATGGGGAAATCTTTCAGAATGGTTTGTCAATGGAAAAGTCTAATTCATATGTTTGCTTCTCACTTAAAAAACAAGCTACTCTTTCTTTAGTGTTCTTAGCTCCCTAGCTTTCATCTTTCCACTTCACTTTAAAGCACTTGGTTTAAGCAACAACCAAACCAAGCAAGCTGCTAGTGTTACACTTTCAAAAATAAATTTCACTGTCTTAATTATTTTAGACTCTATTACTAAAAATACTAAAACAGTTTGTTTTAATTCTGAGTCTCTGAGCCAAGAAAGCTAATCAAAATTCACACTGGAATTACTTGGCATTACCTTGTTTTTAAACATTTCTAGCAAATCGTGAGACACCAAAAAAAGAACTTGAAAAGCACACACTGTGGCTGTTGGCTAGAACCAATGTTTGCTCTCTCCTCATAAAAATAATTCAATTTAAAGAAAATTTGTTAGTCCTGTCATTCATAGGTTTCACTGAAGCTGAGAAGCATCAAGTGCCAAATGTAGTTTATTTTTCTGAAAGGAAATATAGGGTGTAATCCCATATGATCATTTTAGAGTGAATCATATGTAAAATGTCTCCTTTCTAAGCAGGTGTCACTCATGACATGCTACTCTGTAATTCAGGAGTTCATTATAAGATAACAGAAAGCAGGATACCTGTGGGGTTCAATTTTTAAATGCCCATTTATAGTTATTCAGTTGGATCCAGACTCAGTCATACTTAGAGTGGCCCCATTGAAATCAATGGGACTTTTCCAATTCACACTTGTCTGGACTAAGGCCCAGTTCACACACAATGATAAACCAGGGTTCTGGAACAACCAGATGCGGTGTTAGGCAGCGGCCCACTGGGGCTGGGGCCCCGAATCTTTCATTTGGAGTCCCAAATCTCTGGGAGGCCATCTGCCCCATCACCCTGCTGTCCATGGGCACTTGCTGAAATAAAGGTACAGGGGCCCTGATTATCTCTGTTGCATCTGAATCTGATCCCCCTGGCTTTTTGCCCACTTGTGCTTCACTTGCTGCTGCCTCCCCACCTTGAATCTTTCTGCCTGAGGTTTTTCTATTTTGTTTTTAAAATCAAATGCCCTCCTCTCCGCTGTCCATACATCCCATTTTACAAATAGGGGTGTCCTTGGGAGACAACAGGGTCCTTTTAAGACACACACACACACACACACACCTTATGCAAATTTGTGCATTTTCTTTTCTCCTGTGGGCCTGAGCCCAGGATGACTAGCACTGCCCCTGGGAAGAACCCTGGGTTATAATTTATAAGTAGTTTGCTCATGCACACTCCCTGAGCACTCCTGCTGCAACTGGGAGCGGCTAACAAACCACAGGCCTTCTGTCTGTAGTTAGCTTACTGTGACATGTGGACTAGGATCTCTGCCTTGTCTCTCCCCTGACAAGTCAGAGTCGTAAGTCAACAACACTGCCTTGTTCAAGACAAGCCTGAATTCTTTAGAATTCCTGCTTATTGTTGCATGTGAACAGTGACTAAGTCTGTCTCCAATCCAATGCTTTTAAGTTAAATGCTTAACTGCCATGCAGATCAATGGCTCTAGGTGCAATTAACACCCCCCACACACAAAGATTGGTCCTTGAAAAGACTAAAAATGCTACTGCACGTTAGCTTCAGCAGATTCAGGACATAAACCAGAAAAAGTTAGTCATCGTGATCAAATTCCATTGAAAGCAAAGACTGACCATCATGACAACTAATTGAGTTCAATGGAAATTAGCCATGTTAAACTTTTGCTGGGTTGTTCCTTAAAGGTGCATGAAGGGACTCCCAATATTATGTTTTTCTTTTGTGCAGAAATCTGGCGTGTGTGGTTCTAAAAATGTCTGGATGACATGGCAAATTTTGATCCTGCTCCAGAAAATTCCAAAAATGTTCATTTACACTGTATGTAAATGAGGAATGATTCTTACAGTGTAGGGGGGGGGTTATCTTGTGGGACTACAGCAGGAACCCAAGTGCCCACACATACAAAGAAGAAAGTCAACTGCATAGCAAATGGCGATTCATTGCTTATTTGTCTGGCATGATTTTCTAAGAGCTGAAGTGCAATTAGCCTGAGCAGTTGATTTAACACTTTAGCTAAAGCGAGGCAGCCAGCAACCTGCTCAGGTTAAAGCCACAAGAGTGATCAAGCCTTGAGAACCTCCTGTTAAAAGGAGATTATACTTTGTTTCTACAGGTGCCACAAAGAACAAGCTTGGACAAACATCACTACTGTTTTGAAAACCCAAGTAACTCATGGTGAGCATAGTCAGATTTTCAGATGTGTGGCAGTTTTGTTTCAAGCAGCATGGAATGAAGTTCCAAGATGTTTAATTCCAGCAATGTAGAAGGATTTAGAAAGTCCTGAAAAAGTCTGGACAGGAGCTATTTTTGGAGAAAGTAATGTATGTCTATGATTTTACCTTTCTGGGCCTGGATAACTGTAATCTATTAATTCAGAAGCAATCAAATATTGTGGCTATTAACTCATACCTCCTAAAAGTCCCTACCTGCCAATGATATGTGTGTTCCTTCCCCAAACTATCATTTCCCATAATAGGGAACTTGTTATTCTTGAAGAATATATAAAAGGCTTTTTGACCAAGGCATTTCAAAAACAATAAGCTCTTTTTTCCCTTTTTGTTTTTTGAAATTGAAATGTATTTTTCTTTTTTGGAAATTCTGTATAAATGTATATGTATCTGGAGAAAACTGTTGGTGTTTGTGAAAAACAGTAGTCTCTGTGCTAGCCTGCTTCCAGTTGAAGCACGTGGCATGCCACACACAGCAGCAGAGATTTTCCCCCAAACCACGCAGCAGTGTCCAGCTCTCCCAGTTGCAGATTAATCCAGGACTCAGGAACTACTCTGTAGACACACACAAGCAGATCTATTCTACCTGTTTACTGTATTTACTTATTCAAAGCAATCACTACAGAGTATGCATTCCATATACACAGTCCATATGCAGAGTACAAAGCATAGCAAGCAAAGTCCAGTGCTGCTATATACATCCAGAAAGGATAAGATCCCGAGGAAGTCCAGTAGAGAGAAGTAATCCAAACTGAGAAGAACAAAGCAGTAACATGGCTGCTGTCTGACCAGCACAACACACGTCATCAGAAATACATCACATGACAAACTGATTCACACAGAACTATTCTCACGCTTCTGAGAGCTACCAAGAATAGCTAGTGTAAACACAGTGAAACCCAGACAGTAAACATTCTGCTTAGCAATGCCAGATAGCAGACCAACTGTACTGTAAATAAAAGATCATAGCATGTTGTTGATTCCACACACCAACAAAAACTCCTTCCCCTGAAAGGCTAAAAAGTAGATACCATATTATCAGGGCAGGATGCAAGGGAGGCCAGTGACTCCTGTGTCCGTGGGGCTCCTTACTCATTGCATCTTTTTGTTTGAGCTTTATGGGAGCTATCCACAATGCTGAACTCCATCCATGGAGCACCCTGGATAGTTCCTATAAAGCTCAAACATAAAGATGCAATGGATAAGGAGCCCCACTGACACAGGAGACAGCAGCCTCCATAGGAGTTGTTTCACCTGCTGAATGTGGGTGGAACGAGGTACACACACTCATGTTTCACATTGATCAGCAACCCATTAGAATGTACCGGAATATCTTTGAAGCATAACACTGGAGCACATAGTATCTGAAGCAGACTATATTGGGCAGGATACAGAGAGCCCTTTACACAAGTGGCACTGCTACTCATGCATTTGGGGTCTCTAGTTCTGTTGATTCACCCCCTGCCATGAATTCACTCCTGTGCATGTTTAGACAGAAAAAAGTCCTACAACTCCCAACATGCCCCAGCCAGCACCACTGACTGAACATGCACAGGATTGCACCCCATGGTCTTAGGCAGGCTACTCTCTCATCTTCAGCTCTCTCATCTGAAATGAGGGGGATAATAACACTGACTTACCTTGCAGGGTTGTTGTAAAGATCACGGCTAGATAATGTATGTATAACACTTGAAAGTGCTATATAAACGTCAAGAATTATTATTTACTTACACCGAATCTAACTTTGTTCCATTGAATGCATGGGCTTCTATCTTTGTAAAACCATTATTGTAGAGTTTTCTGTAAACAAACAAAAACCACACTATTAGTGACTTGTACAATACAATGGTAACTAGTTTTTGTGTTTTCATATACAGTAATACCTTGGATTGCAAGTAACTTGGTTTGAGAGCGTTTTGCAAGACAAGCAAATTTTTAAATATTTATTTATTTATTTTTTACTTGATATACAAGCGACGTCTTGCAATACAAGTACTGTAGTACGGCTTAAATTAAAAATCTCTGTACAAGTTTTTTTGGGGGGATTTCGTTTTGATATAAGGGTGTTTTGGATTACAAGCACATTTCCGGAACTAATTATGCTCTCAATCCAAGGCATGACTGTACAGCTTGAGAAGTTTCCTTCTAATTATTCTGCAGAAAGCTTCAAAAGCTGACTGTGATGAAACTGCCTTTACCTGACATTGGAAAGCCAATGAAAGATTGGACAAACATCCTACATGAGGCAGTGCTGAAAAGGCCCTGTTGTGCAGTGCTTCACAGTGAGTGCTCCGTTCATGAAATGACATTCTGCTATGGGGAGAGGAATACCATTACTGGTGTTCTTCACTTTTTAATGTTAGATGAGCATTCCTGCAGTGGAATACTACAGCAGGGAAGTGGTCAGTCTCTGTTTAATTTTGTTAAGTCATTAAATAATGATGGCAAGTAGTAGAAGAAGAATTATGTTGCTTGTCACCATTGATTTCATTGGGAATATCCAATAAGTGGCCATGACATTCATGCAACAGTATTCCTCAAAATACAACCTGGCATCCTCGGGCCCTAGCACCATGGCAAGGCCTACTTTCTTTGACATCTATACTGCCTTTTCCATTGGGTGGCTACCAGCCACTGTTTAAAATTTCCTATAGTGGCCCATAGCAAGCTTAGGGGCACTGCAAGAAATTAAAATAGAAGCCTCCCACTGAGGGGTGCCATTTTAATTTCCTGCTATGGTATGTTCGGTGTTCCATGACACGGCCAGCCCAAGATATATTGTTGTTGCCTCATGTGAAGAACAAGATAGTGTCCCTTCCATTCTATGTAAAAAAAGCCAACTAGACTGACAGATGAATCTGTCTTCAACACTGATGGTGGGACAGTGTCCTCCACTGCACCTGAAGGCAGCAGGCTGGGTGGTGGTGGTGCAGAGTACGCTGCACAGTACACATCTCTCTCCTCCAACAATTTGCTGCCACCTCCTAGCATCTGCTGCCTGAGGCGACTGCCTCACTCTGCCTAATGATAGGGCTGGCCCTGCTCCATGACATCGTGGGAAATTTAAAATTGCAGCTTGTAGTCACTTGTTGCTGCTGCCAGGTAAGCCTGTGGCAAGGGGGTTTGGCACCAATATAACAGTTGCCCATGGGGAGTCCTTTGCAAAAGGCTCCCTCAAACCTGGAGCTGGCCCTGTCTTCAGTACTGTAAAAATGAGATATCTGCAACAGAAAGCCTGGAAATAACTTACTAATCAATAACTGAAGGATCAGGTTCGTAGTTTGGGGGTGCTCTTGGATCCACAGCTGTCACTCGAGGCACAGGTGAACTCGGTGGCACGGAGCACCTTTTATCAGCTTAGGCTGATATACCAACTACGTCCTTATCTGGAGTGGACAGAGATAGCCTAGCTACAGTTATCCATGCTCTGGTAACCTCTCGTTTGGATTACTGCAATGCGTTATACATGGGGCTGCCTTTGAAAACGGTTCGGAAACTTCAGCTGGTCCAAAATAGGGCAGCGAGATTGTTAATGGGGACTGGCCGACATGAACATATTATGCCAGTGCTTTCTCATCTGCACTGGCTGCCAGTCTGTTTCTGGGCCCGATTCAAAGTGCTTGTACTTACATTCAAAGCCCTAAACGGCTTGGGGCCAGGGTATCTGACGGATTGTTTCCTCCCATATGTACCTGCCCGGACACTAAGATCTTCCTCAGAGGTCCTTCTCTGAGAGCCCCTGCCAAAGGAAGTGAGGCAGGTGGCTACCGGGAGGAGGGCCTTTTCTGCTGTGGCACCCCGGTTGTGGAATGAGCTCCCCAAAGAGGCTCGCCTGGCGCCTACTTTGTACTCTTTCCGGCGCCAGGTGAAGATCTTTCTATTCTCCCAGGCATTTTAATCATCTTAATTATTTTAATCTTGTAGCTGTTTTTAACTCTGCTGCTAGCTCTGCTGTTTGTTTTTAATCTGTGGTTTTAAATTTTATATTTATTTTATATTTGTAAACCGCCCAGAGAGCTTTGGCTATTGGGCGGTATAAAAATGTATTAAATAAATAAACAAACTGCACATTTATTGCACTAAAAATAATAATAATCCGGAAAGACCCATGAACACAGAGCGAATAAAACATAGTTAAAATAGAGACATAATCAAATGCATCTGAACTTTTCCAGTTAGTATCACTCGTCTGTGTATATTTTCTTTTGATACATGGTCAAAGCAGGGAGCAGAATAGACCAGACTAGGCCTGAGGCAAACGTCCAGATTCTGCAGGCCATCTTATCTAGGGCTGCACGGAATATTCACTGATGTAGATATTAAGCTTAAAATTTACCTTTTTTATGTTTCATGAAAACTTTTGCCAGCTGCAAACAGCAGCAGCCCTGCCCCCACAAGGCAAATTTGGAATATGTTTTGGGCTCAAAAATCTAGATGGGTGATCTTTTGGCACAGCCCTGGACAAGGGGAGCTGCAGAATCTTGAACATATATAAGAAACTGGAAGACTAGAAAGAAGAGTAATACTTTTACAGGCATCCAATTGAAGGTGGGAGGAATGCGGCCGATAGGATTGCGGCTGCGCTCCGCTTGCCCTCCAAATAATTCAGACACCTGATATCAGCCATCTAAATTTTTTACCCCTCCTCATGAGGAGGAGAGGCTGAGGCACCGCCTGGATTCAGTGGAAGACCGTGGTGCCTTACTCCTCCCCTCCCCGCCCCACCCCTGGGAATGCCCCCCTGGAACCGGAAGTCGGTCTTCCGTCTCCAGTTCCCAGCTGGCATGGAAAGAACCACACCGGCTGGGGGGGGGGCGCTCCACAGGCGGACTCCCCGCTGCGACTTCAGAAGAGATTTCTGAGGTTGCAGTGGGGAGTCGGACCTATCCTATGCCCCCCCCAAGCAAGGTCAGAGGGGCATAGGATTGCACCCTTCGTAGGGTAACTCAAAGTTCAAAAAAATAGTGAGCAAGCTTTTGAGTTCTTCATAACTCTTTATCACCATCTGCCTGATGAAGAGTTCTGGAGAACTCTAAAGCTTGCACACTATTTTGGTACCCCTGAGTTAGCCTAATAAAGGTATTAACCTAATATAGGTTTTGGATTTTTTTTCTTATGTCCAAAAGGGCTACCTTTGCTTTTAGAAAGAAGTGCACTGCAATAGTCAATACAACAAAGGATCAAATAATTAACTAACTGTAACACTGCAAACCTATGCAAGTTTACACAGATGTAAGCTCCATTCAGGTCAATGTAACCTATTCCCAGGTAGGTGTGTATTGCATTAAAGCCTAGAAATGGTAACAAAGCACAAAATTTAAAAATGTTTATTCAAATAATACATTTATGGAAACCTAGGTTTTCATTGTGGATAAAAAGCGTCAGAGTTTCCTGCACTACACACACACACACCTACCTCCACAAGTGTAAACAAGTATAATCCCAGCTGGGGGCTGGGAAATGCAAAATGTACATAGTTACTCTGATGGCTCCTGACGCCCCAGAGTCTCCCATGGCCGATGCCACAGCTATTTGTATGCAAATGCAGCAAAGAGCCACCCCTCCCCTGCCTGGCCCAGATGAAGTTCATCCTGATTGGCTAAAGACACCTGGGCTACTGAAAGGAGGGGTGGGGGAAAGAATCTATACTGCTGCTGTGGCTTTTGAGTTTTGTTGTTGTCTGCACGCTTTCGCGGGAGTAGGGCTTTTGGCTGAGGCAGGCTCTAAAGAAGACCAACCCCCAGGTAAAAGGAGTAAGGGCCTGGGTATTTATATAGTAAACTACTAAAGGAACTAGCTTTTGTTATTTTGTAGCTCTACTGTATATACTAAAGTGTCTCCCCACCTTTCTCCCTCTTCCCTCATTCCCCACTTTTTATTGTAATCTGTTTACCTTAAATAAACTCTCCTGGTTTTACCCCACACGGTGTGTGTGGTTCCTCTGTGGTTCAGCGCTAAATCCAGTGTATAGACAAGGGCAAGGCCCTGAGAGAATCAGTGTCAAGACGGCAGAGCTAAGGCTGGCAGTTTTGCACCTTTGATCTCTGGTCTTGAGAAAAGTACCGGTTGGCAGTCCTTCACATTCATATTATATCATTAACACCTTTTCGTATATAACTCCTGGTATATTACATTCTCCATCCACTTCGCAAATAAATAATCACGGCTATATTTTTTAGATAAGCATGCAGCAGATATTTCAAGATATTTCACAATGGATAAAACAAAGAGAAAAAGACTTGTGGCGGACCAACATACAGTATAAGGGATTCATTGCATAGCCCATGGAATGCATTCGCAGGAACTGAACTCATGTATGGGTTATCAGCAATTTCACTGTGGAAAAGATGGAAAAATAAAATACGATTAAATGTTAATGTAACTATATGCAATTAGATCGGTGCAATGTACTCTGCATGGGACTGCACTGGATAACTGAAAATTTCAACTGGTGCAGAACTATGATTATTGGGTAGATAAAGATAAATAATGGAAAGAGTATCATACCAGCACTTCTGATTATTATTATTATTATCATTATTATTATTAGTCATTGTCATCTTGGCCAGTTCAAAGTTCTGGTTTCGATGAACAAAGTCCTTAGGAGCCACTATCCCAAAGAGTCCATCTCCTCCCCAAAGTTTCATCACAAGTTCCTAGAACTTTCAAAGGATGGACCTCTTAATACTATTTATGTGACAAGTTAGAGTATCCAGCACATGTAGAGGGGCTCTTTCGGAAGCTGTGGGTGGAATTAGACATTAGTTTTTCTTGTAAACTGCCCAGGGAGCCTTTTGGCTGATGGGCGGTAAATAAATATATTAAATAAATAAATAAATAAATAAGGACAGATGCAAGGTTGCCACCAAAAACAACCATCATCCTTTCTCTCCTGCTCCGTCCTCCATTATGTCTAGTGCAGTGGCAGGCAACTACCAGGGGCCTGGAGGCCAATTACTGCCCTCAGAACACACTGGGGGGCTACACTGCTGCCATCGCTGAATTTGCTACTGAAATTTGGTAGTGCAGCAGTAAAAAACGGGTGCTTTCTCTTCAAAACAAGTCCTTTTTTTGCTGCTCTGCTGCTGAATTTTGGCAGCAAATTTGGAGGTGGTGGGGCTCCCAACTCTAGTCTGGTGCTACACAACACAAGATATGGCATCATAGTACCATAGGTTTTCCCTGCCCCACCATAGTTTCCAAAGGGGTAGCCATGTCAGGAACCCTTCATTTCCATGTCTGTCTGGAGGCATGTACACATGCAAGTTCCCATATGTGTGTGAATGAGAACACTTGGCAATACGCTGCTGAGTACAGTTTATTCCAATATTGGTTTGGGATGGTACATACTTACAGCAAAATGTTCAAATCTGCCGAGTTAATTTTGGTGAGGTCAGGAAAAACTCTGAGTCCAGTGTTCAAAATCACACTAAAATAAAAGGGAAAAAAGTGAACCATTTTATTGTACTGTACCCAGAGACTGGCATGAATAAACAAGCTGTCCCAGGTATCTGCTAATCAAATGTACACAGCTTTGCAGACTATTACATAAACAAACAAACAAACAATAAAATAACAATGTAACAATAATTCATATTTTAAAATAAATTAAAATATTAAAAAATACACACACCCAAGTGCCATCAGCATGCACAGTGCTTTCCAGAATACAAGACAGGCCCCTGCCGCAAGCATCTTACAATCTAAAGTTCTTACTGGCACATCTGCCTACACGCACTGGGGAGCATCAGTTTGATTTTAGCAGTGTGCCTTGAAAGTTACTCTCCCTGACAGGAGTCCTGGTAATCTTGACTCACTTTGAATTTTCTTGTGTACATTGAAGTGTGTCAATCAGAGTTGTTGCCTAAGGGAGGGTTGCCAAGTGATCAGAAAAAGAGACCGCCATCTGCTCTTGTGCTTTGAACAGCAGCTTGACCAGCAGGTAAAAATAATTATTTTCAAATGTTTCTCTAACCTATCCCAGTTTTCCATGGGCTTTTCAAGTGTTAACAAAATATCATCTGCAAAAAGGTTTATCTTACACTTAGTCTTTATCCCCATCCCCTGTAAATTTCCCTCCTGCCTAACAGCGTTCGCTAACAAATCCATAACTAACACAAATAATACAGGGGAAAGGGGACAACCCTGTCTAGTTCCCCAGCCTAGGCTTATCGGTTCTGTGATTCCATCGTTTACAACTACTGACGTAACATTTTGAGCATATAATTGATTAATAACTCCTTTAAACTTCTCGCCAAACCCCATAGTTTTTATTATCAACTTTAATGCTAGCCATTCCACACAATCAAAGGCTTTAAAAATATCTAATGCAAAAACCCCTGCTTTCAAATCATTTTTCCTTATTAAATATATTATATTTAGTACCCTTCTAGTTAAGTCCGCCATTTGTCTTCCTTGAATAAAACCGCATTGATCTAGCGCTACATATTTACTTACAAAACTATTCATTCTTCTCGCTAGTATCGCTGACTAATTAATGATATTGGTCTATAAGAACCTGGTTCTGATAAATCCTTCCTTGGTTTCAGGATTAAAATAGTCAAAGACCTCCTGTAAAGCTCCCGCAAACTACCATGAATGAAGAATCACAAGCACACAATAAATGCCTCATGTAGAGAAGCCCCCAAACTACCTGTAATAAATATTGCAACAAACAAATCAGCTGAATTCAGTAGGGTGCCAAACCTCCAATACCTTCACCTTGATTTCCAAAACCTGCTCTTTACAGAGCAGGCTCCAGAATGTCTTAAGCTCAGGATGGGGCTTAACTTTCTTCTGTGAATTCTCTTAACAGCCAAACGGTGCCCTGCATGGAGTCAGCAGCTGATGTACATTTTGGGGTTGGTCAGCCTGGAGTGCATGCGGGAGGTGAACCTAGGCATAAGCAAGTGAGTGCCAAAATATAGCGTATAGTGAGCTGGGGAGGCTGGCGACTCCAGTGTCAGTGGGTCTCCTCATCCATTCCAGCTTTTATTCTGAGCTTTGTAGGGGCTCTCCATGGTGGTGGACCTATTTTGGGGACGGAGAACAGCACCATGGATAGCTCCTACAAAGCTCAGAATAAGAGCTGGAATGGATGAGGAGAGCCTCACTGACACTGGAGTCGCCAGCCTGCGCTGCCGCTACTTCCACCACGGAGGCAGCTACTGATTCCGAGCAACCTCTGCTCTGCCTGACCTTTGCTGCTGTGAACCAAGGTGTGTGTGTGTGTGTGTGCGCGGGCATTTTTGGATGAAAGACCAAACTGCCCTTGGAAGAAAGTGACCGTAAGGGATGGAGGTGTGGCGATAACAACTTCTACTGCAGCGTTTTAAAGTACCTTTTAACTACCCAGAGGCTCAAATGATATTTGGTCATGTGTGTGTGTGTTTCTATAAAGGAAATGCAGGTAGGGGGCTGCAAAGTTGATCGTCGAAGTAGCACATGGTGGTGGCAGTGGGGTGATTAACACTTTCTCTTTGAAATTTGAAATTTACATTATGTTCTAGTCTTAAAGATAATTTTTAAAAGATGATGTATCGTTGGTATTTGTCTCCAGAGAAATTGGCTAGAATGTATAACGGTGCATCAGATATATGTTGGAAATGTGAACAACTGGAAGGAACCTTTTATCATATGTGGTGGACATGTAAGAAAGCTAAAAAAAAATTGGATAGAAATTCATTTATTAATGCGAAAGATTTTAAAGATTACTTTTCAATTGAAACCAGAGGCTTTTCTATTGGGAATAATGGACAGTCAGCTAGAAGGAAGGTATGGAACTTTATTTTTATACATGACAACGGCAGTGAGATTATTATATGCACAGAAATGGAAAGGTCTAGCAGTGCCTATGGCAGAAGAATGGTTGGTCAAGATGCTGGAGCTGGCAGAGATGGCCAAACTCACATCATTAATCAGAGAAAGGACAACATCCACGTTTATTGTTGAGTGGAAACCTCTAATTGACTTTTTGCAGAGACTGGAAAATAATGGTTTGTTTGTTTGTGGGTTTATGGAATAATAAGTGAATTTGGGACAATGGGAGGAAAGAGATTTCTCATTCGGATTATTGAGTAAGAAAAATTATTGTTACCTATATTTTCTGCAGAAGAAAATCAGAGGTCTATTTTGTTTTGTTAATTGTTATATGTTTGATATTATGTGTTTTGTTTCACATAGAAATAAAATTAAAATTGACCCCCCCAAAAAAACTCTCTCTTTGGGCCGTTTTTACAATCCAAATCCACTCACCCACAAGAGTCCCCCTCTTTGCCCCCATGGGTGCGAAAGCCATTAGTCAACTCCCTCCCCCCCCTGTGCTGCTGCTACAATCAACTTCACAGACACTCTCTGTCTCCATCCCCAAACTGGACACTCCAGGAGGCTGGATAACAACACCACACTGCGCTGCCGAGTTGCCTACTCTCCTCTCTCAGCTCCTCCTCCCAGGAATATGGATAACAACAACAACACTGGGCTACTGACTGACATACCCCATCCTCTCTCAACCACAGTCCTCCCCACACTACAGTACCTGAAGGAGTACCTCCTCAAACATCATTCAGCCTGTATATTACGATTTTCAGAAGAGGGACTTCTCCAAGTACCATCTTTGGGAGAAATACATTATGCACTTTCAAAAGTGAGGGCCTTCTCTGTGGTGATGCTCCAACTTTGGAACTCCCTCCCAAAGAAGATACCATTGGCACTGACCTTGCTTTCTTTTTGGTGCCAAATCAAAATATTCCTTTTTGCCCAGGTATTTTTTTTAATGACTCATTGGTTTTATTTATTTTTATTTTATTCATTATATTTATACCCCGCCTTTTTTCCTGCAATGAACCCAAGGCGGCTTACATAATCCTCCTCCTCCTCTCCATTTTATCTTCACAACAACCCTGTGAGGTAGGTTAGGCTGAGAGTCAGTGACTGGCCCAAGGTCACCCAGTGAGTTTCATGGCCAATTGGGGACTAGAACCCGGATCTCCCGAGTCCCAGTCCAACACTCTCATCACTACGCCACACTGGTTTGTTGAATCATTTTATAGCTCAGTCATAGAGCACACGCTTTGCATGCAAAAGCTCCCATGATCAATTCCTGGCATCTCCAGATAGGGCTGGAAAAGATTACAGTCTAAAATCCTGAAGAGCTGCTGCTAGATAGCAGGGTCAGCTCCAGAAGGTGCCATGGAATGGCATTTGCCAAAGCCCCAAGCCCAGCAAAGGGCCCACTGCCCTAATAGCACTACCACTCTCACTTTGCAATCAACAATACCCAAAAAGCTCAGATGCAACATAAGAGAATCCCTGCTTTTCATGTTCCAAGTTAAGGAGGACCACTGAGACTGCCATGCTCAAAGGCCCTCAAAATCCTAGAACCAGCCAGTAGAGTAGACAATATTGAGCTAGATGGAACAATAGTCTGACTCAGTATAAGGCAGCTTCCTATAGTGATTTGACATTGCTGTACTGATTTTTGTCCCTATCATTTGCTGAATTGGGTTTTCCAGAGAAGGTCCTTCCACAATTCGTCTACATTTTGAAATGTTGGAGGGTAGGACATTATGAGTAAGGAAGCAATCAGGAGGAAAAGGAATGTCATATTTGTAGCAGCTCAAATTCTACCAGGATAACAGTTTCCAAGGATTTTGTATAAAGTACTTACAGGTATTTTAGCAGTGGGAGATTCATAAAGGCTTCAGGATCTATGTATCCCAGATTTCTAGCATTTCGAATATCTCTGTTCAAAATATAAACACATTTCCGCAAAAGCATTACTATTTGCGTTCTTTTACACCTCACAGTAAATATACACACACAAGATTCTGAGAAACATGAATCCTTTCTTATGAATGCGCCCCATGGGGCTTATGGCCTGCTAGGAAATGTTCTGTCCAAGTGTAACAAACTGATCTCACTCAAAAAGAACAGGCCATATTTTCCTGTGTAGTATGATAGCATTATCATCTGACCAGATTGGTCTGGACCCTAATACAATTATGCAATGGAGAAGAAAAACAACTTTGGCTTGCTTGTCCTTATATATTGTGATTAAAAATTGTAAGTTCTTTACCTTTGTGATTAAAAATCGTAAGTTCTTTAAAGGCACAATCCTATGCATGTTTCAACAGAAAAAATGTCCTACAACTCCCAGCACACCCCAGCCAGCCATGCTGGCTGTGGCATGCTGGGAGTTGTAAGACATTTTTCTGTCCAAACATGCATAGGATTGCGCCCTAAATGTTTTAAGATCAGACATAAAAGAATCCAATCAGCATAAGAAGGAATTTACCATGGCTTTGACGGGTGGACAATGTGCAAAAGATTTTAGTTATGAATATGGGTTCATGAAGAAGGAATATTAAATTAATTAACAATAAAAACAAAATATACAGGAGAAGATTATTTAGTATTCCCATGTAGCTGGATTCCTTCTGGCATGGAATGTCATTATCCAGGCAGAGACAGCTAGTTCTGAGCAATGAAAAGCAGTGTTGGTTCATACAGCCAATAGCCCAAGGCTGGCCCAAGATATTTTGCTGCCTGAGGGAAAGAACGAGATGGTGCCCGCTCTCATTCCATGTACAAAAGCCAACTCGATTGGCAGATGAACCTGTCTTTAACATTGATGATGGGGGAGCATCTTCCACTGCACCTGAAGACAGCAAACTAACTTAGGGGGTGCAGAACAGTCCACATGGCACACAGGTTTCTCCTCCAACACTTTGCTGCTGCCACCTCCCAGTATCAGCTACCTAAGGCCACTGCTTCACCCTGCCTAATGGTAGGGCCAGCCCTGCAATAACCCCCTGCATGTGACATTCCATGGGGGGATATTGAGCTGCCAGTGAGTTCATCACCCAGATAAGACCAAGTGGACAATATGTGCTGACAATATGTAATGGAGTCTCTCTCTACATGTCCTTTCTGGAATGGGCATGATTGTGTGAATCATGCATACAGCCCGCATGTGGTAGTGGTAGTTCATACAATCAGCTCTGAATTATACAGTAGCCATGTGTCCTACTTTACATGGGGAAATCCTCTCTTTGAAGGGCTGTCAGAGGACAGTCCTCCATTTGAAGGGCTGTTCAGTCCAAGTACGGTTTAAAGATAAAGAGAACCAGTGGGGTGTAGTGGTAAGAGTGTTGGACTGGGACTCTGGAAATCCGGGTTCTAATCCCCACTTAGCCATGAAGCTCACAGGGTGACTTTGAGCCAATCACTGACTCTCAAACAAACCTACCTCACAAAGTTGTTGTGAGGATAAAATGGAGGGGAGGAAGACCATGTAAACCACCTTGGGTTCCTTGCAAGAGGAAAAAAAGTGTGACATAAATTGGTATGGGTAGATATAATTAATAACAATTTAGTTATAGTTATGTCAAGCACAATTTAGTTATAGTTATGTCAAGCACAAGGAAGACCACAGCAGGCCCCAGAAAGAAGTTGGGTAACCTTGGGTTCTGGGGAAATGAACAGCCTCCACTGGACTGGTGCACAGGATTGCAAATGAAGGCATGAACGGAGGGCGATTGAGATGAGAGCCTGATGAATGAATAGGCAGTTGCTGAGAGTCTTGCAATGATCAGATTAACACACACATGGCCTAAAGGCACAGGAGAGACTTTCCTGAAAAGAACTTTAGAATATGCCCTGCAAGAGGGTGGCCTCCCCCAATAGAAGGATTCAACCAAAAACTTAAAGCTCATCAAGCAAGGAGAACACACCAGGGATGTTGAAGAGTCCTTGGCCTCGAGTCACAAGTCGAGTCACGAGTCTTTGGACCCGAGTCTCGAGTCGAGTCTCAAGTCCAAGGTCCAAAATGGTGACTCGACTCTCGAGTCCCGAGTCACTCCCAAAGCAGCGGCCCATGGAGGGAGCGGGAGGGTCTCCGCGAGAGGAAGAAGAGCTGCCCTTCCTCCCGCGGAGACCCTCCTGCTCCCTCCATGGGCCGCCGCCGCCGCCACTTACCATAGGCGGGTCCTTCCCTCATCCCTGCTCCTGCCGCCGCTGCTGCCGCACCAGGGACGCATTACAAGCCCTCCCTGGGTTTGTAGTTCTCCGCGGTGGCGGCGCGGCCCAATCTCGCTCTTCTGAGCGGCGCGGAGAGTGTTCTCCATGCCGCTCGAGTTGCCGCCGCCGCCTCACCGCCGTCGCTGTCTCCCTCGCCGCCACCTACTCGCAGCCGCCGCCATCGTATGCCACGCCGCCGCCATCGCATGCAGCCGCCCGCGCCGGTCCCGTCATCACTTCCGGCGCGGTGGAAGTGATGCGCCGGGACCCTGCTCCGGCGCGCTGGGCTGCCGCCGCTCTGTTTAAAGCGGCGGCGGCCAACCGCGCCGGAGCAGGGTCCCGGCGCATCACTTCCGCCGCGCCGGAAGTGATGACGGGACTGGCGCGGGCGGCTGCATGCGATGGCGGCGGCAGCGTGATGACGGCGTGGCGTGCGATGGCGGCGGCAGTAGCTGCGAGCGGGTGGCGGTGAGGGAGACAGTGACGACGGTGACGTGAGTGGCGGCGGTGGCGGAGTCCTTGGGCTCAAGTCCCGAGTCGAGTCTCGAGTCCCATTGAAAAAATTGGGACTCAAGTGGGACTCGAGTCAAAGGGGGGACTCAGTCGGACTCGCGAGTCGAGTCGTCGAGTCCGAGTCCCCATCCCTGGAACACACAAAAGGTTTTTCCTGTGACACCCATCAAGGCTACCATAGGCACACAAAGGACAGAGTAATTAATGGTGATTAAAGAACATCAGGGAGACAAGGACAGCCCTTGCCCCTTCCAAGCAGCCAAAGATTCAGAGGAAAAGTATAAGAACTCAAACTTAGCCCATAGCAGTCAGCAAGCAAGAATGCATGCACCTCTTGCTCCCCTCTGCCATGCAGGACCCCTTCCAATGTGGGGTCACAACAACAAGTCAGGTAGCTATGGATTTTTTCCTTTCCTTGCCAGTGTGGGGTGGGGGCCTTCTCCCCCACCTCCTGGCTGTCTTAATAGGCTACTAAGAGCACAGGAATCTTTTCTATCTAGATTACAGAGTATGATTGGAGATGCAGTAGGCACTGTATTTTTCGCTCCATAAGATGCACCCCCCCCCCCCAAAGGAGGGGGAAATGTCTGTGCATCTTATGGAGCGAATGCTGGAAAAAAAACCAAATGATTTCCCCCCCCTACCTTCCTCTGCGTGCCTCCAACCGGTCCAGCGTAAGAGTGGAGGGCTCCTGGGCGGAGCGGGGCAAGGCCGCCCGCTCCCAAAAAACTTTGCTGCGGCGGTGCAGCAGCGGAGGCACCCCCCCGGCAGCAGGGACCCGAGCGGGCGGCCGGCAGAAGAGAGGAGGGCTCCTGCGCGCTCCCAAAAACTTTGCCGCGACGGCGGCACACCCCCCCCAGCAGCAGGGACGTGAGCGGGCGGGCGGTGGAAGAGAGGAGGGCTCCTGCACGCTCCCAAAAACTTTGCTGCGGCGGTGCGGCGGCTGCACCCCCCCCGGCAGCAGGGATGCTAGTGGGCGGGCGGCGGAAGAGAGGGCTCCTGCGCGGAGTGGGACAAGGCCACCCGCTCCCCAAAAAACTTTGCCGCCGCCTCACATCCGGCCTGATCCCGTTGGTGGGGGCGGGCCGATTTCGCTCTTCTGAGCGGCGCGAAGCGTTCTCCGCGCCTCTCAAGCCGCCGCCGCCGATGGAGTCGATGCTGGAGCCACTAAAGCCGCTGCCGCCGCCTCACATCCGGCTGCTTCGGCACGCTGGACCCCCACGCTATGATTTTGGCGGGGGAACCAGGGCAACAGGGCTTAAACAGCCCTGTTGTCCTGGTTTCCCCCCGCCAAAAACATAGCGCGGGGTCCAGCGCGCTGAAGCAGGTCCCATCGCATCACTTCCGCTGCGCCAGAAGTGACGGGACAGGACCAGCGCGTCCGACTAGCCGCGGAGAGCGCAAGCCGGCGAGGAGGCAGGTAGGCCCAGCGTGAAAGCGGTAATGGTTATCAGAAAACAAGGAAAAAAAGATTCATGTGCAAATTATTGGAAAACTAATAGCAAGAGAACAAAATAATATCTCCATAAGTTTATTTATTTATTAATTGCTTTTTTTACCCCTGCATTTCTTAAAAACAATCCAAAACAGGTTATAAAGCAGAATAAAACTCAAATTACAATATCACCCCTCCCATCCCCGCAGCGATATTGTAATTTGTGTTTTATTCTTCTTTATAACCTGTTTTGGATTGTTTTTAAGAAATGCAGGGTTAAAAAAGCAGTTAATAAATAAATAAATAAATGTATGGAGATATTATTTTGTTCTCTTGTCATTAGTTTTCCAATAATCTGCACATGAATCTTTTTTCCTTGTTTTCTTCCTCTAAAAACTAAGTGCGTCTTATGGCCCGGGGCGTCTTATGGAGCGAAAAATACAGTATATTTTGCTGCCTGAATTATTGTGTAAAACATGTAAGACCAGGAACTAAGACACTATACCTGCTCTGTATTCCTTCTTAAATAAACAGCTCTTCTTTCCTTTTGAATGTGTTGTGTCTCAGTTTAGTGTTAGTTTGTCAAGTCCATGTTTAGTGTTAAAGGACGAAGCGCATACTTCACCCAACTGCGTGCATCTTTGCTCCAGCCAGAGATCCCAAACCTTTTGCAATAGGGTGGGGTTAGCCTCTCCCCTTGGAGAGAATCTAAGGCCCAGATTATCTGTCACAAGAAAATGTAATAATAAAGAAACACAAGACAGGATAGAGGGGCCTTGAAGTTGCCCATCAACAGTTAGCACCTGGACAGCAGAATGCATGGGCACATAGATCACCTGATCATAGTCTTCCCCCACTGTGGTGATATGTACTGTATTTCTATTTAAATTATAGTAAAGATGTCTAAAATTTGCATCTACAAATTAGCATTTGCTAATTTTATGCGAATCTGTGTCCTCTTCTGTCCTCTCTTTTGGTGTTGTGCGAGTGGCTGCCTATCTGGTTACCAGATGTCAGGGGCATATAATAGGAAAAGGCTCTCACTCACAAGCCCTCCTTGTGAACATCTCTGGAGCATTTGGTTGTTCAGAGTCTAAGATAACTTTTTGGGACTAGATGGTCATGTGCTTTCTTCATAGCACTAGTTGAAACCGGAGCAACTCATCCCTCCCTTCTGTGAGAAGTTCTTTTCTTTTTTTTAACAGAAACAAATAGGCATTAAAAAAAATATACAGCTGGTGTATTCACCCACTGACCTATACTTTAAAAATAATGTTTAACACATAAACTTTAAATAAAAACTGAATAGTCTTCTGTTACATGACTGTGTTCCCCCCCCCCAAAGTGTTTAAGGTTATTAAAGCCAACCTTTACATACAAACTACGATGATAGCTGCTAAATATTATTTTAGAAATCAGACTTCTAAAATATAAAATAACATAAATGTATAGCATAAAGAATTCACTTATTCCCCAACCAACCCTACACTCTGGGGAATAATTACACAGAGGCCAGCAACATCTAACTAACAGTAATGATCTGAGGAATTCTGAAGGGAATTCTGAAAAAAAAAAATACTAACATTTCCAAAGAGCTTTCCCTTACAGAACACCACCTTCCCAGCTATCTGGCATGCACAGCCAAACCTTTTAAACTTTTCTCAATTAAGGTTAATTTTTCATGTCTCTTTGTATTAACTGACTAAAAGCTATTCTTTGTGTTCTTTGCATTTCATAATCCTGTTTAGTAGCATTATCAAATTGTTGCAAATTAAAAAAACTGAGGGAAATTAATATTATGCAACTTTCTCCGTACTACAAAACAACCAGTCCATTAATGGTATTAGCATATTGGTATTCATTGTTACTCTCTTGTTGTCATGCCTGCACTGGAGGAATTCTCCAAAGAGCTAGAGCTCCCAGAGATGGAGGACACCAAGGAGCCACCCATGTCAGGAGACCTGGGGGAGTCTAAGCTTGCAGGGGAGATTATTGCAGGTCTGTCTCCACAGCAGAAGGGGAGTTCTGACTCTGAGGCAGAGGCTGAAGAACCACCTAGTCACCAAGAGCGAAGTTGCCTCAAGAAAAATGCCAGTAGGCAGGGCTGGATTAAGATAGGGGCTATTGGAGCTGCAGCCCCAGGCCCATAACAGAAAATAGGCCCACAAATACGCAGCACGATTTGAGTTAGCTCTGATCGTTATCATTCAGCATAATTAATGATTTTTTCAAGATTAGAAAGGTGTTCTAAGCACATCTGCATTACAGGCTTGAGGCAAGACCTAGCAAGAACTATTGTTCTCAAATTAGCATTTCGGTAGCTTTTTGCATTTCAATCACTGTTACTACATTTCTTTGAAGCACATGGGGGGCTTGCTAGGGTCTGTAATATTCAGATTTAGAAGGGACCTCTCTCTCCAGCCTCGAGCAAAAGATCTTTCTGATTCGCAGCTCAATTGTTCAAATGCTAGTTTAACAAAAAAAACAAAAACGAAAACGAAACAAAGCAACAAGAACAACACAATTATTCTTGGTCAAGCAAAGCTTCCTGGCTTTTTGTTGTGGCTGCTTTTTCTTTTTTAATAAATAATTTGGGGGAAATTGGGAAGACCCTTACTGATGAGCTGCAGGAGTTTTTGAGTTTTGGCACTTTAATGGTAATTAAAATATTTAATTTGTTTTAATATAAAATTGCGTCTTCATTTTATTTATTTCCATAAAAAGGCCCACCAAAATCCTCAGCACCAGGCCCATAATGCTCTTAATCCGGCCCTGGCCGTAGAACTCCATATTCTGGATGTGAGGGTCTCATCAACTGGGTCATGCACAGAGAGTGCCAGACTGAAGTAAAATGGTATAAGAACATTGCAGAAGATGTAAACAAGATTTTAAAAGACTGGTGGATCTAAATATCATATTATTCAAATTCTTCAAGGATTTATTTTCGTCTACTTACATATGAGTGACTTTGTTTAAACTGTTGAAAGAATAAGCCTCCAATGCCTGCAGCATTGCATCTGTGCTGATATAGCTACATATGAGAAAGATGAAAAGGAAGGTCATACTCAAAGGCAGATAGCAAACCATGAGCTGAGTTGATTGTATTTGTTCACAGTGTTCCTCTACTTTTCCATAAAGTTTTCGTATTGGCTATGTCTGGATGTAACAAACTATGGTTTAGTGCTGTGTGAATGACCCTGCTCTACCCTCCCCTTTTCCTCTTCACTGCAGGAGGAGTTCAGAAGCATTTGCTTCCATTTTCAACTAACTGTGATTTGTCGTTATGCCTGAACTGTGGTTAGTTTTTTTTAAACTATGGGTTGTCTGAATCAGCCAGCCTCAAACTCTGGTTTACAATCCTGGCATGTTTGGATAAACCGTAGTTAAAATTCCCAGTTTGGACATAATGAAAAAACAGAAGCAAATGCTTCCAATCTCCTCTTCATGGCCTTGCTGAGGGCAGGACTGGTGCAAGGCAGTTTGGTGCCCTAGGCAAGATCAGATATTTAGCGCCCCCCTTCCCACTTGGGAGCGCTGTATTTTTTTCTCAAGGCATTTCTGGCGCCCCCTTTAGCCCTGCGCCCTAGGCAGCTGCCTAGTTGGCCTAATGGTAGCACCAGCCCTGGCCAAGGGAGATGAGTGGGGTGGGAACAGGCTCATGCACATAACACTAACCATAGTTTAGTGTTACATCTGAACTAGGCCATTGTTTCAGGTACTGTATATTTACTTTGTGGTATATTGCCCAATCTATATTTCATTATCACATCAGTCATTATGTGCATCGCAATAAATATCTGAGTATTAACCATCGGTGGAATGTACATTTGCACGGGTTTTTACACAATTCCCCATGCTGTTCCTGTAAGAGAAAATATCCTTGGTGACAAACAAGCATGAAATTACTGCCCTATTAAATATATTTTGTTAAAATATTTGAATATAATAGTAAATTAATAGAATATACAATATAACAAATTGATTATATGAGAAAGAGAGATCAATTTCTAACTCACTCTCTCTTTGTTCTGGTCAGTTCCACAAATCCCATCACACTAAGGACCCAGGGGACTAAGTAGACAAAGGGACAGGGCTATGCACCACTTGGGGGCTGGCTCAGTTCTCAATGCCAGAGATGAAAAACTATTTCTCATTCCTGAGCTCAGTGCTCGTGAAGAAGAGGGGAACAGATGTAGCTCCCACCCTAATGGTGTGTCTCTGAATATGTACAGTATGTTAAATTTCTCCCATATATTTGAATGGCTATCTTTCATTTTTATGTGGGGGGGGGGGATAAAGAGCTACGCTTAGATACATTGCAGTTGGGGCACAGCTTGTGCCCCATTCCAGACATGGGGTGGCTCAGTCACCACAAATGGGGGGGCACATAGGGAGGGGAGCAGTGTCCCTTTTTGCTCTCTTGAACGCCATTTCACAGGTGCAGGGGAGGGGAAGACTGTTTCCAACACTTCTCCTAGGGAGCTGGGTTCAGAAAGTAAAAAAAGTTCTAGTGATGGAAATGAGTGTCTACAAAACCTCAGCTGTAATGTCTTGATAATAAATATTAGCTTTCAATTCATACTGCAGTAAATAAATTCAATAAATCCTGGTCTTCAGCTCTCTAGACTATAAGTAAGCTCTTCCCCCTGTTAGGGCACAGGCCTAAGCAAACAGTGGTTTGCACATTAATTTGAAGATTGGTGTACAAAGAGTCAATTCACACAACCCTTGTTTCATGAGGTTACTGAATGCTCATCAGCTGAAAATCCATCATCATTATCATTATCATTATTGTTATATTTATTTGTATCCCTGCCTTTTTCCCAACACTGGGACCCAAGGCAGCTCACAACCTTTAAAACTCATACAATTAAAACAGAAATAGAAAAATACAAAAGGTAATAATAGAATTAAATCATCAATTATATATATATATATATATATATATATATAATTAAAAACAGTACAATATACATAACAAATATATATATATATATATATATATATATATAGTAATACCTTGGATTGCAAGTAACTTGGTTTGAGAGCGTTTTGCAAGACAAGCAAATGTTTAAATATTAATTTTTTTTTACTTGATACACAAGCGACGTCTTGCAATACAAGTACTGTAGTACGGCTTAAATTAAAAATCTCTGTACAAATTTTTTTTTTTGGATTTCGTTTTGATATAAGAGTGTTTTGGATTACAAGCACGTTTCCGGAACAAATTATGCTCTCAATCCAAGGCATGACTGTATATATATATAAAATATAGAGTAAAAACAGCATTCCATCGCATCACAGGCTAGTCCCAAATGCCAGCAGGAACAGGAAGGTCTTTGCCTGCCTCTGGAAGCTTACCAGGGAGGGCACTACTCTAGCCTCCCTGGGGAGGGAATTCCAGAGCTCTGGGGCAGCCACTGAGAAGGCCCTCTCCCATGTTCCCACCAGGCGTGCCTGTGATGGTGGTGGAACTGAGAGAAGGGCCTCCCCTGAGGATCTCAAAGTGTGGGCAGCCTCGTAGGGGAGAATATGGTCTTTCAGATAACCTGGACCCGAGCTATATCGGACTTTATAGGTCATAACCAGCACTTTGAATTGTGCCCAGAAACAGACTGGGAGCCAGTGAAGCTGTTGTAAAAGTGGAGTTGTGTGCTCCCTGTAACCAGCCCCAGTCAGCCGTCTGGCAGCAGCTCTTTGAACCAGCTGAAGTTTCCGAACACTCTTCAGAGGCAGCCCCACTTAGAGTGTGTTACAGTAATCCAAACGGGATGTAACTAAGACATGTGTCACTGTGGCCAAATCAGACATCTCCAGGAACGGGTGCAGCTGGTGCACGAGCTTTAACTGTGCAAATGCACTCCTGGCCACCACTGAAACCTGGGCATCCAGGCTCAGGGTTGAATCCAGAAGTACACCCAAGCTGCAAACCTGTGTCTTCAGGGGGAGTGTAACCCCATCCAACACAAGCTGACTCCCTATTCCCTGATCTGCCTTCCGACTGACCAAGAGCACCTCTGTCTTGTCTGGATTAAGCTTCAGTTTGTTTGCCCTCATCTACTCCATTACTGCCGACAGACACCGGTTTAGCACAGCAACAGCTTCCTTGGAATTAGATGGAAATGAGAAACAGAGTTGGGTGTCATCAGCATACTGGTGACACCGAACCCCAAAACTCTGGACAACCTCTCCCAATGGCTTCATGTATATGTTAAGTAGCATGGGGGACAAGACGAAACCCTGAGGAACTCCACAGGCCAACGACCAGGGAGTTGAACAGGAGTCCCCCAGCACCACCTTCTGGGTCTGACTCTCCAGGAAGGAATGGAGTCACTGTAAAACAGTGCCTCCAAGACCCATCCCAGCAAGGCAGCCCAGAAGGATACTATGTTCGATGGTATCGCAAGCCGCTGAGAGGTCCAGCAGAACTAACAGGGACACACTCCCCCTGTCTAGTTCCTGGCGTAGGTCATCTACCAAGGTGATCAAAGCTGTTTCTGTCCCATAACCAGGCCTGAAGCCAGAATGAAATGGATCTAGATCAGGGCTCTCCAACCTTGGGTCCCCAGATGTTGCTGGCCTACAGCTCCCAGCATACTCAGCCAGCATGGCTAATGGCAAGGGATTCTGGGAGCTGTAGTCCAGTAACACCTGGGGACCCAAGGTTGGAGAGCTCTGATCTAGATAATCCATCTCATCCAGGAATCCCTAGAGTTGGGAGGCCACCACACGCTCCAATACCTTGCCCAGAAAAGGAATATTGGAGATTGGCTGATAATTATCTAATATATTTATTTATTTATTTATTTATTTATTATATTTATACCCTGCCTTTTTTCCTTCAAGTAACCCAAGGTGGCTTACATAATCCTCCTCCTTCTCTCCACTTTATCCTCACAACAACCCTGTGAGGTAGGTTAGGCTGAGAGTCAGTGACTGGCCCCAAATCACCCATTGAGTTTCATGGCTGAGCGGGGACTAGAACCCGGATCTCCTGAGTCCCAGTCCAACACTCTCACCACTATGCCACACTGGCTCCAATATAGTGGGGTTCAGGGAGGGCTTTTTTTTTTTTTTACCAAGGGTCTCACCACTGCCTCCTTCAGGCAGGTTGGTACCCTGCCTTGGTGAAGAGAGGCATTAACCACTCCCCTTACCCACTCAGTCACTCCCACTCTGGCTGCCTTTATGAGCCAGGAAGGGCAAGGATCTAGAACACACATGGTGGCTCTCACCTCACCAAGGATCCTGTCCACATCCTCAGGGTGTACAAATTGAAAATTATCCAATAACACTGGACAAGCAGGAGCCAAAGTTACATCCACAGGGTCTGTATAGTGTCCAAGTCAGAGAAGATCCGACTCATCCGAGCAACTTTGTCTGTGAAGTGCTGAGCAAATTGTTCACAGCGGGCTGTTGAATGATCTGAGTTCTCTTCTTGGGGGCTAGTGTATAGAAGGCCCCTGACCACCCAGAACAGCTCCGCTGGGCGGCTCTTTGCAGACGCAATAGTGGCAGGGGGGGAAAAAATGCCAGAGCAGGCCTTCAAATAGGCCCTAGCCTGTGTTCAGTCGGATTCGCTCTGAGTTTTCCGCCAACGTCGCTCTAGTCACCGTCTCACTTGTTTCATCGCCGCCAGCTCCCTAGAAAACCAGGGTACTGGTATGGCTCCACTTCGTAAGAGAGGATGCTCAGGAGCTATTGTGTCCACCTGAAAATCCTGTACATACTTCTTGCCTGTGCTCAGCTTTTCGCACACAACGGCAAACTTTGTTTATACTGCACTTGTCAACATGGGTTGAAAGCTGAATCCTGTGTATGATAGCAGGTGCACATGATATGACTGGCTGGTTGTGGTTGTATGAGGTTAAACTCCAGGGCTAGTTTCTGGATCAGGACAGGACAGGTCAGCGGAGCTCCCTTTTGCATGCTCTACTGCCCTGCCCTAATCCAGAAGCTAGCGTTTTGCCTCTTTTGGAATACTTGCTTGAGGAACTGCTAGCTTCCCATTGCACTTGCGGTAAGTCGCGCTAGGATACTGCCCCTTGTAATTAAGTGGCAAAAGGCCTTCCAAATGGCCAAACACAGGATGGTCATGCTGATGCAACTGGCTGGGTTAGTGCTACTTTATGGCAACACCTGCAGCAACACAGTCTCTAGATATACTACAGTTGCATCAACAAAGATACTATGCAGCATTATTTATTTAGTCAGCTCTGGAGAATCATGAGGTACAGAGCTCTTCCTCCAAGCATTCCAGAGCAATCCCAAGCAATTTCAAGGGATTGCTCAGCAACTTTCAGAGGGTCTCAGCCCCAACCTTATGGAGGGGAGTGCCATAGAGAACAAAAGAGAATCAATATGTCAGTCAGTTTATTACGGTCGTAGACCAGCAGAGAGAATCAATATGGTGTAATGCAGCTTTTCCCAAGCATGACCTTTGGCCTGCCAGCTGGGGTGATGAAAGCTGTAGTTCAACACATCTAGAGGACATCAGCTTGGGGAAGGAAGGCTGGTATAGTGGATGGAGTGTTGGACTTTGACCTGGGAGATCTGAGCTCAAGTTGCCACTCAGCCATTTGATGGTTGTGAGGTTAGCTACCGTTATGTGATGGTATACATGAGAAATGTTAAAGAAAATCGAGATACAAACACCTATAAGCCAAAATGGCCCAGGGTATGCTGGAACCTGGGACTGACCAACAGGGAATGCAATGTGCTATTGCTATACAGAGCTCTTGCAACCCTTCCTCTTTAATATATAGTACTGAATCAATGTATCAGTAATCTGAGCTAACAAAGTTGTATTTATGTATTTATATAATAAGGAAATATTATATATTTCCTTATTATATAAGGAAATATTGAAAAAAAAACTTACATCCTGGAGATGTTGGGGAAACTGGAGAAAGCTTCACTAGGAATTGTTCTCAGATGGGTTTCCATAAACCTCCTATAGGAACAAAACTTAATCAGTTAATATCCTTTCAAGATAATTATACCATTAAAATTCCTTAAAGCAGTGTTTTTCCAACCGGAGTGGAACTAATTGATAGCCTTGGAAGTAAAGTGATTACATGATAGGTGGAGATTTCATTAAGTTTCCAATATTCCTTTTCTGGAAGATCTTACATTGATCATTACAAGCATAATGATGTTGGAATCTGAGCAACAGGGAAAGGAAGCCATTTCCATTTTGCTTAATGTTGGCCAGTCAAACAAGTGCCTAACTACACACACTCCTGACAGACACATATAACTGAACCCCAATAGCTCTTTTTCACCCAGGAAACCATACTTTGGGAGGGGGGGATCTAGAAGAAGATGTGGTGGTCAGGGAGGTTAATCTACTCTCCAGCTAATTCTGCACTCCAAATCACCTCACCAAACATGTGTCTATTCTTAAAATTAGATTTAAAAAAAACCACCAAAAAAAAACCATGTTGTTTACTATGCCTAATAACGCAGCTGCTAGGATTTTTCTCTTGTTATGTCAGTCTCTATGGCTTTTCCAAGTCTGCAGAATTAATTATACAAAAGACACTCAAACCACTAGGATTAGTGGAGTAGAGAGACAGAAATATGTGTGCCAGACTGAATCCTATTGATTTTTCTCTTGGAAAGCAAGAAAAATATATAATAACTTTTAATATAATTAATATCAACTATTCATATAATAACTTTTTAAAACTTCCCCCCCAGCACCTTCTTCAAACAACAATTGATGAAACATAAAAAGAACACTCTTTAAACAGACCATATCATTCTTTACTCTTAATCTTTACAACAAGCATTGATAGAGGAATTTTATATTTATTTCACAATGCCATAAGTCAATATTAAAGCAAATATTCCAGTTCTGGGATTCCTTGTGTCAAATCTTGATATTCAAGACAAATGTCTGTATATTTATTAGGGAACATGTCTAGAAGAATATATTCCATATGGAAAACTGGTCATATGAATCTAAGTTCACCTGTATATAAAGTAAGTTCTAAATTCATCTGTACATAAAAGTTAATCTAAGTTCATCTGTATATAATTTAAAAAAATCCATACTGATCCCTAGAAAAGTTGGTATTGTTGCCCTATGTCAATATTAGACTACACATCCAATTCAGCACTAGCTCTAATGTGAATTATGTTGCGCTAATGTAAGCAACCTCTAGTGCAATACCAATTTGGTGGCATGACAAGTTTCCCCAGAAAACCCATGACACCAGTAAGTGATGGCGTTGTACTAGAGCAGTGTTCTCGCTGGCTGGGGCATGCTGGGAGTTATAGGCCAAAAACATCTGGGGACCCAAGGTGGGAGAACACTGTACTAGAGGTTGCTTATGCTAGCTCAATGTAATTTATGTTAGCTCTAGTGCCAATCTGGATACTGCCCATAATTTTGTATTTTGATTGGCATTTTTATTTATATATTATACTTCTTTTTCTTTCTTAGCCACCTTTAATTTTTTGGAAAGGTGGAATATAAACGGCAAATAAATAAGAATAGCCTTGTCAGGATATGGAAAGTTTTGACATAAATGTGTGTACACAAACCAAACCACTTACACATCTTTCCTGGGAGGGCTTTGCTTAAAATATTTGATAGCCAAGCATTCTGGAGTAACATGATTTATGAACAGAAATGTTCATTCATGAGGAATTCATGCAAATATTCCCACCCACTTGAAATACTTCCTTTTCCCCAAAAACATAATTACCACATTATCCGAATTAGAGCAGGTTTATATACAAAACCTGAGAAATGAATAGTGACTAAGTGTTGCTCAACAAGGTGGCTTATTTGTGTGATTTTTCTCTAGATTTCTACGTATTGCAATTCTCTAAGGCTGCAAACCTACAAAGGTACCTGGAAGTGGGTCCCATTGAACTCAATGGGGCTTACTTCTGAGTAGAGAAGTATAGGATTGCACTGTAAGGCTGCACTCCTAGTTACACTTATCTGTAAGCCCGATTGAATTCAGTAGGACTTACTACTAAACTAAACATGCATAGAATTAGACTGTGCGTTTCTCTATTTCATTACAAATATTCTTATTTTAAATTTTCAAAATATGCTCTCATTTGCTGTTTGCAATTTAATTTACAGATAGCACCATTTTATCAATCCTGTCTCAAGTAAGGGTGAACTGTTGCTGTCTTGATCACATCATGCTCCTGACTCTACTGCCCTCCAAGAGGAAGAATAACTAACATTTGTTCTCCGATGGAACCCAAAGGTCGTCACTGCATAATTTTTTAAAGCCTTTCATGTGGTATTTCTACTCAGCCTGAGACTACATGAGGGGTTCCTGGTCAACTCCATTTTAGTGACCTTTGTTAATGTTTAATTTGATGACTCCTGCCCCAAGAAAAATGTACGGTACCACTTTGAAACCAAAGGGATAGACTGCATTGCAGAATACGGACATATTAAAAATCTTTAGTTGCTAACTTGATGATTGAATAATGGGATGACATTCTTAAAAGACACTAGAAGTCTACTTGCTGGATGGTTGGGGGGGAGAGATCTTGGTGAGATGGCAGCATACAGGAAGGGAAGGGTTAACTCTTTCCTTCTCAGCTGCCATAATCACACATATCACAGCAGGTACCCTGGGGAGAAACAGAGAACTCCCCAGGCAGATTGCTTGGGTGGCATGGCTAGGGAGGAGAGGCTATGGGCTTGATGAAGAGGCCCTATGGGTTGGATCCAGACTATGGCCCATCAACTACCCACCTACGCAATAAGGAGTTCTCACATGAATCATATATGCTTCTCTCAAAGGCTTTTCTTCTCTTAGAAGTTTGCATTAGAAAGGAAGGAAGGGTATTTTTCTATGACCTGACCACTATAGTCCATGGTGTAATGTTAAATCCCAACAAATACTCTAGTGAATTATTCCTAGATTTATTCAACGTGTATTCTATAGACACATTTACAATGTAAGCAACTCTGGGGATTGAGGAAAAGCTGGATACACCATCCACTAGCACAATGGAGATCAACACATGAAGCCTGCAATATAAAGGTTTAGCCGTATGTTCTCAGTGTTGGACCAGTGTAGAAGTAAAATTTGTCCAGGTTTTAGTTTAAACAGAAAAGGCCTGGAAAGGCAAGTCAGTCAGACCTTTCCTTCTACCTTCCAGAAACATGTCCTGACTTGTCAGGCCCTTTCCTTGACCTTCCGTAGAACAACCCTGAGGGCAAATCACCCATCTATTGATTTGCCTAAGCCTCTTTCCTTTTATGCTAAAAGTACTGTGAGCCATTATCACCTTGGGAAAGACTACTGATTATTTATTTATTTATTTATTTATTATATTTATACCCCACCTTTTTTCCTGAAAGGAACCCAAGGCGGCTTACATAATCCTCCTCTCCATTGTATCCTCACAACAACCCTGTGAAGTAGGTTAGGCCGAGAGTCAGTGACTGGCCCAAAGTCACCCAGTGAGTTTCATGGCCGAGCGGGGACTAGAACCCGGATCTCCCGAGTCCCAGTCCAACACTCTTAACCACTACACCACACTGGCTCTCGATTACCATGATGGCTGGAAGATAGGCAACACCTGATCTTTTGTTCTTGTCTAAATGTCTCCTTTTGAATTGGCTCTCAGTTTCCTGTACTGACTCAATTGTCACCCGACCTCTACATGATGCTATTTAGTATAAATGGAAGTGTCTCCCTTTCATTCTGGTTGGCATTCCTGACTGTGCTCAGATGCCATCCGTGAATTCACTAATAAACTTTCTTCTCTAAGAATCTTTCCAAAACACAACGCAGTAGATCAATTTTTCTACAACAGTGATGGAGATCACACCAATAGGACGTTTCAACAAAGGGTTAATTTGCTCTTAGAGTGTTAGAGATGTAATAGCAGGGGTCACCCAGGGTGCAGAGCTAATTAGCTTCCCTGGATATTTTGTTTGATTTGTACCCTGCCTTTCTACCAACAAATGGTTCTCAACCTGGCTATATATATGCAGAAAACACTGCCTTCTAGCAAGGTGGAGCCAAAGACATTTTCGCTACTTTAACTAGGGCTGCTTCTTGTACAGAAAAAGTTTAGTTCTTGTATTTGTATGTGCCTTTTGCAACCAAGTAAAGTTTGTTTTGCCAAGCCTTCACTTCTGGACTCAGTTATTTAGCCACTTTGGCTAACACAGAGCCTGTGGTAGCCATATTTTTAGCCATCTTTTCCTCACACAGGCTTAAAAGGTCATATAAAACCCAACTGCTACTTCCAGGAATACATTGACCTGAGGCCAGGTTGGCCATTTGTCATTGATCGCAAACATTAAGCTGTGATCCCAGACATTAAGCTGTGATTGCAACTGAATGAAAGTAGCCAACACACAATCGATAGCAAGGGGCCGGCATAGGGAAAGGAGGAGGTGAGGTGCATGCTGTTGAATGTGTATTGCTGTGGGAGGCGGGGTGGAGGTGTCAGTGATAAACAACCAGAAACCCAGAGGCATGGTGGTGAAAGAAAAGGGAGTAGCATCAAAATGACCTGAGGAAAGAATGGATAGACCTGAGGGAAGGAGGAGAATCAGGGAGCTGAGGAAAAGAGGAGCAAGGAGAAAGAGAATTCACAAAGAACCTAGGAACAGGAGAGACTATATGCTGCTTACAGTAATGGAAGGGCAGTGTCACTTTGTAAGCAGGGTTGATACAGGGCCCGAGAGTCAAAGGTCTGGGAGGCCACAGAGGTGGTGGTAGGGAGAGAGATAATTTAAAATTGCTTAGAACTACACTTTATATTCAGTCCCTCGCCAGATCGTCACCTTGAAGTGGTGAGTGGGCTTGCGTGTTCCGATGAACCCTGTGAGCAATGCCGTCGGGAGCTATGTACTCCCAGTAGGGTCACCCATGGCGGTAAGGTCTGGGGAGAGGAACCAGACAAAGAACGATCCAAAACATAAAGTCCTCAACGGCAGAACAGGCGGAAGATAATTAAACCTAAATTACAATGGCTGTGAAGGCGGATGAAGGCTGCAGCAGAGAATGGTTTTCCAATCGTCAGGGCAACCGTGCGATTGGATCTTTGCTGTACCCTGTCAAGTTTGTGTGGTGATTCATTGTGCACCGATCTCCCCACATAAAACAGTTCCACGCACAGGCGTCTTTCAACCCAACCAACCCAACCCATCCAACCCAACCCAACCCAACCCAAACAAACAAACAAAAAAAGTCCCATGGCGACTGGCGACTGGCGACGGGGGCAGGACTGTGAATCTGGAAGCCCCTAGTCATGGACCAACACATGGGCGGTGGATGCAGGCTCAGTCGCCCTGTTCAAGGAACGAGGTAGTCGAGCAGCTC
Organism: Shinisaurus crocodilurus; assembly: GCA_021292165.1. NCBI lineage: Eukaryota > Metazoa > Chordata > Lepidosauria > Squamata > Shinisauridae > Shinisaurus > Shinisaurus crocodilurus. The sequence goes on along the minus strand of CM037876.1, from coordinate 282,596,763 downwards.
GGCAGCTGTATCCATGACTGAGCAGCCCTATTTAGGATCCACTCTGCTCACCCCGTATGGGGAGGGGGCTAGAAAAGGTGCCCTAAACATAGTCTACCTCTTTCTTTCCTGACTGGATTACTGCGTCCAGTGGGGTCACCACTTTAGCGGTCGAAAAAGACATTTGAATTTTGGAACATGGAATATACGGACATTGCTGGACAACATAGATAGTGAACGCCCTGAGCGTAGGACTGCTATTATTGCAAGGGAGCTGAAACGGTTTAAAATTGACATAGCAGCACTTCAAGAAACTCGCAGGGCAGGAGAGGGACAACTGAAGGAAGAAAAAGGAGGTTATAACTTCTTCTGGAAAGGACTACCTGAGCAGGACCGACGAATACATGGAGTAGGCTTTGCCATCAAAAATGAACTAGTGAACTCTTTGTCAGAAGTTCCTACTGGCATCAACGAACGCCTGATAACTCTTCGATTAAAGCTCGCCAATAACCAGCAGGTAACCATTTTGAGCACTTATGCACCAACATTAGATGCTGATGATGACATCAAGGAAAGTTTTTATACCCAGTTGGACACTCTCCTGTCAGAGATACCTAAGGAGGATAAAATTATCCTCCTGGGTGATTTTAACGCAAGAGTCGGGCATGAATTTAATTTATGGCCAGAAACTATTGGAAAAGACGGAGTTGGTAACAGCAACCCGAACGGACTCTTACTTTTGTCTACATGTGCAGAGCATAATCTCACTATTACAAACACGCTCTTTCGACAAAAGAATAAGTTTAAAACATCATGGCAGCACCCACGGTCAAAGCACTGGCATCTTCTGGATTATGTAATTGTCCGTGTTAGAGATCGCCGCGATGTACTTCTTACTAGGGCCATGGTGAGTGCCGACGACTGCTGGACAGACCACCGACTAATCCGGTCCACAATGGTTATCAACATTGCTCCCCAACGTAGGCTTCAAGGAAGGAAACCAAGGCGTAAAATGAACATCAACGCCCTTCAAGATCGTATTAAGCAAACTCGTCTTCAATCACTTCTTGAGGAACATCTACCTACAGAACCTCCTGACAACATTGAGGACCATTGGTCTAAGCTGAAAACCTCCATTACTGCAGCTTGTGAACAAACTATTGGATATGAAACTAAGAAACATCAGGATTGGTTTGATGAAAATGATAATGAGATTAAATATATAATTGACCAAAAAAGGAAAGCCTTCCAAATATGGCAAAATGATATTAACTGCACTGCCAAGAAAAAAATCTACGCTAGTGCAAAGAAGAACAAGAGAACTTAAGAACGCTTGGTGGAAAAAGAAAGCTGAAGAAATTCAACAACTTGCAGAATCTCATGATGCACGGGGCTTTTTTAAGGCCACAAGGGCCATTTATGGACCAAAAACCTATGGTACAAACCCTTTACAATCAAAAGATGGCACTAAACTCTTAAAAGACAAAGAGTCTATTGCACTGCGTTGGAAAGAGCATTATTATGACCTTTTAAATCGTAAATCTAAGGTGGATAAAGAGATTTTCTCGCAAATCCCGCAAAAACAAATTAGAGAGGAACTTGCAATACTCCCCACTCTGGATGAAGTAAAAAAAGCCATTAATCAAATGAAGAACAACAAAGCTAGTGGACCAGATGGGATTCCTGCTGAAATCTTTAAAGAAGGGCCCCCCGAACTTGTACAACATCTTCATAAACTCATCGAAAAAATCTGGATAAGAGAAGAGATCCCAGAAGACTTCAGGGATGCCATAATTATCACCCTCTTTAAGAAGGGTGATAGAACAGACTGTGGAAACTATCGGGGCATTTCTCTCTTAGCTACCGCAGGTAAAATATTTGCTAGGATTCTCGCAAACTGTCTTCTATCTATTTCAGAAGAGATCCTCCCTGAAACTCAATATGGTTTCTGCCCCTCTAGAGGGACAGTAGACATGATTTTTACTGCACGTCAGCTCCAAGAAAAATGCCGGGAGCAAAATCAACCCCTTTATATGGCATTTATTGATCTGGCTAAGGCCTTCGATACTGTAGACCGTACAGCTCTCTGGACTATCCTTACAAAAATTGGATGCCCCAATAAATTTGTGAATATCCTGCGACTTCTCCATGACAACATGACGGCAACGGTTTTGGACAACAACGGCTCTCATGGTGCTCCATTTAAAGTGGGATCAGGTGTTAAACAGGGATGTGTTATCGCCCCAACATTATTTGCTATTTTCATCGCCATGATTTTACATCTTGTCAAGGGGAAACTTCCCACTGGTGTGGGAATTATATATCGAACAGATGGAAAGCTTTTTAATCTCAGCAGGCTGAAAGCAAAAAGTAAGGTAATTACAACCTCCGTTGTGGAACTTCAGTATGCTGATGATAATGTGGTCTCCGCACATTCAGAGGATGATCTCCAAACTATCCTAAATGCTTTTGCAGAAGCATACGAAAAACTTGGTCACTCACTTAACATCAAAAAAACCAAAGTGCTTCATCAGCAAATGCAAGCTAACCCTTTGGTGATACCATCTATCCAGCTTGGCGGGACAATACTGGAAAATGTCGATCATTTTCTCTATCTTGGCAGCTATCTTTCTGTTACAGCTAACATCGACAGTGAAATCCAGCATCGCTTGAGCTCCGCAAGTGCCACGTTTTCTCGAATGAAACATAGAGTGTTCGAGGATCGGGATATTTGTAAGAAGACCAAAACACTGGTTTATGAAGCCATTGTATTGCCAACTTTATTGTATGCCTGCGAAACATGGACTATCTATAAATGTCACTTCCACCTCCTTGAAAGATTTCATCAAGGTTGCGTCCGGAAAATCCTGCAAATTACTTGGGAAGATAGGCGAACAAATGTCAGTGTACTGGAAGAAGCAAAGACTACTAGCGTTGAAAAAATGATCCTTCAACGCCAACTTCAGTGGACCGGTCATGTTGTTCGAATGCTGACTGCCGTCTCCCAAAGCAGTTATTTTATTCCCAACTCAAGGATGGAAAGCGGAATATCGGTGGTCAATATAAGAGGTTTAAAGATGTTCATAAGGCTAATCTAAAAAAAATGCAATATAAGCATCAAAAACTGGGAAGCTCTGGCCCATGAACGATCTAAATGGAGGTTGGCCTTTCACAAAGGTTCCATGGACTTTGAAGAAGCCCGAGTGCAAGGTGAAAGGGAGAAATGTGCTAAGCGAAAAGCACGTCAAAAGAATCCTTCACAGGACCATCTTCCATCTGGTAACCTGTGTCCTCACTGTGGGAAGCTGTGGGAAGAATTGGCCTCCACAGTCACTTACGGACCCATCGCTAGAGTCTACACAATCTTCCTTTAGAATTTCCTCCTTTTATCCTGGAAGACAATCTTACTCGGTCACGAGTGATCGCCTGATGATGATGATGATATTCAGTCCACATCAAATAAGGATAACCTTAAAAAAATATATATATATATTTAACCCCCGTTCCCCCCCTCATAACATTACTTTGGCAAGATGTTATATTAATATACAGCTTTTTTGCTACCACGTCTTTAACCATATTACTAGAAAAAGGCACATATGACCAACCCCTTGACACAATCAAGGCTTCCCTTGAACATGTAAACAGCAGCTCCAGAGGTAGGATTTTTGTCAAGACCTTGGCAGGTAAAGAAAGTTAAACTCCCCCTCTTCACACCCACAGTCCTGAGGCTGCTTAGACTTCCTAGGGGCTGTTATTTACATAACAAAAACTTGCCCTTTAATTGCCTTCAAATGATTAACATCAGATCTTGTTTGGCTCTGAAGTGCACCTGTCTGCACAGTAGAAAATATCATTTATACAGAAGACGAGATATGTGAATATTCAACTGACCTGCTGTGCTAAGGGAATTCTAACCTCTTAAGAGAAAATAGAAAAATATATAACAAATGCACACAACCATATATTGCACAGTAAAATTTAAGAGTCATAATATCCAATCTGTAAAGGGTTTACAAAATCTTGAAATAAGTAACGATAAAAGAGCATTTTAGGGGGAATGTGCAGACTAACATATATTGTTATATATAGGACTCAGATTCAGAAACCTGCTGCCACCTACTGCCTAGAATTTCCCTTTTTTTCTTTTAAAAATATGTATTTTGCCCCTTCCGTTTTCCACTAGCTCTGATTTAGCTTCAGTTGTGCAATTCCCTGTCCCCATGTAATGTATTTGGTAGGGGGACTCTTGGTGCTTTGGGATAGACTTGCTGCTGGAAAATAGCTGTATTTCATAGATTTCATAGATTATAGAGTTGGAAGGAGCCTACAGGGCTATCGAGTCCAACCCCCTGCTCGATGCAGGAAACTAGAGGAGGGGTCTCCCATCCAAGTAATAACCAGGCCTGACCCTGCTTTGCTTTCCATGCTCAGACAAGCTGAGCCAGCATAAGCCACAGGCCTGTGTTCACCACTTTCAAAAATAAATAAATCAGGGGAGGCGTAGATGTAGAAACTTGAAAGGACATTTTTGTAAGTCTACAAAATGGGGGAGAAAGGATCTAACCTTGTTCATGTTCATCATTTCTTCTTTTTTTTAAAAAAAGAACCATGTCAGCGACTCCTGTGTTAAGATGGTACAGCTCTAAGGAGTTGTTGTTGTTGTTGTTGTTGTTGTTGTTGTTGTTATTATTATTATTATTATTATTATTATTGTATACCGCTCCACATCAAGCAGAATCCAGAGCGGTGAACAATAAAACGACAAAAACAGATAAAAGAAACAAAAACAATACATTTAATTAAACCTAACAAGATAACAAAATGGCACAGATATTGGGGATGGGGGGACTATATTGCTCTTCACTTACACACACACACACACACACACCCAGAGAGAGAGAGAGAGAGAGAGGCTATAGCAAACCAGGTTCTAAAGTCAGCCATTTCTTATTGGTGAATGTACTCACATTCACACACAGAACTCCTCATCCCACAAGGGTCCATTCATGCCATTCAAGGGAACAAATCCACGTGTGCATGTGGGTCTACTGTAAGGATGAAAATAGGAGGAAGTGGGTGGGGAGGGGAGGAGCTGAGAATCCACAGGATCCTAAAGCCTCCCACTCTGTCTACCCGATGACTCGACTCCTCAAAAGGATCTACGGAATCCGAAGACATGGAGCGGATCGCTCCTTGTTTCCTGCCTGCTGGGACTGCCAGCCAAAGGCATCGGAGCATCTCTGGAGTGCTCCCTGGATGCCCATAGGAATGCTCTGTCCACGGCTTAGGACTAGGTTACTGCCTGCTCATGCACGAACCTGCCCAACCTTCAGGATTGGCCTCAGAGGCCCCGCTTTCTGCCACAACCTGATATGAAACCAGGAAGGTGGGTTTGTGAGAGAGGGCCTTCTTGGTGGTTGCACCAAGATTGTGGGACTCTCTTCTGGTAAAGAAAGAACCTTTCATTTCAGGTAGCTTTTCATCTGTGATCTCCTGTTCTATAACTTTTGAGTTGGGGTGCAATCCTATGCATGTTTAGACAGAAAAAGGCCTACAAAACCCAGGGAGTTCTGTCTAAACATGCATAGGACTGTGCCCTTAATTGCTGAAAAATTTAATACAGCTGGCTTTCTGATATTTTAACTGCTGCCATTTTATTGTTTTAATATTGCTTGCTTTACATTGCTTTGTTTTTATTTTGTTGTAGTTTTGATTTTCCTTGGAAGCTGCTTTGATTGTGATTTTAATAGGAAAAAATGATATAAATAATAAACAAAAGTAAAATTAAACTTAAATAATCTTGGCCCAAACATTAAAATTGAAAAAAGACAAAGCTACTCTGGGCAGGAGGTTGGACTAGATGATTTCCAAGGTACCTTCCAACACTATGGTTCTCCAAATAGATTATGTCTACCTGTGGCATTCATAATATGGAAGATATTTCTTCCCTCTGCTTTTGCATGCCTAAGGTGACCTGATCTTTGCAGTCTGATTGAAGAAAATAATCAGGAATCTGGAGATGGTCACCCCAGTTCAAACTCCTGTGTGTCCTCCGTTGCACGCAGAAAAGAGTTTATTTTAATGTGCAGAGTGCCTGATTCATTTCACTGGAGGAAGCTGCTGTGGTGCTTTCCAACTGCAAGGCAGGAAGGAAGGGAATCCCCATTCAGATCCCCCCTCCCAAGGTCATAGCAGTGTATACAACCTTGGAGGGGGAACTCCACAATATCTTATAGTCTCTGGGACTGGGATGCTCTCCCAGGGGCCATAGGGTTTCTTTCTTAGGTCTTTAAAGATCGATACCAAGTACTTTAAATTCAGTCTGGAAACAAATGGGCAACCAATGCAGACAAAATAAGATCGGAGTGATATGTTCCTATCTTTAAGCACTAGATAACTATCTGGCAGTAGTATTCTTCTTCAACTGAAGTTTCTGGGCTGTTTTCAGCACAGTAATCCAGTCTAGATGTAACAAGGGCATGAATAACGGACATCAGATCTGTCTTCTCCAGTAAAGACCATAGTTGAGAAGCCACCTGAAGCTAATAAAAGGCAGTCCTTCCTGTTGCCACCATCTGTGTATCCAGAGAAAGTAAATTGCACAGTGGTTATTATATTTATTGAGATAATTTCTTACCCTACCCTTCAACTAGCAGATTTCTAGAGTGGATTACATAGGGCTAAAATACAAAAATGCAACCTCTCTCTTCCGCCATGGCCTCTTTTACAGCCCATGACAAAGAAATTAAATTACATTATCTTTCTTTACATGTCCACTCTCACTTGGCACTATTCTTCAAATAATTTTGGCAAAAAACAAAATAAAAAAACCTTATACTTCCATCTGTTTTATGTTAATTGCTTTGAGTTTTGCTTTTTGTATTTTATTATTAACCACTGAACATTTTACAAAAGCCAAAAATTATTATTGCTATTGCTTTTATATTCAGTGAACAACTTAGAATGGAATGAATTGATTATGATTTTAAAAAAGGGTCATATTTAAAAATCTGTACTGGGTGAGTAAAGGGGCCACATATTTGGTCATATTATCTTCCTTTGTTTTATTTTATCTTTAAATCAGTATTCTTTTTATTACTTCACAACTGAACTGGCAAAAGACTGGAATCCTTAGAGAACTGGCAATTGTGGATCCAGTAATAGACCTTTGCTGCTTCTCGCTGAATTCAGATTGGCTGTTGCTAAAACTTTTAATTCATCACATGTGTTTTCACTGGGGTTGCCATCTGTATTTCCAGCATGGCTCCAGAAGCTTCGCACTACTTCTCTCACTGATGTGCTAAACAAATTTCTGAGCCGAAACACTTCAGACTGCAGGTGGGGGCTCACATAACACTCCTCCATACAAGCAAACAAAAACATCTCTTCACAAATTAAGCTTACATGTCAGCAAGAAGGCTAAAAACCCATCTACCTAACATCTATTGAACAAAGAATTCAGTCAGAGTTGGCTCCAGATCTGAAGAGGCCCTGGGCAAAATGTCCTCTGCTTGACACCCTCCCCTGTCAGCAGACCCTGGCGGGCTTACCTCCTGACTATGGTATTAGCACTCTTAAGCAGAGCCAGGCCTTGCCAACTCTTAAATTTCCCACAGTTCCTCAGAGCAACACTAGGTCATTTGTATACCGCTAAATATTAAGAAAAATATTTAAGCGGTTTCCATATAAATATTAAAATCACAATTAAAAGCACATTTAAAATACAATTTTAATACAATATAATTACAACAACAACAACAATACACAATAATACACAGCAGCACAGAAGCAGTAAAAATGGGACAGCATGGTTCATTTAATTGTGGGCCAGGGAAAGCCTGGGTGAACAGGTGCATTTTCAAGAGGCATTTAAAAGATGGCAGATTTTCTGTCTGCCAAACTGCATGAGGGAGTTTTTTCCACAGGGTGGGTGCTGCTGCCGGGAAGGCCTGCCGTCAAAATATTGCAGGACGACATTCCGACCAGCAAGGCCTCCTCTGATTATCTTAATGGTCGGTTGGGTTGGGTATATACAAGGGAAGGTGGTCTGCTAGGTATCCTGATCCTAAGTTGTTTAGAGCTTTGTATGACAATACCATAACCTCGAACTTGGCTTGGTAGCTAATAGGCAGCCATTATGGGAAACTAAAGGCCAAACTAAACGTTCTCCTTATCACACATAGTGTGGCTATGCGTGATTGGTTTTCCCTACTCTTGTGTAAGCATGCACAGCTCCGGTTTGAAATAGGATAATGGGGCTCTCAGAAGGGGGGATTTAAACCTTCCCCCACCTGTTTCTTCTGAAATCCCACAGATGCACAGGGGGGGGGGGGTGTTGGAGAGGAAGAAAAAAAAACAAGTTCCATGGGGTGTATGTGGAATTTAGAGGGCGATGGGTAGGGGGAAGTTTTAACCCCTGCTCCCAGAGTGTCCCAATCGGGGCTATGTGCGCTTATGCAGGAGTAAGTAATACTATCATGCATAGCTCCACTATGCATGGTTACGACAACATTTAGTTTGGTCCTAAAATGGTGGCTGCTTGGAGTCCTAGGCCAGAAAAATATATATGTAAGGATGGTCAATGGCAGGCATCAGCAGTGGGCCCTGGCAACTGCCCAAGGATGATGCTGACGGAAGCCCTAAATTCAGTCATGTGTGCCCTCACTTGTAGTCTTAAGTGCTATAGCCCAGACACTGGTTTACTCCCTCGGTGAGAACTGAGAAGTTTCAGTGATGAGAGAAAGCTCTATCTGTCTTTCATCCACGGGGCAGGAGAAAGGGAGGAAGGCCTCTGTCAGGCTCAGCTAATGGCACAGATGGCTTATGCCAAATCACACTCCCTCACTTTGTGGCAAAGTGCATACAACAGTACGGAAGTGATCAAAGAATGAATATTTATAGGAGGGGCCATCTGCCTCCAAGCGGCACTGTGGGAAGAACCCCTTGTTGTGTTACTGTTAAAATGGCTGTAGTTATTGTTTTATACTAAAATGTGTTTTATGTACAATTGTTTTTTATACTAAAACAAACAGTTTCAGTTCATCAGTTCATAAGAAGCTGTGTCTGCCCTTGGTGGAAGCCAATGAATCTTCATTACGATATACTTGTGTGTGTGTGATACTTGCGTGTGTAACCTGCATGTCAAGACAGGCTTGCAAATGCGACTACTGAGAAAATATTGCAGTATTCACAGTCTGTTGATCTCCCAAGCATCTACCATGACCTTGCAACCAAGCACAAGAGGTTTATTTTGCTCCAGTTTCTTAGTTACGTTAAGAGAGAGGAAGGGAGGGAGAGAGACCTGGATGCTCAATTCCAAACAAAAGGGGAAATGTATTTCAATTCATTTTAGCAAGACCACTGGGTTGTATGGAGTGTTCGAGCCCTTCCACAAGCAATTTCAAGCACGTGGAAAGAAGATACCAGCCTACATCATTATGTGCCTTGTCAATTGCATTTGTGCCTTGCCAAGTATAGTTTAACAGAGAATTTCAATAAGCTAAATGCAAGAACATACATCTGACAACAAAGAAGACAAGGGAAAATGAGGTTTTGGCCAGAAAGGTGGGGAGGGAGCCAGTGAGAAGGAAAACAACTTAGATAGCCACTGTAGAAGCCATGGAGCCCACAGGGACCAGGCATAAGAAGAGCCCTGCCGGATCAGACCAAGGGTCCATCTTGTCCAGCATTGTGTTTACACAGTGGCCAACCAGATTCCCCTGGGAAACCCACAAGTAGGACATGAGTGCCTCCCTATGCCACTTTCTCTACACCATGGTAAATTTTGTACATCTCTATCATGCCTCCCCTTCCTCGCCTCTGTTCTAAGCTAAACAGTCAGCATCAGGAGCGGGGAGGTCAATGTACTCACTTCATATTGATACTTAGGAATTTCCCACTCTCTGCTAAACTCTGTTAAACTCCACTAGACACAAGGCACAGAATGCAATGGGTTGGGCGATCTCAGCATCCTCTAATGTCAGTGTAATTCCAGCAGTGTCAATGAGATTCTATGAACTCTCAGCAGCAAATTAGACAAGAAAACAATGCCACTTTAAAACAAGAGGCAGCACAGCAACACTGCCAGTCATTTCCACTGCACCCATGGCAATGTTGGTGTTGCATGGCAATGTCATCACTCTATCCAGCATACATACAAAATACAAGTTGGCAGCCACAAAGACACCACAGCACCCTCTTCGGTGCAGACTGTCATCGTGCCAGCGTTCCCTGCAGGTGGGGATTCAAATCAGCTTGCAAGACAAACACCCTTAAAAAGCCACTGTTTTAAGAAGCAAACATACAGGGTCATATAGAGAAGGGCAGACATCCCTATCACAGCATCCAGCCAGCTCCATCAGGAGGCAGCCAGCCTGTTTTTGAAGAGTCCATGGCCTCCCCATGAAAAGCGTTCAAGTCCTGCTGAGGGAAAACAACTGCATTTGTATGACAGGAGTGAACTTTTGGCACAAGGAAAAAATGGAAACCACAACAGGAACTTCACAAGAACCAGCACCAGGACCTGCCTGGAAGCTCAGTGGGGGAACACACCAAAATGGGAAGGGGGGCGGGGTAGGGATTGAAACCTACTATGGCAGGGGTGGGCAACTTGTGGCTCTTCAGATGTTTTAGCCTCCAACTCCCATCAGCCCTAGCCAGCATAGCCAATCGTGAAGGGGCAGGCTCCCAACAGGGTAAACTGTTGGGACTAGTCCAAGTGCCATTGTGGACCCTACTACTTTGGAGCCAGGGGCTGATTCAGAATCAGACCACGATGATTTTGAATCCAGTACAGTTGTGGAAAGCTCAAGGCCTGTGAGCTTGGCACAGCCTGACTTCCCATCTGATTACAGGCCAGAGAAGGTGAAACTCAATTTATTTATTTATTTATTTGTTTATTTATATATTTTTAAATCGCCCATCTGGCCGGCAACCCGGCCACCCTGGGCGATGTACAATCATGGTAAAACACAATTAAAACAATATCAGTGTTTTAAAAAATCCTAACCCACCCCATATTTCCGCCTGAAAAGCCATGTTTTTAGTGAGTGGCGGAAGTTCATCAGGGAGGGGGCATGGCGAAGGTCGCTGGGGAGGGAGTTCCATAACTTGGGGGCTGCCACAGAAAAGGCCCTCTTCCTAGTCCCCACCAGCCTGGCTGCTCTGGCTGATGGGAAAAGGAGAAGGCCGTCCGTGGCAGATCTTGTTGAGCAGCCTACTTGATGCTGCTGGAGGCGCTCCTTGAGATAAGCTGGACCGGAGCTGTATAGGGTTTTAAAGGGTCAAAACCAACACCTTGAATTCGGCCCGGCAAGCAACTGGTAGCCAGTGCAACTCCTTGAGCACCGGAGTGATGTGATCTCGCTGGTGGCTGCCTTTAACCAGGCGAGCCGCCGTGTTCTGTACCAGCTGTAGCTTCCAAACCGTCTTCCAGGGTAACCCCACGTAGAGCGCATTACAGTAGTCTAGGCGAGAGGAGACCAAGGCATGAACCACCGATGGGAGCAGATGATTAGGAAGGTAGGGGCGCAGCTGCCGTATCAGATGGAGTTGGTACAGCGCCGCCCGGCTCACAGCTAACACTTGAGCCTCCATGGACAGCTGGGAGTCTAGAATGACTCCCAAACTGCGGACCTGGTCTTTCAGGGGCAGATATACCCCATTCAGTACCAGGTCAACATCCCCTAACCTCCCCTTGTCTCCCACCAGAAGTACCTCGGTCTTGTCAGGGTTCAGCCTCAGCATGTTCCTTCCCATCCAGCCACCCACTGACTCCAGGCACTTGGACAGGGTCTCAACAGCCAACCTCGGTGAGGACTTGAAGGAGAGGTAGAGCTGCGTGTCATCTGCATATTGATGACAGCGCACCCCAAACCTCCTGATGATAGCTCCCAGCGGCTTTAGGTAAATATTGAATAGCATCGGGGAGAGGATGGAACCCTGCGGCACCCCACAAGTGAGCAGCCGAGGGTCCAAGGCCTCCTCCTCGAGAACCACCCTCTGGTACCTTCCAGAGAGGAAGGACTGGAACCACTGCAATACAGTGCCTCCCACGCCCAACCCCTCCAGGCGGTCCAGGAGGATACCATGGTCAACGGTATCAAAAGCCGTTGTGAGATTGAGGAGGACTAGAAAATAGCATTCGCCCCTGTCCAAAGCCCTTCTCATATCATCCACCAAGGTGACCAAGGCCGTTTCCGTCCCATGTCCAGGCCTGAAGCCCTACTGGCATGGATCTAAATAATTGGCTTCATCCAAGTGTGCTTTCAACTAAACCCCCACCACCCGCTCAATCACCTTGCCCAGAATTGGCAATTGGAGACTGGGCAAAAGTTGTTTAGATCTTGGGGATCCAAGGAGGGCTTCTTTAGAAGCGGTCTTATTACTGCCTCCTTAAGGGCTGATGGCATCACTCCCTCTACCGCCTTGATCCCCTCACCCAGTCCCTCCCTGCAGCTCATGATGAGCCAGGACAGGCAAGGATCAAATAAGCAGGTGGTCGGCCTCACAGATGAAAGCACCTTATCCACTTCATCAGAAGGAAGAAGCTGGAACCGATCCCACAAACCGGTCTACAATTGGCCTCCTCCCGCTCATTCCCTGTGTCCACGACATACGAAATCCCACTCTTAATCCGATCGATTTTATCTGCGAAGTGCTTCGCTAAAGCCTCACAGGAGGCTTTTGACTGTTCCAACGGATCCGGAGCAACTGGACCGACAAGGCTCTGGACCACCTGGAACAGCCTCCTGGGGCAGCACCCCGCAGACTGCGATGGAGGCAGCATAGAAATTCTTTTTTGCTGCCTTCACCACCACCTGGTAGGCCAAGGATGCAGCTCTAACCTGTGTCCGAAGCGGGATTTACACCATCAGCGCTCGAGCCTTCTCACCTCCCGTTTCAGAGCTCGCAACAATGGAGTAAACCATGGTGCCGTGCGAGCTCTGTTCAGGTGAAGAGGGCGCTTCGGGGCAACTCAGTCTAATGTCCTGGTGATTGCAGCATTCCAATCGTCCACCAGGGTCTCGACCGAGCTACCCAAGCATGTTCAGGAATCCATCCGGATCCATAAGATGCCTGGGGCGGACCATTCTAATAGGTCCCTCACCCCTGCAGAGGGGTTGTGGCACTGAGAAATCCAACCCCACCAGATAGTGATCTGACCGTGACAAGGGGGTGGTGGATATACCCCCGATTTCCAGATCATTTCCCCCCTCTCCAGAAACGAAAACCAAGTCCGGTGCCAAGGTAAGGCTTTAAAGCAGGGCTCTCCAGCCTTGGGTCCCCAGATGTTGCTGGCCTACAGCTCCCAGCATACCCTGCCAGCATGGCTAATGGCAAGGGATTCTGGGAGCTGTAGTCCAGCAACATCTGGGGACCCAAGGCTGGAGAGCCCTGCTTTAAATCAAGCCTCTGATTTACAGCCTGGGAATGTTGAAACCAGGCAGTGGGGTAATCTGAAGGGGAGGGGGTTTCAGATTAACACGTCAACTCTTCGATGTTCTGCTCACTTAAGGGCTAGATTTCCCTGTCGGGATAGGTCGCCAGATGAACGCTAGTAGTCCCTCCACTGTATTTAAACTGATGTACAAGCTGAAGAGCTTTTGCTGAGATCAATGCCTTTAGTGCTCAGAATATTTCCTTGCCTGGATTTATTGTAAATCTGTGAACTCATCTGCCATGACTTTGGGCGTGTTTGCATGACACGGGAACCACGGGGGAGCAGAAGTCCCCCGTGGTTCCCGTGTCATGCAAATGCCGACCAGGGGCGCCCCCGCGGGACGGCCACGTGCAGGTCGCGTGCAAAGTGACCATGGGCAGTAGAGGGGTAAGCCCCTACCGCGTGTGGCCACCCTGCTGTGCGAACAGCGGGTGGCCGTCCCACGGGGCCCGCAGAGGCAGCAGCCCAGAGTGGCCGGAGCTGCGGCCGTTCCGGCCTGTAGGGGCAAACGGCCCCTCTGGGCATCCCGAGCCGCTGCCCCCTAGCGCCGGGAGGCCCACACTGCGGTGCGGGGACTGTGGGGTCTGCCCCCTGGTGCCTTTCCCGCTCACAGCCTGGGTCGTGCAAACCGGCCCTTTATAATGTCAGACTCTGACTTGCAATTTGATGCTGGGATTATGACTCTGAATGAAATCTAGACTTGAGACTGTTTCCTGAACCAAGCAGTGTGCCAATAGCTTTCGTAAAAGCTATTTGATTTACTAAGGAGTTTAAGCGCTGTAAATTTTGCCATGAAACTCTGGAAAGCTGATTTGTGTAACTTAATCTACTGCAATAAAGAGTTTCATTGTAAACAGTGATTTATGTCATCTTGCCAGAAGGTGCCAGGAACCAAGCCTGACAGTAAACAGTTGCCTACCACTGTGCTACAGGAAAGCATTACATGGAACACCATGAGGCAAAACTCGTTTGTTTGAAGGGGTGCTTGGTCTAAGTCCGGTTTTAAAAGAACCTTAAGAAGGGAGAAGATACCCAACAACAGTTATCACCGGGACAGCAGACTCAGCAGGTACGCACACAGGTCACCTGATCACAGTCTTCCCTACTATGGCGAGATGTATTGTATTTCTATCGAAATTATAGTCAATATTTCTAAATTTGCATCTATACATATAAATGAGGACATGGAATTTTATGCAAATCTGTGTGGTCTTTAGTCCTCTGTTTTGGTGATACATAAGTGGCCACCCCTTCAGGCATACCTGAGATAGTGCAGTGCCATAGGGAATCAGAAGGAATGGTGCATGGACCAGTTTTCCCGTTCAGGCTTTTTGATGCCTCAGAATCTCTGTCATTTTGCCCAGAGTCCTTTTATCCCATCCATATTCATTTGGTCAATAGCCAGTACCTACCGGCTAGAGGCCCAGCAGACCTTGTCAGCTATCTCGCCCTCCTCCATCCCATGCAACTGAACTACATGATTTATCATATACCAATGTCAATGAATGGTTAGGAGCCTGCCCCTTTACCTTTGCTGGTGCTCAAGTGGCCAGAATGTAGATAACATGAAGACCACATCAAGGCAGGTGACTACCAGGGAAGGGCCTTCTTAGTGATGGCACCCCAAATATGGAATATTCTGTCCAATGAGGTGTACCTGTTAGGGATGTACCCGAGCAGCCCGACGGACACGAGTGAGGCCCGAACTGGGCCTGCTCGTGTCCGCGCGGGCTCTCCGCCTCCCGCGCGGGCTTACCTTCAGTTCTTCGCTCTCCGTAGGGAGCCGCCCGCGTGGGCTGCGCCACGCCCCCCGCACTGGTCCTGTCGCGTCACCTCCGGCGCGGCGGAAGTGACGCGACGGGACCCTGCTCCGTCGCGCTGGACCCCTGGCAGGAAAAGCTGGTCCCGCCTGTCAACAGGAAGGGAGGGGGGAGTGAAGAGAGGGGGTAAAAGAGGGGCACCGAGCCCTGGGAGGTTGTTGGAAGTAAGGTGCAGGACTGCACGGAACTGGTCTGTGACTCTGGTAAGGATGAAGAAATCCCCCCTGCCCCCCGAGCAGGGCGCTCGGTACCCGCTGTAAGCCTGAACAACTTGCGGTGAGACTCTTTCTAGGAAACTTAAGTTTTTTAAGGTCAATACTGTCTATGCTGTTCTGCAAGCCACCTTTAGCTGAATGTGGATTAGAGTAGCACGCTTCATTAAGTTTTATAGACTGTTCTTGTTTATGGTGAAGTTCTTATCTGTATGTTTTGCTACACACCATTAAACGTGTTATAAACAAATTCCTTTTGCCTGCTGCTTCAAGCTTTCGCCCAGTGCCTATTGATAGCGGGTGCCCTCCGCTTAGCCGGGGACCGCCTAAAGGGAGTTTTCTTGGTACCGGTTAACCCATTAACTCCCAAACTTGTGCAAAGGACCGGCGGGGCGATCCTTCACATTTAGCCCTACAGATAATTTTTATCTGGCTTTTAAGATCTTGTTGACTTTTAATCTTTTTGTTTATGATGGCACAAACCAGAACTATCTGTATCTTAATGTAAACTGCACTGGGGATTTCTATTGAAGGGTGGTATAGAAATTGTTACAATAAAAACATTAAAATAAAATAAAGATTGGGGTGTGGAGATGGAGAAGACACTGGACTCCACTCTCATTGAGAGTCCCATCCTAAAGACAACTAAGGTGAGTCACAAGCAGGGGTGGGGAAAGATCCCTGTCTGCTAGACCTCATTACCCAAGAGACGCAGCCAAAACAGTCAAAGTTTTTACTGAGCAGCATCAATGACAGAGTGTGCTTTGAAAGTAATACATATGAATAGCATTGCCCATTTGCTAGCCATCTTGTTTTGGGCAACTGGTCTCATGTTGTGCATGTGGGTTTCCACGAGATATTTGGGTGGCTATTGTGGGAAACCAGATGCTGGATTAGACAGACCTTTGGTTTGATCTAATAGGAATTTTCTTGTTGCCGTGAGCAGGGAGTAATGACTTCCAAAGTCCCTCTAACTCTATGGTTTGAAGAAAGCTACATGATAGAGAGCAGAAGAATAGGAGCAGCTTTCCTCATCACGGCATCCCCGTGGTAAGTATGGCTGCACCTCTTACACCTCCATCAAGCACCTTCTAAAGGTACAGGAGCTTGGCTAGATGGCAAGCAATCCCACAGAGAAACAGCTGAATTCACACTGGTCTCTGCTGCTGCTGGTCTCACTGCTTCTGGTCTGTATTGCTCTGGCAGTGGAGAATGTCCTTGCCCTTGCACCTGTTGGGGGACTGCTCAATTGCCTGTGGAGAGCCAAGAGAGACACAGAGACAATAATGAGTAGTGGCCAGCAGCTGTGCTTAAATAGTGGTTGGTGAGCAAGTGCTTGAGAGAGTATTCCACCTACCTGCTCTTCTAGTTCCCATGCATCCGTCCCACCACCCCATTGGTAGCATCCCTGATGTCCACCTTTGGAGTAACCTGCTATGGTAGATAGATTGAGGACTGTAGTCATGAAGACAGTACTCATCCATACTTTGTAAGGAGTCGCAGTGGGACACAGACTGCAGTGAATATTTGATCTGCTCTATAAGCCAAGGCTCTGGTCCTGCAATGAAAAAGGAGATATGAACGTTTGGCCTGCAATAGCAATATTTGCAAGGGAGTGCCTTGTGTTCACCTAGAAAGGTGGCTGTGCTCTCCACTGTCTTCACGGGCACATCGTGGGAACGTACCTGTATTTGGCATTTCAGAGCCAAACGGGGGGGGGGGGCCTTTTTGCACAGTGTACAGTTACCCCTTGTCCCCTGTTTCCGAGGCACTGTGAGAACTGTTGAAAGGGGTGGTTTGTTTAGCAAGTACACATCTGTCCCATATTAGAGTGGGGGGAACAAGGTAACAGGTGCAGAGGTCACATTTTGAAGTATGGGTCCCCCCTTCCTTGCTTACTGAGTCAGGTGCCTTGTCTTTGCATCCCCAGTTGCAGGAAACAGTTGTTTCTGTTTGGTATTTTGTGTCTGGAGTTCTGAGGTGAGGCACCTGTAAAGATTCTGCAAAGAGAACTGTTAGCAATATGACTTCCTACTTTGTAGTTGGTCCTGGCTGCTCCCCATCCCCCAATATTTTTATTGAACTATAAAGGACAGAGACAATGAAAAGTAAAAAGTACAATTCCTATTCAGTCTTAAGTACATATGACAATACAATTTTGTTTTGAATACTCATTGCAATAACCAAGTTTGCTGTTTAAGTGAATATAACCAACCCATCAAATTCTCTCTCTCTCTCTCTCTCTCTATATATATATATATACACACACACAGTATATATATATATATTTGCTTGAACCCCCCCCCAAGAGTTTAAATCTTAAATCTAATTTAAATCCATCACAAGCGTCATTTCCCCATCTTTTATAGGCACAAAGGAAGCTGCCTTATCCTGAGTCAGACCACTGATCCACCTAGACCAGTACTGTCTACACTGACTGGCAGCAGGCCCCCAGGGTTTCAGCAGGATACTTTCCTAGCCCTATCTGTATATGCCATGGATGGGACCTGGGACCTTTTGCATTCAAAGCATGTGCTCTGCCAGTGAGCTACGGCCCCCAACCTTCCATGTTGAGGAAGGTTGAGGAAGGCTCACAGTGGCTCAGCTTGTCTGAGTGTGGAAAGCTAAGCTGGGTCAGGCCTGGTTGTTACTTGGATGGGAGACCCCTCCTCTAGTTTCCTGCATTGAGCAGGGGGTTGGACTCGATAGCCTTGTAGGCTCCTTCCAACTCTATGATCTATGAGTGTCTATGTTCTGTCAAAGGCCGTTTGTTGTTTATGTAAGTCAAGGCCCTTTTTGTGAGACGTGTCCTCCTTCCAGAGTCCCTATCACCAAGCCCCACTTGGATTAAGTTATTGTAGAGACGAGGCCGGGGTGATATAGCCCCATGGTGCATACTTTTATATCTGAGATGTGTGTGTTCCATGTCTGGTGCCACTGCTGCTGTGTCATGATTGACTGCAGAGTTAATCAGAATCCTATTGCTGGACACCGAACTCACACCATGAAATTTACCAAGCCTAATCCTACACCTGAATTTCCCATGGAAGGGTTCACAGCACTTCCCTAAGTAACCTTGCCAACTTAGTTGTGAATGCTTTCTCAGTATTCATAGACAAAGCTCAGAGTAATGAGAATTACTCATTTCAGGATTGAAAAGCCTTATGAAGATTTAAAAAGAGAACAAAATAGTGAGTAATAGGTGCACTTTTGTGCCACCTGTGCAAACAGTGATGCAGGATGCTGATGGGCAAGGACAAAATAAGAAGAATAAGACTGGAGCTTTCAAAAGTCAGTTTTATAAAGCAGTGTATGGTATTGTTTATGATAATCTAAGCCTAAACTCTGTTTACAGATGTTGAGGTAGATATTTCTGCTTAAGCTTATCTCAGTTTCCCCATTCAATGACTGTCTGACAAGGAGTTTTATTGTGGCATCACCAAAGTACGTATTCATGATAACTACACATAAGTATCAATTCAAACAAATGAGTCCTTTTTTTTAATAAGATGTATGTCTCAGTAGTTCACAGCTGCATCCCCAGAAGCAGCTTCCTGTTTGCTGTAATGGGGTTGCATTTTGCTTAAACTTTGCAAAACAAAATCTTTGTTCATGGCTGAGGATGTGGTATGAAAAGTGCACCAATTAAATCTCAAAAGAGTAAAATATTGCTTTGGAAATAATTCAGATAAATCATCAGTTGCTCTGTCTAAAAGGACGAAGATTTTTTTCCAGAAAAGTACATAATAGTGATTGATGTGCTTAGTGACCTCAGAAAAGTGGACACAGATTCACCCATTACCATGACAACACAACGGGTACCACTTGGCATATAGGCAGAACATGCAGTTCTCCTATGGGAAAGTGGCACTGAAGTGCATTGCACAGCAGACCCAGTTTATAGCCCAAATGAGGGTTTCAGTGGGTAGAGGATCATATCTCTGTTCTTAAATTGTAAAACCACTTGTCGTGTGGAAACATTTAGTGTGGATTTAAGAACTGTGAGATTAAGAAAAAGACTCTGTTGGTGTTTATGAAATGGAATGGCAAACCATTTCGAGCTGAGTTATTGTTAAGTCCCTCTTTCATTTGAAGACATTATTTCATGTAACACAAGTAAATGAGGTCTGATACTTAAGCAACACAGCCAAATAATTTCTCAGCACCAAATGCAAGGCATTAATGTACATGAAAGTACAGTAATACCTTGGATTGCAAGTAACTTGGTTTGAGAGCGTTTTGCAAGACAAGCAAATTTTTAAATATTTATTTATTTATTTTTTACTTGATATACAAGCGACGTCTTGCAATACAAGTACTATAGTACGGCTTAAATTAAAAATCTCTGTACAAATTTTGTTTGGGGGATTTCGTTTTGATATAAGAGTGTTTTGGATTACAAGCACATTTCCGGAACGAATTATGCTCTCAATCCAAGGCATGACTGTACAGTTTGGAAATCAGAATTCTAGCAGGGGGACAGCAGTTATATTATTATATTAGTCTTCTGAGCAGTTCCTTGGCTAAGTTGTGGACTACACTTGCTTATCGATCCCATTTTTCTTTCTTTCTTTTGTACTATGCAGCTTTAACTGTACTTCTCAAAGCTACCCAAGCCTTGTCTGTACTTCTGTTGGACTACTTCTATTTTTTAACATGATCTGGCTTAACATATCTTTGGAAGGGAAAGAAGGCAAAGAGAAAGATACTGTCATCAGGACACCCAAGGGACAGATTGGTGTCATAAAGAAGCCTTCCCCAACCTGGTACCCTCCAGATATATTGGACTGGAACTCTACATTGGCTGGGGATGATGGGAGTTGTAGGGCATCAGGTTGGCAAAGGCTGTTTGAGGCTATCTTTCTGTCCTCAAAAAAAGGTGCAGGCAGCTAGAGCTTGACATGGCTTTTTCTTTATTTTATCAAGTAAACAAGCAGCATAGCAGCTGAAGATGCTCAGATTGCCCCTTAGGTCTTTGCCGGCCCTTTGACTGTGGTGGTGGGTAGGAGGATAAGCCTCCTGGATCCCCCCCTCCCCTCTTTAAGCAATCTAGCTCTCCGGGTACTTTACACCAATGGCTGGCATCAGAGATTCCTAAGGAAACAATGCTTTTCCATACCCCTGAGATCTATCCCTCCCTGAGGCTATCCCTCCCTGAAGAGCTTTGCCCACAGCTTCTACACGGTCCATGGGTAGGTTTCTCATTTGGTCTACTATGCCTCACCCTCCTATGCCACATATTTCCCTACATTGCCTTTACCTGCCCTGCCCAGTCCCATTTCCAGCTTGGGATGGATTTTGCTCATGAGGCTCTCTTTGCTCTCATTGTTAAGCTGCACTTGTGTGAAATAGGTTCCTGCCTGGTACAAACTCCATTGCAGTAATCTCTCCTGGGGAAAGGCCACAACCAGAGCCTGCAGAGCTGCTCACAGACACTGACAGGGCACACCTGACTCATCACCACAGTGCAAAGCATGTGATTTGCCATCAAGCTCCCATAGTTCAGCAACAGAGCATATGCACTGCATGTACAAGGTCCTATGTTGCGTCCTGACATCTCCAACTGAAGGATCTCATATACCAGGCTTGGGAAAGATCTCTGCCTGTGGGTCTTGGAAGACCCACTGTCAGTCAGAATAGACAATGCTGGCTAGAATATGTTTATGTAAACTACCTGCTGTGGGTGGCCTCATGGATCCTGCCCAACAGGCTTCATAACTATGCAGCTGACCCAGGGAATGCTTTGTTTCTTTCGGTATTTTAAAAAATGGAAGTTTTTCAGCAATTCTAATGTCCATCTGTTTCTAACATATAAATACTGGAAATAGTTCAGTATTAACAGCCCAGACATTCAGAAACAAAATAGGCAGGACCAATACTGCATAGAAATTGATTGTACACTAAGGACATTCTCAGAATTGAAACTGCTAATGTAGATTATGTTTGGGACAATGTTGCCGAGCGTAGTGTTTGCCACAGTAGCAGTAGAGGAGCAATCCAAGCAGCACGGGGTGGCTGGCTCTAGCCACCATTTTAATTTCCCACAATGCCCCTGACATAGTGTCACTCCATGGTATTGTAGGAAATTAAAATGGTGATTAACCTCAATCACCCAGTGCAGCTCACAACACTGGGCCAGAAAAAAATAATTTAAAGGAGGTACAAGGCATCAGCCTCAGCAGCAGCCCAAAGGTGTCAGGAGTTGATGTTGGCCTTGGTCTCCAAGGTCCTAGTCCATAATTTAAGAACATAAAAAGAGCCATGCTAAATCAGACCAAAGGCCTATCTAGTCCAGCTTTCTGTTCACACAATGGCCAACCATAGGATAGGATAGGATAGGATAGGATAGGATAATAGAGTTGCAAGGGACCTACAAGGCCATCGAGTCCAACCCCCTGCTCAATGCAGGCCACTAGAGTAGGGGTCTCCCATCCAAGTAATAACCAGGCCTGACTCTGCTTAGCTTTCCACGCTCAGACAAGATGATCCAGCATGAGCCACAGGCCTGTATCAGATGCCCATGGGAAGCCCACAAGCAGGACATGAGTGGAGCAGCACCCTTCTAGTCATGTTCACCAGCAACTGGTATACATAGGCACACTGTCTGATACTGAAGGTAGCATATAGCCATCTGGACTACTAGCCATCAATAGTCTTATCCTCCATTAATTTGTCTAATTCTCCTTTTAAAGCCATTCAGAGTGGTGGCCATCACTACATCTTTGAGTAGTGAATTCCATAGTTTAACTATGTGCTGTGTGAAGTACGGTACTTCCTTTTATCTGTCCTAAATCTCCCACCAATCAGCTTCATGGGATGACCCCGGGTTCTAGTATTATGAGAGAGGGAGCAAAATGTCTCCCTATCCACTTTCTCTACACCATGTATAATTGGTGGCCATCACAACATCTTGTGGAAGCAAATCCCATAGTCTTACTATGTAAAGAAGTACTTCCTTTTATCTGTCCTGAATCTCCCACCATTCAACTTCATGGGATGACTCCAGGTTCTGAGAGAGGGAGCCACTGCATTCTAGTCACTACACCACATTGGTTATCAGTAGCTAGAACTAGTTTTTAAAAAATAAAGCTGGTGTGTGTGTGCACGCACATGTGTGCGTGCATGTATTGTGATGTATGTATGTGTATGGAAAGGGGGGGGTATAAAGTTTTATGTATAATTTCTTATTTATATGGCATCCCAAAATATAGTAGGCATATAGGCAATTTATAATATTCATGATACATTGTTCAAAAATGCCTTGGAAGAAAGCTAATTAAAGGTTGGAGTGCCTGGAACGATTACCAAAAAAAAAAAAAAAAAGTTGACAAACTCCTTAACCGGTCCTGAAGCAATTAGAGCCAACATGAAAAAGAAGCTAATTAGTTCTGGAGTTTCCAAAGGTAAAGTACATCTTCCTCCATTCTTGCGCTTTATTGTAGCTTGTAAAACTGCTTTACAGGCCCTGGAGTCTGAGCACACACAATAAGCAGGCCCTGAATGGTCATCTGTTCAAAACATTTCAAAAAACATCCATTATGGTACAACTCTCAAAGCCAAAAAAAAGGGGGGGGCAGAGAAAAATGCAAGTAACATAATTTAAAAGCACTATTCTGCTTCTGGTCCTGTTCGACATTTCAGTGCTTTCAATGAAACAGAGGTTTTATATTCCAAAAATAAAAGTAACAGAACATGATGACTGATTCCTTTCAATAATCACCTTCTCTTGGGTCAGTATATAGAACAATACAGAGAATCTCAGATTATGTTTAAATGTTCCCCATTTGAAGGTCAGCATGACCAGAAACAGGAAAATATAACCGCTCTTTAATGATAGTTAAACATTCTCTGGTGTTTATGTTTGTTTACAAGACAAATCATTACCGTATTTTTCCGTCTATAAGATGCCCCCATGTATAAGACGATCCCCACTGGGCAGTTTCGCAACCGTGCGGTTCTCTCCTCGGCTTACTTCCGTGTATAAGATGACCCTCAATTTTTAGTCTAACAATTTTAGGAAAAAGTATAGTCTTATACATGGAAAAATACTGTACATGCAAAAACTGTAGCAAACCTTGGGCTAGAAGACATAGCCTGGATCCCCCATAAAATTCCATGAATGAGGCAGTGAGATTTCACAGCCTTGTTTGGAAGCACCCATTACTTTGAAACATGCCGCAATTTCTCGTTTTGTGGCAAGAGCTGTTCACCACTGGAACAGATAGAATTTCTTTGCTGGAAGTATTTAAGCAGAGGCTGGATGGCTATCTGGTAGGGATGCTGTAGTTGCATCCTGCAGTGCAGATCCTTCATTGAGCAGGGGGTTGGGCTAGATGACCACTGAGATCCCTTCCAAGTCTATTCTACTTCAGACTGTAGGTGAAGAGGGTCACAGGATTGAAAGTGCCTGCCTCCCTCTCATTCAAAAAGAGAGAGAAAAGATTCCACACACATAGATATCTAGCACCTCAGTGAGAAGCCTAGCCTAGACCCATCACCCTGACAGGTTACATTTCTAAGGCCAGTGTTTTGGGTGGAGGGGAGGGGGCGGAGAACATTTTACCATGCAATCCTTCACTGGAATTCTGAAGTTGCACACTCCCAGAAGGACGTATCACTTTCTTTTTGCAAATATGTAGCTCACCCTTTACAGAATTCACGGTGAGTAAGATACCAGTCTCTTTCCAGACTTTTTTTTTTTAAAATCTGTACTGCTCTGCCTCTTCTAACTCCTCTCTTCATGTGTCACCCATGAAGTCTGAGAGTTGCTTCACACATTAATTTTCTAATACATGTGATAAGACTCCTGTCAGGAGAAGCATGCACACCATAACACATGAACTATGTGTTCTATGTATACCCACAGTGCGCTTGTAGAGAAGAACATCTGCATAGGGGCCAATGCACACAGATGCAAGTCATGTAATCCTTACATCTGTGTTGTATTTAAGGCTTAAGCACTGACCTGGTAGCCATAGGAGACAAGGAATTACATGCAGGTGAGTGGACAGGCTGACAGAGGAGGGACAGGGCACTCTGACCCTCCTCTGCAGCCAGAATAGAAACCAAGGGCTTTTCTACATGAGGATTTTAACCTGCCACTTTACCGAGGCTTCTGCTTCCGGATTCTTCGTGGGATTAAGATCAGCTCCTTTTTCTTTCTCTGCCTTTCTATATGTTCCATTACACAACCACTAGGTGGCACTGTGATATAGCGGAACTGCGGGAATAGACCTGGGTTTTATGCCACCATTCACGGAAATACCAGGCTTTCCTTGTTAGGAAAAAAACATACTATATTGATTGCAAAGAACAGGAGAGGCCCTGAAGGATGACAATGTCATGTAAACCACCCACAAACTACCACGAGTGAAGAATCATGAGCGCACAATAAATGCCTCGTGTAGAAAGGCTCCCAGCAGTCTGCAAAAGGAAGGAAGCTCCCTCTTTTGCACCCAGTAAGGAAATGTAGTGGGCTGTAGAGGGACAGATAGTACTCTCTGCCCCTTCCTCTGCCGGCCCACAGCAGGCTAGTAGTTTTCTTTTTTCTTTTTGCAGGCTAGTAAATTTTGTGGATTTATTTACAAGGCTGCATTGCAATGTATAATGTCTGCACAATTCACATCTACACATTTAGGTCCCTCTGTACATATTGGACCAGATCAGACAATATCGCTCCCTCAACCCAGCCTATCACACAAAGGACAGCAAGTGCACGGCGCCCCTCCCAGATCACACGGTGCGCTGCCCCCGCCTCTGCCATCCTGCACATCCACGTGGGGTTGGAACTGTCCCTCCCCCCACAGGACCATCTACCACTAACTTCCCTGTAGGAAGAAAAGGAGGCAGGCAGGCAAAGAAGACCCCCACTGCCCGTAGGGATGTAGGAGAATTTCATTTTGATTCATTTCTGGCCAGAACTTGCCCTGTTCTCACCCTCCCGAACGCGAGTGCAATTTGGGGGCAAAGCTCACATATTCACGAGTTTATGATCATGTTTGCAAAATGCATTCCTTAGACAAATACACACTTAAAAAAAAGAAGCAGCATTTTCACACTTTAGTCAACAGGGACAAATAATGCATTTGGGTGCATGCTTAAAAAAAAAGGCGCAACATTTGTTGAACAGCAACAACAAGGAGTTCGCATTTGGGAATGAGAATGAGGAGGACCGAGCTTTGAGGTGGAACTCAGGGAGCCTTGACAAGCTTGAGACCCGACCATTCTCCAGCATCCCTACCTCAGAATCTGCCCCACCCAAAATGTCCTCTCCCCCACCCCAGGGCCAACTGACACCAACTGTCCTGTGGGAAGGAACAGGGGAGGCCTCCTGCTCCAACGGGCTGCTTGTGGCTATATCGTGTTACATTGTTCTGTGTGTGCCTTTGTGTATTCTTGTCATATCCATTGTATTTTATAAACGTTTGTAAGCCACTTTGAGGACTCTCATTGAAAAATGAGATATAAATCTACTAAGGGAGCAATCCTATGGCCCCAGTCAGCATCTCAGGGGCCAAAGGATAGTTCAGATTCCCCGATCCAAGGTCAGAGACAGCTCTCCGACTTCGGAGGGGAGAATCGGAGATCTGCTCCCCTCCCCCTCACAGCTGGTGTGGAAAGAAATGCACCGCCTGCTCTCCAAGGTTGGGAACTCGACCTCGGAGGGGGGGGCAGGGGGTATTTCGGTGGGCGGGGAGGGAAGGAGACTGGGGGGAGGCCAGGATATGAGCTATCAGGAGGCCTCTCCAGCCTCCTTCCCTCCCCCTCCGAAACACCTTTGCTAGATGGGCAAAAAAAGCCTGTCTCGTGAAAAATGCAGGACCCTGCACAGGATGAGCATAAACCCCCGGGTTTGGGGGCTTACAATCATTGCAATTGGATTGCGCCCTAAGGCATGTGAATGCCACCTACACGCATAAAGTCCAATGTGCATAAGCTAAGATTATATGGTTGATTGCTGGATTTTAGTGAGGAAATCAACAATGTGATTTTAGCCTATGCGCATTTGACTTTATGCGCACAGATGGCATTTGCATGTTCCATCCCCACGTGGTGGTCTGAACTTTAAAGGAGCTGTGCATGGTGCTGAGCTTTGGGTGTGTGTGGAGGGATTCAGCACCATGGGTAGCTCTTCAAAGTTCAGACTGAAACCCAGAGTGGATACATCATCACCCCACTGACATTGGAGCCACCAGCCTCCACTGTGTGTGGGGCAATGGAAGCAGTGCGCGGTGGGAACACACTCGCTCTCCTCTGCATGGTGGGACAGATTGGGGAAGCAACATTGACTGTTCTGGCCTGGTCTTCTCTATGTACATTGGGCATGCTGAGGAGATAGTGCCAGAAGGCATGATCCTGATTCCGTCCCCCCTCCATTTATAAATCAAATATCATAGATTTACTATCTATTTCTGCCCACATACATGCTTCAGAAAGCCAACACTTCATGTGCACTCGTGGTGAGAACAGAGCTTCACTTTGCTATTCACACATTTAGACTACACCTTTTCTGACACGGTCGTTCGTGGTTTTGTCAGAAAAAGTAGCGTGCGAAGCTACCTGAGCCGCTTGCCTCCTTCAACTGAAGTACTCTCATTCCAGTCCTTCCCCTAAAAAAATTGAATACCTTTTCCTCAATTCCGTGATACTAATAAACAACACTTCTGCCCCTCCTAGCAGTTTCCGAAAACCATCTTCACACACCCTAATATCCTGAGACGCTGAGGGTAAAGATAAAGAACTTTAAGAGCATAACCGTGGATTCTTTCCACTTAGTGTGGACCTGGCTTTGCAACCTGCAGCACAGACAGACCTAAGTGGCTCATTTAACGCTGGATCTTGCCCCTCCTTTTGTACACTAGGCAAACTGTCTGACTTTCCACTTAAAATATATATATATTAAAGAGGCACATGTACACTTACTTGCACGCTCTTCATTAAACTTACTCCAGAAAAAGAAAGAACATTTTTGAATGTTGCAAAATTGCCCAGGGAAAGGATGATGAGGTATATGGTCACAACCACTAGCCAATAAGCACTTTCTACAGCCAACTTTGCCCTGTGAAACCACACAGAAATCCTCGCTCCAGGAGATTAAAATGTGTAGTTTTCAGAGCTTGCTCCAGAAGAAGGGAAAAAAGTACGCTTGTTTACAGAGCAGTGGAAGCACAATCAAACCACCTCTATGCTACTCTTACTGTGCAATCCTAAGCATGTTTACTCAGAAGTAAGCCGTGTTCAGTCCAGTGAGACTTACTCCCTAGTAAAAATCCAACTAAGCATGACTAAGCTCCCTAGTAAAAATCCAACTAAGCATTTTTTAATCACATGCTTGCAACTGGTCACTTCTTAGTTTATGAAAAGCATCTGGCAGGGGGCAATATAGGTTAGGACCATAGCATGAAGGAGCATGGCTTAACCCCCTCCTCCCTCGTGCTATTTTACTGGCCCCCTCCCTCAAGGTGCTATTTGCACTTGTTTTAAAATCGGGACTGTGGAGGTGGGTTGATCCAGGAAACAGAATGGGGAGAAAGGGTTGAAGCACCCCCATTCCATGATCCCAGTCTGGATTGGGGGACCCCCGTGCTGCGGTGCGCGGTCACAAGCTAGAGATTTAAAAACGTGCTTACTGCTTAAACTCATGTCTAGGTGGGCCCGGAGTGTGCTTAAGGTTGCCGCAGCCTTAAAACATGATATCTGTCTATACCTGTTGTGGATTTACGCGAACCCCATCCAAATATAATCACTCTGAGTCACCTACACATGCCGGGATCTTCCCTCCCCCACTGCAAGTGCCATATACTCACAAAATCTGGGTGCTCCAGGGCAGGTCGGGGATGAAATGTATTTCCGTG
Organism: Shinisaurus crocodilurus; assembly: GCA_021292165.1. NCBI lineage: Eukaryota > Metazoa > Chordata > Lepidosauria > Squamata > Shinisauridae > Shinisaurus > Shinisaurus crocodilurus. The sequence goes on along the minus strand of CM037876.1, from coordinate 282,568,454 downwards.
CAGGTGATTTTGTAGTGGTCCCAGTCCGAGCAGTCACACAGGGATGACGGGCACATTTCTGTGCCTCTACTTCTCCTCCCCATTTCCAGCAAAAGTAGCAGCAGAAGGAATTCTGGTAGCCACAGCATCTTCCTGAACCTACTGCTGCAGCAACTTCATTGTCCTGTACAACCCTTCCCCACAGAATGTGGAGAAGAGGGAACCAGGTTCCTTTCCCTGAGAACAGGACAGAGGAACGCCTCCGTCTCTTAAGAAAGAGAACCTCCACCTGCTTCTCCCTAAAAGGAAACAGAGTGTAATAAGCAAACACATAAAAAAAGGGATATTACAGGCGAACCAATCCCCTATGCTACCTTCCTGGTAAATCTACCAGCTATTCCCATCATCAATACCACCACCACTACCACTGGCTCCATATACCATCTCCCATCCCAGGGAGTTCCATAAAGCTAAAATAACAAAAAGACAGATGTTCAGATTGGTAGTGTTCCCAATGTTCATTTTGAAAAACTTCTGCTATATCAAGGGAAAAAGTTTGTCTGCCAAAACAGGCCAAAGTACATAGGGGCGGGGGGAAATTAAGCATATATAATCCGCAATGCTCTAATAGAATTTGCTTCCCTAACAGTATTCAACTGGACATCTTTCCCTTGCTTCCCCATCCGCAACCCCCTTGTAAATAGATTCCACCTTGACCTGTATTGCATGACAATCCCAGGACTGTCCTACCCACCACTCTTCCTACACCTTGTTCTCTCAGACTGGCTGCCTTCTTCTACTATTCTCACTTCCACACATCATTTCACAGACTGCTTTCCACCAGTGAACAAAAGGAATATTAGAATGCTAGTACTGTGTTGTCCAAGATAAAGAAAGGGGGGGGGGGTTCCGAAGCACCCACCGAACAGCATGCTTGATATTGCTGGCATCATATCATGATATTATATGATGCCAGCAATATCAAGCATGCTGTACGATGGGTGCTTCGAGACAGAGGGTTTTTAGCACTACCAGTCAAATGGTGCAGACAGTGCAACTATTTCATCTTTTCCTCCATAACAGTTTTTGTGTGTGGAAAGAAAACAGATGGAAGCAGTGGGAAAACACAGGAGGGTTACAAGATGAAGACGGTGACGTCTGCACCCCCCTGTAAAATTCCATGAGTCAGGCAGGGCGATTGCATGATAAAAACCTCATCTGGATGCACCCCGTGAGCATGTATATGATCGAGCAGCGAAGAATTGTATACAAGAATACTGATGACCTGCAAATTAAATCCTTTGCTTTCGATGAGGAAAACAGATTGTCCAAATTAAGGAAAATGCAGTAATTCATTATCAATGATGTTAAGAATCTGGGGCAAACACAGTTTAATTTTAAGTACATCAAAGATACTAATAGCCTCAAGTTAATGACCCAGAATGGCACGGACATCTGAGAAATGTTGAACATTGGAAAAAGATATGGTTTATACAGTCATGCCTTGGATTGAGAGCATAATTCGTTCCGGAAACGTGCTTGTAATCCAAAACACTCTTATATCAAAACGAAATTCCCCCAAAAAAATTTGTGCAGAGATTTTTAATTTAAGCCGTACTACAGTACTTGTATTGCAAGACGTCACTTGTATATAAAGTCAAATTTTTTAAAATAAATATTTAAAAATTTGCTTGTCTTGCAAAACGCTCTCAAACCAAGTTACTTGCAATCCAAGGTATTACTGTATTGTTATGAGGGATCTAATTATAAATGATCACTTTTGTCATATGGATGAATATGAAATGAGATGTCAGACAGAGATCTAAGATGGTTTGAATATTTGCAGGTAAGACATTACCTAATAACATCATTAGCAAACAATAGATTAGAACCAAGGAGTTGAAAGATTAACAGTGCAACCCTATACTAGTCTACTCAGAAGAAAGTCCTGCTGAGTTCAATGGGACTTATTCCCAGGTGTAAGTATGTATAGGATTGCAGCCTTAGTTGTCAATAAAACAAGAGACAAACTTTCAAAAAAATATAAATTACTGTTAAAACTAAAATGTGAACCAGAACAGGTTAAACTATAAATAACTGAAAGACTTTCCGACTTTACAAATATCCCCAATATTTTTGAAAGCTGGGGAATTTTTCTGGAAAGAAGATCACCCATTTTCTTTATGTACAAATGAGAGAGAGAATTGTTATAAAAAAATTAATGACGCAACAACGGTATTTGACTTCCAAAAAGCTAAGTAAAATTAATAGCACAATCTACTGAAAATGTAAATTTCAAGTAGCTATTCTTACTTTTTTGTGATGGACCTGCTCAAAAGGAAAGGATATTGGGATGATTTTTAGAAGAGTAGAATAATGGGGTTGAAATTCAGTTAAATCCTGGAATGTGTTCCCCCCCCCCCAACTGATATTAAGAATATGAGATCTCAAAATAGGGATGTTTTTTATTTTTATTTTATTTTTTCCTTATATTGCTGTGGAACTATTCATTACTGCCAAAGGCAACAGAGTATATTGATGTCAAGGACGGGATATTAAAACTGGGCACATTTAATCAGAAATAGGGACTGGAGAATAGATTTTACAAACCAATATTTTTGACAAGGCATAATCTTTACACAGCCTGTTGTTTACTCAAGTAGTAAGCACCACTGTGTACAGTAGGATTTACTCCCACATAAGGGTGCATATAGGATTGTAGCCAGAGGGTTATTTATGCAGATATAATTAATTTGTGTTTCAAGATAACAACAGTAACTTCCCAAATAAAGTTTGACAGGGATTCTCCTAATAATCCGGACCTCGGGGCACTGTTGTTCTTTCCCCTCTTCCCTACAGACCACCCTTTCCACAATCTGGTGCCTTCCTGATGTGTTGGACTACAACTCCCAGCAAACCCCCTACGGTCAGCATGGGCATCTGGGGGATGATGGGAGTTGTAGTCCAACACATCTGGGGTGGGGCGCCAGCTTGGAGGAGGCTGTGCCTAGACATTGAGAGAACCAGCCCTCTCCAGCGCTGCCCCAAATATATTGCTCCCCTCGTCACGCCACCGCCACCCCCCATCCTACTCTCTTCACTTTACCACCTCCACCTAAGTTAACACCCGGGACAGGTCTACCCAGGAAGAACCCTGATAATCCGTAGGATCCCCGCATGTCTATCAAGAGGCTGCTCCTCTAAGCAGCGACCTCCGGGGTTGGTTGGTTCCCACGAGCGCCCGCCCGGACAAGGCGCCCCTGCCTAGGAGCCGCGGGCTTCACACGCGCGCTTCTCCTCCTCCTCCTCCTCCTCCTCACCGGGACTCCAAACTTTGCGAGAGATTCGCTGCCTGGCAGACGGGGTCCTTGGCCCTTGGTCCTCTGCTGTCCCGCTCCGCGAGGACTGAGCACTGGGCTAGAGGCTGCCAAGGTCGCTGCCGAAGTCCCATCGGGCATCCGAGATGCTCTCGAGTCCAAGCCGCCACCAGGCACTCGCTTCGCGGCGGCGAGGCAGCGCCGGGACCTTTGCAGCAAGTCCTGCACTTCCACCCACCCAATCGTCCCCGCCGCCCGCGCCAGCTTCTGGGCCGGCCCTCGGTTGCTCTCTAGTGGTGACTGCGGAGACTGCACTGAGCGAAAGCCCTTCAGCAAGAAATGTGGGCAGCGGCACAGTAATACCATCACCCAGGTCTGGCCAGAGACGTTTTGCCGCCTGAGGTGAAGGGCAAGATGGTGCCCCCTTCCGCACACAGGCACTAATCTCCTTACCCAGGCCTTCCCAGATGGATTGCGCTGCCCAGTTGGTCTGTTCATTATGGTGTTTTTTGAGTACTGGGTTTTAACGTTTTATAACATTTTAATAAATGTTTTATACAACGTTCTTGATAAATGATTTACATAAATGGCATCATTGCACAAAGTCAAATAGCGCCAATGGAGCTCCGCTGAATCGTTCCGTTGTGCAAGCGTCTGTGCACTATGCCTTGCACAGCCGGTTGCACCACTGCACTTGTGCAAATGTAACTTTGTCTGGATTCCTCCTCTTGCGCATGGCTCGGAACCTAGCGTCCGCTAGCGCAACATCATTGGCACTAGCGGAAGGACACAGGTGGATGCTGCCCCGATGCTTTTGGAATCATTATGACTACGAATTATTATTATTATGAATTATTATTTTAATCTTTCTTTGTAAGCTGCTTTGATCATATATATATATATATATATATATGAATAATATATAAATCTATTAAAGAAAGAATACATGATAAAGAAGCTGACTGGACTGGTAGTTCAACCTTACTTCAACAGTGGTGACTGGACAGCATCCTCTCGACTGCGTCTGAGGGTCTAACTCAGTGGGTGCAGGGCAGGCTGCGTGGCACACATGGTTCTGTCCTGCAACCAAGGGGAATTGCCAGAGAGGTCAGCAGGGGGGGCAGGGAAGCTACTAGTGCGGGCCCGCGGGCCCGCCCCCACCCCGCACCCCCCACCCCAGAATCTGCTGCCTGAGGTGATCGCCTCACTCAGCCTAATGGTAGGGCTGGCTCTATTCCCAACCTGTGCAAGGGGTTTATTTATGTTTTATTTATTTATTTAAATAATTGCTATCCCACCATTCCACTCAAGGCGGCCAGCAGCATTCAAAAGACAATAAAATAATCATCACTAATTACACAATTAAAAACAAAAAATAAAAAGCTGAAACTCAAGCTTGCCCAGAAATCATACCGCTGGCTTAGAAGCCAATTCTGATCTTTCTCATCCCTGTTGGGGAGGATTGTGTGTAAGGAGGTGGTGTGTGTGTTTGTGTGGAATTGCAGTTACACAGTGGTGTGTAGGAAATAAACTCTGGCCATGTTCTAAGGGGCTTTTGTATTATCATTTATTTCCAGGGCCAGCATCAGCACCTGGCATCTTTGGTCAGCAGATGCCAGGGCCCCAGCATCGAGGAAGGGCCCATCACAGATGCCGCCCTGGACCTTCCTTTAAATTATTTTTTCTGGTCACCATTTTAACTTCCCACATTGCCCTAGAGCAGTGTCATGCCCCTGCCCATGGACAAAGCGTTATAGCAGTAAGTATGTGAGGGGAGGGGGGAGTGTGAGAGGAGTGTGGAATGTTGAGGTGTCTGCTGCTTGGCTGAGAGAGTGAGAAGGGGTGTGTGCGAAGCCTGTGTTATAAAAACAGTGGGCGGTGCTGTTCAAGGGGAGTCTGAGGGAAGTCTGAGGAGAGGAGAGGAGAGGAGAGGGGGAGAGAGGGTTGAGAAGTCTGAGTAGAGATTTACAGAGTGGAGTCTGAGAGAGAGGGCCGGTTCATACGACCCAGGCGGCGAGTGGGGGAAGCACCATGGGGCCGTCTGCGGGGTCCGGCTGGGCACCGCAGACGACCTGTGCCCCGCGCGTGTGGGCGGACCCTGGTGGAGCCGGCAGTTCCCACACCGCAGTGCGGGCCTCCCGGCGCTAGGGGGCGGTGGCTCGGGCTGCCCAGAGGAGCCGTTTGGCCCTACAGGCCGGAGCGGCTGCAGCTCCGGCTGCTCTGGGCTGCTGCCTCTGTGCGGCCACGGGAGGCCCCCGCGGGACGGCTGGGCTGCCCGCTGTTCGCATGGCAGGGTGGCCACACGCGGTAGAGGCTTACCCCTCTACCGCCCATGGTCACTTTGCGTGCTTCCTGCACACAGCTGTCCCGCGGGGGTGCCCCCGGCCGGCGTTTGCACGACACGGGAACCGCAGGGGGCTTCTGCGCCCCCGCGGTTCCCGTAGCCTGTGAACCAGCCCAGAGTGAGAGAGAGAGAGAGAGAGAGGAAAGGGAGTTTTCAACGTTTAGAATCTATTAACATTATCTATTTCCCTGCCCTTAACTGTAATTAAATAAACTTGTTTCATTTTAAAAACATAAAAGGAGTGGTCTGAATAAGTTACCCTGAAGGGGTTGGTGGCAGCGGAGGAGAAAAGAAAGTGTGATTTTTGAAGTGCTGGCAGAGGTTGTGACAGGAGTTGGTGGGAAGGACAAGGTGGAGGCAAAGGGAGGCCTGACAAACTGTGGGCCAGGACCCACCAGTGGATGTCAGCCTACTTTCAGGGGGGTCTCTCAGTGCCTCTTTGCTAGACTGTCCTGTGCCATGGCCGCACATAGGCAGGTGTGGCCGTAGGAGTTGGTTAGAGAGCAAGGCTAATATTTCTTTTAATAATAATATTTTTAAAAAACTGGGAATAAAGAGGAAAGGGATGAGAGGGAAGCTGTTATAGGAGGAAGTGGATGTAAAAGCAGCAGGAGGGAGGGATGAAAGAAACTGGCTGTTGGGGACAGAGTACAAGTTACGTGGGAAAGGAGAATGGGAGAAGAAATGGCAGGAGATGAGTAAGAATACTTTGGCAGCATGTGGGGAGAGGAGGAAAATAATATAAAATACGAAGTCTTCTCTACTTTAGGCACAATCCTATGCATGTTTAGACAGAAAAAAGTCCTACAACTCCCCGCATTCCCCAGCCAGCATGTATTTCACTTGAGAAAAGCTCAGCCCGTGGTGGAACTCTTTCCTGAGTCAGCCCATTGGTTCACCACCCAGCCCGGCGCTGTCTATTATGACCGGCGGCACAGCAGGGGGAAATCCAACGCAGATCAAAAGCCTGGTGAAATAAAATGGTATTAACATCACCTCTAAAACCCATGAAAGCAGGGGGCCAATTAAAGGGAAAGAGGGTGCACTTGAAGGAGAAAGCTGGCGTCCTGATTCTAGGTTTTGCTGTTCAGCAGCAGAGGGTCAAACACAGTTCCGTTCCCCCATCAGCAAAGCCACCCCTTGTCCCAGTGCAGGATCTTATCACCACGTGACTGAGCGCCAATGCAAATCAGACTGCCCCTAAAGAAAGGTGAGAGAGGCGTGCAGATTTGTACCGCTTACATCACACAGGTTCCTGCTGTACAGGGGGGTCTTCTGTGTAACAGCTACAGCCAGCAGCAAAATGAGGCTGCCTGCCTGTAATCATTAGTACAGCATTGAGGTGAAAGTGTACAGTTCTGACCCTCGATTAACTTCAGTGAGATTCAAGTTTCACCGCAAATGTAAAAGATATGTTTCTTTTAACTGCTAAACTTAAACTTCTATACTATTCAGCTTAAAAGCTCTTGCCATTTTTTTCCCTTAGCCAAATAACTGGCTTTAATTAGCTTCAAATGTTGGCAATACCACCTCAGCACCTTTTAATAACTGTTGCATTAAGAACCGACTGATTTAAAATGCTGAGAGAAGCCATGTTCTGTGCTGGTTTTCCACACCCAAGCGGTCAAGCATTTTGTCCTATAGGCCCACGATTTCAAAAGGAAACACAGTTCTGCCCAGATAGCTATTATTCCTGTTTTTGTCATGTGAGAAGCTTTGTCGTGTCTCGTGCATTTGAGGGGGGGGGCAGGGGCGGGGGGAGGACGACAGATGTACGCTCTCAGTTCTCAGATAAAGAGAGTAAACCTATACAGATGCAAGACAGAAGGAGTCTGCCTCAGGTGCTCAGCTAGGGTGGCTGTGCATCCTACTTGACAGCGGACAGTTCTCTATTTGAAGGACTGCCTGGCCCAAGGGTGCTTCTAGAGCAGGGCTCTGCAACTTTGGGTCCCCAGATGTTGCTGGACTACAGCTCCCAGAATCCCTTGCCATTCGCCATGCTGGCTGGGTATGCTGGGAGCTGTAGGCCAGCAACATCTGGGGACCCAAGGTAGGAGAGCCCTGCTCTAGAGTCTAGAAGCACTGAGGCTAGTCTGGCTCAGCTTCGCTGCGTGTAGGGCTTCCCTAACTGGGAGAGCCCACGTGCAGTGAAGCCTGGCCTTAGGCCCAAGTGCTGGGTGGAGGTGGGCGTGCCCACATCCAATGACATCAGGCACATAGCCACACCCACCTGATGTCATACGGCACACGGAGGGCTGGTTGAGGGGGGCATGACCCCCCCACCCAAAGGTAGTTCTGCACCCCTGCTCTAGACAGAGGACTCCTAGTACTACTGGTTAGTAGGATTTGTGCAGCTCTTCCATCTTTTCTTCCTTAATGGATTTTCTGTAGTAAGGAAGAAGATGGAACAAGTGATGGGAAAACATGGGTGGGTTATGAGTAGAAGACATCATCTGGACCCCCATAAAATTCTGCGAATGAGGCAGGGAGATGGCATGATAAAGGGCTCATCTGGAAGCACCCCAAGTCTGGTTTAAAGACAAAGAACCATAAGAAGGCAGAGGAGGGCTCTTGAAGTCACCCATCAACAGGGAGCACCTGGACAGCAAGCTGAGCAGGTACACAGGTCACCCCGGTCATAATCTTCCCCACTATGGTGAGATGTATTGTATTACTATTTAAATGACAGCCATTATTTCTAGAATTGCATCCATACATATGAATTAGCTTATATGAGAGCCAGTGTGGCATAGTGGCTAGAGTGCTGGACTGGGACCCAGGAGATCTGGGTTCTAGTCCCCACTTGACCATGAGGGTGGCCGGGTGACCAGCCAGATGGGCGATAATATATAATAAATGAAGCTCACTGGGTGACTTTGGGCCAGTCACTGACTCTCAGCCTAACCTACCTCACAGGGTTGTTGTGAGGATAAAATGGAGAGGATGATGAGGATGATTATCTAAGCCAGCTTGGGTTCCTTGCAGGAAAAAAGGCAAGGTATAAATATAATAAATAAAATAAAACAAATAAATATAAATATAATATCATTATCATCATCATCATCATCATCAATAGTAGTAGTAGTAGTACATTTTGCCCACCCCCCAATCGTATAATATAAGAGAACATACTGGCCTACACACACCAGGGATTTCATTCAGGCGGCTTCTTGTGTTACAAAAGAAAATCAGAATAATCCTAAACAGGGTTTGCTGACAAGGTTCACAGATTCTTAAGTTCTTTATTAATGGCCTCCAACAAAGGAATTTTATCTTTGTCCAGGTCCCTCTAGTGACTTTCTCTTTGTTAAAAGCCCAGTCTTGCATCTACAAGATGAGTCATTATTGGGGTATCAAAGGATTAGAAAACAATCATCCTAAAGACACATCTGGCAATCTGTTTTCTCAGCAATCACCAGCTACAACTGTAGTCATTTTATACATGAATCATCCCTGAAGGACCTTGCCGCTGAACTCGTGGAAGGACAAACAGCTAAACATGACCAGGCATTTACATGGGATAAAACTAATAGCTTCCACCTCCCTGACACGCAAATATATTTAAAATAGTTAGCATTTATATTATTTAATTTGTTTATTAATTGTTTTATCCCACCTTTCCTTGAGAGTTCAAGTTGGCTAACAACCAATCAATCAATCAGGCGATCACTCGTGACCGAGTAAGATTGTCTTCCGGGATAAAAGGAGGAAATTCTAAAGAAGATTGTGTAGACTCTAGCGATGGGTCCGTAAGTGACTGTGGAGGCCAATTCTAGATCCACACAGCTTCCCACAGTGAGGACACAGGTTACCAGATAGAAGATGGTCCTGTAAAGGATTCATTTGACGTGCTTTTCGCTTAGCACGTTTCTCCCTTTCACCTTACACTCGGGCTTCTTCAAAGTCCATAGAACCTTTGTGAAAGGCCAACCTCCAGTTAGATCGTTTACGGGCCAGAGCTTCCCAGTTTTTGATGTTTATATTGCATTTTTTTAGATTTGCCTTATGAACATCTTTAAACCTCTTATATTGACCACCGATATTCCGCTTTCCATCCTTGAGTTGGGAGTAGAGTAACTGCTTTGGGAGACGGCAGTCAGGCATTCGAACAACATGACCGGTCCACTGAAGTTGGCGTTGAAGGATCATTTTTTCAATGCTAGTAGTCTTTGCTTCTTCCAGTACACTGACATTTGTTCGCCTGTCTTCCCAAGTAATTTGCAGGATTTTCCGGAGGCAACGTTGATGAAACCTTTCAAGGAGGTGGAAGTGACGTTTATAGATAGTCCATGTTTCGCAGGCATACAATAAAGTTGGTAATACAATGGCTTCGTAAACCAGTGTTTTGGTCTTCTTACAAATATCCCGATCCTCGAACACTCTATGTTTCATTCGAGAAAATGCGGCACTTGCGGAGCTCAGACGATGCTGGATTTCACTGTCGATGTTAGCTGTAACAAAAAGATAGCTACCAAGATAGAGAAAATGATCGACATTTTCCAGTATTGTCCCGCCAAGCTGGATAGATGGCATCACCAAAGGGTTAGCTTGCACTTGCTGATGAAGCACTTTGGTTTTTTTGATGTTAAGTGAGAGACCAAGTTTTTCGTATGCTTCTGCAAAAGCATTTAGGATAGTTTGGAGATCATCCTCTGAATGTGCGGAGACCACATTATCATCAGCATACTGAAGTTCCACAACGGAGGTTGTAATTACCTTACTTTTTGCTTTCAGCCTGCTGAGATTAAAAAGCTTTCCATCTGTTCGATATATAATTCCCACACCAGTGGGAAGTTTCCCCTTGACAAGATGTAAAACCATGGCGATGAAAATGGCAAATAATGTTGGGGCGATAACACATCCCTGTTTAACACCTGATCCCAGTTTAAATGGAGCACCATGAGAGCCGTTGTTGTCCAAAACCGTTGTCATGGAGAAGTCACAAGATATTCACAAATTTATTGGGGCATCCAATTTTCATAAGGATAGTCCAGAGAGCTGTACGGTCTACAGTATCAAAGGCCTTAACACTAAAACAACCATATAAAATGTACAAAAACGACAAAAAAAAAAAAAAAAAAAATTCAGAGCAGCAGAATATATCAAGGTAACTTTAAAAAATCAGCATGGGAATGAAAATAAACATGGATAATCCCCCCTCCCCAAATAAAATTCTCAGTACAGTTCAGCTGATGTCTGCCCTGGTTTCCTATAGCTTTGGGAAGCTTGATCAATATTTACACAATGTTTCATGGCGTTGTGGGTCTGTATGATTTGTTACTGGATGAGCACTCTTCAGTTCTTGCTTCTGTTGTTCTCAGAAACACACGATACCATTAACCCTGGAGAGCCACTGCCAATCAGTGTTGACAATATTGGGCTAGATGGACCAGTGGTCTGACTCAGTATAAAGCAGCTTCCTATATTCCTGTTGTGCTGGCCACCAGCTTAGATGGCTTCATAGATTTCATAGATCATAGAGTTGCAAGGGGCCTACAAGGCCATCGAGTCCAACCCCCTGCTCAATGCGGGAAACTAGAGGAGGGGTCTCCCATCCAAGTAACAACCAGGCCTGACCCTGCTTAGCTTTCCACACTCAGACAATTTGAGCCAGCGTAAGTCACAGGCAAGGGGCTTATTAAACCATGGGTATTAACTATGATGGCTAAATGAAACCCCAACAACACAGACAAGATGGGAGAGTTATTGCCTTGACACCGTTTGTGGGTTTCCTGAAGACATCTGCCTGGCCCATGTGAGAATGTCATGCTGGACTAGATGGACTTTTGGTCTCATGTGGCAGAGCTCTTTTTTGTGTTCTAGGTGGCCATGTCTCCTCTTTTACAGAGGATGGTCCTCTATTTGAAAGGCTGCCAGAGGACTGCCCTCTATTTTGAAGGTGTCCTCTATTTTAATGGGCTGTCCAGTCCAAGTCCGGTTTAAAGATAAAAGACCTGGGTTTCCCATGGGCAGCTAGTAGTCCACTGTGTGAACAGAATGCTGGACTAGATGGGCCTTCAGTCTGATCCAGCACGGCTCTTCTTATGTTCTTATGACAGCACCTGGACCGCACTGAGCAAGGCACACAGGTCACAGTCTCCCACACCATGATGAGATGTACTTCTATTTAAATTATAATTATTATTTCTAAATTTGCATCTATACTTATTAATTAGGATGTGTAAATATTAGGCAAATTGGTGCCCTCTTTTGTTCTCTTTTTTGGCGATTCACAAATGGCCACCCTATGACACACCTGTTTGGAAAAGACCGGGAACCTCATCCTCCTGGCTCCCCCTCTGGCACTGCTTCCAAACTCAAAGAGAGAGAGCCAGTGTGGTGTAGTGGTTTCGAGTGTTGGACTGGAACTCAGGAGATCCGGGTTCTATTCCCTTGGCCATGCAGCTCACTGGGTGATTTGGGGCCAGCCACTGACTCTCAGCCTAACCTACCTCATAGGGTTGTTGTGAGGATAAAATGGAGAGGAGGAGGATTATTATCCTTGGGTTCCTTGCAGGGGAAAAAGGCGGGAAAGAAATATAATAAATAAATAAATGAATAAATAAATTGCACACCACTTCTTCCTTGGCTCTTTTTCTTCCGTAATTAAGCGCCTGTCCCTTTAAGAAGTGGGCGCCGCCTGGCCTGCACGGTGACGTGACGGTTCTCCTAGGCCGGTTTTGCGGGAGCGGGGCGTGTGGAGCTTCAGACTGTTCCCAGATTGGTTGGCGCGACGCATCTCGGGAGTTGTAGTCTTCCCTCCACCTCCTGGCTACGGCGGCGCGGGCTCCTGCGAACTACGACCCCCGCGATGCTAAGCGCCAGGGGACCCCTGGCGCCTTGTGAGGCCGCTCTCTCTCGGTGGCAGGGCGGCTAGTTCAAGTTGCCATAGCGGCGGTGGGGCGGGAGCTGGCTGAGTGCCGGACAGTTGGAGCTGGAGGCGTCCGGGAGGCATGCCTTGATTCTAAGAGCTCCTCAGGTGAGAAGGCGCGGGGCGATCCCGGGATCGAAGAAGTGGGACTCAGTGGGGAAATTTGTCCCCACTGAGTGTGTGTTAAAAAGTCACTCGCTATCTTGACACATATGGGGCGCTGGGGGATCTACTGGGCTGCTGGGATGGTTCAATGCCTAGATCGCGACTGCCCGCGTTGTAGTAGTGCACCCTTCCCCAACCTGGCGCCCTCCAGATGTGTTGGACTGCAACGTCCATCATCCCCAGCCAGCACGGCCAGTGGTCATGCTGGCTGTGGATGATGGGGGGTGTTGTAGTCCAGCGCATGTGAAGGGCACCAGCCTGGGGAAGACTGTATGGTGGGATGTGTCGTTTTGGGGTGGGTGAAATACGCTCAGGAAAAGTTCCAGAGAGATTGCAACAACCCCGGAAAAGAATCTTGTGGCACTTTAAACGACTAAAGGTGCAATCCTACGCACGTTTAGACAAAAAAAGTCCTACAATTCCCTGCATTCCCCAGCCAGGTTGGCTGGGGGATGTTGGGAGTTGTAGGACTTTTTTCTGTCAAAACACGATAGGATTGTGCCTTAACAAGACTTTTAGAGCTCATGATCTTGTGCATCAAATGTACCGGTAAGCGTGCTTGGCTCTCTTGCATTGCTCTCAAGTGTTTAGTACACTTGAAAAAGGACAGCTGCTATTATTTTTCTTGTCTGCCAGAAATCTATTGACCTTTAAGGTGTCACAAGATTCTATTCTGGGTGAGGAAAAGCCCCTCCTTGTATGAAAACAGGGCAGGCTGATATGGAAGCATGATGCTTTAAAAAAAATATTATAATGGCTTTTTAACACAGCAGTTTTTTTCGGTGTTGAAGCTTATTTTCTCCCTTGCTTCAGGTATCGCAACTCTCATCCATAGCACTGATGGAGCGTGTGAACACCTTACTACTACTCGGTAGTAAGCTCTGTTAACCTCAGTGTGACTCACTTCTGGGGAAGGCTGCAATCCTATGTGTGCTTAGTTAGAGGGAAGGCCCATTGAACACAGTGGGACTTGCAACCCGATGTTGTGCATCTAAAGTAAATATGCTTAGGATTTTCTCTTCTTAATCTTTCAAGATGCATCTGAGCCTCTTGAGATGACAGCTGCTATTACTTTTCTTTGACCTGTGTTTCAAGGAGACATAGAGAAATGGGAATTTCAAACCCAAAGAGATTGGTACATTTGCATAGTAGGTGTGTGTGTGTGTGTGTGTGTAAGGACTTGAATGTTTGCAAGTACTGGAGGAAGTGTGTAGTTTACAAGTAATACTGACATCTTAGTTACTTCAGTTGGAAGCATATTGTCTTATTTGTTTGCTTTATTTATTTTAGAAATGTATACTGTGCATTCCCTTTTATATTTTTTTTTAAATCAACAAGATGGCATAAAATGACCTCTTGTAATATACTGAGATGTGATTAATTATGTAGTAGTGATCTCTGATGGTTGCTTCCCTGCTGCCTCTCAGTAGCACATCCCCTCCATATGGTATTTTAAGTCTGTAATCCTATACACATTTACTTGGGAGTCATCATCATCAGGCGATCACTCGTGACCGAGTAAGATTGTCTTCCAGGATAAAAATTTACAAAAAAGGAGATTTTAGAAGGAGGAAATTCTAAAGAAAATTGTGTAGACTCTAGCGATGGGTCCGTAAGTGACTGTGGAGGCCAATTCTAGATCCACACAGCTTCCCACAGTGAGGACACAGGTTACCAGATGGAAAATGGTCCTGTAAAGGATTCATTTGACGTGCTTTTCGCTTAGCACGTTTCTCCCTTTCACCTTACACTCGGGTTTCTTCAAAGTCCATAGAACCTTTGTGAAAGGCCAACCTCCAGTTAGATCGTTCATGGGCCAGAGCTTCCCAGTTTTTGATGTTTATATTGCATTTTTTTAGATTAGCCTTAAGAACATCTTTAAACCTCTTATATTGACCACCGATATTCTGCTTTCCATCCTTGAGTTGAGAAAGTAACTGCTTTGGGAGACGGCAGTCAGGCATTCGAACAACATGACCGGTCCACTGAAGTTGGCGTTGAAGGATCATTTTTTTCAACGCTAGTAGTCTTTGCTTCTTCCAGTACACTGACATTTGTTCGCCTATCTTCCCAAGTAATTCGCAAGATTTTCCGGAGGCAACGTTGATGAAATCTTTCAAGGAGGTGGAAGTGACGTTTATAGATAGTCCATGTTTCGCAGGCATACAATAAAGTTGGTAATACAATGGCTTCATAAACCAGTGTTTTGGTCTTCTTACAAATATCCCGATCCTCGAACACTCTATGTTTCATTCGAGAAAACGCGGCACTTGTGGAGCTCAAACGATGCTGGATTTCACTGTCGATGTTAGCTGTAACAGAAAGATAGCTGCCAAGATAGAGAAAATGATCGACATTTTCCAGTATTGTCCCGCCAAGCTGGATAGATGGCATCACCAAAGGGTTGGCTTGCACTTGCTGATGAAGCACTTTGGTTTTTGCTCTTGGGAGTAAGTTTCATCAAATGCAGTGGGCTTACTTCTGAATAGACATGTATAGGATTGCACTGTTAAATGTCCTGCTAGTCGAGGGAGCAAGGGTGCCTATTTGTCCACTTCTGGAAGAATCATATCCCACCTGCATCTCAGAATAGGCTTCCATATGGAATGGCACAGTTGTATGTGGGCATGTGCTTATACTCCATAGACTTAAACTGGCTTAATAGTAATTCCTTCTCTCTAGAGAACCTTAGGAACGGAAGTTCTGCGAGTGAGGCTTCTAGGGTTCTGCAAAGGAAAGTTTTCAGCCCCTCAGACCACAATACCAATGGTTTGTTGGAGGCAGGTATACTGACTGCTATATAAAGTCAGTATAAGATAAGTCCTGTGTGTCAGGACATCCTACTTTTGTTATGTTAGGAAGGAACAGTTCTTTGCCATTACTAGCCAAGTAGTGTGTATGGATTGCTTGAACTTGAATCAGAGCAAGCTTGACACCTATGATAAGAAGGGGTAACTCCTTATTTCACATGATGAAACAGGATGAAACCAGGCTAGACCAATGAAATGCTAGGTTCTGTAGAGGTCTGGCACCTCTACAGTTTTTTCTCTGGCTGTGAGCAGGGCTAACGGTGGTATTCAAGTTATCTCACCACGTTTTTTCTGACTGTCACTGCATGGAAAGTTGCTGGTGGCCACATTTAAACTCAATATTTTAGGGCTAGAGCAGTAAGGTAGGTTTACTTGCAACAGGTTTAAAGCAAAGCCATGACCTTTTCAGCCTTGAGTTGATTTGGGAAGGGATCTTTTAAATATGAGTGCTTTCCTCAATACTCATAAATTGTTTACCACCCAGTAATAATGACATGGCGATCAGGCAAAAAAGGCAAAAGAGAGACTCCGCAGAGATCAGGCGGCATGGTAACCTTCCTATAGCTGAGCTGTGCTGTGCTGGGGTTGGGGTGGGGCAGTCAGGAGTCAGGTACTATATTTATAGGCTGACCCAATAAATGTAGCTTTTCTGGTGCAAGTCCTACCCAAGTTCTATTTGTAACTGAATCACAACATTGTGTGATCTGGACTACAGCTGCGTGACATAGTACTGTACAGCCTTACTGGAATCTCTTTTCCCCTTCAACCTCCTTTTTCAATGGTTGCATTTGGTTTAGCTATATTG
This sequence comes from Shinisaurus crocodilurus, assembly GCA_021292165.1. Taxonomy (NCBI): domain Eukaryota; kingdom Metazoa; phylum Chordata; class Lepidosauria; order Squamata; family Shinisauridae; genus Shinisaurus; species Shinisaurus crocodilurus. Next base: position 282,552,163 of record CM037876.1, on the reverse strand, counting down.
GCTTAATTCAGAGTGGCTTAAGCATATAAATGTCTCACCAAGATCTCAATTTGACTCAACTTCCTTTTCCTGTTGATTGCAGGCTGGAGAAGTTGCGGCTTGCTCAACTGTTCTATAAGTGTTGCACTCCTAACAGGCTGATAAGAGTGTAGCATTTTTTGTATAAGTCCTTCCCTATTCTCTTTGAAATTGCATCGTAACATTGTGTGATTGGGGCAATAATCTGCATTCTGACGCATCGGTGGAGTTCTGTGGAAGCTTACCAGAGGTCATTCAAGTGAAAAGATAGGTAATGGTGGACAAATATCCCCGAACTATAGCTTTCCCTCTGCTATACTGATCTTTCCCTGAATATGCTGATGCAGGAATTCTTGGGCGTGTTCTAGGCTTTGGTCTCAGTTTGCATTGCATGGCCTAGAACACTGGTCTTCAACTGGTGGGTTAGGCTCTACCAGTACAGGCTGGGGATGATGGGATCTGGAGGGCACCAGGTGGGGAAAGCTATTAGAGGCTATCTTTCCATCCTCAAAAAACTGAACACCCAGAGTTTGATGTTGCCTTTTCTTTATTTTAACAAGAAAACAAGCAGCATTACAGTTGAGGGTGCTCGATAGCCCCTTAGGTCTTTGCCAGCCCTTTGATGGTGGTGGTGAGGTCCTTTGGTGGTGGATCCTCCTCTTCTCTCTGTGCAGTTTAGTTTTTCTAGTACTTTACACCAATGCCTGGTGTCAGCAATTCCTAAGGACATGTTTTCTCCATGCCCCTGAGCCTCGAGGCTATCTCTCCCTGCAGAGCTTTGCCCAAAGCTTCTACAGGGTCTGTGGGTAGGTTCTCATTCAGTCTACCTATGCCTCACCCTCCTGCCCCCCCCCCCCGGGCTAGCTGACATCAAGGGCCCTGTGGGGAAGAGGAAGGAGTGAAGGCGGCAGGAGCAGGCAGAGGGAACATCAGGGCCTGCTGCAGTTGGACTCTCCCCCCCCCCCCCGGGCTAACTGACGCTCTGTTTTTTTTTTGTATTTAATTAGACTGTACATCGCTCAGAGTGGCTGGATGACTGGCCAGATGGGCGATTCAAAAATAGAATAAATAAATAAATAAATCCGCATATTTCCCCATATCACCCTTACCTCCCCTGACCAGTCCCGTTTCCCACTTGGGACAGATTTTGCTCATGAGGTTCTCCTTGTTCTTGTTGTTGAGCTGCACTTGGGTGAAATAGGTTCTTGCCTGGTACAAACTCCATCGCAGTAATCTCTCTTGTGGGGAGGGGGGCACAACTAGAGGCTGAGGATGATGGGAGCTGTACTCCAACACTCCTGGAAGGCACCAAGTTGGGCAAGGGTGTGCTACTGGGTCATGTCCTGATCTGAGGTGGGTCACAACAGTGGTAGTACTGGGACTCAGGAGATCTAGGTTCTAGTCCCCACTCAGCCGTGAAACTCACTGGGTGACTTTGGGCCAGTAATTAACTCTCAGCCTAACCTATCTCACAGGGTTGTTGTGAGCATAAAATGAGGAGGAGGAGGATTATGTAAGCTGCCTTGGGTTCCATGCAGGAAAAAAGGTATAAATATAATAAATAAATAATAATAAAATAATATGATTTAAAAAATTAAAAATTGGATCGCCAAATGCATATTTGGTTAATGATAGGTTGTGGGTCTGAAAAGGTTGAAAACTGCTGCTGTAGAACATGCCTTGAAATCCTCTGCAATGTGCAGGTTCCACTGTAGATGTTCAGGGGTTCTTCAGCAGACACATTGATATGGAAAGTTTCCTGTACTGGGAGAAAGTTTTTAAAAAACCAGTGATCAGAGAATCCATTATTCCTCTGGCTTGAAGGAACTTGGTATCTCTATATGTGTTTTGGGAATGGGGTGAGCACTGGCTTTGAAAAGGCTTTCCCCCATCATGTTAAGGTTACAACATTGGTGTTTAGCACAAGAGGAGCAACAAAAGTCAGTTAAAATATTTTTGTTTTGCTTTTTTACAAGTGTGTTTTTAGAACAGCTGCTGTGGAACACTCCTGACTTTATGTACAATTTTTATTATTATTTTAGTTTCAGATATCTACTATAAATTGATGAAAGATGCTGTCCTTAGAGTGACTAGACTGATATTGCTTGTGAGCTTTTGAGGACTATTGCAAACAGTAGAATTATGCTTCTTAGAAGTGGAAGGGTCAATGTAACTCTATTCAATAAAAGATTTAGACATAAAAGTGATGCCAATTCCTCTTAGCAACTTGTTCAGGTATATAAAAGAAGATGCTACTTCAGACTTGGAGAAACACTTAGTAGAAAATAGTCCTGGTTTTGGATAATGGAACTGATTCAGCCAAGTACATTTTTCTTTTTCTCTTTTCAATGCTGCCATTGGCAATGACTTTGAGAGAGTCTTTTTTGCTTTGTAAACAACGTGGTTTCTCTTCTTTGAATTGAGCTTTTGTTTTGGGAGATGTACTAAAAATAGCAGTTTTTAGAAACTTGACTAAATAGTCCAATTGCACAGTTTGTTGGGCCAGTGAGTAGGGGCTTAGGACAGGGTGTACTGATTACTTCATCATCATAGTGCCAAGGTACATGATCGTATGGGTGTGATGCAGATAGGTCACATGACAAGGCAAATGATGCAATTAAACTTTAGTTTCAGCAAAACTAAAATCAAAGAATAAGCACAATAGTCCTAGAGGAAAGTTGGAGAGATGTGAGTGAAGGTCAATTCAGTTTTTCTCCTGTGTCGCAAAAAATAACATGATGGGTAGGTGCATCCTTCATGGGACCTGAGATTTTTGGGAGAAGAGGAAAAAAAAACCTCTGACCAAGAGCTTGAACCCCAACGGATCAGGAGCAGAGGGCAGAATTGTACCAGAGTTCCAGTACTAATCTTGTGGGAATCCCAGTCCTCTTGCTCCCACACATATGGTTGCATCATTTTTATACAAACTCACACCCCTGCAGTATGGAATTACACTGCAAAGTGGTTCCCATGCTGCTAGCTACATGTGTGAAGGGAGTCTTGGAGGCTGCTGGGAGCTGTATTTGCTCTGCTCCTGGAGCATCAGCCAGTATTGATTATGTAGTTCTCACACTTGGGAGCAGGAAGTCCCTGTGTAGTTCTGTCCCACTATTTTTTTGATAGGTACCTCTTGTAACAGAAACATCTGCTTGAGCCAGAACAGCTACAGCTAAACATAAGAGTGGGCTGCCAACTTAATAATAGTCGAATAATTGGTGTTTCTAAACAGCAAGATACCTGAATTGCTTCTTCTCATTTTGATTTGATGTTTTCAACTTTTAAAAAATAATCTTGGAAGAATGAGTGGTGTGTGCGCGTGCGCGTGCGCGTGCTAGATTTAGCACTCTAAAAGGAGCACTGAGGCTGCAATCCTAAGACCACTTCCTAGACCTAGGGGGTATAAGCCCAATTGAGTTTAGTAAGTAAACGTGCTTAGGATTGCACACTACATGACTAGCACAATAAACTCTGATGGCTGAGCCAAAAACAAATTCAGGTTTTTAAAGAAGTAAATGAAATAAAGAAGTGATAACCAAGCAATACAGCATTCATTCATTGCTATGGCACTCTTTAAAGACAAAAGTTTCATTTGAACAAGCTCTGGAGATATGAGAAGTAATAGAACAATGCACTAAGGGGTTTTAAAATGGTGTACTATGACTTGTGTAGCAGTGGCCCTAATGAGCCTTGTAGGTGAGTGATCTTGTGATTGCCACGGGGAAAGATTATTCAGCCATCAAATGTTTCAAAGTGAGTACCGTACTCTTCCAGTCTGAATTGCTGTAGGCTCAGTAAATCCTTGCTTCTTTTTCTTTTTCAAACTTGTCATCCTCGGCTTTATAATCTACAACCTTACAGTGTTGAGTATGTTACAGATTGCATTGCTTGATCACCATCCTTCTGATGTTGTGCTGTTAATCATACGTGATGATCTTGAATGTGCTCTGCCATTACTAGCCTCCTTTACTTCAGTGGGGTATTCATGTGGGGAGTGCTTTGGAAATTTAGACTATTTCATAGATTTCATAGATCATAGAGTTGGAAGGGGCCTACAATGCCATCGAGTCCAACCCCCTGTTCAGTGCAGGAAACTAGAGGAGGGGTCTCCCATCCAAGTAATAACCAGGCCTGACCCTGCTTAGCTTTCCACACTCAGACAAGCTGAGCCAGCGTAAGCCACAGGCCTGTATTGTTTTCATTCTACTTATAATTGCAGATGACTGGATATTCTAATATACTGGAAAATGCCTATTGTTGTGATGGGTGGGTTATGTGTGGAGAAGGCGTCTGTATATCATATGATCTCATACGAAGCTGCCTGATCTTGAAGACTGGAGAAGGAGGCTCGTCTCCAGGTGCCCCCACCATCAGGGGTGAGGAGGGTGGCAATTGGAAAGAGGGTCTTCTCAGTGATGGCTTGTTCTTCCCAGACAAGTTGGGGTTGCACCACCATTGGCATCTCAGGTTAAGAATGCTTGGCTAAAATACTTTATTCAGCAAAATTTAGTGACTAACTTATGGTGTTGATGATGGCTACTTCTTTACAATTTTGCTTTTATTCGCCTTTGTAGTTTTGCTGTTTTAGTAATGTTGTTTTTATTTTACTTTTTACAAATGCTTTATTGTCTGGTGAATTTAATAGTCATGTGCCGTGAGCTGCTTAAAAGTCTGGGAAAGTAGAAAAGTGACATATAAATTCCTAAAATACATTTAAAAAAGATTTGGGATCCTTAATGCATGCATATTATGCATGGCTGAGTGTCAGCTTTTGCTTCTTCTCAGCAGTGTCTCCGGTTGCAGCCTGTTTCTGTGTTCCATAGAATTCAGTGGCAGCCATTGAGAGCCAACCTAGCCCCCATGGGTTATATGAAGTGGTGTCATTCCACAGTGCAAATGATGAGCTATACGCAAGGGGAGAATCCAACTAACGTTTGGGTGTGATGCTAGAGTATGACAGGACCCTGGAAACTGATATGTTGTGACATTTCATGTTCAATGATTGGTTATTTTCTCTTTCTTAAGATACCAATGGCAGATTCATCCAGTGACTCTGATCACTTCCGTCGTAGAGTTGGAAGACGGGGTCCTGTAAGAGCAACCAGAATCCAAAATCATGGTGCTGAAGATGTTACAGAGAAGATCCATACTTTAGCAAGCACTTTACAGGTTGCTAAGAGCACTCCATTTTCCAAAGCATATTTTATGTGTCTTGTGCAACTAAAAGGAAGGGGGTTTAGTTCTGTTTAATGAAGTGGTTGACCTGTCTTTCAGGGTTGTACCTGTGAGAGATACCGCACACACGCACACATAAAGCAACTACATGGGTGAAGCGGTTTGTGTGAGCTTTTCCCACCTGATAGGCACTGATTGAATGGAAAAGGCCCACACGGTTGAGTCATCCCCACTCATCCTCACAGGAGCTGCCCACACACTGATTGCTGTGTGTGTCAAGGGGACCCTTGGGTGTTAAGCATCCCCAGACTTGTCTGTGTTCAGAAACTTCAGTCACTGAGCTCCCTTGTTTGGCATTAAGCAAATTACTAGAAGTGGCAGAGGTTACAAGATTGTAGCGTTTCTGCTTGGGATTTTGGTTTAATTATGTTTTCTCTTAATATCTGTCATAAGGATACAAATCGGAACCTGAGACACGTGGACCAGATGCTGGGTCAGTATCGAGAGTACAACAGTGAACAGGCAGAAGCAATTGCAAACGTAAGCCGCTGTTGGTAAAATTTAAAACTTCTAGCTGGTGCCTGTAAAAATGTGATAGATATGTTTTCCTTCCCCTCTCCAAGATGTTTTGAAGGAGGGCTGGCGCTGTAGTCAGATTCCTTCTGCCTCAGACTTAGAGGGTGGGGGGGAGGTGGGGAAAGGCTGTAGTCTGCTGGGCTGCACGGCAGCTTTGTTCTCTCCTTGCTAATTTCCATTCCAAGCTGAGTTCAGGTAGGAATGGAAATACTGTGCTTTACTATGTTTCTAGTAGCACATGGCCTCTTCTCTCCTTCTGTACTCTGCTAGCACACTAGCACACTGCTCCAGGCTGAGCACAAGATGGGAGGAAGGCACTGTTCCACAAAGCTGTACGGTAGCCTTCTTTCGCATCCTAAAAAGATGTCTGTATTATTGTAGTCTTTGCTTGTGTTTTTCTTTCTTTTCTTTTTCACATGTAACAAAGTCCATTTTCTCTAATAATGACCGTTGTCTAACAAATTACGAACCTGCCAGGTATAGTTTTCTAGAACTCCCTCTCCTGGCTAGCTCTAAGAAACACACTGACTACCCTGTACTCTTTTCTTATGAAAACGTTGTATATAGTAACGATGCTACTGAAGTGATTACTGCTGCTACTAATGGGAGCTTAGAAAAGGATATGAAAATTGCATTAATTATAAGTTTCACTTAGCATCTTAGAGCCAATTCAAATGTTCAGGGAAAGGGCAACCCACATGGTGCAAATCTCCCAGGATCATAGCACTTCAGACTATGGTGAAAGGGGTGGCAATGAAACATCTGAATACTCGTTCAGATCCAAAACTCTCTGAAGTGGGGAAACATTAGGGAGCTTCACATGAACCTCCTAACATGTTAAAAGTAGATGTGAAAAGCCCACATGGTCATGCTGACTCACTCTACCAGCATATATGCCTTCCCTGCCGGCAGTGCAATTGGCCATATGAAGTGGCCCTATGTATGTGAAAATGTATGGGCATAGGGCTCCTCCGCAGAAGGGCGGATCCTTATTTGGGCCAGTATCTGCTCACATGGAGAGGCCCGACGCTTGTTCATCTATACATGTGTAGGGCTGCTTCATATGGCTGCCAAATGTGTGGATGATGGGGTGTGAAGCTCGTGTGCATTTTGGTGGGGGTGGGCTCTGCCATGCAGGCCTGTCACATTTACTTTTAACATGAGGGCATCCATCTGAGACACTGCCTTCTGCTGTATAAGCCACCCTGGTCTCTACATTCTGAAGGGAGGGCTTGATGGCCATACCGCAGTCTACTGAGGTTCATTTGGCAGTGGTGTGGAGGAGGGCCTTCTCAGTTGTGGCACCCACCATATGGAAAGCTCTCCCCATTGAGATCAGGCAGGCTCCTAGTGTGGAGTGCTTCTGCCAGCAACTGAAGTCACACTTGTTTGCCCAGGCATTTCACTGACTGGTAGCATTGTCAGCTGTACCTGCTTATTTTAATGAGATTTTATTGTTTCAGTGATTGGTTTTATTGTATTTTATCATGATTTTATTTTGTGAGATGCTTTGGGATTATTATTTTTTTTAAATGAAAAGCGGTATAGAAAAATATCTGAAAATATTTGAAAAAAATAATAAAAATAAAATAAAAATCTGGAAACACCCCTCCCCCTAGCCAGCCAGCCATACATGGAAATCCCCCTGTATATTCAAATGTAAAGTTTTGAAAGGACTATGCCATGTGCTTTTTCTGCATCTTTGAGCTGAATCTTAGGCATGCAAAATGGATTTTGTAAACGGATGCTGAATATGTATATATTTTTGCGCTCCTGATTTAAATGTTCAGAAAAACCACATGGTTACCCAGTGCCACATATTTTAAAATATGTTCATCCTTTTGAATCCTATCAATATCTTCTTATGTTAAGTCTAGCTGTAATGTCCATATCAGGGCTTGCAGGAGCATTGATGGGCTTGCATTGAAAGTTTTTACTTCTCGAAGTATAAGATTTAATTGTTGGAATGGGAGTTTAGTGATTACCTCAGTTTAATCACTAATTCTCAAATCTATCCATAGGAGGCATATACTATGATATATACAAAACTGTTTTATTATGTTAACATGAATTCCGATTAATAACTATAAAATACACACTAATTCTAACAAATTACTTTTAAAAAGTCTGTTTGTCAGCTATGATTAATTTGTAGGGAAATGCTTCTAGATGGCTGCTTCCACCTACAATGAGGCAGTAGGAAATAACTCCTGAGGAAATATCAAAGAAATAACTCTTTGATAAAGTTTGCAAATTAATAGCACCAAACTAGAATGGGGTGCGGTGGGAGGAATCTCATGGAACAGGTACCGACTAGCAGGGATGCCTGGTGTTATTGTAGTACAACATTAGCCATAGCATCCCCAGACACCCATGCTGATCTTGCTAGCTTGCTTGGGCTACTGATGATCGCCACAGAATTGTGGGCAGTAAGGATATTAGACACTCTGATCCACCTTTATTGCTTGCAAAAACTTCTGTTTTTGGAAGTACCCATACACACTCCTTTCTAGGCTTCTTCCGCTTCACCTATTGCTGCCTATATTTTTTTTAAAGACTTCTTTTCTTAACATATTGCACATCTTGGCAAAGTTAGCAGTCTATGAAAGGGATGCACATCTGCTTGTTTGTAGACTTTGTGTACGAGTTATAAAATAATTATGAAGCCTATGTCAAAAGTTCAAAGATCGGCCTAGTCATTCTGCATGCATGTGTTGTAAATTTTACAATACACAGAGTTATGAGGCTTGCTTCATGAGAACAAGGAAGAAAGAGTTAAGAAATAAAATGCTACAGATTTCAACTGGGGTGTGCTCTGTGTTCATTTGGGGGCACAAATATGTGGTGGGGTGTTTTTTTGGAAATGGTCAGATGTGCTTGGATTGTGTCTCTCCCCACCCGCTATATCCTGTTCAGTTGATGTTAGCTTGCTATCCAGATGGTCATATACAGTGTGGTTCTTTGCATACATCATCCCTTCCTGCCCTCCCCCTCATGAATTGTAATTTTAATGCAGCTTAAAGAAACATTGGAACAATCCATAGGCCAATTAAGGAGCCAACGATTATTGAGAAGTTCTGGAGTAAGAAGTGCATCTCTTTCAAGCTTATATGCAAGTGACCTAGATGGTGGAGCCCCAGGTATGTCTGAATGAGCATTAGGTGCAATCCTATAATCACTTACCTGGGAGTAAGCCTCATAGAACTTTGAGTAGACATGTATAGGATTGCTCTATTGGTATATTAAAACACTTGATAGTTTTTTGCTCAGTAGCAACTGAATAAACTAGTTTAGCTGTAACATGCAGTATTAAATTGAAAACTTGCTTCCTCTCTCTGTTTTCAACAAGGCAAAGTTTTGGACATTTTGAAAGCGACTCCTCTCTATCCCCATATGACACCAGCAGTTGTCTCGTATGGGCATTGCTGCTGGCCATAGGACAGTGATGGCGAACCTTTTTGAGCCCGAGTGCCCAAACTGCAACACAAAACCAACTTATTTATTTCAAAGTGCCTTAAATTTGGCAGGAAGGAGGAGGGGGCACTAGCTAATCGCGGCCCGCTCTGTCTCAGGGCACGGCTCTTCACCGGGCGCACAAAGATTCGGGCGTGCGCGCGCTGTGCTTCTGAGCTGTCTGTTCAGTTAGAAGGAGGGCTAGGTGCCTGCACAGTCCGCTTCTGGGGGTGGAGATGTTGGAGTGTGCCTGCCTGTGGAGGCCAGCGAGGAATGAGTGGAGAGGAGTTACTATGGAAACCCGACGCTGAATGCAGAAGGGGACAGTCTTTTCGCGATCTGGCGACCAATGGCTTGAGTGCCCACAGAGAGGTCCCTGCATGCCAGCTGTGGCACCCGTGCCATAGGTTCGCCATCACTGCCATAGGAGAACATCGACTGTCATTGGCAGAAAGAGGAGCCAAACAATCACTGTTTATGTTGGATGATTATATGTATTATTACAAGGTTCTTATGTAAAACTACATGTTAGAATCATTTTCGTGTTGTAATTTCTTTGTGCAATTTTGTTTTGATGGTTTCCTTGAGTATGTCCACGGAAAGGTAGTATATGCATCAAATCAATGACTACTTCTTTGTGTTATGTGATTAAGTGTGAAATAGACAGCACCTGCATTTGCGTCCATTGGTCTGCTTACATTTCCTTGCTTTCAATGAAATACACAAACTGTGAACGCTTTTTGCAGATCCACACTCTTTTTTTTTTTACTGGAACAGCCAGCACTGAATATGGTCTTATATGAAGAATCTTAATCAGTGGAATCCTTCTCAAATATGTAATGAATAATTTTTGGATGTTTAGAGTTGGAATAGTTGGCATACAACAGGTTACTGGATCAAAGGCATGTAACAAGTTACTTGGTGTGTGCCTATAGCTCAGGTGTGAGTGTGTGATGGGTGGGTGGGTGGCTTAATTTGAAATAGCACATTAGAATCTATTTTCCAAAATAACTATATTAGACAACTTGAGGCAATATTTTATTTTTTTGGCAAGGTTTCATAGTTCCTCAAAGTTTAAAACTGCACTCATGTAAACTAAAACAAGTTCCTTTAGAGGCAGGAATCATTCGAGTATTCTGCTTGTGCAGTTATCATTGTTTTTATTCATCTCTGATGAAATGTTGTTGGTACCAGAATTCACTTAGTTTTTTCCACTTTTCTTCTCATTCCTCTTACTTACTTATCATGTCTCTTAGATTGTAAGTCGCTATAAAATGACCTGAGTGTTTCAGCATAAAGGCATGATATAAATGTAGTAAGTAAGTAAATAATGTAGTCTGCAGTAGTGTGCGCGCTATTATATTATTTTATATTGTTAGTATATATAAAATATGTATTTATATACCAACTTTCACGGCTATATAGCCCCCTCAAGGCAATTCATTTTTTTTAAAGTGTCACAAAACAAATAAAAAAATACTGTAAAGCATAAAAATGTAGACAAGTAAAAGAATACAAATTCATAATAAGAACAAACACTGGACAATTCAGTGAATAAGCCAGCAGTTAATATATAGGAACAGTTTAAAATTAGAATTTAAAAACATAAGCTAGCCTCAAATTAATTAAAATCAGCTGTATACAACCTCACCTTTGGAGCCCGTTTAAAACAATCAAAGAGGGATGCATGTGCTTCCTGTGGGAGGGAGTTCCAGAATGATGGGGCCACCACAGAAAAGGTCCTGTCTTTTGTTCCCACCAACCTGATGGACCTTCCTGGTGGGCCTATGTGCAGGTTCATACAGGTGCAGGTGGCCCTTCTAAATATGGCCTGTGTTTATGTGAATTTTGTCAAGAGCATCATCCTGATTTGCCTTTCTGTCTTTTATCTTGTGAAGAAGGTCATCATTTTCAGCCGACCTCTCCTCTCAAGGATTATGGTGAGACACTGGGTACTAGACGCCGACGGTCTAGGTCTGCTGTCCGATTTGTTGACCAGGGAGATAATCTGGGTCAGGTAGGTAGTCATTTTTAACAGGATATAGACTTTTGATTTCCTCCCACTCAACCTATCATAGATATTTTTCCACTTGATGAAGTCTGTAGTTCAGCTGTTGAGTTGTTCATGTGTGTTTGAGAGCTGTTATATATCTCTTCAGGACAACTACTCCAGATTGCTTATGATGTATGGTATGTGAAGAAGATGTTGCAAGGTTGAATTGCATTGAAGCACCACAATTTTGCCCTTACAAAGTCACATTTTTAAAGTTGAGTCTGCCTTTGTTTGCATTCAAAAGTAAGCCAGCACACCAATATTTTAAATCTTGCCTGAAACTGGTGCAATAATTTGGAATAAGCTGCTGCTATTATCTTGGTCCTGAAGAATTATAACACCTTCTTTTGAGGAGAACGCACAAATTCCTCTCAAAGATGGGCTCGTAAAAACGATCCTTATATTTTGTGTAATACTAAACACAGCCAACAAAGCACTCAGTTATTCTAGGAATGTTTAATGTTAGGCATTTGTCTTAGGTTTGAGTAAAACTACTACTTATAATTTGGTTATTCAGCATATTGACAATAGTGAAATGCTTAAATATACAGCTGTACAGAGCAAATTCTAAAGTGGAAACCTTAAAACTTTTAAAGCAGTCATTCCATTTTAACAGTGTACTCTTATGCAAATTTACTCGGGTATAAGTCCCATTATGTTCAGTGAGGCTTACTCTTGGTTAAGAATTGTGCATAGAATTGTGGCCTAAAGCAAACCTTAGTAGCGTTACTATTTTTTAATATATTCTTTTTATTAGAGAGTAAAGCTAGACATTGGCCAATGATTTTTTATAAAAAGGGATCTAGAACTGCTAATATTTTTAAAGCCAATAACAGCAATCCCTAGACCGTTTCTAGAGAGCCATAGGATTGGAGTCCCAGCTCTGATATTGGAGCTGGGACTCGGTGCTCACAGCACCCTCCCCCAACCCTTGCAGCCAGCATGGAAGGAACTGCACTGGCTGCTTCTCTGAGGTCACAAAAATTTAGGGGTTTAGGGGGCATTCCAGGAGGCGGGGAGGAGACCGCTGCCAAGATGTGATGTATCCTGGTGGTGCCTCAGCCTCCTTCCTTCCCCCTCTTACCTTCACCTCCTCACTCCTCCCATCCTGTATAGGATGCCCATAATCCTCCGAGTTCAGAGGGTTACGGGCATCCCCATGGGATTGCACCCTAAAATAGCTAGGTGCTGTCCAAGAATAACACCGACAAGGCTCTGTCTGCAGACTTACAATCTGTAATAATAATGTGAGAAGATGGGGTGTGGGGCGGGGAGAGAAAGTTGTAGACTGTAAATGTAACAAGATAATTATGCTATATTTATAGCATAAATATATGCTATATGCTAACAGAAATAAGTGCGTCTTAAGATGCTTTTTAATAATGGGGAGAGACTGAGTAGATCCAGGCTGAGTAGATCCAGTTGGCAAAGTGTTCCAAAGATGGGGGCAGTAATAGGAAAAATAGATAAGAGTCACAAAAGTGTACGACATGTTTTAAAAAGAAAAAAAACACCTTATGAACGTACAGGAGAATAAAAAGTAAAGCTGGAAGAAAGGAAAGTACTAAAATAAATATGTTTAAATGTATTTTGAAATCTGGGCTGAAATTGATCCATTTAGGATTGGCCCAGACTCTCTAGGGGTCTGGTTCTGATTCTAAATGGATCTAGACTTATGTGTGAAGCCACATGAAATTCAGTGTCCAGATGCCATTTTGGACTCTTTCCCTATTGCTAATTATGAAATATTTTGGAGTTGAAGACCATAGTCCACTAGCACCTGCAAATTCTGATCTGTTTTGCTAGCTGAAAAATATTGTTAAAATGCATAGCATAAATATCTTGTGTACAATGACATTGAAGCAAACACACACACTTAAAATACAGTTTAATCTGAATGTGCTTGTGTTTCAGCTGCACTCCTTACACCAGTCGCTTAGAGATCTCAGCAGTGAACAAGTTCGTTTGGAGGATGACCTCAGCAGAGAGTTTTCAAGAAGAAATCGGTATGAACAGAAAGTGTGGCTTCGCTTGATGGGGTTGATGGTACAATAATGTCGAAAATAGACATTCCACTCTCTACATAGCTGGCCTTTGAACAACATATTTTTAGTTGAATCTCACCACTTAGTGAATGCAGCTGGTGATGCTTGTGGGTCAATAATTAGTTGATCTGAGAATCCAGTTTTAAAGTTGCTTCATGCATAATTTTTCTTATGTAGTGTGGAGAAAGCCTGAACACACACACACAGTGACACGAACCCTGACCCAGTTTCCCCCTTGGTAACCACACGTAGTTTTCCCCTGGCAACCCCTGTCTGCATAATCCCCACTGGGGGGCGGGGGACAGGAGATGCAAGACTGGCCAGACAGGTAACGCGCATATCCTCAATGGGGCACATTCGCCCGAATCCACAAGAAGCATGGACCATCAAGAAAGGGCAGGGCAGTCTCAAAGAGCTGCTAAGTATTCTCAGAAGGCATGATAAGCCCAAAGGCGCCACCTGTTCCCTGGCAAGAATAAGCCCACCTGATCGTAAAGGGGCAGGAATAAGCACACCTGATTCCCCATGGGTGGGGAGGGGGTGTGCAGGGTAGAAAACCCCTCTGCCTTCTCCACGGAGGTTGCTGGGAACACGGGCAGGTGAACACCGTCCAAAGCCAGCACCGGCTGGGTCAAGCAGTTCTCTTCCCCCGAGCACGGCGGCTCGGAGCCAGGCTAGAAGTGGGGAGTCGTAGAGTCTCTGGTCTAAGGTAACTCATTGCTGCAGTACGCTAGCCTGGGAACCAATTCATTCAAGATATCTGAGGTCACGACCAGGTCTTGTTTATGTTATAGTATTCCTAGAAGTCTATTAGTTCCGCTCCATTAACGTAGTAAATAAAGCGTCTATTCCTTGAAGTGAATGGATTCCTGTGCTTTTTAGGTCGCGCCTGAGTTTAAATCGCTTAAAATTGCTTTGACGGGCTATATCTCAGTGCTGGTTAACCCGTTAAGTGCCGAACTCATGCAGAAGACCCAGTTGCTGGTCTTCCACATGTAGGAAAAAGTATGTACACTCTCATATAGGAATTGTAGCCTAAGCACTTCTTTTTGGGCTTGAATGGTTTGAACAGCTCCTGCATGCTGTGCAAGACATCTGCACATGCCCTATGCAAATATTGGCCTTTATGGGGAATCCTATATGCAGTGGCCCGGCTTGCCTTGTCTAACATATATTTTACTTATTTCTGTGTTTACAACCTTCCCTTCAGGGTTATCCTCTCTAGGGAGCTCATAACCCATGAAAACTATAATCTATTAAAACTATAATAATCAATTATGAACCATAATAGATTATTATGTATAATAGATATTTTTATTCATAATCTATTATTAATACAGATGTGGAGCCCCAGAAAAAAAGGAAAAATGTGGAGAATCTCCCCCCACCCCGGAGATTCTTTTTGTTTTGTTTTTATAAAAAAGAACAACAATTTTGGATTATGAATTTTTTTCTTTTTTACTACATTGTTCTACAATTTTTTCTTTATGCAAAAGGTGGTAATTTTAAAAACTATACAATAACATACAGTAGAACTCAGATTGTTAAGGGATGCTTCATAGTCTGTCTATGCAGATCCTACGTACAGTGGGGGAGTTGTATCAACCAAGATGCTTGACATTCCTATGTTGGAAGTCACATTTAAATAGGACTCAATCCATGTGAATTGTACACCACACAATTGGAGGGTACAGATTGTGCAGTTCAACCTGTGGGCCACATGCAGCCCCTCATGGCCTCTGTGTGGCCCCCGCTGCTGCTACACTGTTGAAATTCAGCAACACAGCAGCAGCAAAAAAAAATTGATCGTTTACCACTGAAATTTGGTGGGGCAGTGATGGCGGCAGCCGAAAAGGGCCAGTTTGGTATCAAATCAAGGCATTTTAGTATGCTTTAAAGTGAAATCGACCCTTTTAGGTTGCTGCTGTGCTGCTGAAATGTGGTAGCAAACGGCCGATTTTTCTTTGCTGCCCCACCAGCTGATGCAAAGGTGTAGTCCCCTGGTAGGTTCAGGAGGGCGGAACTCTGGAAGTTGTCCACCCCTGCCATAAAGGGTAATGGCCTCAACAATGTAGAACTTGTTTTGTTTTGTTTTGTTGACTGTTCAAAGAAAAAGTAGGGGTTATTTTTAAAGGAAGATATGTTAATTGCTGGCAACACTGAGCAAAGATCTCCCCCCCCCACACACACACCTTTTTTTCTAAGTTAGATATGTTGTTGCAATGGAAATTTGTCATTTTTCCTTCTAGCCTAAAAAGCAATAAAAGCTGAGTTCTCAAGTAATGTTTACAAGTAGTCACTGCAATTTCATGATAATGCAAAAGAATCATTTGCTTAATGTAGCACACAATATATTTTGAAATGGTTTTTGTTTTGTTTTCTGCTTCTTTTTACTCTCTAAGAACTGATGCAGAAACGAAAAGGAGGCTGGAAGACTTATCCCACAGACTCCATGAATCCCAAAGACAGGAAACAGTGAGTGCCTTGAAAAATCCCCATTTCTTAATGGGGTGGGAGGTGGAGGGGATGGGAATTGGCTCTTGCATGACTGCTTTACAAACCAACATGCATTTTATAAACCATCTTGCAAAGCATCCCTAGAGCAGGATGGTGTCTGAGCTTGCTAACTAGGCTGCTCTCTTATCTATAAATGAAAATCTAACCATGTTAATCCCTTAAACTTGGATTGTCCCAAGTGTCTCATGAAAAACAATGGCCTCCGGCCTGAAAAATAGCTCCTGGACTGGTCAAGATAATGGATAATAATAACAATACTTGACATTTGTATCCCCCTTTCAAGTATTCAAATCCTTTCACATGCACATTATCTAGTTGCAATTCTTAAACAACCTTGTAAAACAGATTGGCCTGGCGGGGGAGGGGAGAATGTTGAAAGAGTGGCTTGCCTAAGGCAGTCTAGGGAGTTCATAGCAGAGGTGAGATTTGAACTGATTCACAGGTTAGTTTGTAGCCACCATGTTACAATAGCTCTCCATAGAAAAAGAACAAAGAAAAACGTAGCCTCCGATATGTAGATGTATTTCAGGAAACAAGACAGACTATCCTTTCACTGCCAAATGCTAGCATATGAGTGACACAAGACGGTGGCATGTTGGAAAGGCAGTGGTGCAGGGTTCCAAAATAAGGAGATCCTGAGAATTACAAGCTGGCATGGAAGAAGTAGAAAAGCATTGTGGGTGTGCCTGGGTACTGAAGAGAGGAGGGAGAAATGGTGGCGGCAAGGGCTGAGTGGGTTGATGACAGGCAGAGAGGTACAGCAACCGGGGGGAAAGAAGGAGCAATGAGGACTATTCCACTATAAGGACTACCCACTCCTACAGTTACGTCTTCCATGTGGGAGGCTGTTTTCGTATTAACTGAGAGATGGGCCCCTGTTTTGTTTGTTACTTTCTTGGTATGATGCCCTCTTGCTCAGAGGCCCCCTGTTCTCAGCAGCATCACTGGAGCTATCATCATGGGCGTGGGGGCACGTTCTAATGTCCTTGAAGGTCCTGAGATTCGCTGCTTCTCCAGCTCAGCCACTTAGCTTCAACAGAATGGACTTTTCCCTGAGGGACATCCTATACTTCAGCCACATCTAACAAAGCCCCGATGGGCCCTTCGCCCTTGCAAAGTGCTCTCGGGAGGGCACTCAGCAAGGAGAAGGGGGTGCTTAACCCCTGGGGAAACCCTGCATTTAGAAAACTAGCTTAGCCTTCTGCCTACTAGATTTTTTTCTACGTGCAGGAACATTTTTTTGGATGAAGGAGCAGTCAGCCATTGGATGTCTCAGCCGTTATGCATTCTGAGTAAATGTTCCGGAAATCATCATGTGAATTCAAGACATTACATTGGAAGCACCCTTTACAGCAGGGATGAGGGAGCTTGTTCTCCTTCTTTGTGAGACATACTGCTCACGCTTGCTTCGGAGTAGACATATTTCCTACTATTATGAAATTTTGAGGGACTTGGAATTTTTTCAGCCTCGCCCACTTTTGCCTGTGGCCCCCACTGGAATGTGGCCACTGAGCGCTTCTCTGGAATGAAATTCAGCCTTGGGTGAATCAGGTTCACCATGCCTGCTTTACAGCCTGTTGTTTCTTGGCCGCTTGGATTCTGTGTGCACTGGGATCAGATTCCTCTGGGTCCTCTGATTTTCACAGTTGCTTCCGTTACTTCAGGGAGAATTACATACTTGAAGAGTGGACCCTGTGTTCAGATAAATACAGGGGTATGGATCCTGCCATTCACAAACGTCTTTAGATCCAGTGCAGGATCCTGCTGGCAGGGGGACACACACACACACAAAGTTTTCCAATTTCCTCCTTCCTCTGTAGTCTCCCACACTCTTCAAGTGGGTCCCCCAAAGGGTTTTTTTGTGTGTGGATGTTGGGGACAGACACAAAGGGCTGCAGGGGATGGGGGAATTTGCAAAAAACACCTCCCTCCCCTTCTGCTAGTGGGAGCATCCCATGATCAGGACTCCACCCATGGGAATGCTCCTGCCAATGGGAGCAAACTTGTGCTCAAAGCCAGGATGTCTCCTTTTGAGTCACTCACTTCTACTTGTGGCAAGGGAGGAGAGCTCACAGGGCCGATACTTGCCATGGGTGAAATGCTGTGGAACTGATAATGAGTGAACAGCACCATAATTTTCTCTTGGTTAAAGCATGTCTTGCTGAAAACACTATTGCTTCACCTGTAATCTTCTTCCTATCTTGCATGTCTCCTTTTGATTTGTGGGCATACTCTTCTATTATTCACAAAGCGAACAGGCAGTGGCAAAGTTGTTGAGGTCTTAATGTCAGCGTTTTATGTTACAGAGAGCCGTTTTCGTGCCTTTTTTGAAATATCCAAAGACATCAGAATAAAATAAAGTGTTCTGTAATGTTCTTCCATCTGCAGATTGAGTTGCTGTGTGGGAGCCTAGGAATTCCTTGTCTTGCTGTTGAGTTATAGCCTTGAGGCGTTCCATGGGTTGCCATTCAACAACACTCTGAATAGCTGCCTTTTGGACAGAAGAGGCTTGTCTGATGATTGTATTCCCTTTGAAAAACAGCAAAGGAAAACCAGATTTTTAAAGAACATTTGTTTTGTTTTTAATTATTTGTATTTTGATTATTCTTATTCCATAGACCAGGGGTATTGAACCTCTTTCAGCCCAAAGGCTGAAAATAGCAGCATACATCAGCTTAAAACTCTTGCTGCTAGTAACTAAGCCTTAAGAGAGGCATTTCAACCTTTTAGAATGGAGAAAAACCAGCACAAAATCCAGGAAACTACCTAATGATTGGTGGCTGGGGGAAAGGGGTGGGTCTAGGGCAGTGTTCTCCAACCTTGGGTCCCCAGATGTTTTTGGCTACAACTGGCTGGGGCATGCTGGGAGTGGTAAGCCAAAAACATCAGGGGACCCAAAGTTAGAGAACACTGGTCTAGGGGAAGGGGGCATTTTATTACTGCTCAATAACCAAAGCTCTCCGGGTGGTTCACAACAGTTGAAACCATAAAATACAGCACAATAAAATACAATATAAAAGTTTAAAACTACAGTATAAAATAAAAATGACCAAAATACAACCTAGCAGCAGTGCAGACATTTGAAATACAGGGCAGAGTGATCCTGTGGCTCCTAGATTGCATCTAGGGGGCTATAGGATTCCTTGAATTCCCAGGTCTGATGATGGAAAAAAGCACGCTGACCTCAGAGCTGGGGATTTGCACTTGGATACCCCTCCCCCCACCTCGCAGCAGCACGGAAAGAACCGCACCGGCTGCTTCTCTGAGTTCCTAAGAGCAACCTCGGAGAAAGGGTGAAGGGGCATTCCGGAGACGGGGGAGGAGACTGGGCTCACCAGGATATGACGTATCCTGGCGGTGCTCCAGCCTCCTTCCCTCCCCATCTGAAGTGCCACAGCAAGATGGCCGAAATCGTCTGTCTAGCTGACATGCAGGGTGGGAGGAGTGCGGAGGCGATGATCATCTCCGCACTCCTTCCGCCCTGCATAGGATGCCCGTAATCCTCTGAGTTCAGAGGCTTACGGGCGTCCCCATTGGATTGCTCCCTACAAGATTTAAAACAATAGAAACTGAAAGACTAAAGTGCCTGGGAAAATAAGAAGGTCTTCACCTGGTGCTGAAAATACCACAACGTAGGTGCCAGGCGAGCCTCTTTGGGAAGCTCATTCCACAAGGTTCCTTTTGTTTACTACAAAAGATGCATGTAATTTTTTGTTATTTGAAATGTACAGACTTGTGGACTTCAAGAAACAGCAATTGCAATGGTTCTTATTATCTCTTGTCACATTTATTAAGATGGCTGCTCTTGTGGAATGTATGGGCTCATTGTTTATGTGACAGCAGACTAAGCACTGTGGCATTTGAAAGTCTTCACATATTTTCTTATCAGATGCGTAAAAAGGACAGTAAGGATATTGGATATATAGGATGTGTAACTTGTTAAGATCACTTTGTAAGCCTAAAGAGAACAACGCAGCTGTTAACACAGTCTGAAGCAGTGCTGATACAAGTGCAGAAGAACTCATTTGAATTTTACCATGCATATATACCACCACTGATGGGTTTGTGGGAAGAAATAATTTTGCATTGCCAAACCCAGGCTTCACAGGATTTGCAATGATTTGCCTTTCATTCAGTTCTCTGATTCTCCACCCCCAATCTGTGAGATCTGCAGAGCGCATCAAATTACAGATGTAATAGATTAATGTTATCTATAATAAACCAACAGCAAAATTATTGGTTAATGGATATGAACTGGAATCCTTCCATTTGTGTAGGCACCAATGGGAGCTGTTTTCTAAGCCTAACTGCTGCATTTCTGTGTGGGATTTTCCAGGGCTCATAGTGTGCAGGGAGGGGATGGTTAGCTTAATTGCCTTTTTTCTAAGCCTAATTCCTGTGTGGTGCTGATGAGGGGGAAGCAGTGGACTGGATCCAGAGGTGCTGTGGGCTGGAGGTTAGACCCGTGGCTTAGAGGAATAAGAAGGATGCCCATTGGTACCTCAGATTTTTGGTATAGCCAAGGAACGGTGTAAGGCCCACCTGCGGTCAAAGGAATTTGGTTGGAGGGTCTTTTGGTGGTCTGACTATGATACTCCTGCTGATCTGGTACTTGATTCTGCTGCTGTTCTGAGTTTGTAATTGCAGGGTTGCAGTTCTGAAAAAGGAGCTGGCATAATTTCTGTAAAATATTTCCCTATGTTCAAGGCTGTAAACAACAGCTACATCAGTGAGTATTTTATACTCAAGAAAAACATATTCAATAAAAACACACTCATTGATGTAGCTGTTGTTTGCAGCCTTGAACACAGGGAAATATTTTACAGAAATTATGCCAGCTTGTTTTTCATTTCATTAATACTCTAACTATGTACAAGCGAATATTAATGGCCAAGATGCCAATTGTTGGCATCTCCCAGTTAAAGGGATTGGGTAGCTGTGAAAGACCTCTGCCTAAGACCCTGCTGACAGTCATAGCAGACAATGCTGGGCTTGATGGACAAATAGTCCTACTTGGTGTAAGGCAATTTTCTGTGTTCCTGCGCCAAAGGTCAAAGTGGGAATTTAGTGTTCTCTGATAGTTTGTAAATTATTTTTTGAATATTATATTTAGTGTTTTTTGATATTTTGTAAATTATATTGACTGTTCTCTGAGATTTTGTAAATTATTTTTGGAAAATTATAGTTAGTGTTCTTTGATGTTTTGTAAATTATATCTACTGTTATTTATTTGTCATGTTGTGAGCCACTTTGGGCACAATTTTCATGGAAAAGCGACATACAAATAAAAGGTGATGATGATGAAATAGGACACCCATGGCACATACATGAAGCATTTGTGCATTCTTAAGTGGGCTTTCTGATTTACGATGTCGGTTCTGTAGAATCAAAATCCCATCTGATATACGATTCTTGTTGCATTGCCTCTTGTCATAGCAGGATAGGCCAGGAAACGCCAGCCTATCTGTTCAGCATGTGCACTTGGGGAAACCCTCATTGTCTGTGGACTGGGGCTGTTGTCCATGAACATTGCAATCATTTTTTTTCTTTATTTGGCATTTCATACCTCTGGCCACATGGGAATTTTCATGTTTTTTTTAGAAAAATCTTTTGAATGAAGTTGCTGCTGATTGCATGCTGTGGATTGCAATTTCAGTTCTCACCAGCTCTGTTCCATGGTTACAACTGCTTAGACTTTTAACTGCCCTTGACTCTAGCGTGCTGTTTTTTAAGTACTTGTAATGACTGGTTTCTTTTGGAGCGTCGCTTGAAAACCTTCCCTCTAATGTTGTTTGAAAAGTAATTTGGCTCCAATAAACTGGGAATTAACCTTCAGTAATCATGGATTAATCATGCATTCCTTGATACTTTTTTAAACGTCTCTTCTTTTCCAAAAAGAGAGTGCAAAGAGTGCTTTCCACAACAATGCAGTTCTAATCGCTTTTACAAACAACATTCTACTTGAACTAAGTAAGGGAAGAATATATAACCGTATAACTGCTTGAAAACACGGGCTTGGTGCCGAAGAACCACGAGTAGAAGAAGAAAATGTATTATTGATGTTCTGTGAACTTTGTGGCACTGCACTGTGCAAAGTCTTTCACTAGGGTTTGCACGAATTTATCAGAGATTGCATTATAGTATGAGAAATGTGGTGAATAAGGAAGATACAGGCTGCAGCATACAGTTCCTAGCGGGCTTTGGAAAGAGCTTGGATGATGTCTTGTGCAGGGAAGAACTTCTCTGTATCTGGGGGGGGGGGTCACTTTTTTCACACAGTGTTCTTCTGGGTCGAATATGGCCCTTCTATGAGCGAAAGAGGTTTTTTGGCTAGTGGAAAAGCACTTTTGGATACAAGCTATGGATAATGATTTGTCTCATCTGTTAAACTATTAATTTGGTCCTGATTTTTTCTGTGGGGAGGGGAGCGGGAAGGATCCATAGTAAAGAAAGGGTATAAGGATGGCAAATACTCTTGTTTGGTTTCAGTAAGTACAGGCATTGAGCTATACTTGTGTCCAGCAATCTCTAGGAAGGAAAAAAAGGGTTATACTATGTCTTATTTTAATAATTGTGACATTGGTAATGATCCTGGTACTGACTCTAAACCTGACTTATGTGTATGGTTTGTAGATCATATGGAAAAAAAATTGCTGCAAAATATACTATGATTCCATTAATACAATTCCATGACATGTTTTAAAATTGTTTGTTTTATTACATGTAATATGAAGTAATAAAGCAAAATAACTACAGTAAAGCTAAAAAATAGACTATTTCCACAGAATGTTTAAATCCAAGTTGCCACTAGAGGGTAGTATCTGCAAATAGATAAAGAGAAGAGAATGACAATCCCCATCTCATTGAGTATTTTTTCTGTCTCTCCCCCACACTGCCCCGTAAAGCAAAGAAATTACAGCAAATAATTTTTTTGATCATATTTAGTGCAGTTCCTGACTTATTCAGTCATATTTTTATTTGAAAGCCATAAGCTATTCTCATTCAGTTCTTGACTTGTCATTTAGTAAAGTTACAACAGCAACAAAAATCCTGGCATTGTTATATGTACATTTTATTGTGGTTTCACAAAGATCTAATTTTCACATTATGGTAAATATTGTTCCTGATCTAATTCCACATGCACACAGCTAGGGGTCTTGGGTGAGGTTGTAGATTCCTATCAGTATCAAAAGACTAATCCTGCCATTCTAGTGGGATCCAGATGTGAGCATCGCAGCACATGTGTGGAACCTTGCTTCTGCATATGGATCTCCTTTGCTAGATTGGGATGACAGCGTGTTGATTAATGACTAGGACTTTGTATGCTCTGTGCTAAAAGGAAAAACAACAGCAACCCAGATTCTGTGTCTTAGGGCATCGGTGTTCCTCCACCGATGGAAGATTTTTCAGTCCAGCGGAGGGTTCCATCAGTGGAATGGAGAGGAAGGTAATTTTCCGGCAATGTTTCCTTCACAAGGGTGGCCAGGTGTCCTACTTTACAGAGAATAGGCTTCTATTTGAAGGCACATTGATGCAGCATCCTTGCTGCAATTCAGCACGTCTGGGCCTGGTCAATACTGTAATAGTAGACTACCTGGGAATGTCTAAGATTCTACAGGATATAAGTGTAAGTTTTTTTGGTCAAGTGTACTAAGTTTTTGTTGGTCATTTAATGCTAATTTTGAAGACTGGTACAAATTATGGATATTTGCATTTATTACTTTTGCATACCGGTAACTTCTTTTTGTTTTGGGGGGAGTTACGGGGATGATAAAGAACTATGCAGGACACTGAACCCCCACTGATTAATAGAATTCCTGCTTATCCCAGCTCTGACCACTGAGATTTCTTCAGGTTTGCATGTCCGTAAACCTATCTTCACAACTTTAAGACCATCAAGTGCTGTTCATTTTTGTCTTTACTTTTCTTAAGGAAAGTTGGGATTCTCTCTCTACCTTTGCACCATGTGGTTGCAGACTTGCTACACACAACCCTGATGATGACCTACTCCAGTGACACCTCCTCCTCCTACCCATTGTGTTACACCCTTGTGCCTGTAGCATGCAAACAACACTTGGGGCCGGTTCACACGACCCAGGCTGCCGGCGGGGGAGGAACCACGGGGCCATCCGCAGGGTCCGGAGGGGCGCCGCACACGACCGGCGCCCCGCGTGTGTGGGCAGACCCCGTAGTCCCCACACCGCAGTGTGGGCCTCCCGGCGCTAGGGGGTGGGGCCCCGGGATGCCCAGAGGGACTGTTTGCCCCTACAGGCTGGAGCGGCGGCGGCTCCGGCCGCTCTGGGCTGCCGTCTCTGTGGGGACCCCGCGGGACGGCCACCCGCTGTTCGGACGGCACGGTGACCACATGTGGTAGGGGCTTACCCGTCTACCGACCATGGTCACTTTGCATGCGTCCCGCCCGCGGCTGTCCCGCGGGGGCACCCCTGGTCGGCGTGTACACGACACGGGAACCGCGGGGGACTTGCGGTTCCCGTGTCGTGCGAACAAGCCCTTGGTAATGCAGAGGGAAGCTCACTGGTGGTCAAGAGAAGCTGTTCTGTTGCTGAATATATTTTTGCTTTGACTAGATGCAGTTTAATTATAATACTGTGGGTTGTATCCAATTGGTGTTCCTCCACCGATGGAAGATTTTTCAGTCCAGCGGAGGGTTCCATCAGTGGAATGGAGAGGAAGGTAATTTTCCGGCAATGTTTCCTTCACAAGGGTGGCCAGGTGTCCTACTTTACAGAGAATAGGCTTCTATTTGAAGGCATCCTGTATCTGAAAGGCTGTCCAGTCCAATTTAAAGATGAAGAACCATAAGAAGGGTGAGCAGGGGCCTTGAAGTTGCCCATCCACAGTGAACACCTGGACTGCAGACTGAGCAGGCACACAGGTCACCTGGCCACAGTTTGTACCCACTATGGTGAGATGTATATAATTCTTCCTAAATATGCATCTATACATATAAATTAGCAGATGCACATTTTATGCAAATCAGTGCCCCCTTTTGTCCTCTTTTTTTGGTAATTCATTTCCTCTTTTTTGATAAGGTGCATGTGGCCAACCTACACCCTGCAGCCCCGCTGTGCCACTTCTTGTACTTTTCCAAAGGGTCAACCATTCTTCCAGACCAGATTTTTTGGGGGTGCGAGGGGCTGCAGAGGGGATGGGGAATCTCTGAAAACATTCTCTCTCCCTGTTCCGCAAATGGAAGCTTCCGCTGGATCAAGAGCCTACTGTCAGTGGAAGGACTCAAAGTGGATACCACACTAAGTTCTTCATTGTCCAGGATAGGGCCAAATTTGTGTTACTGCTATGGGTGATATTTTCTATTAGTTTTCATGTGTGGAGGATTTTACACTTATAGTTAGGCCTTTGCATTTACTTAGGATTCCTTATGTTAAAAAAAATAAATAGCTATTTTTCTGGCTTTAAATTAAAATCCTAACAGAAGTCTCTTCTCTGGAATCCATCCCCCCCTCTTTTTTTTCTTTTAAGGTGTCAGAACGGGTAGAGAGGAGACTTCAGGAGATAGAACGAGAAATCCGCTCAGAAAGGCAGCTGGTAGAAAGACGCCAAGATCAACTGGGACACATGTCTGTGCATCTCCAGGAGGTATGCAAAAAGGACTTTTTATATGTACAGAACTGCATAGCTGCTACTTGTTAGCTATCTAGTCTGAGCTAATTATTTAAAGGGATGACTGCCATTCTTGCAGATGCATTTTGTCGGGCATCAAGTGAAGTGTCAGACAGCTAGACATGAAAGGGGTTCTCATCCCTGAGGCAGGAAGTATTAAACTTCTTGGTTCTGAGCACACATCAGTGTTTGAAAGGGAGCTGCCTTGAAACAATTTCGGTTACACCTAAGATTTAAACTGTTAAAGGGGTTGTTAACAACCACCTTGTGAATACTGTTCTCTTGAAGCCTAAATATGATGTAATGGGTAGCCAGTTTCCTGGTGCTGTATAATCAGCTGTGCTTGAAGCAAAATGCATTTGGCAGAGTACAAGAGTCTGTGCTGTGAAGACAAACTGAGCTATTGTTCACTTTAGAGAAGAAAATTAAGGCCCTTTTTGCCCTGTCTTTCAAAAGGGTGCACAAAACACATACAAGAGAGGCAGTGAATTTGCTCCACCCTAATACTTAAGAAGCCAGGGAGATAAAATACATGCCTCGTAATTTTAGATTTAATTTAAGTGCTTGGGTGATTATTTGGATAGTCATCTTAGACTGACTTTACTCTGGTGTCTTGCAGAGCCTGTGAAAAGTTTAATTTCATATTTGGTTGCTTTAATACATTTGGTGACCTCTGTGCTTTTTTTTTTTTTAATTTTAAAAAAGGCAATTGCAGATTATATAGTGCAGTATAAGCCAGTGAGGATTAATTTAGTTTGATGCTTTCTGTTCTGAAAGGGTGACTCTCCCTTTAGAGGTCACGTCAAAAAAAGAAAAAGAAAGAAAGAAAAGAAAGATAATGCACATTTTTTAATTTGGGTAAAGGTAATACTTAGCTCTTCAAGTTCATATGCTCTTCTTGGGTCAAAGAGTTTTTTGTGTTCTATCTCAGTCTTTAAATTGCATGGGATGGTGATAAAAGGTTGTGATCTATTAGAGTGGAGTGGAAATGAAGGTGTTTAAGTTCTGCAGAGTAAATTATCAAATTGTGCTGCATTCCTCCCCCCCCCCCCCTGCTTGTCACTTTTTTTTTCTGATTCAGGAAGTTGATGTGTAATTTGGTACAATTGTCTGCAAACCTACATATGCTGGCTTGCAAGGCATGATAACGTGTGATTGACATTTGAGATTTAATTGTCCAACTGGCTCAGAGCTGATGGTGAACGTTTTGTACGTATGTTTCTTTGATGTGGGTTTGCCACAGCTGGAACATCCCTTTTTTTCTCTTTTACATTTGTGTTGATTAGTGTTAAAATTGGATTGATTAGGGTTATCTATCAGAAATATAATATCCTTTCAGACTAAAGATGGGATAACAGTGCTCTTCCTTAGTGCCCAGATCACACCTGATAATACCTCAGAGTGGTTCTCATGTTAGGCTGGCTGTTGGGAGCTGCAGCAGCAGCACCCTTCCTTCTTGCACTGCTGGAGTAGCATGAGAAATCCTATGCCATGTAAGAGGAGCCCACGCTGCGGCTCCTTCCTACACCAGTGTTATCCCAAGTTTCAGAGGTCTCCTGAATGTCCTGGGCCTTCTTACAGGAGGTGCTGGAAGGAGCATGTCTGCAACAGCCCCCGCACTGCTAGCATAATGTGACTGGGGGCATTGGTAATCCTTAGAATGAACCTGTAAACTTGGTCAGTATTGCCCCACCTATTGCGGAAGGGACAATGTCTGATACTAAGTTGCCTCAGGAGAATTGTTGATTCCTGGATGAGGTGAGAATTGTATCAGGGACTTCCCAGCTTATTCTTTTAACAATTACCCTTATGGTATAAGTGCATCAGTAAATTTAACATTCAGATAGTCTTCAGTGCGGAAAAAAAAATCTTTCTGTAGCCTATAGCCTAAAACTGGCAGTTGTCTACTTAGCTTCCAGCAATTTGTGAGCCCCCTAGCCATTGGCTGAGCTGCTATGGTGTGGGAGGAGGAGGCAAAGAGGCAGGAGAGCTGCATTTCTGAGGAAGGTCTGACTGTTCTTGCTTCTGGGCCTTCATCATGTGTTGACTCAAGATCTGAAGATGAGGCCGACACCAGTGTTTGGCAGTGTTGGGCAGCTGCCGAGACACACGGGGGGGGGGGGCACTGCCAACCACTGGAGTCCTTTGGCCTTGCTGCTGTCCTTGCTGTCATTGTTCACCTTCCCACGCTAACCAAATGAGCAGTGACAGAAGGCACAGCAGCCTCTATTTGCCTTGCCCTTTCCCTCTGTGTGGTTGTGCAGATTGTGCCCAAAAGAAGAGAACAAGTGAACCCAGATTCCACCTGAACATCAGGAAAAAATTCTTGACTGTTAGAGCAATAAGACAATGGAACCAATTGGGAGGTGGTGAGCTCTTCCACTCTGGAGGCATTCAAGGTGAAGCTGGGCGGCCATCTGTCAGGGATGCTTTGACCTGGATTCCTGCATTGAGCAGGGGGTTGGACTCGATGGCCTTGTAGGCCCCTTCCAACTCTACTTTTCTATGATTCTATGATTTTATGAATGGGCAGCAGTGACAACAGTGAGGAAAAGGAAGGTCCACCGAGACCATCTTGCCCAAAACCCGAAACCTGGCACTATCTGATGAGGTGGGCTCTTCAGAGGTGCAACTTCCTTACACCCTGGTCTCGGTACAAACTTTAGCGGGGAGAGACTTTCTCAGGAGCTCCGCTCTCAGGATTCAACCAGCTGGTGACAGGAATTAGGATACCGTCAACCATGATATCCTTCTGGGCCACCTTCCTATCACTAGCTGGCTTGGGACCGTTTTGTGGTGGCTCCAGTCATTCCTTGTGGGTAGGTTTTCATAAAGGACTTGTGCTCAGCCCACAGGCTTCCATTTTGTCTCCTGTGCTTTAACATCTACATGCGACCGCTAGGGGAGATCATCAAGGGATGGGGAATGGGTTTTCATTGGTATGCTGATGATACTCAGCTCTATATCCCCTTTCTGTCATATTCTGAGGGGGCCATGGAGGTTCTGTCGGTGTTTGGAATCAGTGATGGAATGCATGAGGCTGAACAAACTAAAATTAAATTTGAGGATGACAGAGGTGCTATTAGTTAGGAAGCCTACACATCTGGGGTTAGAGTGTCAGCTTGTTCTAGATGGGGTTGCACTTCAGTTAAAAGACCAAGTTTGTAGTTTGGGTGTTCCTTTGGACACAGCTTTATTGTTAGATGCTCAGGCATTAGCTGTGGCTGGGACTGCTTTTGCTCAGGTTCAGCTGGTGCACCAGCTGTACGTGTGTGTGTGTGTGTGTGTGTATGTGCATCACTGCAGCCCAGTGTTCGTGTGTGAAATGCAGCAGAGTTGTGGATTATGCCCCAAACTGGTAAGCTTAAAAAGTAAACCACCTTTCTACATAGTCTACAAAGACACGGGAGGGGAAAAGATGGTAATCAGGAATTTTAAATGCTAATTAATCTCAAAGTGGAAGGGGTTGATTTGTTTTGATTAAAAATGAATATTCCTGAATTGGAAAGTTCCTGTTCACAGGGATTTATGGAATATATGGTATTTGGCAAACTTTCAAAAGCCAAATGATGCCATTGTATAATATAGAGTGGTTTTGTTCACACACACAACTGTGTATTTAGGGTAAGAGTTCGTTCTCTTACTTCTATGTGAATTGAATTATAAGGGATTAAATTTGCTTTTCCAGATTTTTTTCAGTCACTCTTAAATATTTATGACACCAATATATTTTGAGAAAAGGCATGCAGAATATTTGTCGCCACTAGACGCCAGTGTTTTGCCATCCATGTACAGCAGTAAGGCTGAGTGAATCCCATTGCAGTTTCAAACATGGAACATGCTGAATTTTGTTCGTATTTAGTGGTATATAGATGTATACGTGTTTACTCCCTTGTCTACTGTTAAATCTATTATTTTTTCTATGAGTGTTGCTCAGTAGAGAGTTAATGATTACTGCAGGAGCACTGTAAAAACACTTAGCATCCCCCCACCCCCAATTTTGTGATTGGACACTTGACATTTTGGTGCCTTTCTTGAACTTTGCACATTGAGGTGAGAAAACCTGCTGCTCTCTTTTCCCTTGAGCTCCTGGATGATGGGGAAGTGTTTATAATTAAGAATCGCTTATGGTGTGATCAGGCAGGCATAATCCAACATTCCGTCTCCAGCAGTGGCCAGTCTGATATCCGATAGTCATTCCCTGTTGCTTGCCCCCAGCATTTGGGGACAAGAACAGCAATATGCAAGTGGGGCCTGCAACAAAATGTTGCAGTGTATCCTCATCCCCTAAGACCTGTGCTTCTCCTGTTCAGGACTCCAGCTTAGAACACAATCCAGTTATTATTTATTTATTTATTTATTTGTCTATCTAACTTACCTATTTATATATAATCTAGGCTGCATTAAAATGTGATAATGCGGTGCTAGACAGGGATGTATACCATGTATGGTGGATAAGTACAGTGTACATATCCACAGTCCATGTCCCATATCTCTCCCTCCCTTGTGCACCAGGCGCCTTGTAGTACTGATCAGTTCTTCTCTGGGGGTGGGGGAGGAAAGAAAAAGGAGACTTTTTCCTCCCCCTGTGAGATTTTTCTCTGCTCTGCTATATAGTGCTAGAAGGCTTCAGTTTGGGGCTGGCTGCCAACTACTAGCTTAAACATTTCTTACTGGGCTAGTGGGGTCAGGGTGTAGTGGTCTTTTCCTCCTGAAACACTGTACAACACAGTGCTACCTCTAGGAGACTTATTATAAGTTGTTAGGGGTTTGAGCAGGCCTGTTCTCTCTTCTTCTCCTCCCCCTCCCCCATTTTTATCTCCAGTTTTCTTTTCCCCTTTCACAACTGACATCTCAACATTGGGCAGGTTTTCACGTCATGATAAGTGCGGTTTATTTATTTATTAATTATATTTATACCCCTCCTTTTTTCCTTCAAGGAACCCAAGGCGGCTTACATAATCCTCCTCCTCCTCTCCATTTTATCCTCACCAAAACCCTGTGAGGTAGGTTAGGCTGAGAGTCAGTGACTGGCCCAAAGTCACCCAGTGAGTTTCATGGCCGAGCAGGGACTAGAACCCGGATCTCCCGAGTCCCAGTCCAACACTCTCACCACTACGCCAATAAATGCTGCCTGACTGCTTCTGCTGCAAGTTGGAGTGGCTAACACCCCCCCCCCCAAGGTCTGTGGTTTCTTCAAGGTGATGTGTGAACCCGGACCTCTAGCTTGTCTCTCCCCTGACAAGCCAGAGAAATAACCCAACAATAAACCCTGGGCCATTTCTCTGGCTTTTGGGGAGAGAGGCAAGCCAGAGGTCGGAGTTTGTGTGTCATGTTAAAGAAACCACGGACCAAAGGGTTTTTTTAGACACTCCCACTTGCAGCAGGGGCAGTTGGGCAGAATGGTCAAGTATGCTGCTTGTGTATGATAAGCCAGGATTTTGGAGGAACCCTGGCTCATTGTGACATGTGAACTGGGTCATTCTGTACTGACATTTAATTGGTCACGTCTAACACTGATGCTGTGATTATTTTTCCAGTCCGTTTTCATGTCTGAGGGTGTGGCTGGACAGTCTGTTACCGAATGTTCTCATTCACATGGGCACCCAAACTCACATGTGTACCTGATGAACCCAGGAATTAATAGGGATCTTTCGTAGAGGTGTGTTGCACACATGGTAGACTTTTCTGTAGTTTGACAAAATGGGGAAATCTGCTTGAGAACACTGATAGTTGAAAGTTTGAAACATTGAAATTTTATTTTACTGTAAATGTTTACAGAAAGAGAATTGATTAGTATACCAACCCCCTAGCACTGGATCAGCAGACAATTCCTAATAATAGTGATAGAGCAAGGAAAGACGGAGGTGGGGAATTATGTTTTGCCATATAAGGAGCAAAGAGGGAAATGGTAAGGCAGGGCTTGAAGTGCTAAATGCAACAAGGCATACTTGGCGTTTCAGTGGCAAAGGGTGGCAGAATGGATAGATTTAGAGAAGTTTCAGGAGAAAGAAGAAGAAATACAGTCAAAGAGGGTATATATTTACCTTGGTTCATAGGAAGGGAGACACAAAGTACTTCTTGGATTGTCACAATTGCTTCAAAATCTACTGTGGGCACCGAGTATCTTGGCCTTAACCTGCCTTGGGGCACACTGGGGTAATCACCTCAGACCACAACTCAATCACCTCAGACTACGGTGTGTTGTGGTCTTCAGTCCCACTCAGGTTGCGCTGATATATGCGATGATAGGGAGACAAAACAGCTGTCTAAGCCATTATTAGAGACCCAGGTGCCCCTTAAAAAGTTGTTGAATACAGTTCAAAAATAGAATTTGCAATGGAAAGCCCCAGAGAAGGTTTCAGCTTGGATCTTGACTAGTCCATGGAAAATAAGCATGAAAAAAGGCAAGGAAATTTAAGGAAAGGAGGCAAGAAAGGGAAGCTAGCTCTGTGTGTGCGTGCGTGTGCGTGCTTGGTTCGAGACCCTGAAATACCTCAAGCTTGACAACTCTAGCTTTAGGGTACAATCCTGTGACCCTCTGACCTTGCCTGGGGGACCATAGGAGAAGTCAGACTCCCCGCTGTGATCTTGGAAATCCCTTCCGAGGGAGCCCCCTGCGATTCTTTCCGTGCCGGCTGGGAACCAAAGCTGGAAGACAGTCTTCAGTTCTGGTGTGTGTGTGTGTGGGGGGGGCATTCCCAGGGGCGGGGAGGGGAGTAGCAAGGCACCACCAGCTTCCGAAGAATGCAGGTGGCGCCTCAGCCTCTCCTCCTTGTGAGGAGAGGAAAAACATTTAGTAGATGGCCAAAATCGGCTGTCTAAATGTTTTGGAGGGCGAGGGGAGTGTGGCGGCAATCCAGGATCTGCTTTTTGTAAGAAGAAGGGACCTTCCTTTACTCACGGGAGGGCCGTCCGCCTGACTTTTGGGATTCCCTCTCCCCCTCGTACCACAGCTCAACCCATTCAGCAAGGTCTCCTCACTCTCTGTAGCATTTCCAGGGGGCTGGAGAGGCTGCCATGGGTAGGAGGGGCAGGTGGGGAAGTCCGCCTCTGCTAGCACAGTTGATCCAGCATAAACCAGGATCCAACTGAAAAAAACCCAACAACTCTCCAAAAGGTTCTTATAAGCATATTTTGAGAATAACCCTATTTAACAATTAGTGGGCATGTGCTGTGCACCTTCATATTTATTCTTCTATAGCCCTGTACTTTTAATTAGATAAGTATAGCAGCAAACACAATTGCTCTTGACACTGTATGAAACTGATGTTGTAATTGCTATAACTCTTATCTGAACTTGATTTGTCACTCCACAGCAGAATCAGAGTTTATTTAGATAGTAGTCCCTTTGGGGAAAGAGTCTGTCATTAACTTTGGATTAAAAAAAACAACCCCTCTTAAAATGATAGGCACTTTACGACACAATTTTAAAGGACTGCTTTGTTCTATCCAAACGATTTCTTAAAACAAATTAATTTGAAGCCTGAACAACAAGCTGTTTTTCCTTATAAATATGGGCTGGGATCCAAAGAGCCACTTTAGGCATGCCCAAGAGCTTGAGCATGTCTAGTGGGATTTTTGACCCCATATCGCAAACTGCTTTTGAAAGCCCCCTTGGTTTCAAAAGCAGGTTGCTTTTTCCCATGTAGTATGGGCAAGGGGGCTTGGCTACAGTTTGAGAAACACAAGTCCAAAGCCTCCATTTTTAGTATGTGGAACTCATTGTCTGGTTCTTTGGAGTCCAGCTATGGTGCAGTAGGAGTCTGACTGCAGGTTCCTATGATCATTCAGTCATGCTAACTGCTGAATAGTTTAGGCCAGGCAGTAGCCTGGTTTTGACATATGAATCTCAGATTAATAAGCTGAGATTTTTATGAGCCTGGTGGGCGTCTCCTTCGGGATGTGGTTACAGACTCTCCTTGGTGTAGGGAGGGCTATGGGATTGTCATGATGAGCTCCTGCACTTTGAAATTTACCACTACACTACTACTTTCAGCCCTACCTTCTTATTGAAGTGAAGAACCATAGCGCTATGGTAGAGCGCATGCTTTGCATGCAGAAGGTCCCAGGTTCATTCCCTGGCATCTCCAATTAAAAGGAGAGAAGGGCTGTAGCTTAGTGGTAGAGCACATGTTTTGCATGCAGAAGGTCTTACGTTGCTGGACGTAAGATGCTGGAGATGCTGAGGATGGGCAATCCTCAGCATCTCCAGGTAGAACTAGGAAAGAATCCTGCCTGAAATCCCGGAGAGCCGCTGCCAGTCAGTGTTGACAATACTGGGCTAGATGGACCAATGGTCTGACTCAGTATAAGGCAGCTTCCTGTGTTCCATGTGTTGTGTCCTCACTCTACCCCTTCTCTCTTCCATACTTTAACTCAGGAAGTCTTCAATTAATAATTGTTTCCCGATACATCTGAACTGAGAAACTATTATTTACCAAGTTCAGAACAAGCCAGGATCTTTTGGATTAGTTATTTTTTCCACCTTGTAGATTATAAATGACTGACATGAGTGTGTTGTGGGCAAGCAAGCCATCAATGAAAAGTATTGTTGGCTTACTTGTAGAACTGGTGTATGAGAGGTTCAGTCTTTCTTTGGTGCTGACATTATTGCGTGTGTGTTTCTGTCATACACCCATTTTTCTTAAAACCAATACAGTTATGGGCTATTTATTTTACTATACCTGGAAAATAAAATGGGATGGCATATTTGAAATACCAGTGGTGTGAGAGATTGCTTTTTTATTTCATGTTATTGCTGCTTAATGGCCTAAATATCCTTCAGTGCTGCTTTGATAAGCTGAGGTGGCATATTGATTTCCAAGACTGTGAGTTAAGATGTCTTAATGATAAGATGCCTAATTCCTATTCTCCATTAGGGAAATCTTTCACAGTTACTTATTACTTTGGATTTTTCTACACTAGTATATGTGACACTAGCTGCTGTTGCCCGTGGCTTCGCTCGCATGGATTTTAGGATTTGGTATAATTGTTTTTAAAAGAAACATGATGGAATCCCAGCTCCCCCGGGAATCTCAGCTCCCCCGGGATTACACAATGAAATCCCAGCTCCCCCGGGACTATCAGCTCCCCCGGGACTGCACAATGAAATCCCAGCTCCACCCCCCCTGGACTACACAATGAAATTTCTCCCCCCCCCCCTGGGACTACACAATGAAATACCTGTTGCCTTTCCCCCAGGACTGCACAATGAAATCCCTGCTCCCCCCCCCCCCCGGGATTGCACAACAATGAAATCCCTGCACACACACCCCGGGACTACACAACAGTGAAATCCCAGCTCCCCCCCCCCCCCCTGGGACTACACAATGAAATCCCTACTCCCCCCCCCCGGGGAATACACAACAATGAAATCACAGCTCCCCTCCCCGGACTACACAACAATGAATTCCCTGCTCCCCCCTCCGGGACTGTACAATGAAATCCCTGTTTTCCTCCCCCACCGGACTACACAATCAAATCTCTGTCCGCCACCCCGGGACTGCACAATGAAATCCCTGCTCCCCCCCCGGGACTACACAATGAAATCCCAGCTCCCCCCCCCCGGGACTACGCAACAATGAATTCCCTGTTCCCCGCCCCCTCCGGACTACGCAACAATCAAATCCCTGCTTCCCCCCAATCGCAGATTGGTTTTGTTACAGAACAGAAAATCCCAAACTATTAAGATTCTTTTTCTGTAGTAAGACCTGCACCTCTGACTTTTTGAACAGTATGCCAATTGGTTCTTGTAGCATGCACAGTGGTTTTCTGTCCCAGGTGTTAATTAGCTTAGCAGCAATGCTAAGATGATTATGTTATCATCAATTGTGGCTGTTGTGACTTGTCATGGTGCTTATTTTGCATACATTTAAACTTTAATTGAATTGTCACATACTGTATTTCTTGCA
Source organism: Shinisaurus crocodilurus (assembly GCA_021292165.1). Taxonomy (NCBI): domain Eukaryota; kingdom Metazoa; phylum Chordata; class Lepidosauria; order Squamata; family Shinisauridae; genus Shinisaurus; species Shinisaurus crocodilurus. Next base: position 282,516,773 of record CM037876.1, on the reverse strand, counting down.
TGTCATAACATTTAACTCCACTGTGTTTTATCTTTTCTCTCTCTATATATGTATGAGTATTTATGTACCTGCCATCAGAGAATAACACTTCATGCATCTGATGAAGTGGACTCTAGTCAATGCAAACATATGTAGAATACGTCTTTTAAGGTGCAATAAGACTCTGTGATTTTATATCGCCTTGTGCTTGGCTTATGGAGCGCAGTAGATCATTTGGTACCTCTATCAGGGTCCTTCAGTTATTGTCCTGGTGAACTTTTAAGCGTAAAGACACACCAGGAGAAATGCAGGACAGTATAATGCAGCTTTCCCCAACCTGGTGCCCTCTAGAATGTTTTGGACTACATGCTGGGGAGTTGCAGTCCAAAATAATTCTAGAGGGCACCAGGTTGCAGAAGATTGGTTTAATGCCTTACCTCTGATTTCCATAATAAGGGGTACAGTTCTTTCCCCTATTCTGCAGCCCCTAAAAGTGAGGCAATGTGAAGTATAAAAGCATGAGGTCCATGAAATGCACAAGGAGTTCAATTATTTACTTTATTCTAAAACTAGCAAATGGACCTGGCTATGCATGGGTTGGAATAGTCCTTAGTTTGATACAGCAAAGCTTTCAAACAAAGTTATGCAGCGGTCAGAGTTGGACCCATTATGCCTGCCCTGTCTGAACGAAGCCAAACCCGCTGCCCCCTAAGCACAACCCCTGCCATGGTGCACCCCTATAGACTGCTGAGGGAGGGGACTGTGACTCCATGCTGCTGACCAGGTGGGCTGCTCCACAGCAGTGGGAAGGGACAGGCTTATAACTCTGTCCCTTGACCTACTCTCTTGGCCTCAGACGGTATCAACTGCAAGGCTACGTGCTGGTTAGGGAAGTTTGCCACCTAATGACTGGCATTGGTACTGCAGGCTTCAAACACGTGGGCACATAATAAATAAATAAATAAATAAATAAAGCATTTTTTAAAAACCAAATAACTCTGAGGTGCACACCCCTGGGGTCCCCTTAGTCTGCATGGCAAGTTTCAGGTGTCTAGGTTTCATGGTCCAGGAGCTATCGTGCTGGCAGGCAGACACACATTCTCCTTTATTATTATAGATACCCTACCAACCACCTTAAGTTCATCCTCTTATGCTGGAACCTGCATATGCCCACCAGACACATGCCTCCCCTTATCCACACCCCACTGTGCACATTGCCATGCGGATGCAGGGACTTCCTAGGCTTGAGTGCCGCGCCAACCTTCTGCGTATTGGAGGGTCACGTTACTGATGCTTCCGGCAATACTGAGTAGACGTAGAGTGGAACTACCGGTACATGTATTATATATATTGAATGTTTGTCGGATACATATAAATTTAGGCTCTGATGGTTTTGCATGAAGCAAATTCCTTTTCTCCCCCCCCTTCAAGGCTTTAAAGCAACAAGATGCTAATGCTAATGAAGTGGAAATTGTCTTGAAAAATAAAGTCTTGAAAATGGAAGGTGAAAAAAGCAAAGTAAGCTTATTTTATTTTAACATTCATGGTGTGGTATCTTCCTGTTATGACTGATGCAGTGGTTTTTACTTTAAAAAAAATTAAGGTATTTGCTTGTGTCTTCGTCCTCCCCAGTGACAGTGGGTGTAGTTATAAAACTCTGTGCCTTTCATGCTAAGATGACCAGCTCCTTTTCATTAGTGCATGCCCAGATTGTTGTGCTCCTGAGATGAACTGTATCAGGAATTCTTAAGCCTTGAAAGAGAAAGACAGGGAGAAAGACCTAGTTCTCACTGATATAGTAAACATTATTTTGGTAGCGTGACTTAAGACTGCAGTTGTGGGGACTTGTATGCTGGAATGCTTTCATATAAAAGAAATCTCTGTCGCTTCACATAGGTATCAATGAAAGAGCTGAGCTGGAACTTTCTTCCGCACATGCTGGCTTTCTACATGGAAGGGATTTTTGTGTGTGGTGGAATATTCAGTGATATGAACCTCCGTGCACAGTCTGAGGATAACTGCCCACCTCAGTGAGAACTCGGCTATTTTCTTAGCTTCTTCAAGGCAAGAAAAAATGAACAACCAAGGCACAAGATGGATCTGCGTTGGAGCACCATCTCTTGTGCTTGACCCAAGACCCAATGTAGTGTAGCGGCCAGGGTGTTGGGCCTGGCTGTGATAACTTCCAGGTTCAGATCCTGTTCAAGTCCTATTTGGGCATTCATAACTCCTACACAGGGAACCTGTTCCACTTATGTAGCCTCCCTGTGTGATTTAAGACGCAGTTCTATGCATGTTTAGACAGAAAAACGTCCTAGAACTCCCAGCATTCCCCTGGGATTTATTTATTTATTTCTATACTGCCCAGGGCAGATCACAAAAATTACAATAGGAAAGTTAGTCGTGACTGGAACTTAGGTCTCACTGAAATCAATGGGACCCAAGTTACTAACTCAATTTGGATTCAGCCCTTTCTCTTTATTTTTGTTATTTATTTATATACACACACACTTTAAATTGGGCCTTTACATCAACTGAAATATCATTACAATTAAAAGCAGAGAGCATTAGAAAAAGCCAATGAAACGAAGCCACAGATGGGCAAGAATTAAAATGTAGCAAAAGCTTACAAATCAATAAAACTATTTTAACCACCCACCTAAAAGACATCAGTGAAGGGGTCAGTCTAACTGCCCTCAGGAGCTGCCACAATCGGGAAGTCACCACCACCAAAACTTCCTGTCTCACACCCCCACCAATCATACCTCTCTTGGCAGTGGAACTTGAAACAGGGCCTCTGATAATTGATGGGCAGGTTTATGTGCGGAACTTAAAATATCCTGGTCCAGGCCATTTAGGCCTTTATAGGTAATCAGTAGCACCTGATTTGGGCCTGCAAACAAACTGGGAACCAGTACTGATTAAACAACTCCTGAGTGATATGGTCAGGAGAGCAAGCAACAGAAATCCCTTTGGTTGCTGCATTTTGCACCAGTTGTGGTTTCCATACCTTTTTCAAGGGACTAATATTGGTCAGAAGGCATTTTGTTCTTCTTAATGGTTGCAGCATGAGCCAAGATATTTAGGGCTTTATAGTTTAAGTTCAGCATCTTGAATTGTGCCTTTAAAGCAATAGAAAACTAGTGCAGATCCTGGGGTACTAAAATGACGTGCCTTTTTTTGTTTCAGATCTGTAATATGTTTGTGAGAGCAATAGACTTTCGAAGAACTTGCATTCAGTTTTGAGTCATTCACAGACATATGCAGTGTCCTCTTCTGTTTTGGCTTGAAACTTTGGATGTTTCTTTTTTAGGTGCCTTGAAACATCACTTTAGGTTTTTAAATTCCCTCCCAATATGGGATTTATGGCTCTGAGGAGATAACTGCAGTGTTATACCACCTTGAAAAGGGAGCATATTCAGTATAGGAGGGAGATATGCTAGCAGCTCAGCTATTTAATAGAGTTTTTAGGAAAAAATAAATGAATGCAAGTGTCTGTAAACAGATCATTTGATCTAAGGTACCGCTGGGATAATAGGCATTTGGTGAGCTTAGCATAGCATTGCATAAGAAATGAGCTTTCAGAGTACTTTTGGGTATATTAAGTATAGTATCTAAATAATTTATAACATTACTAGCAATGCAGTGAATTTTGTCACTGTTTCTAATCCGAATAAGCTTGAACAGGATTTGGAGCACTCCCGGCGGAAACTGGATCAGTCGGAAAACAGTCGAGAAGCTCTTCTCCACCAGGTAACCACTTTCCTGTGTTCAAATCTCCTTTCACAGTAGGTAATGCTTAGGCCTCTTAAAACTTGCTATCAAATAGCTCAGTAGACGGTTGGAAGGAGGTATGATAAGAAAACATTCTGAATCGTGCATACCAAGCTTGACTACAGAATGCCATTTAATATGAGGTGTTTGTACCAAAGTAAACTTGAACAATGTAACAGAAGTCTGTTGTTCTGATTTATTTCGTGACATGGCCCCTGACTATCTAAGTTTTTATCAAAGGGCTTTAAAAAAATGTTTTACATTTTGTCTCCTGCCCTTCCTTGTTCAGGATAGGTTGAGAGAGTGGCCTGAAGTCACCCAAATAGCTTCATAGGGATTTGAACCAGATTTCCCTGGTCCAAGTTCAATACTCTATTTATTATTACTTATTTAAAGTATTTTTTTCCCATTCCTCCGAAAAGGCTTCTGGAGCAGCTTAAAAATCATCAGCAAGAAGCCACAATGTGTTGGTTGTTGCCCAAACAACCTGCAGTGCGCTTGAAAGATGACAGGGCTCACCATGGGTTGTTTGCTTCCTCCCTCCCCCTTGGTCCTCCCATGGGTAACCCAGGGGACTCCACAGCAGGATCGTTTTGGCTGCCCCCCTGTTGCTATCACAAGTCCTTTTTTGCCTGCTGCGGCTTTCCCCCTCCTTTAACCATTTTTCCCCGGAGATCATGATCTCCAGTTTGACAGACAGTACTTGGGCACTTGTGGGGCAACTGGCACTGGCAGTGGCCCAGGTGAGCTTGGCAAGAGCTGCAAGTTTTTTTTGCCGTTCTTACCAAGCAGCTCACTGGCTGGTTCCCGGTACCCACGATGGGGTTGGTCGCCTGGGTTCGGACGACATATAACAACTCATTGTGGATAAAACAACCCCTAGCACAAGCCATGGGTTGTCAGTGTGGCTTGTTGCCCACGAACAAGCGAGGAGGAGACTTTATGGGGATGGTCTTCAGCATGGCTGGTGGAATGGCTTCACCTCCCCTCTGATTTACCTCAGTACAGCTCTGTTGGAATGGTTACCAACTGGGAGGAGGGAGCTAGCTAGTACTTTAATATGTTGCACAAAAGCAGGAAGGGATAACACTTATACAAGATAGAAAAGCATGTATCGCTTGCATCTTTAACTCTCTCACACTTCAGTTTGCCACAGCTCAAATGTACCTAGTGTTTGCTTTCAGAGATTGCTCTACATTTGTATCTGACTCCACTCTAATTGCTGCTTTTGAAACAAGTTGTATTTGCACAGGAGTGGGCTGTCTCGTGCCAAATAAGGCTCTCCTCACACTTCGTTGGTGTATGGGTTTTTTCTCTCCCTTTCTCCCAACCTTATTGACAGGGTCTTTGCTTATCAGCCAGTTTAATTGATTATTCTGCTTAATGTACTTTTTAATTTTGGTTGAAAATAAAATCTGCCTATCATTCATGAATGCTTCTTTACCTATGTGTAGAATAAGGTAGATCAGGCCTGTGGCTCACGCTGGCTCAGCTTGTCTGAGCGTGGAAAGCTAAGCAGGGTCAGGCCTGGTTATTACTTGGATGGGAGACCCCTCCTCTAGTTTCCTGCATTGAGCAGGGGGTTGGACTCGATGGCCTTGTAGGCCCCTTCCAACTCTATTATCTATGAACTCTGTGAACTATGAACTCTATAAATATTATGTTTATGGTTTAGGATTATTTGCTTTCTTTGTGTTAATATTTTATGTTATATTGTGAGAGTACAAACATTTTGGCTTTTAAAAATGCACATTTTGATATGTTTTGAAAGAGTGGAGAAAAGTCCTCTCTTAAAAGTAAGTAACTTGAGTGATTGGGCACGTCCCCCACTGCCTTTGCCTGCCCTCCCCGGTCCTGGAGCTGCTTTACCTTGTTTTACTTTGAAGAAGAAAATTATAATTTGTGAAAATGAATTACCTTACAGTGACTAATCTCTTTTCTGGCATCTAGGAATGTAATTTAATCAGAAGTAAAACCTCACCAACAGACCTACATTTTCCATGTAGTGCAAACAGCGACTGGATGGGGATCACTTTGATTAGGAAAATAGCATGACATAAGGAGGGTCAATCACTCTTTCCGGTTGTTTCGAACAAACTGGCAGCCCCTTGGCAGCTACATTTCATAAAATGTCAAAAATGTGGCGATCTAATCAAGGACCTTACATGTAACATGGAGTTTGGCCCTGAGTACAGGAAGGCACACGCTCCTGTAGTTGAGGAATCCAGTTAAACAGAGGGCATATGTTGGTTTATTCCTGGGTGTAGTCTGTGGATAATTGATTATGGTCACATGCTGCATGTGCCTTAGGGTCTTTTAAAGAATTGATAATGCCCATGAAGATACCAACTCACATTTGATTGAAATCATTTCCCAGTTTGTTTAAAAAAACTGGTACTTGTCTGTGTATATGTGTGTGTGTGTTAGATTGAGGATCTCCGTTCCCAACTCCTTAGAGCAGAAGAAGAGCGTCTGAATCTGCAGCATCAAATTTCTCAGGTTGCCATACTTCACCAGAGCCATACGGATGAGCAAGAGGATGACAGGAGGAAGCGGAAAGGTAGAACTCTCCCCGCTCCACCCCCTACCTATTACTACACAGGGCAGAAAAATAAGACCATATAGTAGCTGTATCATGAGATGGATTCAGTGCTTGGAACAGTAAGTCTCATTTTGCTGAAAGCGGTCAGAGAGAGAGAACAGCAAGACCACGTGTGCTAGGCAAAATCAATTTAAAAGGATTGCATTTGCCAAACATCTGTTGTCCATAATCTCCACGCATTGAACCCTTCCCACAATGCAATTCTACAAGGGTTCACCCGGTTTCTGCCAAAACACGATCTTGAGATGGTAAAAACTGTTGTGTGAATTAAAGCTCAGTTGTTAGAGAAGCAAATGGAAAATATACTGTGTGACTTTTTTGGGTTCCTCTTAAAATGCCCGAAAATGGGCCCAATCAGGTTCTGGTATCTTTTTTCAAAAAACTTGTTTCTGTAAATATCTTCAAATATATGTATTTTTATCCTTCAAATGTTTTTTCTGTGTATGAGTAGGCACTGGGAGGCTCACATTTTATCTCTGAAATTATTATTTTTAATTCCAAAAATATAAAATAAAATTTCAAATAATTAAATTTTACCATAGCTTAATTCTCTCTTAAATTTTTAATTTAACTGAAATCCCTGCTAATTAATATTGTCTGGTAAATTACCAACCAGCTAGGACCTGATTTCTTACAGGCTGCTGAAAGATTATGCCTTGTGACTGGGGCCTGCCCTGTTGATGCTGTAGGTCTCTGCTATCGTAATGAGCACAGTAGAAGTTGGGAGGTGAACGGTGGAGTGTAAACATTTTAGGAACTAGATCTGAAGTGTTCATTAGAGGTAATTGCATTGGCAGGCTCTGGAAGCAATCCACCAAAGCCTGCTGAATTTGCCATTTATTTCAACAGGGCTGGTGAGATGCTCTGCATGATCTGTTGTGGAAGCAAATGGAGGTAGCAAACCAGCTATTCTTGGTTGATTTCAGCTTTTGTCCCAGGTGGCATTGAATAGATCAATGTAGCTTGATATGTGCCCTTATAGTGTGCCTAAAATGGCTTTAAATATCCATTTCCTCCTCAAGCCTCAATATTTGCCATACAACTGTATGAATGGAAATGCTTCTACTGGCAAGTTTTCCTTGTTGAAGCTTTGATATTGCTGTTATTTGGCCCTGGTCCTCTTATGGAAAACTTTTTAATGGCTTATCTTCCTAACACAATAATGAATCCATCCTAACTTCCCAAAGATTAATTAAGAAGGAAACCAAATGCTTTTAAAAAATAGTTTTCATATACATTCAGCAAATATGTAATCAAAAACCACATACTATACAAAATGGCTTTAACACAGAATAAATAAAATAGACAACATCTGTAAGTGCTATTTGTAGTAAAAAATGGGCCTTTTTATTTTTTAGCTGAGCAAAAACGACCTCCCAAAATTCTCCACCCTTTTTGTAATCAATGGAAGAGGAAGGGGCATTTCACTGAATATTCTTAGGGAGATGGTGAAATTCTGCAACAGTTTGGGTGGGTGTATGTCAGAAACTCTCCCTTCCTCTGCAGCTAGAGGTGACTTATAGGAGAAGGCAGCTCTCCCAAGTTCTGTGAATTATTTTTCATTATGCTCCAGCAAGACATTCCAAAGACTTGATTTTGTGTGTGTGTGTGTGTGTGTGTGTGTGTGTATGTGTATGTATGTATGTAGATAAGTTAAAGTTTGTGTATATGTAGATAAAATTAATTGAACACTTAAACAAACATGCATGTATTCAGTTAACTTTATCTACTGCTCCCCAGGAAAACTGTTCATGTGGACACATTTTTTGTTGGTGTCATATTTCTTATTCCAGATTGTATTATGTGTGTTCCAGTACTTGACAGGTCCGATCCAGAGAAACAAAAGATGGAGAAACAGATCTGGGAACTGAGAGCCAAGCTAAATCACAGTGCCATGATGTCAGAGACAGAGGAGTTAAAGCGATGCATAGAGCGCAAGGACAAAGAGAGAGCACAGCTAGGAATGCAAATAGAGGTAAATGTCTTTTTAAAAGATAACTTTAGGTTGTTTTGCATGGCCTTTTGTGGCAGGAGTGTGTGCTAGATTAAAGCCTGGCCTTATAAACAGTAAATTAGATGGTAAACCTGTGCCTGGACTGGATCACTTCAGACTGCAGATGAGAGCTTGCATGATGGAATGCTCTCCCATGGGGAAACAAAGAAAACGGTATATACACTTGACAACTAGCATGTTGGGGAGAAGTATAGGCTAGAACCCTTCTCCCCAATACTTAGTTTTCTATGTGCAGGGATTTGTGGGGTAGGAACAAGGGTAGTATCCAGGAACATTCAATCATACAAATCCCAACCTCTGGTCTGTGAATTGGTACAGTGTAGATACAGGCTTGCCACTTAATCTGCTGTCTGCAAGAATTAAGCCAAAATTCTTATTTTGCTAAAGAATAAACAAATGTTTGTCCTCATTCCCTTCTTTCGTTCTACCACTCTCTCTGCAGTGCAGCATATCATATGTGATATAGCTTGAATTTGTATCAACACAAGGCTGAGCCTCTTAAACATACTGCAGTTTTCAATCTGTAGTGAAACTAGTGATCCCCAATAATGCCAAACAAGAATGATTCTGTCTATGAAAAGAACAGACATATCACAGGAGCTAGCAGATTTAGGTAGTTCATCTTTGATGGTCTGTAGAGACAACCTGGATTTACCAAAGCATAAATTACATCAACAACACTTTTTCATTGTGTAGTTGGTATAAAATGGTTGATGCGCAGTGAGGTTTTGTTGGTCGGAACCACTTGGGTACATGCTGGCCCAAACATGTAAGCTAACCATGTATGGGTGGATATCTGATTATGAATTAAATCATAAATTGATTACTTATTTGCTGCCATGTTTGCATCCAACCAAAAAGTGAAATGGAGGAGAACCTGCCTCCAGTTGAGAACTGATAGCACTTGTGCACTTACAGTGCAATCCTATGGCCGCTAGACAGCCATAGGATTTTCGGAGACCCAGCTACGAGGTCGGAAAAGCACTCTGACTGTGTAGCTGGGTCTTCGTGCTCGGTGTGCCCTCCCCCCCTTCACAGCTGGCGTGGAAAGAACTGCGCCGGCTGCGTGTCTGAGGTCATAAGAGTAACCTCGGAGACAGGGTTTAGGGGGCATTCCTGGGCGGGGGCAGGGAGGGGAGGAGACAGGCATCGCCAAGATGCGAGATATTCTGGCGGTGCCTCAGCATCCTTCCCTCCCACTCCAAAGTGCCTCAGCTAGATGGCCAAAATCGGCCATCTAGCTGAGTTACAGGGCGGGAAAAGCACAGAGGAGACCTTCACCTCTGCACTCCTCTGGTCCACCATAGGATGCCCATAATCCTCCAGGTTCAGAAGGTTATGGGCATACTGATTGGATTGTGCCCTTACTGCATCTTTTTTTTCAGTTTTGTTCTAAATTTGTGATGTGTCAATTTAATGTATGCACTAGTTCTAGCAGTGGTAGGTGAAAGACTAAAGCTTTTGTTGTTCACACATTCGAAACCTATGTTTCAAGTCCTAAAGCTTTAGTCCCCGAAAGCATCCTTGTGGCTCTTACACATACTTTATTCAATCCTGATACCATGTTTGAGACAGGGTGGCTAAAACTCTACATGTCAAGATGAGGCACCCTGCATTGATTATTTATTATTATTTATTTATTATATTTATACCCCGCCTTTTTTCCTGCAAGGAACTCAAAGCAGCTTACATAATCCTCCTCCTCTCCATTGTATCCTCACAACAACCCTGTGAGGTAGGTTAGGCTGAGAGTCAGTGACTGGCCCAAAGTCACCCAGTGAGTTTCATGGCTGAGCGGGGACTAGAACCTGGATCTCCCGAGTCCCAGTCCAGCACTCTCACCACTACGCCACGCCACACTGATATTGTGATATTTTCTGTCTAATAGATTATGAGCTTCTTAAGATACTGATATTATGGACCTTGTATTAACTTAGTTAAGATCTTTATTTTACGTTGTGATCTTCAAAAATACCCTTGAGCTCAGCTGTTACTCTTTGAAGATCAGGACTTCAGTTAATCCAGTTTGAATGGTATAAATGGGCAGTCATTACAGCAGCACTATTTAATTTGGCATAACAGTGCATCCAGAAGTAACATTTAATTTATTTTATAATTATATAATCACGGATTGTATTGGAAATTTTCAGCTCGCTCAGAAGAATGTTAAGAACAAGTCAGTGTTTAGCAATAACTTTGTCAACTATAATTCTAATAAGGGCTTTTTTTAAATAGATGGCAGAACAGCAATCCACTCCAGGTACAAAATGCTAATTGCTATAAAACTAGTTGATTGATTTTTAATATTTTTTCAGGCTAATTTTCATAGCATTCTTGCTTCCTGTCAAAGAAATAAAATTGAGTATAATAACATGTTAATACTCCCTCCCAAAAGATTATATGATTTAAGAATTTGCGACGAAAGATTACCTGCTGAAGTGTCGAAATTACTGATGGCATTTCTTATTTTAACATAGTTGCTTCTGGAATATAACAAGAGTGCCAAATAAAGTAATATATGCAAGGAAAACAATTTTGCTTTTTAAGAATTTAATGTTGTGGTAGATCACTTTTTAGATGCTGCTTAGATGCTGCATGGTTTCCAGCAATCTAACTGTTCTAAAAAAATATAATGATAAAAGATGGCTGAAAGAGCCTGCTTTTTGGTAAGTTTTAAATCCACAGGGTTAGAGGTCTGTCTCATGAGGACAAATTGTATAATACACATTTTGCTTCCTGCTGTTACCCTCCAAGGGAGGCAGCAGCAGCTGCAGGAGGCAAAAAGGAAATGGATTATTTCCTTGTTGATGCGACATTAAGCTGCAGAAGGCTGCGAACTTGAAAACTACAGTAGTAAAACAGCATCCCATCAGATCTGTTCTTTATAGTACCACTTCCATCTGCAAACCTAACATGGCTATGTGCCTTTTCCAGATGGTGTTGGGCAAGCTTGTTTCATAACAGCAATGTTGTCCTATGGTGACTGGGAAAGAGCAGGATCTATATGCCCCTGAAGTGCATGAGCGATACATTTCTTCTGATGACAGAAGTGTAGTGTCATTACTCAGGCTCTTTGGATTTAAAACTGGGATTTTAGTGCTGCCACCTATGGCTGTGGCAGTGGAGCTCCTCTTTGCAGCTGCAAGCTAGTTGCCACCCTTTTGGTTATACTGTCATTCGGAGGGGGAAAGTAGTGGCCAGCAGTTGGCAGCCACTGAGAGCAGCTTGGCCAGCAGTCGCGCTAAAATAAAGTTTAAGACACAAAGATTCTTGTTCTCTGCTGCCGCCAGTGGTAAGCCCCTATAGACCAATCAGAGAATTTCTCCCTTCGAAAACCATACCTGGTTTTGCTTCCTCTCCCAAAGTTTGTCCTGCTCCCATCCCAAGCCGAACTTTCTCCCTTGAGAACATTTGGCTTAGCATTCGGATATTCTCAGTCAGCAAACTGGAATGCTTTCTGTGCCTTCTCTCGTGCTGTGGATGCTGAAAGAGAAATAGTTTTCAGGAGCTGTATGATTATTCTAAAACTGACATGCTCTTTATATAATCCTGCGTACAAATATTCATCATAATACGTTGCTTTATGAATACAAACATTTAATATTTTAAAATGGCCGCGAGCATTGGAGAATTTTAGGTTCTCATTATGTTCAGTAAATGACAGAATTGTTGACAATATAGCTTTATATTCCCTACTCCCTTGTGAAAACACCTCCATGATGATAAAATAGTTGATCCTATACTGAAGGCTCCCCTTTTCCAGATAAGACGAGCTGGAAAAATATTGCACTATGGAAAAATACATAGTCCATAAAGCATTGAGGGTTTTTTTTCCCCTCTTAGCCAATGAAAACATGCAATTGGCTTAATGGTTGAGATTCTAACTTAGAACAAAGGATGTCTTTCTTTTGGCACTGTGATGTTCCATTATATCATCTATGCATCAAATATATGTATTTCTAAGAGGCAAGGCAGAATTACTTTATTGAATATAAAACCTTAAATATTTCCTCAATGATTTAAGAATGATTAGTGGTTTCTTGAAATACAGTAATACCTTGGATTACAAGTAACTTGGTTTGAGAGCGTTTTGCAAGACAAGCAAAATTTTTAATATTTATTTAAATTTTTTTGACTTGATATACAAGCGTCGTCTTGCAATACAAGTACTGTAGTATGACTTAAATTAAAAATCTCTGTACAATTTTTTTTTGGGGGGATTTCGTTTTGATATAAGAGTGTTTTGGATTACAAGCACCTTTCCGGAACGAATTATGCTCTCAATCCAAGGCATGACTGTACTTTTCCCAAGCCAAGTGTATGGGCTCCCTCCACCCCTCCCACTTTCCTAGATAGAACTGACCTTCATTTCTCAAATTCCCTAAGTCTGAAAGTTAGAAAGCACATACTTCAAAAATGTGTGCTCACTCAGCAAAGGCACAAAGTAGAATAATTCCACAGACTAACACTCCTCCCCCCACCCCCAGTAATGTAGTTGGATTTCTTTCTATCTAGTACTACAGACTCCAACCAGATCATCTTGGTGAGCAAATGGTTGGTGCTGTCAACTTTGACAGTGCCGAGCATTTGTTTGGAAATCAGTGGATTCAGTCCCCCCATTCCAAAACAAGTGTTAAAGAGCTAAAGCAAGTGTGCTGTCATGGATAGCGGGGTCAAGTATGACCAGGGAGACCTGGGTTCAAATCCCTGCTCAGCCATAAAGTACACTGGGTAACGTTGGGCCAGTCACTGAACCAGTTCAGGTCATCATAAACCATAACTTAAGAAGCTAGAAACAAGTGTTCGGACTGAGCACTCTTCCCCTCCCCGCTCCCCTCCACCTCCCGCACTTCAGCTTTAATGTGAAAATCCTGGGTTGTATTAAGCCAGAGTTCCCTGTTACATCTGAACTGGGGAATTCTGGCTTAATGTTGGTTAACAAACCAGGACTTGATCGAGCACAGTTTCTTGTATGTGCGGGCTTGGGTGCTGGATGCAAAGTTTTTTTTTAACCCTTTGCAGCAATTTTGCAGAGAGGGGTCAGGCATCTGTGCATTTTAGTTATATTCTGTATTCTTTACAAAATGAACATTGATACTTTTGGAGAGGTACTAACTTTGCTTTATATTGCTGTGTGAACTTCTATTGAACTATACAAGGCAACTGTGTGATACTTGATTGAGGGAAGAATAGAGAGATATTTTGCAATTGACAATAAAAAAGTTAATTTAGCTTGCACTAATGTACCTTTCAAAAGTTACCTAGACCTTAAATTGGAGGATGTACTGTACATACAAAATACATTCATTCTGTTCTTTTAAGCGCATGTTGAACCTCATTAACCTTCATAGGCTATTTGTATTCATAAGAATTCCAAGTATCAGTGGTTGTCACTGATTTAATCTGTTTCCTTTCCATCATCTTGGAGTCAACTGAACTGAAAATAAGCTCATTGTTGACTTTTACATAATTTGAAGAAGCTTTAGGAGTGAAAGAACAAAGTGTATAGTTTTTAAATTAAATGAAGGAGGTGGTAATTGAGTGGGACTGTATGATTGTGAGTCACTAAAAGATGGCTGTCTGTCTTGCTTGGTACTGTGTATTCCTAGGGATGGACGAATCAGCATATTTCTGGGCTATGTCAGTTTTGCATGTATTCAATCATAAGTTCATTCTGTCCAATTTCACCATCAGTTTGCAATGGGGAAAAAAAAACCCACGCATGAAAATTTGCTTTCATTTTCATGTGCAATTTCCCTCAACGGATGCATTTTGTATGTAACATTCTCTAATAGACGTATTTTTGTGTTCAGCTTTCTTCTAATACATGTATTTCTGTATACAATGTTTGAGCTGAGAACTGCACTGCAAAATTCTGAGACCTATGCAGTTTGAACGATATCTGCGTTCTCATCTGCATAGAAGTGCGAATTAGGTCGGTTCACCTACAAATGCAGATCACACTAAATTCTCCCCCATCCTCCCTAGAATTGGCATAGGTCCGTTTCAAATGTGATGCTGCTTGATAGCTAAGCCGCAGTTTAATGACTTGGAGCACCTTACAAGCTCATGTATTCCTCCCCTTCCTTGCTTGCCCCTCCCTCCTCTTCTACTGTGCTAATTCCCCCCTTCCTTCCCTGGTAAATATAAATGTGATGCAGCATGCTGTCTGAATTGGCATAACTATAGTTCAGTGTCCTCCAACCTTGGGTCCCCAGATGTTTCTGGCCTACAACTCCCAGCATGCCCCAGCCAGCTCACTGCTATAGTTAATGCTATCCATAGCTAGCTTTTAAATTGGAAACTGAAACCAGGATTAGAAGCTGTTTTCAGCTTCTGATTTATGAACTAATAATGGGTAGTGGTAACTAAGGTTACACTACTGCAAACATAATGCTGGACCATAGTTAATGGTAACTAGGAAAGTGAGGGGGAAGTGGTACATAAACTCACGGGGTGCTCCCAATTGCCCAAACATATGTGGGCATTTGGCAGTCTGAACTGGAGCAGTGGGAATCACTTAACAGATATTTCTTTCCAAAAGATATTGGATGCATATGTGTAAGCTATGACTTGTGTTCTTGTGGTACTTAGACCTTTCCACATGGTATTAGGCAGTTGCCTTATGGGATATTATATTAGATCAACCTTCCCCAACCTGGTGCCTTCCAGATGTTTTCAACTCCTATCAGCCCCAGCCAGCGTGGTCAGTGGTTAGGAATGCTGTGTGTTGTAGTTCAGAACATCTGGAGGACACCAGGTTGGGCAACGCTGCATTAGATGATTTATTCCTACTCCAAGAGTAATGTTCCAAATAAACTATGTATTGTGTATGGGCAACATACATCAAATGTATTTTCATTTTATTTTAATGTAAGTAAGTTATGGGCAGGAAATACAATTATTTATCATTCCCTACAGCAAAATCAGTGGGCCTGTGTTGATTGGTTTGGAAGCAATACGGGGCTACCAGCAAACAAACCACTTGTTTCTTCATATCCAGAGGAGCCCCAAAGTATGCAAAAGTATTTATTCCCAAATTAAGTCCCCTAAAGGGATTAAAATCCCCCTAAATGGTAGACGAGGACTGTGTTTGTCACAGCCTCACTGTCCTCTTTGATGGTTCACATTCTTTCTGCTCTGGGTTCTTGCATGGTGAAGGAGAGTGTTTTGTCTAATTTTTTCCCCTCAAGTAACCAACCCAGCCCCGGTGTGCCTTCACAACCATAGAAGTGGTTGTTGTCACCCACCCATCCACCCACCCCACACATACATGCAGGCTCTGGGAAGTGGAGGCACATTTAGGAAGCAGGTGGCAGTACAGTCCTTCCTATTTTAGGAGAGAAATGTTAGGCTTTCATCCTTGACCTTGCCCGTTTCCTACAGGAGAAAGCAAAGGTGAAAGGGAAGCTGGGGTGAGGGGAAGATCAGTTACTTTGATCATCCTACCTTGTGCCTCTAGAATGAAACACGTTGAAGACAAGGCTGCAATTATGCCCTCTACCTCTCCATGCACATATTGGCATAATGGGGGTGAATAGGCATGGAGAGTCTCTCCAATCTGTAGTTATGGCTTTTATGATGGGCTCTCAACGCGTCTTGCCTATCAGCACAACTGTGTTGCATTCTCTCTCTCCCCCCCCCCATCCATATCTCCTAGGCATCCAGTCAGATCTCACACCTTTTAGAGCATAATATGAAGGAAGCAAATAAGGGATTGGGAAGGCAATGGTTTTCTATGGACAGTGCATCTGCTTAATTCTACCTGTCTTTCCCTTAATACCCTGCAACTTGCCTGCACTATGTCACAGCCATTGGGAGCCCTGCTCTGTGATATCCAGTGGACAGTGGCCGTGAGAGTAGCTGCTGGGCTATACATATGAGCTAAGTTAAATCAACTGCACTTTGTGCCTCCTCCCAATACAGCATTGTGTATTAGTAGTACCACCACACTTGTATGGCTGTGGTTCTACCACTGTGTTCCTAGTTACTTTCCTTCCCACTCCTCCTACACCCAACTATTCAAAATTTCTATGTTTCCAAAGCTAAATATTTAGTTGGAGAGAGATGGCAATGATGCCCTCTCTTATTTTCTCTAGTGAGTGAGTTGGAGGTGGAGACAAAGAAGGAAGCATTACTAGAGGCTTCCCATAAATGTGACTGTGTGCAAGACATGGGCACTGACACTGAGCATAGTGTGGTGTAGTGGCTAGAGTGTTGGACTATGACAAGGAGACCCAGGTTTAAATCCCCTCTCATTGGATGATCACTCAGCCTAACGAACCTCCATACCATTGTGTGGATAAAAGGGGTGTGGCGTTATGTGCATGGCCCTGAACTCTTTTTACAACTTGGATAAAATTGTAATGAATTGCATTGGGGTCAGTGCTGAAAGCTGCAACCTGGACAGTTAGTGGCTATGAGTGCATGCATGTAATTTAATCCAGATTTCCCGAAGTAGAATTACCATAATGTCTGGTACCTCTTGCATTTTACTTCAGTTTGACTGTATTTTTAGCTGACCTATTCAGATCGAAAAACATAAGGGGGGGCTATATTTTTTATTTTGGTAAGGAAAGGGTGGGTATCAAAGTTCAAGTCTCTTCGTCATTTGAATAGCCTTTCACATATCATTTTATTAAAGGCAAACCATATACAGGTTTTAGCCAAACACAAATAAATAGAATTAAAAGTAGAGTAAAACACAACATATACGGGGGGGGGGGGAATTACAATCTACAATCACAAAAGGGAAATCTAAAGCCTCATAAGCTTGTCTAAGCTGGGCAGCTCTTACTGCAAGCTTGCCAGTGTTGAACATTACAGACCTGTCCATACTGGATAGCAGATATTTTATTTTATCCATATCACTGAGGGTAGGAATTGCTAGTAGAAATCTTTCTAGATACTTTTTGCTAGGAATTTCATACAATTTACAGTGTAGCATATAATGTAGGTGTCCTCTACCCACTGGCTGCTGCAAATACATAGGTGCTGATTTTTTAGGATTTTGTTGAATCTACCTTCCATGAAATTGGATTTCATTGTCTGACAATGCAAGGCTGTAAATGCCTTGCGAAGAAAAGGTGGATTTCATTCAGACAAATACTTCTCTTCCCCATGGTGCAATTTCAAAAAAGGGAAGGAGTTAGAAAAATCTCGATATGCTGATAGCGTCCATATCCTTTAAAAAAAAAAATACATCTTGAAGGTGCGCTTTAATATTGCATTGAATAGAAGGAATTCCAGCAGCAGAAAGGACCTTTGGATCGAGTCCATATTTCCACAATAATGATTTACTTTTCTCTATCCAGGTATTTTGAGACAAAGACTGTGACTGCTCTGCGATCCACAATTTAACCAATTTGTTTACAGTGTATTTCAATTTTATAAAATAGTAAAAGATGGTCCTCAAAATAAAGTATAAAATTGGCATTACACCCACTTCTGCTCACAAATAGGCTGAGGCTGTTCCTGGTGGGAGTCCCAATAAGATGTGAATAAAACTATTCTGTACTGATTCTAACTGGCTAGATTCTGGGATACCCCAGATTTCTGCCCCAAAGGTCATCTGAGGAATAACCTTGGCAGAAAAAACTCTTAAAGCTGGCATTACAAGGCTCCCACCCTTTACTCTGGCAAATTTCGATGCTGTATGAGATGAACTTTGAGCTTTTAGTTTGAATGCTTGCCAGTGACTATTCCATGACCCACCATATGCGTAACAGATTCCCAGATAGTTAAATCTATTTGCCTGTTCCAGTATATGACCATCCAAAACCCATTTATGTCGAGTTACCCGATTACCAAATACCATAACTTTTGTTTTAGCATAGTTTACATTTAACTGCTCCTTACTACATACTTCCCCAAATATTTTCAACAGTCTCCTCATACCAATTTGTGTTTGGGATAGAAGGACCATGTCGTCAGCATATAGCAGTATATTCAGTTTCCTCTGGCCAATAGCTACCGGGAAATTAGATTTGTCGGTAAGTTGATCAATGATGTCATTCACATATATATTGAATAGCAAGGGAGCTAACAGACAACCTTGTCTTACCCCTTTAGTTGAATCAATTTCTCTTGTTTGCTGACCCTTCCCATGGCGGAATCCCACTTGTTCATCCCCAATGATGTTATTATCTACCCAAGCTTCAACCTTGTCCAATAGATAGCATGTATATAGTTTAGAAGAAACATCCAATAGACTAATTGGATGGTAATTGGCTGGAAGTGATTTATCCCCTTTCTTGAAAATTGGAACCACAATACTTTGTTCCCATCCCTTGGGCAGTCTGCCAGAAAGGTTAACACAGATTTCATAGATGAGTGAAAAGTTTTGCTAGTACAGGAGCCCACCAGTTTACATTATCCAAGAACATCTCTGGGGGATCATATCTTCCCCAGGGGCTTTCTGTCTGCGCAAATGAGATATTAAGCTCTTCACCTCAGAAGTTGATACTGGGGGCCAAACAGGTGTATCCTTAATGTCATGGAGGTAGATGGGTGAGAGAGTTCTTTCTATCAGGCCTGGGTCAGAATCAAAGTTAAATACTTGCTTAAAGTGGGTCTCCCATGTCTTTGACAAAATATGTGCACCCAGGCCATATTTAGTTTCCTTTAGCTTACCAGCCACCAGGTCCCAAGGAGGAGGTTTGTTTGCGTTTCAGCAGTTTTCTGCAGAGGCGGCGTTTCTCAATACAAGCTTCATTACTGAGGCGGTAACATTGGAACTAACTTGCCTACACAGTGAATGAAGATCACGCCTTGCCAATCTACATTCTGCATCAAACCATCTTATCACTCGATGACTTGGTTTGTAGGTCAAATTAATTATTCAAAGAGTGCTTACATGTTGGACTATGTCTTGAAAGATGGATAGTGGGTCAGAAGTCTCTTCCCAACAATCTCTTTCTAAGGTTCATCATCTGTTCACTGAAGAGAGCCTCCTCTGCTTTTAACTGGGTATCAAGACACCACCTCAGACATTGCTTCCCTTTCTGCACATAAGGGGGCTTATAATCCAGACCTCTCAAAATGTCCTGGAAATCAGCCAACTCCATACACAATGGCTGGTGATCACTTGCCGGTTGGTTTCCCACTGTAAACTTCTTAATGTAAGGGGCACATTCATAATTGCATATAAAATAATCTATAACACTCCTGCCTTTTAGGGAGGAGTATGTAAAATTCCCTGCTTAGTTATCTTCCGCAGTACCATTACAAAAAAGCATCCTAAATTTGTAGGCTAGTTTAAACAGACAGACTCCGGCTGAGTTAATTATTTTATCCATAGATTTCCTGGAACAAAGATAGGCAATGTCTTCTGGGTTCAATCCAAGCCTTGCACTGGCAATTATGTACTCGTCACCCATTCTAGCATTGAGATCTCCTATAACTATTATTAAAGATAAAGGAAATAGTTGGTTGATTAATTCCAAATGAGACTCTAGAGTATCCCATATGTCCAAATTATAGTCTCTAGAGCAGGGCTCTCAAACCTTGGGTCCCCAGATGTTGCTGGCCTACAGCTCCCAGCATACCCAGCCAGCATGGCTAATGGCAAGGGATTCTGGGAACTGTAGTCCAGCAACATCTGGGGACCCAAGGTCGGAGAGCCCTGCTCTAGAGTCTTTTGGTGGGATATATGCATTTATGCAAGTTAGTTTTAAACCCTTTTGGTTTTTCAAAAGGATAGTTTGGAAGTAGGGTAGATCAGATTCAATGATTTGGGCTTCTACATTTAAGCTAGAAGCCACACCCAGAACAAGCCTGCCTCTGCTCCTCCCTTTATTTTGATCCTTCCTTGCTGGGACTGAAAATGTGCTAAATCCCTGTATCTCAATTGTTGTTGTCCATGTCTCTTGCAGACCAAACAGTTGAAATTCTGACAGAAACTCAAAAAAGCCCAAGTCCCGCATCTTATTATCCCACCCTGAAATATTCCATGATAATTTTAGTGGCCCTCCTTGGGACTCTAGAGATATCTTACCTACCCTCAGGGGGGACAGGGGTTTAGTACCTATATCTACAGAGTGGTCTCTCTGTCAAAGCTTTAAAGGGGGGGGATTTTGCTGCATCATTTAACAATGCTCTGGGTGCTTTAGGAGCCAAGACAGATGTCATCTTACTGGGTTCACACTCTTTTAATCACCAGTTGGTCTTCCTCAGGTAAGGCGTCATAAGATGCCACTAACATCCCTTTCCCCAGCAAGAAATCAATCTATTGATTAAGGGATCCAAGTCGGTATGACCACATTTTGTCAGAAAGCCTAATGGAATGGTATCAACTTATCAGTAAGCATAAATTTCTGTGTCAATGATACATCTTCAAATGGGATACAGGAAGCTACCTCCTCGAGGCATGTAATACAATCTGGGGGAAGTTCCCCATCATGAAGGACTTTGTCCAATAAGAATCCTCTATGTTTATTTGTTTCCAAAGAATACCTTGTGTCTTCATGATTTATGGCTTCACATTCCAAAGGAGTTCACTGAATAATATTGACAAGAGCTCTGCCTAGCATTGAGGGAGCTTGCCTACTGGTTGCCTCCTTCTGTTGTGTTACGTTCTCCTCTTTGACATCCAAATCAATCAATTTGCCTATCCGGCAGTATTCCTTCACTGGCCCAGATTGGAATTCTGGTGGCACATAGTTACCAGGGCATGCCTTTCTTCCCTGTGGTGGACACTGCCAGTTGAAGGACACAGGGAGTGGATGGAGTTGTCTGAAGTGACGATTCATGTCAATGTCCAATTTGGAAAAGAGAGCTCTGATGGTATTTGCAACCTGATGGTTAGCGCATGTTATTGTTGCTCAGGCATTACAGTAGTTATAAAATAGATACTCCATTCTCTCAATGTCCCCTATATCAATAGAACTGATTCTCATCTCTTTCAAAATCTGAAGAAGATGGAACTTCCTCTCAAACAGTGTTAGAAGCCCTGGTGTTTTGGGGTAGTTATATGGGACCACCTGCTTGTTTCATCAGAATGAGAGAGGAAGGTCTTGGTCTGCTGTTTCTTTATAATGATATAGGGTTGTATGGATAGGCCATTGGGAATCAAAGGGGAAGGACATTCTTGTGATACCAAATCTTGCATGGCTTCCTGTGCACTGGAATTTTCTCATACTGGGGGAAGGATGGGCAAACTCAACACTAGCTTTGCCCCATTTACAGCAATTTGCTTTTTTGATTCCAACTTTATCTTATTTGTCCTACTTATGCTCTTCTTATTCTTAACTTTTGAAGCCTTCACATCTCTGTCCTTCAATTCAAAAAGTCTAGAAAAATTAAATCTTTTATTTGTCAATTTTGAAATAGTATTTTGCTTTTGTTTGATAACCATTTTTGGTTTAAACCTCTTCATCTTAACACTTTCACTATAATGCTTCAATCTGCTCCCACTCTTACAGTTTCCAAGAGTAGGCCACTGTAGGTAGATTGTCCAAATTGTTATGTCCACTTTTCTTTTTTGGATCATTCATTGAGGTGGCAAGACCCTATGGCAAGCCAATTTGACCATCAATTCCAAGCACTTCCCTAATGGAATGGGCTGCAACAGGAGGGGGACTCTGGGTTTATATTAGCCTGTTGTTGCCCTCCCCAGGCCTTGTACAGCAATTGTTTAATGGCTGGAATTAAATTCTGTACTGTCAGTTTAAGTGCAGATAGCTCATCAAAGAGCTTCTTCACTAATCAGCTGAGAAGCTCCAAGTTAGATTAGATCAATCTAATATCTCAGCTTCATCAAAGGCAGAGGGGTGCTCTTCATGGGGCTGAGGTATGTTGTCAAGCTTCTGAATATAATCATCAATTAGAGTCAGGTGTTCAGGTGGGTACAAAGTTGTCTGTTCTAAATTTGTTTCCAAGGCTGGTTTCTCTTTTGATTTTGGAGTAGGACCTTTCTTCTTTTTCTTTGATTCATTAACCGGAGCAAAATAATTCAAAAGCTTACTTTGGTTGGTTAAGAACTGGTCCAGTTTCCCTTTTTTTTGTCTTCTAGTAACCACCACCATATTGTAAGTAGGAATCAATGGAAAACAACAACATCAGCAACCCAAATCAAAGCGCAGAGCAGATCAAAGCGTTTGTAAATGCCTCAAGGAGAAAAATTGCTGTCTTTCTCTTCCTTCCCACTGTTAGCTGCTTATCCCTTTCCTTTCCTAGGCCAAATAAACTTTCAAAGAAGCTCACCGTCTTAGGCTTGTATCTTCGCACTGAAGCAGATGAGGGTACCTGGCTTGATAAAACCACAGGGAAATATCTTATCTTATTTTAAAATTCCTGCTCCCCTCCAGTGTTTGATTGCAGAGTGTTGCAGAGTGCTTGATTACAAAAGCATTAAAAGCCTACCAAAGATTAAGAAAATTAAAACAAACAACAGAGCTAAAAAAAGGGTTCCTGTTCACGACGCCATTTTTTTCACATCCTTCAGAGTATATTGTCAACTTTTCTGAAATTACTATGTCCCAAGACAGGCTGACCACTTAATGCAGTGATGGCTAACCTTTTTGAGCCCGAGTGCCCAAACTGCAACACAAAACCAACTTATTTATTTCAAAGTGCCAACACTGCAATTAAACCTGAATACCGAGGTTTTGGTTTTAGAAAAACAACTCATACAGTTGTCCGAACTAATTAACAACTTTTGTCTTAAAAGAAAAACACAATAACAGGGCTTTCAATGATACAAACAGTTTTTTGTTGAAAAAAACATCAACTCAATTTTTTTTAATAGTACTACTACATTGTACACATAGCCTGAAGGTAATTTAGATAAACTTTTTAAATAATTAGGCGCATGTATTTTTGGATAAGGGATTCTCAACTTGTAATATGATTATATGCCAGACTGAAATTGTATGGGGCAAGCTTTACTCTGGGTCCTTTCCCTGCTTCTACAGGTGTTGGATTAGTAAAAGTAAAAGTCAACCTGTACTAGGATGAGCAAGATAAACAAGAAAACTAAACGTGCTTAACACATTTTAAACAACCTTTATGTCTTGGACTGCAAACACTGCATTAGGTAAAAGTTTGCATTGGGCATGCTTTTGCACAATTAATGTGATTTTTTTGCTCTTGCATGCATGCTGATAATTTGTCAAACTTGCTGTACTCATGTTTTTGCTGTACTCATGGTTTTTTTTGTTCAGGTCTTGGAGTCTACAAAAACACAAAATGTATTTTAAAAAGACAGATGAAGCACCTGCAAGGAACCCAAGCTTACATAATCCTCCTGCTGTCCATTTTATCCTCACAACAACCCTGTGAGGTAGATTAGGGCAGTGAAAAAAAAGCAAGACTTTGTGTGGCAAGAAGAGGGAAAAGGCAACTGAGGCGGTGCTGGCTAGGAGGGAACTAAGAGAACTTAGTTACAGAGAACTAAGGGTGGGGGGGAAGGGAGGGAAGAGGAGGAAGCGCTATGGGGGGGAAGAAAATATTAGTAGCATTGGCTGCAGGGGTTGGGCTGCCTTGAGAGGAAGAAGAAATGACTGGGGTGCGGAGAAAAGTGCGGAAGCAATATTGAGAAGGGGAGGCTGATAGGAAGAAGGCAGTGGGGGGGGAGAAGCGACTATTCAGGCAGGTAATTATTAAGACGATTCAAACGGGGAGAAAGGAGGGAGGAGAGGAGAGGAGCACGGGAAGGGAAGGGAAGGAATATCGAGAAAGGGAGGCTGATAGGAAGAAGGCAGTGGGGGGGGGAGAAGCTACTATGATGGTTCCCCCTGGGCTGTGGGATAGACGGAAACCCAACAGGTGCAGCTGGAAGCAGCGGGCTGCCCTGCAGCCGCGTCTCCACTCACCGAGCCAGGTCTGGGAGCTTTAGCTTCGTGTGGCTGGCCGCCAGGCAGGGGAGCTTCGCAAGCCGCGCTGAGCACCAACGGCGAAGGCAGCGGCTCGAGGGCACGCGCGTCCGGGCGAGAGAGCGCCAGGGCCTCTCCCTCTGCCCGCTCCTTCTGGCGCCGCTGGGCTGGCTTGGGCTGGTGGCAGGGGAGCGAGCCGCGCCGTGATGAAGCTGGGTTGGGGTGCGCCCCGGGCGGAGACCGCAGCAGGGAAGCGGTGGGCCTGCAGATCGGGCCCAGGCACCTGTCTCCCTCCCCACAGGGAAGTGGATCTGCGCCCAGGCTGCGGCTCTCCCAGGCTGCCAACCAACGCCCGGGCTGGGGCAGCGTGACTTCCTCGCCTGGGCTGGGGCCGGCGGCGGCATGTCCTGGCGCCTGAACGAGAGGGGCTGCAGAGGCCCCTCTTCTCTGCTGGCCGGGCACGGGAGTTGGCCCAGCCGGCACTGCTTTTGGAGCCCTGGCCTGGGCGGGGTGGCGGGGCTTCCTCGCCTGGGCTGGGGCTGGCGGCGGCGCGTCCTGGCGCCTGAACGAGAGGCTGCAGAGGCCCCTCTTCTCCGCCAGCCGGGCATGGGAGTTGGCCCAGCCAGCGCTGCTTTTGGAGCCCCGGCCCTTCCCCGGCAGAGGAGGCGGCCTGCGGGATGCCGGGCGACACGCGGCGGCCAGGAGCAGCCTCTTCGCCTCCCTGCTCTCCAGCTCTGTGCCCCTGGCAACCTATGGATCGCGTGCCAGCAGAGCAGTCCCCACGTGCCAGCTGTGGCACGCGTGCCATAGGTTCGCCATCACTGACTTAATGCATGAAATACCTACAGTATAATTTAGAATATACTTAATAGACTTTGAATGTAGTTACAGAAGATGCTGGGGTTTGCTGCAAAATAATAAATACTTAATTTAATTTTAATACATTACATCATCTGTACATGCATAGTTTAATGGTCCTTTGGCGAAAGTAGGGTAAATACATTGTCACAATCCAGTGCAGAGTGCACAATCCATACAGGCCACAATCCAGTGCAGAGTTAAGATCCATTAAGCCATTTATTTCAATCCAAATTTAAATCTTTGTTTGACTGTTGCCATACTGTTCTATTTGCAGCTTTGCCCAATTTTCCAAATAAAATAGAATCACACAGTCTTGACTAATTTGTGGCATTAAAATTTATGGTTTCAACTCTGTGTGCCAAAGTTAGGGTAGACAGCTGAGGTACATGATGCTTTTTTGGTTTTAGCAGCCAATCTGAGTATTGTATTGGATAGTCAAGTATTTATCCAGTCTGTAAGACTTTCTTTTATTAGAAATCAATACCAGATTATCTTCTGTTCTCTGTTTTTGACATAGTAGAAATAGCTATGCATAGCATAGTGGTTCGGTGCCCCTAGTATAATGATGACACCCAACTAACTGACATCAAGGGCCCTGTGGGCAAGAAGGAGTGAAGGCGGCAGGAGCAGGCATAGGGAACATCAGGGCCTGCTCCAGTTGGACTCCCCCCCCCCCGGGGCTAACTGACGCTCTGTTTTTTCTTGTATTTAATTAGACTGTACATCGCTCAGAGTGGCCGGATGACTGGCCAGATGGGCGATTCAAAAATATAATAAATAAATAAATAAATAACTCTATCTCTCCTTTCCATCTAAATCAAAGGAAACTGTACTTGTTCTAAATCAGTATCTGATGCAATAATGGACTGGATGAGGGAGAACAAATTGAAACTTAATCCAGACAAAACAGAAATGCTCCTGGTTAATCAAAAGGCAGATCTGGGAATAGGGATTTAACCTTTGCTGGATGGGATTACACTCCCCCTGAAGACTTAGTCTTGCAGTTTGGGTGTACTCCTGGATTCAGCCCTGAACCTGGATGCCCAGAATTTGGCAATGGCCAGGAGTACGTTTGCACAGCAAAGGCTAGTGTGCCAATGGCGCCCATTCCTGGAGATGTCTGATCAGACATGGGGATTGAGATCAAAGCCACCATCACACATGCCTCATTTATATCCTGTTTGGGCCACTGTAACATTCTACATGGGGCTGTATGAGGGATTTTCTCTCCAGCACTATCACCACCTATGGGGATTGCTCCTTCAGCAGGCAATCCCACCTTTGGGGTTTCTTATTTTTAGTGAATGCTCATATTTCAGGGCCTAAGGAACTCTCTGCTACTATAACTCAGTGTTCCACAAGCGTATCCTTTTCTGCTGCCACCAATTCTCATAAGAATACTTTAAAATCTTCTAGTAGCTGGTTAGGCATGAGATAGACACCACCACTAGAGACAAGATGAACTATTAAACAAGTTGGTTTACTAAAGGGATATTTTGTACATAAGGGAATACTAATATTTACTTTGGGGTTTTCAAAAGACTGCTTACTGACAACTGTTAAGGACTCAAGAGACACTGTTAATGACTTATTTTACCTCAGGCCAAATTGCCTAAACCTCCATCTCAGCCAAGTAAACTCACAACCAGGGCAACAGGGCTGTTTTAAGTCTCATGGCGCAGACTGGTGAGCGGGGCTCGGGGCCCGGTAAGGCCCACTCGCCTCGGGCGGGCGTGAGCGGGCCGATTTCGGCCCACTCGAGGCGAGCGGTTACATCCCTACTTTAATCCACTTAGCTAGAACGCCAGACAATCCATATTAGATTTACATGATCCAGGCCCCATCTAAAAATATTACGTGTGATCATATTTCTGTCCTTCTTTAAAATGTCACCAAGCAGCTACTATTGAAACAGGCCTTCAACACAGTAAGAACACTAGGCCTCAGGCCTACCTACTCAGATGCATTATAGGCTCACAGAGGTCACACAGAATATTTACAGAACAACAGTTATATACATGGCATTTCCTCATAAACTGCCATTAAAAACTGTTTGGAAACTTCAGTTGCTTCTGAATGCTGTGGCCAGACTGTTGACCCTGGGGTTGGTTGTAGGGAGCAGATTATTTCTTTCGTATAACAGCTTCACTGGCTTGCTTCCAGGCACAATTTAAAGTCCTGATTATGACTTAAAAGCCTTACACAAGCCTGCCTGGGTTTTAAGATTTTCAGGGGAGGCCCATCTCTTTGTACCACTGCCATCTGAGGTGCATTTGGTGGGGACATGCAAGGGCCTTCTTGATGGCCATTCCCAGACTCTGTAATTCCCTGCCAGGAGAGGCTAGGTTGGCCCCCTCTCTGTTGTTCTTCCACTGGCAAAGACGTTTTTATTCAGACAGGCCTTCGGCAGCTAAACTGGTCTGTTGCTGAAGGGTTTTTTTAAATTGGTTGGTGCTGCTAATTTTGTTGTGTGTTTTTAGATTTGTTTTTTTGCTATGTTTTAATAAAGACTTTGGGGAAGTCCTGTTGCGTGAATGGAAGTCAACATGTGCAACGCTGAACTTAACCCAGGGGGCTGCACCTTCAGTGGGGAAGAACCAGTGCTCATTGATAGAATGCATGTTTTGCATGCATCCTAGCCTTTACATTTAAAGGAAAAACCTCTGCCTAAGACCTTGAAGAGCCCCCAGCCAGTTGGAGAAGACAATACTAAGCTAGATGAACCAAAGCTCCAACTCTGTATGAAGCAGCTTCATATGTCCTTCAATAGGTTTCTGTCAAGGCAGTTGTTTCCTTTTAGTGAATTGAAGCTGCTTTGAACTATGTTAAGGAAAAACTCCATTTGTAATCCTTGGATGCAGAAAGAGAGAAAACTTTATTAATTAACACAGCTGTGTGGAAGCTGGACACGTCCAGTTCCCCGAACAAATCCAGGAAGGAATTTTTATACTTTCTGGTAGGCAAGCAGAAAAGGATGATGTTAGCAAGAATCAACATTGTGATTGGTTATTAGCACAGGACGAATGTGTTCTCATTCTTATCTGGTTTCCTCGCAAAAGTTACATCTTCACTCGGCTTGTGCTGGACTTTAATCAGGTCTGCAAGTTTACACAGTCAGCAAAGTTAAGGTCATTCACAAACTCCAAAATTTGCTTTTTACTAGCAACAAGCAACCTGAATTTTGCCTTCACAACTATTAGACAAAGTGGGAACATAAAGAATAGCCCTGTTGGATAAGACCATAGGTCTCTATATAGTCCAACATCCTGTTTCCCACAGTGGCCAATCAGACACCTCTGAGCAGCCCACAAGCAGGGTATAAGTTGGTATAAGTTGAATAAAAAGTAAAAATTTTAAAAGCTGCTGTTCAGAAAATGACTACTTTGATTACCTTTATATGCAAATTATGCCAGATAGGTTACAATTTCCTATGAAAACTGCCATGTATTTGGGGGCTGGCATGTAACATTCTATTTTTTAGCCTTAAAACTTTTTAGTTTTGGAATGGAAGATGATTTTTCTCAACCTTAAAATACTTTAAACAATTTTTAACTTTTAGACTTGGAACATAAGAAGCAGCAATTAGTGGACAGTCTTATTTTTGGGGTAACTGCAGGCACCAGATATATTTCCAACAACATTGCAGAATATTCCAGCTAAGTGGTTTGTATATTGTAGGATACATGTGGTCAGAAACACAAACCTGTCTGTTTTCATTTAAAAAGCATCCCAGAGAAGAAAAACAACGTTTTCTACATTTTACAACTGAAGCTAATTAGATTCTAAATATGAATCCAGTATTTTTCCAATTGTTTGTGTTTTATTGGTAAGTCATCGTTGACTGTCATCGTGCACTTAAAATTATATTAAATAAATCAAGGATAGTGATCTTGGCAGCAAACATAACCATGCTAGCTATGAGTAATAGATGTCAATTTTAGATATAAGAGGCCCTTCAGATTGAATAAACCCTGGCTTATGACAGGTAACTGTTGAACAGATTTCTTCCATTCTATCCTCACTGGGCAGTAGGGAGCCAAGCACACTGAGGGTTAAAAGCATGAATCATGGCAGGATTAGGACTACTTGGGGTGAAGCACCGGGGCAGCTTCCACTGAAAAGCCCACACAGTTTTAAGAAGCAGGGCATACAGGGGACTTAGGATCCAAGCCAAGGAGTTTGTCCAAAGGAGGCTGGGGAGGAGAGTCGGGGGGGGGGGAGCAGGAACAGGCAGACTGATACAAGATGTAGTGCATTAAGTGCTTTGATCTCAATCCCCATGTGTGCGAACAGAAACACACATGGGGAGGGAGAGAGGTCATAATTTCCCACCCTGCCCCAAAAGCTGCTTCAGAGCCCTCCCCACAAACTTCCACTTGTGCAAGTGGGAGTTGGATCCAAGCAAATATCCCTACAACAGAAGTACTACCCTGAGGGAAGACATGCGAGCCATAATCGTGCACTCAAGCCCTCTGAAATCAGTGGGCACATTTAATGTCTGACAGTGGCCATTTGCAATCAGTGAATAACAAATGCATCTTTATGTTGCAACAAGCAAGGGGTTGTACCGAAGGGTGCCTGTCCTCCAGCGGAGTTGACACTGGTGGCAGAACAGAATCCCCATGTGGGGGGACCCTCCAGAGCAGATGTGGAGGGGACATGGGGGGGCTGCAAGGGGGAAGAGGGGGCTGTCCTGTTGTGTGAGCAGATGTTGCTGATATTGGATGGAACCCCTAAGGGAAAAGGTCCTCATACTTCTGCCATTTGTCTTTATATGTATTGCACTAAGTATAAAGAGGCTGGAGACTCAACTGATGTTCCAAAAGCCCCAAATATATAAATGTAATATTAAGCAAAGCAAGGAAGATTTATTTCTCTTTATTAGAAAGTTCTATTTAGTTTGCAAAATGGTAAAATATGTGAACACATATTTTATATAAACATTTTATTGGTATATATCAGGGTTGTTCTGATTCCAGTCGTACAGACAGTTGATGTCTAGGAATTAATTATATACTCTTGTGCTTTAAGGCAAATAAGTTCTGTGAAAAGTTTTTTTTTTAAATATTAACTGCTAATAAAATAGAAACTAGTGGGGTTTTTTACATGATAAGATAAATGTCTTCAATTAATTTAACAATATTTTCTCTACTTTGCTTAAGCCTTGAATCTTGTTTCATTAACTACTACATGGAAACTTTAGTTGTATGTACAAGATCTTTTCTCATAGGGTTTGTGAAGAAATAATTATTATTAATGACCCTGAAAGGCTGAAGATGCCATTATTTAGGACTGGCATCTTTTAATATTATCACCAGATGGGAAGCAATTACAACTGTTGTAAGGAAAATAATCCAGTACAGGAGTCTGTAGGTGAGAGATTTTACAAAATTTGTGGAAGGATAAATGTAATGAGTTGATGGTTTTTGTCTGTGTCCCTTCACATCTGTCAGGGTCAGAATTTGAATCCATAGTCCCTAGAGGTTATGTTTAATTAATACAAATCTTCCTTTGTAATTGAACCCAGCTGAGCGTATAAAACATCACTTTTTAGATATTTGAGGAAGAAAGGTTTTCTAATGTGCTTGATGGTCTAAAAAAAGTACATGTGTACCAAAGCAGGAAAGCATATCTTCTACACTTTAGAAGATGTCCAAATTAAAAAATCCAGTTTTAGCTTTAATTTTAATGACCACAGCATCAAAAGTCTTGTTTTCATTTGTGTATAACACTGATCTTTAATGCCTAGGGCTGAAGTTTTTCTGGTCTCTTGCCTGTTGAAAAGCTTGGGTATATCTTGCAACAAAGAGCAATATTTAAGTAAAAAAATGTTAATAATGCACAATTTGTTAGGAACCTTTGACATCTGGCCTATAGTGGTAATTTTCAAACAGTGTTGTAGGGAAGCTGACCAGGGACTTTGTCCTGCTATGGCTGGCTCACGCTCAGTCCTGGGGCAAATCTATTCAGCAAAGTCAGAAGCACAGTGTTACTGGGCAAGGAGAAGGGCAGTCCAAAAGCAGGATCTGAGGCAGAGCCGAAGTCCAGCAGAGGCAAGCAGTTCAGATCAAGCAGAATTCAAGGAACGGGGGCTTATCAGGAGTCAACAGCACGAGAGATCAGTCTGAAGAAGAAGCAAGGTCAGGAACACTAGGTTGCGAGGTGCTGGGAGCTGAAATAAAGGTGTTGTTCCAGCAAGTATCAGCTGAGAACTTATATAGTCAAGTCTCCCAGCCCACACCAAGGTATAGCTGCAAGCCATTAGTCCTTGCTTCAACCTCTCCCTAAGTCTGAGGAGACCCTTGCTCCTGAGTAGAACTTTACTCTCAAGGAGCCTGGTTCTTCTTCGTGGTCTCTGTGCTTCACACACATATGGGTTCCCTGCGCCTGCGCTGAGATCGATCGGAAACTTCTTTAGCTGAGATGAGGCGGGCGGGAGCCCCTCCCACTCGCGCGTGCTCCTTAGCGCGGCTCCCGCCCGTCTCCTCAGTTCCTCTTCGACCGCCTTTGCGACGAGTCACTAGGTTCTTCTTCTCTCTACTTTCTCCAAATCGAAGCTGAGTTTGTTTGTATTTCTACTACTGTTTAAAACTAATTTTCTCTCATAAAACCTTTCAGTCTTTGCTCTTATTTTTCACACACACAAAAAATCCTACCTAAAACCTCTCTCTCCCCCATTCTTGTCCTAGTTTCTATATTCTATTTTCTCTAACTACTTCTAACTATGCCTCTTAAGGCACCCTTAGAAAATGCCAGCGGTGTGGGACCAAAATCCCACCCACGGACAAGCATTTGCTCTGCCTACTTTGGGCAGGAGCACGTCGTGGAGTCCTGCAAGCATTGTCAGGCCTTCACTAAACAGGCCAGAAAGGCCCGCCAGACTAAATTGAGAGCCCTTTTGTGGGAGCAATCCCTTTCAGCGAAGGGCCCCACTCCGGAGGAGCGGCCTGGGGGATCCCAGCCGGCCAAGAAGCTGTTAACGGACACACTAATGGCTAAAAAACTTGCCAAGAAGGCTCGTAAGGATAAGGCGAAGCGCCTTAGAGAGAAAATGGCGGTTGAGACTGGCGAGATGGCGGGCCCGTCGACTTCGTCCACTGTGGTGGTATCGAAGCGTACGGTGGCGATGATTGAGGCTCTGACTGGTGCTCGGGATCGAGCTTCGGGACCGATTGCTCACCAGTCTGCCCCGGCTTCAACTACGTCTC
This sequence comes from Shinisaurus crocodilurus, assembly GCA_021292165.1. Lineage (NCBI taxonomy): Eukaryota > Metazoa > Chordata > Lepidosauria > Squamata > Shinisauridae > Shinisaurus > Shinisaurus crocodilurus. The sequence goes on along the minus strand of CM037876.1, from coordinate 282,484,523 downwards.
CTCGAAGCCGAGAGGCCGAAAAAGAGCCAGTGACTGCGGCAGCTTCCCTGTCGGAGGGAGAGCTTGTGGCTTCGCTGGTCCAACTAGAGGAGCAGAAGGCACTGGATAGACCCCGTTCGGGCTCGAGGGGTCCTCCACCACGACTGTCTGTCGGTTGGACACGCAGAGGAGCGTCGAGAATACCACCGCTGGTCACGGTCCCCACACTATCGGGCTCGTGATTCGGTCTCCATGGCTTCGAGCCCTCGATCTCGACTCTCCCGATACCGAGATGAGAGGTCGAGGTCGCGCTCCTACTATTCGGGATCGAGTGCTAGGAGCTACTACTCGAGGTCGAGACGCTCACCAAGACGAGAGAGATCGGAACGTCATTATTACTACTGGCGTTCCGTTTCCCCGGATGGGCACCATGGCCGAAGGCACTCTCCTTTGCCACTCCGAGATGCGGCTGTGTCTCGTGCCCCGGCCAAAGTTGTTGGAGGGCGTCGACATCGACGGCTCAACCACAAACTCTCGTAAGTCTACCGGTTGCGACTGCTGTTGCTGGCCAGTCGGGGTCGGCGTATCTGTCGGATTCGGACTTGGCGGCTTCCTCCTCCCACTCCACTTCGCCGGACGCGCAGGTGGAGTCCAAGGACATGGTCTCTCCGTCGGAGGAAGTGGGGAGTTTCGCGGAGCATGTCAGCCGGCTGGTGACTGCTCTGGGAGTCGAGGCGAAGCCGTCGAAGGGGAAGGCCAAGGGTGACATTTATGCTGTCCTTAGGACAACGCAGTAGAACCAGCTGCTCCTTCCATTCTTGCCGACATTGTTGGAGACGGTGCAAGAAACCTGGAAGGCTCCGGCCTCAACTAAACCGACGGCCAAACGCCTGGAGTCTATGTATAAGACTCCAGGAGGAAGGAGCAAAATTTCTGTTTTCTCATCCAACCCCGAACTCGCTCATAGTCAAATCAGCGCAGTCTCGTGGGGGAAAGCAGCACACCACTCCGGCAGATAAAGAGGGTAAGACACTAGACTCCTACGGCCGTAGGATCTATTCATCGTCTTCCCTCGGACTTAAGATATCTAACTACGAGGCGTTGTTAGCTAGATATCAAATGTACATCACAGAGAAGCTGGGAGACCTCTGTGATTATCTGCCGGACGACAAGAGAAACCTGGCGGCTCAATATATAAAGGAGGCGACTAGCATCGGTGCCCTGCAAATGAATACAGCTCGGCACCAAGTCGACAGTCACGCCAGGTCGATGGTCGGCTCCGTGGCCTTGAGGAGGCACGCCTGGCTTCGCTCTATCGCCCTGATTCCCGACGATAGGGCGAAGATCGAGGACCTCCCCTTCGATGGCGAGGGGTTATTCAACGCCTCTATGGATGACTCCCTCGACTCGGCTCAGAAGGCCTTGGCAACGGCCAAGAAGATGGGGCTTGTCCGCCAGCAACCGCCTCAAGAGTTTCAGGCCACGACGTTGGTCCCGGTTCCCGTTCCCGGCCAGGCAGTACCAGTCGTCGGGTCAATACAGGGGCGGGAACCGGAGACCTGGAGCACCGCAACCTCAGCCCCGTCAGCGGCCGTTTCAGCAGCAGCGGTCCAGGGGCAGCAGGAGGGGAGGCGACTTCGGCCGACGTCGTCTTTGACTGCCCTGCCGGCCCGACCGAAGTGCGACCAACGCTCCACCTGAATGACACCTCTGCACCACCTCAGACTACTCTCTTCGGCTCTCGACTTTACCACCACCTCCAGTCCTGGAGGACCATCACTACGGATCGATGGGTGCTAAGCATTATAGAGCACGGGTACAGGATCGAGTTCAGAGTCCTCCCCCCATTTCTCGGGATCAAGACCACCCGTCCAACTCGGGTGCTACTGGAGGAAGTTTCAACCCTCCTTCTAAAAGGGGCGATACAGCCGGTTCCCGCAGGAAATTTGGAGGACGGCCTGTACTCCAGATACTTCATCGTGAAGAAAAAGGGAGGAGGACTCAGACCGATCCTGGACCTTCGGACTGTAAATCTTTTTATCCCACCGAAAAGATTCCGCATGGTCATGCTCCAATCGATCCTTCCGTTACTCCGAAGGGGCGATTGGTTTGCGTCCATCGACCTCAAGGATGCGTACTTCCACATCGCCATCCACGAGGACAGCCGGAAATACCTTCGCTTTCGGGTGGGAGACGACTCTTACCAGTTCGTCGTTCTTCCATTCGGACTTTCCACCGCTCCGAGGGTATTCACGAAGTGTATGGCAGTGGTTTGTGCGAGTCTACGGGCAAGAGGCATTACCATCTTCCCCTATCTCGACGATTGGTTACTGGTGGCATTGTCGAGGGTCGAGCTTCAAAGCGCACTCGAAGAGTCTCTCTATCTCATGCTCGAGTTGGGACTTTGCCTGAACGCAGAGAAGTCGGTTCTCCAGCCCGTGAGGGAGATCCATTACATAGGTGCGAGGCTAAGCGCGTTCGATGGTCGGGCGTATCTTCCAGACGAGAGGGCAAGCAATCTAATTTCCCTTGCGAACAAAGTATGCAAGCAATCGATGTCGTCAGCTCATGCAATTCAGCGACTCCTGGGCCACATGGCCTCGACCATCGCAGTCGTACGCTATGCGAGGCTTCGCATGCGGCCACTTCAGACCTGGTTTGTCCGAGCTTTCAAACCAGAAAAGGACAGACCTTCCCTCTGTCTACTAGTTCCACGGTCCGTAAGAGAGTCTTTGAGGTGGTGGCAGCTGGAATCAAACCTGCTCGGCGGGGTGCCGTTTCAACCTCCGGTACCAAGCAGAATGCTGACGACGGACGCGTCGTTGCTAGGATGGGGAGCCCACTCCGACGATCAAGTCGTGCAAGGCACATGGACTTCGACGGAGGCCTCCAAACATATCAATTGGCTCAAACTGATGGCTGTTTGGAGAGCGCTGCAAGCGCTGGACCATCATCTAGCCGGGCATCACATTCAGATCGTCACAGACAACACCACAGTGGTGGCGTATTTGAACAAACAAGGGGGCACAAGCTCTATGCGCCTCACACGGCTGACGCTGTAGCTTTACGGGTGGGCTCTGCCTCGACGGATGTCGTTCGTAGCGATTCACATCGAGGGGAAAACCAATGTGTTAGCGGATACACTGAGCAGGGTGTCTCTTCAGTCCCACGAGTGGAGGATGGACCGGCAGGTATTGACATCGCTATTCCAGCGTTGGGGTCGGCCGGACATAGACCTGTTTGCAACCAGCGAGAACACGGCCTGTCCTCTATTCTGCAGCAGAGCGGCGTCGGACCCGAAATCGATGTCTGACGCGTTCCTGCTGGACTGGAACGACGGGTTTTACTACCTTTCCCCTCCAATTCCGCTCCTCACACGGGTAATCGCCAAGATATTGTTGAGCAAAACGAATTGCATATTGATTTCCCCGTGGTGGCCGAGGCAGCCTTGGTTTTCCCACCTAGTCAATCTGTTCCAGGGAGATTATCTGCAATTACCAATTCAAGACAATCTATTGACACAGCATCAAGGTAAGGTACTTCATCCAAATCTGCATACCTTAAGCCTCACAGCCTGGAGAATCAGATAACGATGGGTGCAGAGCTCTCTAAGGGAGTTAGAGACGTTTTATTGGCAGCACGTAAGCCTTCAACGAGACTCTCCTATGCAAGGAAGTGGCAGGCTTTCTCCGGCTTTGTGTCGGGTTCGGGTAAAGACCCTATAACATGTTCGGTATCGGCTGTCCTTGACGTTTTGCACTCGCTGATGGCACGAGGGCTAAAATTTTCATCAATCAAAGTATATTTGGCTGCAATTATGGCTTATCGGACGACTTCGACGGGAACGTCGTTATTTATTCATCCCTTGGTGAAACAATTTCTGAAGGGTTTGAAAAACTTATGTCCTCCAACGAGAAATATAATACCTGGGTGGGACGTCCAACTGGTCTTGAAGGCATTGACGAAAGCGCCATTCGAGCCCATGGCGAAATCGGACTTGCGCCTTCTTTTGTTGAAAACTCTATTCCTAATAGCAATTACATCTGCAAGACACGTCGGCAAGTTAGCCGCACTCAGAATTGATCCTCCATATTTAACCTTTCATAGAGATAAAGTCGTTTTGCGGCCAGACATATCATTCCTTCCTAAGGTCATTTCTGAATTTCATCTGGGACAGGACATTATACTCCCGGCGTTCTTCCCGTCACCGTCGTCGGATGTCGAGAGACTTCTGCACAGCCTCGATGTCCGTAGAGCTCTAGCCTTTTACAAAGCACGTACGGAGCCCATAAGACTTACTCAACAGCTTTTTGTTTGCTATGGCCCACCAAGGCGAGGCCATCCAGTGTCGAAGCAAAGACTGTCCTCCTGGCTGGTGGACGCTATCAAACTGGCGTATCAACTTACCAATCGTGCTTTACCCGACTCCATAAAGGCTCATTCGACTAGAGCCATGTCGACTTCGACGGCATTCGGCAGAGGAGTCTCTTTATCGGACTTGTGCAGGGCGGCGACTTGGTCTTCACCCTCCACCTTCATCCGGCACTACCGCCTCGACGTTCGAGCCAGGGCGCAGAACGCGTTCGGGAGAGCGGTCCTTTCCTCGATCACCGTCTGACTGCCGACACTGACCCACCTCCGGTAAGTCAGCTTGCTAATCTACCCATATGTGTGTGAAGCACAGAGACCACGAAGAAGGACAGGTTGCTTACCTGTAACTATAGTTCTTCGAGTGGTCATCTGTGTATTCACACAACCCACCCTCCTTCCCCTCTCGGTGTCTGCATCGAGTTCGATGGATACCCAGGTGGAAATGGGATGGGCCAATTTTTGCTATTGGTTTTCCGGCTCGATCCCCTTCGAGCTCGAAGGAAGGTATCTGATGTTGTAGACATGTGTTGATGGTTTGGATCAACCTCGGTCCCGAGGGTCATAATAGTTCCTCAGGGAACTGAGGAGACGGGCGGGAGCCGCGCTAAGGAGCACACGTGAGGGGGAGGGGCTCCCGCCCGCCTTATCTCAGCTAAAGATGTTTCCCATCGATCTCAGCGCAGGCGCAGAGAATCCATATGTGTGTGAATGCACAGATGACCACTCGAAGAACTACAGTTACAGGTAAGCAACCTGTCCTTGCTGTGGGTCTTGAGGTGCACGCTTTGCTTCTAAAATGATTTATTATATTTATTATATTTATACCTCACCTTTTTTCCTACAAGGAACCCAAGGCGGCTTACATAATCCTCCTCCTCCTCCTCCTCCTCCTCCTCCTCCTCCTCCTCTCCATTTTATCCCCACAACAACCCTGTGAGGTAGGTTAGGCTGAGAGCCAGTGACTGGCCCAAAGTCACCCAGTGAGTTTCATGGCCGAGCGGGGACTAGAACCCGGATCTCCCGAGTCCCAGTCCAACACTCTCACCACTACGCCACACTGGCCCTCAGTGATGCCCTTTGCCTCCATCTTCTGGTGCTAATATGCTCTAGGGGTGGGCAGATACTAGGCCTCCAACTCCACAGGTGAGTTACAGACTTCAGGGGCCCCATTATTGGGGTCCTCAGGGTCCACCATTACTGTAGGGCCCAATGTAGCTTCTCCTCAGCTGCCAGAGGTGCCTGGGGTATCACTAGAGTCAGGGGGTCCCACAGGGTCTTTAGGCTCTGCAGTGTCAGGGTCTTCGTCTGAAGCATCATCCTAGCCCAGGTCTGGGTCAGGCATGGCAGACTCTTCAGTGAGAAGATAAATAATGGCAGACAAACTTCCCTGTAATAGCTTAAATTTTTTGAAACATTTGGTTGGACCTAATAAAGGTATTGCCTGACTGGATAGTTAGATTTTTCTTATGGACCAAATATGAGTTCCTTTGCTTTTTTGTGTACTTCCCTGTAAGACAATTTGTCCATCACTATTCGGGGCCTGTGTTGTATGCACCACATGGACTGTGTATTCTTCCTAGTACCTCCACAGAATGGTTGGCAACATACAGAGGGTTCCGTGGCAAACATGCAGGGGGGGGGGGATTTAGCAGAAAAATTGATGTGTAATGGGTAGTAATGTAGAAGGTAGATTGTTTTAAAAGCCACTGTTCTGTAGAACAAGGACTTATCATTGGGCAGGACAGTATTTTTATGTTGGGTATGTGTGTGCCTTCTGCTCCTTCAGTTTTTGTGTCTGCTAGTTCTATAGCACAGGGAAGATGTCTGTTTTTTTCCCCAAAGTTGGCATTAAAGCCTGCTGACATCATCCCAGGGATGTGAATGTGTGACAGTCCAAATCAGTTATTTCATTGGAATAGAAAGGAAGTGTCCCTTGAATTGACATAGGTGTGTAAAGCTGAAAAATTGCTGCTGAAGCTCTCTGTACACTTGAAGGCTTTTGGTTCTGACACAACCTTAAATGTATCTGTATTCCCCCGAGGACAATCTTTTAATATATTGTGACGGCTTCTAGGTTTTAACATCTGACTTGGAAATGAGGGAGACCAAGCAGCAAAGGATGCTGAGCCAGCTGAAGGAGATACAGAGCAACTACAAGGTGTGTGAAAACGAGTGCAGAGCTGCGGAACTCCAGGTTACCGAGCTGGCTCAGCAACTGGAAGAGTCGACTAAGGAAGCTGAGAGGAACCTAGCTGAATTCAGACAATCTGAAGTACTCCGGCTAGAGAATGAGAAGAAGAAGGAGGAGTTAAAACTGAAAGCTCAGGAATCTATTAGACATTGGAAACTAAAGTGTAAGAAACTGGAACATGAAATAGAAAAACAGGCTGAACTTCACAACCAGCTGATGGAGAAGAACAATCTGGTATGGGATTTCCTTATTCTTTCCTTTCCCTTCAAGTCAACAGTCCTAACAACAATCCTTCTTCCAGTAAATTTCAAGTCTCCTGAAAATATACGTGTGTAAAATGTATTTACAAATTACAATTTCAAAAATCATTCTGTTAGTGGTAGGGTTTTGTGGAGGAGGAGAGATAAGATACGACTTTCAATAGGTACATGCATATAGTGCTTTGTAATGCAGTGTTTGATTCTGCCAAAAGGCAAGGCAAACCTCCAAACTGGACTGGCCACTGTTGGAAATAGGATCCTGGACCTGTTGATTTAATCCAGCACAGCTTTTTTTATGGTCTTACAGGAATATATTTAAGGTGAGAAGGCAATTTGTTATCCTCAGTTGGGGTTGGCATAGCATCTCTACTTTCTTTCAGTGCCTGATCAAATCTTGGACCTGTATAATCAAAAATTATAAGTAGCTGGCTTTGATATGGTGACTTCTGGAATGGGTCTGGGACCTGAAGTCTGGAACATGAGAATTAATGCCACTCCTTGATTTCTAAAAATTTGGCCAGTTTTGTTCATCCAAATAAAATATGCACTCTTTGACCTTGGTATCTTTTAAGGGCAGCTCTACATGATGTGGTGTATTGATAGTGTGCTTCTAGTATGTCCTGTAGCAGAGGTGTAAGGTGTGGACAACAAATATGTGTACATGAATCAATCACTCTCTGTACATGTTTCTGGGAACCCTGATTGGCCCACATGCACCCAGAACTCACAGGGATCCCAGATGCATGTATATGGATGTTAAAGATGTATATTGCTCATTTATTTCTTCTACGCTTTGGCGTATTCCATGAGGGCTTCTCTTAAAGATCTATCTAGTCCAGCATCATGTTTCCAATTGTGGTATGCCGGATGCTTCCAGGAAGCCCACAAACGCCTTCATGCATTTGCTTTGGGAAATGCTGGTGTACACACAGCAAATATTTTGCCAGAAGGTATTTTGCCAGTGGTGAAGGTAAGTTGTGAAGGTGCCCTGCAGAGTGACTCTGCACTGAAAGATAGGAGTTTGCTCACTGGCTTGACTAATAAGGTTTTGGATAATAAGTTGACAATTCTCCAAGGCTTTCATTCCCATCTTCCTCAAGAATAGCAGCACAGATTCCCTAATGGCGAAGTAACACTTTTCCTGGCTGTTGTTGGTTCTCAGACCGGCAAATTCAAATGGAACATCCAATGTAATGTTTAAGATCCTTTGGGCATTCCCCCATGTTTCATTCTGTGGTTGTCCAAATTACAGTATTAACAACTCAAGGTGATGATATGAGTTGGCTCAGAGCTTTCTGATACAGCGAAATTTTTTATTTTTTGGTAATCAGCTGAAAAATTAGCATTTAAAATAGCAATTAGCATTTCAATTAAATGGTCTTGAATGATGTCCAGAAGCAGAAGTAACCTCTAAAAACTTAAAAAGGAAGCATACTGTTGATGTGATAATAAGTATGGGAGGAAAATGAGCAGTGTGAAATAGTAGATTAGCCTTTCCACCCTTGAGGTAAAAACATATAAGGAGGATGGTTATGGCAGATGGCCATTGGGAAAACTGAAGATTTTAAAGCAATAATTAAGTATTTCATTGCAATTTGAAAATAATCAACCAATGTACGACACACATGTTTTGAAAGGCTGTTTTACATTCCTGAAAGGCTCAAATCTGATGTATTCCAGGTCTGACAAATAGGTGGACTTTATTGCCTCTGTGCTTTATAATTAATCATTCACTTACTTTACATTTTGTCAAAAGCAAATTCCACTTAGTGGAACTTAACTGCTGCCTGTCTAAATAAGATAAAAGTACAGAAGAAACCTATAGGCCGGAACAGCTCTGGTATGCTCAGACCTCTGAGGGGGAACAGCCAGTCTAGAATATTGGCAGTGAGTGTAACTGTGGGGGTGGGGAGCCTTAGTTGAACTGCAGGAATGTTAATGAGTAACAGGGAGGCTAGGGCTCAGGATTGGGATGGGCAGGAAAGAAGATTGGAGGGGTGGAAGAGACATTTTGAATTTATCCCAGGTTTAAACAGTGGCTTCTTATCAAGGGTGTTGGGATGGGTGATGGATGGGTCAGAGGAGTGAAAGCCTTTATTTAAATCAGGGGTAGGCAACTGTTTTGGCAGTGGGCAGATTTGGCCATTTGAGAAATTGTCCTGGGCACCATCACAAAATGGTTGCTATGGGAGGCTTGGCAAAGGACAAGTAACTTGCCCAAAAGATTGTGTACAAGGCAGAGGTGGGATCTTAGCCACAGCACACTAAAGAACTCCTTTGAACCCACAGTTTTCAGCACCAACAGCAGCCTGTTTCATAGCAATTTCCAGCTGCTGGTAAGAAAATGTGCAAATTGTTTTTTTACAAGTGGCAGGTACCAAGTGGCAGGTTACTTTAAAAGTGTTGCTGGCACCACATTGCCTACCCCTGATTTAAATATATTGCTGATTCATCTGTTTATCACTTTAAATAATATCAGTGGACATTTCCATGAATTTTGCCAGTACCTGAAAATCTCTTCACTGACTGGTTAAGGCATGCCTCAAACAACTGGATTGCGGGAAAAGGAAGAACAACACCAACCAGTGGTGTGAAATCCAAGATGTTTGCTGTTCATTAACAGAGGAGTAAGGCTCTCTTTTGTGTAATATTATTTGCAAGCCACCCTGGGAAGTTGTTGAAGGATAGGGCACAACCCCCTAAAAGCAAACAAACAAATACAATTAACAGAATACTGTAGCTATCCATTCCCCATTATTCAGACAATGGCTCAAGAGAACCCTTTTGTACACACACATATGTGTGTGACATATTTATATATTTATTTATTTATTTATTGTATTTATGAATCGCCCATCTGGCCAGACATCCGGCCACTCTGAGCGATGTACAGTCCAATAAAACACAAGAGGGGGGGGGGAAACACACACACACACGCAGTATAAAACACAATTAAAAACAGCACAAAACTTAAAAATCCTAACCCACCCCAAATTCCTGCCTGAAAAGCCACATTTTTAATGCCCGGCGGAAGCTAATCAAGGAAGGCATGGCGGAGGTTACTGGGGAGAGAGTTCCATAAATTGGGGGCTGCCACAGAAAAGGCCCTCCTAGTCCCCACCAGCCTGGTTTCTCTCCCCAAACACAACAAAACTGCCTATATCTGTGTTGGGGTATGGGAAATTGTTTTTGTTTTTTGCCTCTGCTGTCTTATTTAATTGGCTTATCTTTATTTACTTTATACATGTAAAATCAAAATTAAAATCCATTAAAACATGGTCTCTTTTGTATTTCTCATTTTAATTGGTTTTACTGTATATCACTTTGGATGACTTTTGAGAGCAAGGAAATACATAACTTTCTATACATTGGTAAAGTAAATAAAAATAAATTCAATAAAACAACAGAGGCAAAACACCCCATCCTCCCAGATATAGGGACATTTATATGTATGTCTAAGAATATGTGTGTGTACAAAAGGGTTCTCTTCAGCCATTGCCTGGATAAGGAAGAACAGATAGGTATTCATCTGGGCAGTATTCAACAGTGTCATTCCACAAACTCATAGCGCTAGTGGAGCTCCACCAAATCTTTCCATTGTGTGAGCAGTTGGCTATTATGCATGTGCAACTGGTTGTGCAAGCAGTTGTACAACAGGTTGTGCAAGTGGAGTGCACAACCGCTTGCAAAACAGGTTGAAGCATGGGTTGCACGAGAGTTATGTGGAACAGGTTACACAACATGTTGCACAAGCATAATACAAAACCACTTGTGCAACCATGTTTGCACAATGGTAACTTTAGTCGGATTCTCCTCTTGCGCATAGTTCGGAACCTAATTTCCACCAGCACAACATCATTTGTGCTAATGGAATGACACAGTTGGATACTGCCCATTTATTTTATTTCTTTGTTTGTTTTTAGGATTTTATATACCACCCTTAAAAAGTTCCTGAACTACTTGCAAATGATATCACATACTGTAAAGGAGAGCCTTATACTTCTGTTAATTAACAATAAGCATTTTGGATTCCACATCACTGTGTGGAGTTGCTTCTCCTTTTCCTGCCATCCAGTTGCTTGAAGCATGCCTCGACCAATCAGTGAAGAGATTTTCAGGCAGTGGCAAAGTTCATAGAATTGTCCATTGGCGCACCTCTATTTGGTGTAGTGCCCTCCTTTCTCAACAGCGCTATCTTGAGCTGTTTCCCCCCTCCCCCACCATAGTCGGACTCCAGACAACACTTTGATTTTCTCTCCAATGTCCTACCCCCCCTTTTGAATTGTAGCTCCTTAAAGAAAAGGATGACTTGAAGAGTCAGCTTCTTTCAGCTGTGCACCAGATGGAAAATCTGCAGAAGGAGCTGACTGATGTTCTTGAGAAGAGGGCCAAGCAAGAAGAGGAGCTGCACTGTAAAGAAATGAAGCTAAATGAAACTAGATCGCTGCAGATGGCTCTTGAACAAGAGATTAGAGATGTCAGAGAAACTGCAGATAAATTAGAGAGTGAGCTGCAAAAGCAGAGCCTAACACAGAGCCAGATAAGAACCGATAAACAGTGTTTAGAAGAGGAGCTTTCAACAATTAACATGATCCATGAAAAGGACCAGGCAAGACTGTTAGAGATGCAGTCAGCTATTAAAAACCTGAGTGCTGTTCGGGCTGAACTGACCAACCAAATAGCAGAAGAAGAGAAATCCAAGAAGGAAATGCACAAGACTCTGGTGAAACTCCAGAAGCAACAAGCATCTGGTCAGGAGGAGATGGCTACAGCCAGTAAGCAGCTGAAGTTGGAGAGAGATGTCCACCAACAGGAGCTGGCAGAACTTCAATCGGAGTTGCAGCGGGCGAGAGTCAAACATGACCAACGGGTCCAAGAGATGATGAAGCTGTTCAGCCAAGAAAAGGAGGAGGCAGCTGATCACATTAGAATGCTGAAGGTATCCGTGTACGATGGTCAAATTATTTCTGTCCCCCACCCCCTTTGGATAACATACCTGGGTTTTTTTGGGGGGGGGGTTGGTACAAATACTGTCCAATTTAAAATTGGCTATGTGTTCCTTGACCAGAAAAGGTTCTACATTCCTGTGAAATATGTAGTCTTGAGTTTTAAAATTAAATGACATCAAGAATCCACCCAGCCCATCTTGAATATTTATTTATTTATTTCTATTTTTGAATCGCCCATCTAGCCAGTCATCTGGCCAGAAACAGAAACAGAAACATGGCTGCCCCTGTTGCAGAAACAGGGGCAGCCATGTTTTCAGCAGAAGGGAAAATAACTAAAAGGTTAGAGCTGTCAAAATATGCATTGGGCAGACAACTATATAGATTGTGTAGCATTAAAGCTATCCAATAATAAGCAATGTGGTGTAATTTGACATGTGATATAGATTTGAAATAGAAGTTTCCCTTCAAATAAATTTGAAAGCCTCACTCATGAAAATAAATTGTACATGAACATTTGACTAAGGAGTTGGGAATTTAAATAAACATATTTAACTTTGTTCCTTGTTTTACTTATTCCCAATAGGATGAACTTGTAGAAGAAAGAAATTTAGTAAAAACTCATCGTCGACAGGTGGAAAAGATGAAAATTGAATGTGATAAGCTGACAGAGGAGCTAACCCACAAAGAAGAAGAATACACAAAATTTAGGCGAAAATACCAGCTGATGAAACAGGAGCTGGATGAAAAGGTAAAAAAGAGAAATGTTCTGATCTCATGGGCTAGTACAATAGAGTCCACCCTTTTCAGGCTGGCACCCATCTTTAACACCAACTTGCTTTTAATTTTTTTACTAGATATGTCTCCTTATCTCCCCCACCCCTACCCTTTCCTTATTGCTTTCTCTGCCCCCAATCTTTCTCCTTTACTCTTTCTTCCTCCTTTTCTTAAAAACAAAAGTTTTATAAAAGTTAAAAGAAAATGGTGGTTGTGTCCCTGGTCTGACACAGTTTTGGATCCAGACTCACCAGTTGAGGGCAAATGGTTGGGCAAATAGAAAACTGCCTAAAACTGCCCCAATATTTATTTATTTATTTACTTATTTACAACACAGACAGACAGACAGACACACACACACACACACACACCACTCTTCAGCCAAAAAAGGCTCTTAGAGCGGCTTACAAAGATTAATATTAGACAGTCCCTGCCCTCAGGCTTACAATCTGAAAGACATGACACAAACGGAAAAGGGATTGGGAGGGAAGAGGAATAATCCCAGAGTGTATTAAAACTGCAAGTATACCCCTCAATTAGTCTCAGTGGATAGACTTGTATTACCAAATTTTTTGTAATAGCTCATCAGACTAGATCAATTTTGTGCAAAAAAGATATTGTTAGGAGTGTTTTAGTGTGCAAACGTTCCTGAAACTTCTAGCAGGCCCATCAGCTTTATAACAGGGTTGCCACTTTCTGGAAAGTTGGAAAGTCAGGGAAAGTCAGGGAAATGGAAATTGATCGGGGAAAGTCAGGGAAATTGTGATTAAGTTCTACTCGTATAATGGATGTTTTGAGATGCTGCTGCAAGAGGACAGTCTGCATTTAAGGCAGTTGGAGTAGAGAAGCTGCAGAATACAAGTGTAATGTAAGGATACACACACATTCCATAATATGATTATATGATTTTGAAAAAGTTGACTGGTTGTTAATAGTAAAACAGAATAAAATGAACCTGCATGGGACAGCATTATTTTATTATGGAGAAGCTGACTGGCTTCTTCCAACTGGGTAATTTGTGCATTCAAACGAACTGGAATCAGTTTCAGTTGATTTGAAGATATGGAAATTTTGACAGCAGTCAGCAAATTGTGGCTGGCTGGACTTAATAGCCAGCCATTATTTCTTCTAGCCAGCTGTAAAGTCCAGTCCTGCCACAGTTTGTCTCCCAGCAAGTGTACCTGCCAAAAATGAACATTGTAGCACTTTGCAAATCCCACTTTGCAAGTGCTGGGAAAAAATAGGGGTGAGGGTGTAGGAAGGACCCTTAGCAGCAGAATCTTCGGGTTTTTTGTGGGGATGCTCATGTGTCCATGGGCTGCCCTCACTTTTCCGAGTGTGGATAACCCAGAGCACATGAGGTCCCACCCAAAAAACCTGGGGATCATGCAGAAAAGAGTGTTTTGAGGGCCACCCCCTTAATTGCCCCCCTTTTCTGGCAGGATCCCTGGGGAGGGGTTGGGGTGATCACAAGTCCCAAGTATCCCCTCGGTTTTGCCATTGACCCCAAGTTGCTAGCTCCCCAAGGTGCATAAATAGAAATATCATGCCCTCTGGCTACTTTTTTAGAATCCAATCCAGAAAGCAGGTGATCTGTTGTAGATCAGTGGATCAGAGGTTGCATATGTGCCAATATTTATTTTAACATTTCCCAGAATTCCCAACATGCTTTGAATGTATGCTTTATTTCTGGTGGTAAATGTATAGATGTTTTTACATTTGTAACAGTGCAGTGGTCTTTATCTCTGTATGAGCTATCCAGTTTAGGCTGTTCAATAATCATGACAAGGATTAAAAAAAAAACAACCTTAAATGTGTTATAATTTTGAAATGAATTATAGCGGAAAGGTATCTGCTGTTTCTAAGTTTCCTGTGAATGATTGAGCTTAACAACAATAAATTATTTTCATTTCCCCCGGAAGAATGTAATAGATATCATAGATCATAGAGTTGGAAGGAGCCTACAAGGCTATCGAGTCCAACCCCCTGCTCAATGCAGGAAACTAGAGGAGGGGTCTCCCATCCAAGTAATAACCAGGCCTGACCCTGCTTAGCTTTCCACGCTCAGACAAGCTGAGCCAGCAGAAGCCACAGGCCTCCTCTAATGTGTAATGTAATGTGTACATTCAAAATTTGTTTTGAACTCTGGAATATTTTAAAATCTATTCTTCAGCAAATTACTTTCTGGGCAGACTGGATTTGTCTTTTGTCATTGTCATCAACATAAATGACCAATCACAATGATGTGCAGTGTGGCCTTCTTCTTGGCTCCATACAATAACAATGTACTTTCTGAGTTCTTTCGTCCTTACTGTGACAGTGGCTTTAGCCTCAACCCATGTAATGAAGGGGAGCAGGAACTTTCTTTTGGGAGGAAAGTAGCTTTCCCGTGGGGTGGGGAGGAATGTTTTCTCCTTTGAAAAAATATTTTGAAGCCTAGCAAACATTCATTATAATGTTGGGGAACTTTTAGTGCAAAATGGCTTTAAAAAGAAAGAAAAGAAAATGACCTTTCCATGACGACTACTGGTATGAATGTTTGGGGTGGGGTGGGGGGCAGTATCCTACACAGTTTTTATTGTTAAGGGCTTCATATGTATGTGTGTGCATAACTTGCTGACAAAGAAAGGTTAAAAAAGCATTAAAAAGAGTTTCAAAACAGCTCTGGGGAAGTGTGTTATATCTGGTTCCATTGATGTCATGCATCAATAGTAGGCGCCCACAAAGGCCCTATCTCTTGAACTAGCCTTCTTTCTCAGAGGAGAAACTGGAGTTTCCCTGGTTAAACTTCAAATAAATCAAACAAAAAAAACCCCAGTAGCAACAGTACAACCAATTGGATCTTATCCCATAGTGGGACAGAAAAAAAAATGTATATCATATGGCGGGAAGCCCTGGTGTGATCAGAAAGCCTTAAACTCTGTGCACAAAATTTGCACAGACTGAACAAACAATGCAAAAGTCTTTCTGGTTTGCCTTTCTCCGACTCCTGTACATATCAACATTTCCCTCTAATAGACTTTAGTTTGTTTCCCTTTACAGCCTCTAAAAGCTTGGCACTTTATTGCTTACTTGTATATTCATCAGATTTTTGCTTGCCCTGTCTGAGTTGTTTTCTTCTAAGCATATTTTGTGTGAGTGCGGTATTTTCCAAGAGAGCTCTGCTTTGCAGAATATGTACTGTCCCTGTTTAAAACACCAAACCACTTTACTTCACACCAGCATATTATATTTTAATACTTCTGGTAATGTTTGTGAGTGTTCTTATTCTTATTAAATATTCCATGGGAAGTGGCAGGAATAGGCGGTGGGATTTAATGGTTCCAAGTATATTGCTAGGACGTGACAAATTAATAATGTGATGTTCCAATGAAAGCTTTGAACAAAAACATTGCCCTCTTTTTAATAAAATTTAGGTTCATCCTGTAATTTGAAAGACTCAAAGATAGCATCCCATAGGAAATTATTTACAGTTTTCTATGTTCTCCAGCCCATTACACAACTAAAATGTTGCTTAAAATTTTGGCTTTGAAATAAAAGTTGTGTTGGTGCATTCCAGCCATTTCCAAAGACTGCCATGGCCAAGCTGTGTTTGGATTTGCACTTTCTGATGACAGCATTCTGATGGCTCTTCTTGCTGCATGGACATAATTAAAGAGAGAACATGAGAACACAGATTCCACTTTTACCAAATCAAAATATTTCCCTGGGTAAAAAAAAAGCCATGATTGGATCCTTACTGTTGTGTTCTTTGGATCAGATCAGAGTAACTGCTTAGGGCTAACTCTTTTATAATGTCAAAGAAAAATCTGTCAAATGAGAAAATGTCAAACGAGTACTCATTTTCGATCAGAAGACTACATTCTGGTTTTCATTTAACTTGAGAACTGTTTGTAACATTTATTAAATGTATTTTCATTTCATCCTTAGGGACTTGTAAGAAATGGAGAGAACGAACCATTGACCCCATCCAAAATATGGAAATGAAAGCTTTTGGGGTTTCTCTCCCCACACGTATAACGTAGCTGTACTTTTATAGAACAAACAAGTCAGAGATATAAGAGAAGCTGGCACATATGACTATACATTGGACGTGAAATAGTTTGAAGTCATTTCTTTTCCATCCTGCAGCAGTGGCAGCTTCAGTAATAAGTTTGGGCAGATTTCAGTGTTAGATAAATTTCCCAAAGTGGAGAGACTGTAAATTATCTCAAGGGAAATTTGATGACCCACAATGCATCTGCTTAATGTCAACAGCCACCAATAGGTGATTATCCACATTAATTGGTATATTTCTGTATTTGTACAAGATGTATGTGGATTATCCAGCAGTCACTTGTCTACAGTCTTTGAATTTTGGACTTTCACTGGGACAGTGGTGGGTGCCCATTCAGTCACAGATACCAGCAAAAGTTGCAGGGTCTGTGGTGCTATTATTTCTTGTCTTCCTAGCCTGCAACACAGAAGTGGTGCATACACACTCTCCCATTCCCACACAAATTGCCTCATTGTGTGAGGGGTGTGATCCCAGCTACTTGCAGGCCTAGGCTTCGGGCTCATACACTTTCAAACTTAGCAACATGTGCTGGTGGTTGCTGGTCTTGACCAAACTTGCATTGCATTCAAATAATTTAAGATATATGTGGAATGAGAACATGTGCGTTCTGGTTCTTCTGGTCTATATCAAATATAGTAGAGTTCCTAATATGCTTAAACACTGCTATTGTAGATTATCTTACACCGCGCCAATCACTTCCCTTTATTCAGAATTAAAACATTCTTGGTGGTTATAGTGCTGAACTTCATATTACTTGGAATATGGAAAAATAATCATTTTACAACACACATGTCAGTCCTGTGAACCTCCTCTGCCTCTGTCAATTAAGGAAGGCTTTACATCAGTGTAACATAATCATCATCCTATGACTGCCTAGCAGCAAACTCAAAAGCACAATAGTGGTAAGAAAGAACAGTTAATGTAGCAGAGCATCTGCTGCTACCCACTGAACACAGTTTTGTGTGCCAATGACAGCATGACAGTACCCATACAGGGAAGGCACCATTCAATACATGGATATGGGTGAAATGCCATAATGCTGTCATACAACCGAGTCCACACACCCTCCCACAGACTATGTGCAAACACACTCCCTAAAAGTCAAGGTGTCTCCTCAGTCAGAGGCTCCCATGGCTCATTGCTTAGGAAGCTTATATGTCTTCCTCAGTCTTCAAGTTCTGCTGGAGAGCCAACGCCTCCACACAGACAATGTTCATAACACTGCACATGACACATTTATATTCATGTTTTGGGAGATGGGAACAAGCATTTTGCCAGAGAGAAGTAGCCTCTTAGGCAATGAAGAATGTGCACAACAACAGCAAATTTGCAGAAGGAAACAGCACCCTGCCTGGTAGTTGGTAGTAAAGAGCAATGTGATGAGAAAATGTTAATGTGGATTCTAGTCCCAGCCCTGAGAGATGTAACATGGCTTCCATAAGACGCAACGTATGTTGCAGATGTTCTGCCAGCATCAATAATTGTAGATGGAAAAAGGGAAAGGCAGTGGGGCTAGAACCCAAAGTTTCCTACTCCACAGAGCAATATCCTAAACCTGCAGACAGAAGAGAAGGGTGTGTGTGGAGACACTGCGTAGCCAGAGCTTTTTTTAGTAACCTGCACATGTGATTTCTTGCTCTGCTTGGGGGGAATGGATGGAGGATGTGTGCAAGTCCTACGCTGAGGCGAAGTCTCTCCTCTCTGATTCCCCCTGCCCCCTGTTAACCCACATGGAGTGCTTTGACTTTGCATTACAAGTTGCAGTAGTGTACTTGAAGTTCATGGTTGGTTTTTGTATTTGGAGTTCTGAGGCAGAACACTTCTAAGGTTTCTAACAAGACATGTGCTATCCGTTTGCCCTTCTCGATTATATTGATGGGGCCTGAACTGGTTGTGTCTAACCAGGAAAGTGATGTTGGAGTTGTGTGGATAGCCCAGTGTTTTAAGGCAGCTATGAAAAAAGAAATTTCTATTGTGGGATCATTAGGAAAGAGACTGAAAATAGAACTGCCAGTATTGTAATGCCCTTCTACAAATCTATAGTGCAACCACATTTGGAATACTGTGTTCAGTTCTGATCGTCCCATCTTGGAAAAATATATCATAGAGTTGGAAAAGGTACAGAAAGGGCATCCAAAATGATCAGGGGCATGGAGCACTTTCCCTATGAGAAAAGGCTAAAGTGTTTGGAATGTTGTTGTTTAGAAAAGAAAGACTAAAGCTGGGGGTGAGGTGTAATGGTAGAGGTTTATAAACTCATGCACGGAGCGGAAGAAGTTTAGGGGTGTTCTTAACACTAGAACTTGGGATCATCAGGACAGACAAAACAACATACTTCTTCACAGAACAAATAGGGCTGTATCCAATGGTGTCCCTCAGCTGACGGAAGGCTCTTTGATCCTGCGGAGCTTCTGTTTGCAGAATGGGGAGAGGTGGTTTTCACCAATTCCCCTTGTACCCCTGTGCCTCCCCATATCTGTTCCAGAGGCGTAGATCGTTTTCAAAGTGGTTTAGAGACATTCATGGAGGATAGGGCTATCACTGCCTATTAGTCATGATGGCTCTATGGAACTTCCAGATTCCAAGGCTGTATGCCTCTGAATACCAGCTGCTAGGGAGCAGCTGTTGGCTGCATGTCCTGCTTGTGGCTTCCTGGAGGCATCTGTTTGGCCACTGTGGGAAGCAGGATGTTGGACTGGACGGACCTTTGGTCTGATCCAGCAGGAAGGTTCCATGCTTTGCTTCAATATACTCCTGGTTCTGCAGATATGGGGGAAGATGGGTGTCTCTCCATGTTTTGAGCTGGGGCTTCCATTTTCCTGCTGGTGTGCTGTGGTTGACTGCTGAGTGACTTGGAATCCTGTGTTCTTATGTAGCTGAGCTCAGAGGTGGGAAGAGGGAAGCCAACAATCTGGGGCTTTCCATTAATGCCAGCCGGAGTATTTTAGCTTATGCCATCCCTTTTTCATAGGCATAATGTTATGCCAGAGCAGAGGGTGGGACTGAATCCAGAGCCAGCAAAAGATTCTGTCTATGCTCCAGTCTTTCCCCGTTACGCCCCAAACTGCACTCATTATTCCCCCCTGCACTGGCAGAATTGCAGCAAACCTCTCCCACCGAGCAGGTATGACTCGGGGATAGGATTGCTCTGTTAATAATTCTCCCTTAGTCTCTTCTGCCCAGTATATGCTGACACTTTAAATTCAGCTGTCATGACTGGGACACTTGTCGTCTTGGGTGAAAGATGTCAGTTGAGAACAAACCTCAGCATTGAAGTGTAAAATTAAATCATTTTGCTTTTGGATAAATCTTCAGATGTTGGGTATGATTTGCTCTCTGGGTTCTGTTTATTTGCTGAATGGAAGAATTTACAGAGAGCACCAGTGATTGTGGCTCTCCCTGCCAATTCTGGAAGAAACAAAGGCAGACTAAATGGCAACGATCAGAGCTCCCATCCTGTTCTCCCCGGGATAGCCTGCGTGCTACTGCTGCTGCCTAAGGCTGCCTAAGTGATGCTGGTTCTTTTCCAGCTCATTTATTCTCCAACGTTGAGTTTTCCACTTTGGCTCAACTTTCCTTAGCACTCTGATGCCAGCTTAACTCTGATCCACTAGCATAATAAATACTATGTAGTGGTTGAGGTGGAGGGCCCCTGACCCTCCTAGTGGGAATATGCCTCTCCGCCTTTCTTATGACATGTGAGTCTTTAATAACTAGGCCAGTGTTTGCTGGGGTCTAGGAATTTGCATGGCTGCAGCTGCTCAAAAATAAGGAACTATGGCCTTTAATGGAGAACTTGTTGATGACAGTGAAACCCTTCTTTCCTGTTTTTATCTGTTTTTTGGAACACAGCATTGGCACTATGCCTCCATGCACCTTATGTTTAGTTTAGAGGTCTTAACCTTCGTTTTCTGATAGTAATGGGAGAGCTCCCCCCGGCTCGAGTTGACTTGGCTCAGATTGATCCAAGCTATTTACTAAATCATTAGGAAGATAGACTGGCTTAATCCAAGCCAATCTGAACCGATTCAGACCCCATCATACCTTCGATTAGTGAAGCAATGGCGTCTGATCTAAAATCTCACTCCCGCTCACTTACTTGGCTGCTGCTGCTGCTTCTGGGAAGGAGGTCTCTCCTCATGATCCTTAGTGTAACGCAAGTAAACTAGGAAAACCAGGAGCAACGCAAGTAAACTAGGAAAAGTGCAGAGAATATGGCAGCAGTAGTAAGATGCCACTGTTCTTCATACAGAGAAAGCACAGCAGTGCCTGGTGGCTTCACATCTATAATTGGACCAGACCTAGTTGCCTGAAGCCCATATCTACTTGCCACAGGTAGCTAGGCAAATGCCTTATTGCAAGCCTGACTTATCTTTGTATGTATGCAAAGTATTGCTTTACTCCCAGTTTTAACCGATATTTAGAGAATTTCTGTAGCTTTGAGGTTTCCCTCGAGCTTCTTGAATGTGGGAAATCACTTTTTTTGAATTTTTTTTTTTTTTTTAAAGGGTACTAAATATTATGTACAAAATGTAAATGCAATGTCAGAATCGTAAAGAGTTTTCATAATTCAGCATTGCAGGCTCTTTACATGCATTGTCATAATAGACGCCAGCAACTCATGCGAATATGTTTCTAGCACCTAATGTAATATAGCAGCTCAACACCTGATGTTTTCACTAAAATTTTGATGCATTTTAGTTTGGTGATTGTTACCTGTCATACATGGACCAATGAGGCTGAATGGGTACATCATGTAGCAGAGTGCACACAGAGTGCAGGTAGCATGGCAGTTTTACCTGCAGGAGGGAGTATCTGCATCATTAATTTGAGCTGTTTTCTATGGTGTGGTTCTGTGATATGTCACTTCTGTGGCAAGCACCTGGAAAAAGATCATTGCTTTTAAACACACAAGTTCCCATATTGAAAAACAAAGCATACTGAGTGATGCTGGATTGGGCCCTATTTATTTCCCTATAATGGAAAAAGAGGAAATGCCTTTACTCTAGTCTTCTCTAGCCGACCCAGCGCAGAGCCAGTTAGCTAGTGCACAAGGCCAACTGAAACAGTGGTGCTGGGTGAGCCACATGGCAATAGCCACACCACTGCTTAGCTATTGCTGGACTGCCATGCTGCTGCTTCCCTTCCAAACCAGGCATAAGTGGGTGTCCCCATTGAGGGCAGGAACTATTTATTTATTTATTTATTTGTTAGATTTATACCCCGCCTTTTTTCCTGCAAGGAACCCAAGGCGGCTTACACGATCCTCCTCTCCATTTTATCCTCACAGCAACCCTGTGAGGTAGGTTAGGCTGAGAGTCAGTGACTGGCCCAAAGTCACCCAGTGAGTTTCATGGCCGAGCGGGGACTAGAACCTGGATCTCCCGAGTCCCAGTCCAACACTCTCACCACTACGCCACCCTGGCTATTGAATATTGAAGTATATTGAATTGAAGTATATTGAATATTGAAGTATACTTCTCGTATATACTGCAGTGAATGGCCACAATTTAGGGAATGTTGACATTCATGTGTGAATGCTGACAGTCCCCAGACACAGTTTGTGAAAGTCTGAAAGCAGATAAGTTTATTTCTGCACTTTTTGCACATAACACCAATTGTTGCCAGTTTTGTTGAGGTCACTGACAACATTCACTGGTGTGTATCTCTGGTTTTTCCCCTGTCATCAGCATTCATATGTGAATGTCAACATTCACCATGGGTTGGAAATTCTCCATAACATTTGCATGTAAGGTCTGTTTTTCATTCTGAAATTTCTTACACGCGGGTTCACGCTACTGTGTAAAGGTGTTTGTGTTTTGTAATCCAAATGTTCACGCAAGTGATCCCTGCTTCCGCTTCTAGATGTGTACACAAGGCTGCAAACATAAATTTCTATTTTATTGTTGTTGTAGATCAGTTTTACATATAGAGTTACACAGGCAAAATAGATCCCTGTCCCGAAGCAGCTTACAATCTAAGACCGACAGTGGGGAAGACAACAAAGGGAGGGAGGGAGGGAGGGAGAGAGATGCAGGCAAATGCCATTACACATACCGGTACTTAAAGTTTGGTTACAGGTAAGAATGAAGATTCGGAGGATCAACAAAGGCCCCGTGGGAAAGGTGGGTTTTGAGGAGGGATTTGAAGGAAGGGAGAGGTGACACCACGTATATGTGCAGAGAAGGGAGTTCCAAACTCAAGAGGCAGCAATGGAGAATAGCCAGTATAATGTAAAGGAGCAGCAGACCTTTGGTCAGTTGAGAGCAGTAGAGCTGGAGGAGCAGTAGTCACAGGCAGGTTGAAAAGTTAGTGTGGGCCACTCTCATTAAGCAGTGTACAAGTGGGACTTGAACAAAATTTGTATTGTCTCTCCACCTGCTAAGAGGAGTTCTTCTGTTCCGGGCTCTACCCAGCCTAGAAGAGGAGCCTTATAGTCCTGTTCAGGTCTTGTGGGAAGGGGTGGAAGGGAAAAGGGGGGCTCTTTTGTTCTTTCTCCACCTCCTTGAGGCTTTCTTATGCTGTGCTACATAGTACTAGAGAGCTCAGGTTTGGGACTGTCTTTTTTTAAAGCTATATATCGGGAGAGGTGGGTGGGTGGTCTTTCTTTCCTGCTACAACATCCGTGTATAGTGCAGGTTACATGTGGATCTCTGTGTATGAAATTGTAGCCTGAGAAGCAGCTGTTCAATGCATAGCAGCATCTTTGGCACTGTTAAGTACTGTGCTTGCCTTGTTGGTAAACATGTGGACGGTGGCCTTCAACTTGAAGGAATCAATGAGAAAATGAGTTGCTAATTTGAGGGACAAACCTCTGCCATCTCCAGTTTGTTGGATTTGTGATCGGGAAGTCTGTAATTAAAGTTCTGGTGACTGAATTGTTCTTTCTGGAAACAATTTTCAGTGAAGTCAAACTGACAGCACCTTGTGGTTTTTCTGTAGGCAGAGCAAATCTGTCAAATGTGTCACACAGATGTACCACTTTACTATATGCACACTGCAAGGTTTACTTTGGTTTGCTCATATGGCTGTTGAAAAGGTATCCCCCTAATCCCCTTTATGGGTTATGTTTTTACCCATCTAATGTGATTCTAACATCAGGACACATCTCATCAATTGCAGGTTTGTTTGTTTTTTTGGAGTAGCATGTTCACTTACTACTTAGGACGAGTAAACTCTGTTAATCTCCCCCTTAACACCCCGTTCCCCAGGGGAGGCTGGTGACTCCTATTTCGGTGGGGCTCCTTTTCCATTATAGGTTTTATTTGGAGCTTCATAGGAGCTACCCATGGTGCTGTACTCCATCCCCAGCAGTAGGTTCACCACCATGGAGCACCATGGATAGCTCCTATGAAGCGCCAAATAAAAGCTGCAAAACCTATAATGGAAAAGGAGCCCCACTGAAATAGGAGTTCACTCTGTGTTGTGGTTTCTTTTGCTCTTGCAAATGTAGAGTTTAAAATTGAGAGAGGAAATTTCAATTCATTTAATAATAATTTTTGTTCCTTTTCTTTCTTTCTTTTTTAAAGAATAAAAGGATAAGCAGTGAAGATGACCACCTAAGGAGGATAGAGGAAGTCAGATTACAGCTTCATGATCAACTGCGATGTCTTCAAAATGAACAGGAATCCATCCTCTCTATGATAGGAAGTGAAATTGATGCAACTTGTGAAGTCCTTTCTAGAGATTCAGTGGAGAAATTCACAGTAATTATTAGTTCTTATTCAGCTTTAGATTTTATTCTTGTTCATTGACTAAATGAGCATGGAGTTTTATTTTGATTGTTTACTTTACTTGCTTGCTACATTTCTATACTGTCCGATAGTCGGACCTCTTTGGGCAGTTCACAAAATAGAGATAAAGGATAAAATATAAGGACAACAAAATATAATGTAAAATCTGAAACAAGTTTTGAAAGTGTTGTAAGTTCCTTGATCCATTGCATTATAGGAGGTGAGTGTTTATCCTTCCAGTGCTGTAATCTGTCTTTTACCTGTCAAAAGGGCTCCATTTACACTGACCATTTGTTAATTTCCATGAAGCAGGTAAATAATTTAAAAGGGCGTATACATCAGTGAATATTAAATATTAAATTTTGTAATATTAAAGTACACTTTAATATTAAAGTATAAAATTTAGCTGTGTAATAACCTCTCTACCAAAAGGAGAGGACATTGCCAAAAGATATGTTTAAAAGAAGCATTCGCTGTATTGCACCGCCAGCAATTAGTTGAATTAGACAATCCCTTATTAAAAAGATGTTGTGGTGATACAAAACAAATGTTTTTGCAGCCTTAGTCATGACAAATAGGCGCCAAAGCAGCGGTCTGCTGACTAGGCATTTTGTGGTGGTGCCCATAGCAGTTTCTCAAATTCCCAAATGTGCCGACGGGTCCAGAAAGGTTGGGGACCCCTGCTTTATTCAATGGAAAAATGGCTTTTAAGAATGTGTACATTTGAAAAGAAAATACATACAAAAATGCTTATTTTAATTTATTTTTCATGCTAACTAAGAGAAAAAATCTAATCTTATGGAGAATTGGGACAGAACAAATTTAGCATTGGAAATATGAGAACCTGAGCGAAATTAAGCTTGACAGATTTGCCCATCCCTTATTATTACATATGTCTTAGGCAGTATCTTAAATTTCTGAAGTTTCTCAACAAAAATTCAGAAAATCTTTTTTATAGAAACTCTTCAATTCAGTCTCTCTTTCTAACCATTTCAGAAGTAATTTAGAAACTACCTTGTTTTAGATCTCAGCTAAAAATGTTAAGAACAGTAGCAGAGATCAATGTGTGTGTGCTTTTATTCTCTACAGTTTTCTGTATCTATTTTAATTTTGTGAACCATTTACTAAGGTAGTTTCCAAATGTTGTAAACGGATGTACCTATACAGTTCTGTGTTTGCCACCAATCTATTCTACCAACTTCTCTAAATTAATGTATAACCATGTGCCCTTATGCCTCCACAATTAATGGTTGGAACAATGAGCTGCCATCCAGCATTGACCCCCTGCTTTGCGTTTTTAAACAGGAGTAGTGTGTTGATATTTGTAAAAGTCTTCTGATAAAATAGTCTTTGAAAAGTAAGCACTCCTGCGGAGGAGTGGGGCAACTGCCCTGAAGACCTGCAGCCCAGCCAGCATTTTGGGCTTCTCCAGGGAGGGAGGTAAGCTGGTGACTTCCACCACCTGCAGCCAGCTTTTTCCCCTCCCTGGTGGTTCCCTGCTGGACTGGAGCCCTGCCTCTGCACTGGACTGATTGGGGAGTGGTGCCAGCTGCCCCAGCAGAGCCCACTGCTACATCTGCCAGCCTGCGGAGGAGTGGGGCAACTGCCCTGAAGACCTGCAGCCCAGCCAGCATTTTGGGCTTCTCCAGGGAGGGAGGTAAGCTGGTGACTTCCACCACCTGCAGCCAGCTTTTTCCCCTCCCTGGTGGTTCCCTGCTGGACTGGGGCCCTGCCTCTGCACTGGACTGATTGGGGAGTGGTGCCAGCTGCCCCAGCAGAGCCCACTGCTACATCTGCCGGCCTGCGGAGCGGGGCGGCGACGTCCCCGAAGGGGACGACGCCAAAGGGGTCGCCCCTTTGGGGGAGCCACTTGGGGGGTGGCACGAGGGCGAGGGCCCTCCCCCCTGTCTGAGCTGGGTTGGGGTTCTAGGGATTTTAGGGGTTGGTTTTAGGGGTGGGTCTCCCGCCTGATCGGCGGAAGCAGGGGGGGCATGTGTTCATCTCAGGGAGATGATGGGGGGAGTTCCGGGGGGCAAAACATACCATTGTTGAGCGGCAGACGCTGGCAGAGTGCTAGGGGCAGGCCATGCCGATTAAGGGGAACAGGGGATCGATGCTTAATATCTATCCCTTGTTCCAGGCCTGCCCAGAGCCAAGGGATAACTGGGGTGTGTGTGGCTTCTTCCCCACCCTTGCATTTGCTGCTGTGTAATGCCAGGTCCGTTACCCAAAAAACATCTGTAATCCATGACATGATCCTGGATGAGGGTGCGGACCTGGCATGTATTACGGAAACCTGGCTGGACGAGGCTGCTGCTCCAACTCTGGCGGCCTTGTGTCCGGCTGGTTTCTCGTGTGCCCAGCAGCCAAGGGTTGGGGGACGGGGAGGGGGAGTGGCTGTTATCTACCGGGAGTCCTTGGTCCTCACCAGACTCCCTCTCCGGGAGACCAAGTTTATTGAGTGCATATACTGGAGGTTGGGTCCAAAGGGCAGTCTGGGGATTCTGCTCGTGTACCGTCCACCCCGCTGCACGACAGACTCCCTGGCCGAGGTGCTGGAGGTGGTCTCTGATGTGCGTGTCTTGTCCCCCAGGCTATTGGTGTTGGGGGACTTTAACGTGCATTCGGGGGCTGCCCTCACGGGGGCACCTCGGGACTTCATGGAGACCATGGCTTCCTGGGAGCTGCACCCTGTATTAACTGGACCTACCCATGTAGCCGGTCATGCGCTGGACTTGGTTTTTGTTTCTGGAGAGGGGGGAAATGATCTGGAAATCGGGGGTATATCCACCACCCCCTTGTCATGGTCAGATCACTATCTGGTGGGGTTGGATTTCTCGGTGCCACAACCCCTCTGCAGGGGTGAGGGACCTATTAGGATGGTCCGCCCCAGGCGTCTTATGGATCCGGATGGATTCCTGAACGCGCTTGGGGAATTGGAGCACACAAACGGTAGCTCGGTCGAGACCCTGGTGGATGACTGGAATGCTGCAATCACCAGGGCATTAGACCGAGTTGCCCCGAAGCGCCCTCTTCGCCTAAACAGAGCTCGCGCGGCGCCATGGTTCACTCCGTCGCTGCGAGCTCTGAAACAAGAGGTGATAAGGCTAGAGCGCGATGGCGAAATTCCCGTTCCGAAGACGATCGAACACGGGTTAGAGCTGCATCTTCAGCCTACCGGGTGGCGGTGAAGGCAGCAAAAAAGAATTTCTATGCTGCCTCCATTGCGTCTGCAGAGTGCTGCCCCAGGAGGCTGTTCCAAGTGGTCCGGAGTCTGGTCGGTCCAGTTGCTCCGGACCCACTGGAACAGTCAAAAGCCTCCTGTGAGGCTTTAGCGAAGCACTTCGCAGATAAAATCGATCGGATTAGGAGTGGGATATCGTACGTCGTGGACACAGGGAGTGAGCGGGAGGAGGCCAATGGCAGACCGGTTTTGTGGGATCGGTTTCGGCTTCTTCCTTCTGATGAAGTGGACAAGGTGCTTTCATCTGTGAGGCCGACCACCTGCTTGCTTGACCCTTGCCCGTCCTGGCTCATCATGAGCTGTAGGGAGAGACTGGTGAGGGGATCAAGGCGGTGGTGAATGCCTCCCTCGAGGAGGGAGTGCTGCCATCAGCCCTCAAGGAGGCAGTAATAAGACCACTTCTAAAGAAGCCCTCCTTGGATCCCCAGGATTTAAACAACTTTCGCCCAGTCTCCAATTTACCATTTCTGGGCAAGGTGATCGAGCGGGTGGTGGGTGCTCAGTTGAAGGCACACTTGGATGAAGCCGATTATTTAGATCCGTGCCAGTCGGGCTTCACGTCTGGACATGGGACGGAGACGGCCTTGGTCGCCTTGGTGGATGATATGAGGAGGGCTTTGGATAGGGGCGAATGCTCCTTTCTAGTCCTCCTCGATCTCTCGGCGGCTTTTGATACCGTTGACCACGGTATCCTCCTGGACCGTCTGGAGGGGTTGGGCTTGGGAGGCACTGTATTGCAGTGGTTCCGGTCCTTCCTCTCTGGAAGGTATCAGAGGGTAGTTCTCGGGGAAGAGGCTTCGGACCCTCGGCTGCTCACTTGTGGAGTGCCGCAGGGTTCCATCCTCTCCCCGATGTTATTCAACATCTACCTCAAGCCGCTGGGAGCTATCATCAGGAGGTTTGGGGTGCAGTGTCATCAGTATGCAGATGACACGCAGCTCTACCTCTGTTTTAAGTCCTCACCAAGGTTGGCCGTTGAGACCCTGTCCAAGTGCCTGGAGTCAGTGGCTGGCTGGATGGGAAGGAACATGCTGAAACTGAACCCCGACAAGACCGAGGTACTTCTGGTGGGGGACAAGGGAAGGTTAGGGGATGTTGACCTGGTGCTGAATGGGGTACATCTACCCCTGAAGGACCAGGTCCGCAGCTTGGGGGTCATTCTAGACTCCCAGCTGTCCATGGAGGCTCAGGTGGCAGCTGTGAGCCGGGCAGCGGTGTATCAACTCCATCTGATACGGCAGCTGCGCCCCTACCTTCCTAATCACCTGCTCCCATCAGTGGTTCATGCCTTGGTCTCCTCTCGCCTAGACTACTGTAATGCGCTCTACGTGGGGTTACCCTTGAAGACGGTCCGGAAGCTTCAGCTGGTACAGAACGCGGCGGCTCGCCTGATTAAGGGCAGCCGCCGGCGTGATCACATCACGCCAGTGCTTAATGAGTTGCACTGGCTACCAGTTGCTTGCCGAGCCGAATTCAAGGTGTTGGTTTTGACCTTTAAAACCCTACACGGCTCCGGCCCAGCTTATCTCAAGGAGCGCCTCCAGCAACATCAAGTAGGCCGCTCAACAAGGTCTGCCACGGACGGCCTTCTCCTTATCCCATCAGCCAGAGCAGCCAGGCTGGTGGGGACTAGGAAGAGGGCCTTCTCTGTGGCGGCCCCACATTATGGAACTCCCTCCCTAGTGACCTTCGCCATGCCCCCTCCGTGATGAGCTTCCGCCGTGCATTAAAAACATGGCTGTTCAGGCGGGAATATGGGGTGGGTTAGGTTTTTAATAAGAATTTTTTATTTTGGTTTAATCATTATATTTTATTGTGTTTTACTGTATTTTAATTGTACATCGCCCAGGGTGGCCGGGTGACCGGCCAGATGGGCGATTAAAAAAATATAATAAATAAATAAATAAAGCACTTTCTACTTTTTTTGTTAACTGTAATTAATGCTGTGGAAAATGACGAAAAGTAGAATTCCATTATTCTAGATTGATGAAATTTGAAAGCTAACACATTAAATGTGACTAGAGCTAAGCTGAAACTGGAAGCCTCTTCTTGTTTATAGGAATAAATAAATACTGCCCCCTGCAAATAGGCTGTCTCTTCCTGGGTAACTTATATGGGAGTAGGATTCAGTGATGTTTCATGAGGGGGCACTGCAGAGAGAGGGTGCTCCCAATGCACACTTAAGCAAGCTGTACCCCTCAACATATATTTGCAAGTCCTGTGTCCCACTGTTTGTGACATTTAGGCAAACAGCTGTGTTTCATTGTGAGTCTCTTTGCAGGCCCATATTGGCTACAACTTTGGCACTATTTTTTCCTTCAAATTGGTCCTCACCTTAGCAAAAGTGACATCCTTATGTAGCCAATGTCACTAAGGGCAAGCCAAGCTTATTCAGAGTAAGGACAGTGCTTCCTGTATAGTCATTGCCCTTAATCTAATTTCATTTGTTTGTCTTTAGTGATATCACAAAACTGTTACTAGGAGGAACAAAGGATAACATTTGCCCTCCCCAAGCCCCTATTTTTGTGCTTAAAAGATTTACTGAGTAATATGTTGCTCAGCCCTAAATGTGAACTGAACAAATACAGATTAAAAATAGGCATTCTAATGGAAATGTTTAACCAGTTGTGTATAATGCATATCCTGTGATTGATTGATTGATTTACTCACTTTTTAAATATTTAATTTAGGCAATATCACTTACACCTGGGGTACAGAACGACCCTCATCGCTGGTTAGCAGAAACAAAGGTAAGTACTGTTTTTTAAGGATTAAGTTAAGATTTAGCTACACCTTTTAATCTGAACGAATCCCTAATTAGTTAGGAGGAGATGCACAGAATACATATGTCTTAAAACTATGTTCTGTACATGTATATTGGCATTAGTCACACTTTCATCTATTTCAGTGGGTACTCTATCTGTAAGGTTGAGACAAACCATCACCAAAATTGCACAGTGATAATTCACACTTGCAGTAACAACTAGACTGTGTTTTTGAAGAAGGTTGCAGTGTTTTGCCCATCTCCTGGATATTCTCATATGAGTATAGTAATGTGGACTGGAACCTCAGTTTTTTCTCCTTATCTGTATTTTATACGGCTTTTAGTCTTGCATGTACAAAAAAAATATGATAAGATAATTTCAACATAATGTTTTGTTCTGTTAGTGTTCAACACAGATATAACAGTGGCCTGAAGTAGGTATAACTCTGCCTGATCACCTAACCATGCTTAAGAACAGAAGAAGAGCCATGCTGGTTCAGACCAAGGGTCCATCTAGTCCAGCATTCTGTTCACACAGTGGCCAACCAGCCGCCTGTGGAAACCCACAAGTAGGACATGAGTTCAATAGCACCCTCCTGCTCATGTTCCCCAGCAGCTGGTGTACATAGGCATACTGCTTCTGGAACTGGAGGTAGCATATAGTGATCAGGAGTAGTAGCCATTGATAGACTTATCCTCCAGGAATTTGTCCAATCCCCTTTTCAATTGGTGGCCATCACTTCATCTTGTGGAAGTGAATTCCGTAGTTTCACAACTATGTGCTGTGTGAAGAAGTGCTTCCTTTTATCTGTCCTGAATCTCCCAGCAATCAGCTTCATCAGATGACCCTGTGTTCTAATATTATGAGAGAGGGAGGAAAATGTCTCCCTATCGTCCTTATCCACACCTATGCATAATTTTGTACACTTCTATCATGTCTCCCCTTACCTTTTTTCTAAGCTAAACAGTCTCAGAGATTGGGAGCACCCTGTAGGCTCTCTCTTCCTTGCTCCTTTCCCTTCCTTTCCCCCCTTCCTTCCATGTTTGAAATTAACTACAGTGCAGCATTACATCTGCACAAGTATTTTTCACTAGCCTTGCCTAGCTCCAAGCCACCATTTACAAACTCGCTTCTAACCATGGTTGCAAACTATAATTTGTATCTGGCCATGACTAGTGAAAACAGCTGGTGCAGACATATTGCTGCAGTATGGTTAACACCCCAGATCAAAGGATAGGAAATTCATGGGCAAGGAGGGGAGAGTGCATATACCCACAGCATATACCCACTCCTAACCATGGTAAGGAGACTGAGCAGCATTATGTTTGTACTGGGCTCAAATATTTAATGAAGTTTTGAAAAGTCCTCCTTTTCACTCCTATTTTCTGAGGTCTTGAACTTCATTGCTTTGAATTCACATTTGCTTGGAAATGTCTTAAGAGACATAGACCCAGTTTACACAATGAAACAACCCATGGTTTGTTAACCATTTGGACATCACGGAGGATAATTCAGGGACGGAGTGTCCCTGGGTTGTTTAGCCCACCAGACATGGCCAAGTGGTTGGGAGCTAGCACACTTGCTCCTGCTTCTTCCTGAACAATTCACGGTTAACAAACTGTGGGTTGTTTCATTGTGTGAACTGAGTCATACAGAACCTGATATGTTGTGGCTATAAGCTTTCATAGATTTCATAGATCATATATTTCCACAATAGATCAAACAGATGAGTGTAAACTTCTAATCATTGTTTTTTACTTCGGTGACTTTGTAAGCAACTTTATCTTGTATCTTTCAGTAGTATTAAGTTTCTCATAATCTGAAAGACCTTTTCTGCTTCATGAAACAAGACTTGTCCTCATAGTATATTAGGGTCACAATGTGGGCGAAAAGGTTGACCAACTGATTTGGGTGAAATTGCATTTGTTTGTTAGCAAGATTGCCTGAAGTTATTGATGGGCTAGTTTTGTAATGCACATGGTGCAAGAGTGAATATCGCTATAAATAGTGGAGATAAGAGTTTGAATTGGAGGACAAGGGCTGTAGAGGTAACAGACTCACTATTCAGATTGTTGATGCTGAAATCCCAGGCAGCAAGTATCAAGAGGACCTTTCAGAGGGCATGTAGTAATTGATTCATAAATCTGCCCGTTGAATCCTTTCTTTGTTATTAATAGGTGAGTCTTGAAATGAAGGGGCCTTTAGAAATACTGTAGTTCATCACATTTGCACCCAAAAAACAAACAGCTTTAATAATTGGTTTGCAAGAAATACAGCTTTACCCACCAGTTTTCTCATTGCCCGAGTTCCTTGCATTTACAGATAACGCTTTCAAGAGCCCAAAGACATTTCCTGAAATTTAGAGGGCTGTGTGGCGAGCTCCACATGCACTGTGGAGTTTACGCAGTGCTCGTTCCTAAAGCAGCCCCCAGCAATCTCCATCAGGTTTGGGAGCAACCTCCAATTAAGCATGAGGAGCTGTAGCTGGTCGGGCAGGGTGGGGGGAATGGAAGATGCTGGTGAATGTCTATAAGCATTTGCACGTTGCTAAAATACTCTTTGGAGCCTAGACATGGGTCCTTGTTTATAGCATTTTAGTATTAGGATGGCATTAAGGGAAAATAAGAAATAAATGAAAAGTATGATGGCATGGCAAACAAATGCTGGCCTTTATTGAAGTATTTCTGCATGCACACAGACTGAAGGAATTAAGGGTTTGTGATAATTTCAGTGGAACTATGATGGCACCATCTGTATCTGTGCCTTTTCTGATCTGCCTGCAATGGGTTTATAGATAAACAATCACATAAACAAAGCCCTAATTTATACATTGTACACTCTTTGCGGTAAATTGGAAAGCACACAGTGAGACAAAGCAGGTTGTTGTGTAACGGACTATATACATGAGTGTTTCAGTGTTAAAACGATAACAATATGCTGTATGGGGGTCTGAATTGTTTCAGATGAAGATGTACAATTCTTTCCTTATGAGCTATTAGAAGGCTAGGTTTGAACCCTACTTTCCGACATACTAGCTTTCTGTGGGCCAGAGTTAGACGTAGAAGGCTATTCAAAGATGTAATCTTCCACTTGAATTTGGAAGTGATACAGTCCCCTCCTTTTATTAACTGCATAAATTAGCCTTTGTGGCTAGATTCTAAATTAAGGTTAGATAGGCCCTCATTCTTGTGGTTAGGATTGAAAGAGCTACTTTATTTTTTAGCACTTACATACAGCCTTCCTTTTTCCAAGAAAGGGTTTTCTGCCATCCCAACCCCTTTGCACACCAGATCTCCGGGTAATATAAAATTGTGTTGTTGTTTTTTTAATGACCCCTCAGTTTCAAAAGTAGTTTGCCTTATGTTATGGAGGGCTGTTTGAGAAATGTGCATGGAACTACATGTGGCAGTGTGTATATATAACATTTCACTCCCTCTAATAGGGAATTCAGCTCCTGAGTTTTCACAGGATTGTAGACAAAATGGGGCCACTGAGAAACAAGAGGGGAGGTATCAGCATGCTTGGGAGGGACCCCACGATTTGCAGGAATTGAAAAATCTTTAGGGAAAAACCCCTAAGGTGACAACCACCCGCAAAACAGCCCACTGATGAATGGGCATACTGATTGGCTGCAGAATGCAGAATGTCTGTGTGGAGCAGGATGGTAAACCAGGTGGCGGCAGTGGAGAGAGGGGGATGCTGGGAGGGGGCATGACTGGCTGGATTCCTCCCAGGTTCAATCCCTAGAATATCCCTAGAATACACAGGCCTGTGGCTTATGCTGGCTCAGCTTGTCTGAGTGTGGAAAGCTAAGCAGGGTCAAGCCTGGTTATTACTTGGATGGGAGACCCCTCCTCTAGTTTCCTGCATTAAGCAGGGGGTTGGACTCGATAGCCTTGTAGGCTCCTTCCAACTCTATGATCTATGAAATCTATGAAATCTAGATAGGGCTAAGAAAAAAAATCCTGCCTGAAACACTGGAAAGCCATCACACATTCGATCGAATGCTTGAATAGGGTTACCTACTTGAAATGTAAGGGATTTATTTTGAGCAAGGGAGTACAGGGCAGCAAGGGAGTACAGGGCAAAAGCCTCATTTCTTAAGGTAATGATTTTAAAATATGATTTGAACATCTGAAATCACTTCACCAGTTTGAAATATTTGTGGAAACTATTGTCATTATTTAAAAACAACCATAAACCACTAAAAACAGCTAGGATTAGGTCCATATGTCAACTTTGTTCCTGTACAAAGTAAACTCTTTTTCTTAAAAAGCTACTGATAACCTTTGATGCAGGATACTCCCTCTGGCTGTTTTGACAGTCATGACTAAATTGCAGAGTTACAATGCATAAACTTTGAGCTGTATTTGTTACCCAGCTTTAACTGATTCAGCTCTTAGCATTTCAAATTCTTTAGTCTTTCCCCCAAAGTTCACATTGATAGTGTATAAATTCAAAAATACTAAGACTATTCTGTGCTTTTGGCACATGACGAGAAGCTAGTGCTAGTTATTGATGTGTATCGTTCTCTGTCTTTTATTCACACGTGACCCAAGATCTTCAGCAAGAAAGTATATAAAAGGTGAAAGGTAGCGTGTGGTGTAAGTGCAATCATTGCATTAGTTAACTTTTTTTAGAAGTAAATATGGCATCACATAGACAACAGGATATATCTAGAACTAAAAGACACCACGAAAGACACTGGTGTGCAGTGCAAAACCATCTTCTAAAGGGCAAGCAGGCATTCCATTTCAGGTTCTACAAACTCTCAGGAATACACAGTGTATTCTCCAAAACAGTGTATTGTCATGTGGTGCTCTAGCATGAGTGTGAAGTGTAAAACCTCCCTACCATGAGTAGAAGATGCCTTCTGTGTGCAAAAGGGCACTTTTGGATCCAACCCAAGGTATTTGGGAACATCTTCATTAGGTCAGAAATGTGTGTGTTTTTGTATGGAAATGTTTGCCTTTTGAGCCAGAAGCCTTATTTTCTGGCGTATCTCTGCAAAGCAACACCCAGCAATCAATATTGGTAACCTGAAGGTGGTTCTCTTTGATGAGATTCATCGCTGTTCTTCCTTCTCTACTTTCCGTAGGGGATGTGAAACATATTTGATCCAAAAAAGTGTTTGGTTTTTGGTTTTTTCTTTGTCTGAAGGTTTTTTTTGTTTATGTACTACTTTGCTCTTCTAATAATTTTGTAGGTTTTATTAAATACTGTGGTTTAAATATGTTTTACAGAGGCCTCCTGAAGCTTTTGAAAGGCAAGGTGCAAATATCTTAAATTGGTGATTGGTTCTGTCAAAGCTGGCAGTATTGACCGCCTTTTGATGGTATGGATGTGGGGCAGGAGCATTGACAAATGCAGGATTTATCCATACATAGTGCACTTGTGCATGCAGGGGTGAATTGAGAAACATAATCTGCATATAGATTGGTTATGCTGGATTATGGAATCTCCCATACTTCAGATGTAATATAGATTCTAACCTTCTTTGGCTTCAGGACTTGACAGGAAATAGTAATTGCTATACTCAACACCCATCTTGGTGAATTTCACTTTGTTTTGTGTTTTTAACCTACCTTTCCATGAGAGGATATGAATTAAAACTGGCAAAAGTTTACAGGAAATGTGTGTGTGTGTGTGTGTGTGTGTGTGTGAATGTGAATGAAAGGGGGGGGGAATACTGACAGGACTACAACTGCAAAAGCTTCCTGAATTCTATCTCATATTGGATTTGGCAAAGGTTTGCTATGGAACTGTAGTTGAGAAACACTGTAATAAAGCTCTCACCCTGTAAGTATTATGTAAATACGTTTTCTTCTAGACTAAACTTCGATGGTTGTGTGAAGAAGTGAAGGAGAGAGAGACTAAGGAAAAGAGGCTCCGGCATCACCTGCTACAGAGCCGAGAGCAATTGAAGCTGCTCACCGTGAGCAAAGAGACTGAGCACCAAAATCTCATGGGCAAAATAGAAAAGCAGGAGCAACTCCTTGATGGAATTTACCAAGAGAAGAATGGTGAGTTTATTAGGCCATATTCATTAGCAACAAATTCCTTTTATTTTCCCTGGTCGGTCCAACCCTGATTTGTAGAATCATAGAATAAGTAGAGTTGGAAGGGGCCTATAAGGCCATCAAGTCCAACAACCTGCTCAAGTCAAAGCATCCCTGACAGATGGCTGTCAAACTGCACCTTGAATGCCTCCAGTGTTGGAGAGCCCACCACATCCCTCGGTGGTTGGTTCCATTGGCGTATTGCTCTAACAGTCAGGAAATTTTTCCTGATGTCCAGGTGGAATCTGGCTTCCTGTAACTTGAGCCCATTATTCCGTGTCGTTCAGTCTGGGATGAACGAGAACAGATTCTGACCCTCCTCTGTGTGACAGCCTTTCAAGTACTGGAAGAGCGCTATCATATCTCCCCCTCGGTCTTCTCTTCTGAAGGCTAAAAATGCCCAGCTCTTTCAGTCTCTCCTCATAGGACTTTGTTTCCAGTCCCCTAATCATCTTTGTTGCCTTCCTCTGAACCCTTTCCAGTTTGTCTACATCCTTCTTAAAGTGTGGTGCCCAGAACTGGACGCAGTACTCAAGATGAGGCCTAACCAGTGCTGAGTAGAGGGGAACTAGTACTTCCCATGATTTTGAAGCTATGCTTCTATTAATGCAACCCAAAATAGCATTTGCCTTTTTTTGCAGCCACATCACTTTGCTGGCTCATATTCAGCTTGTGATCTACAACAATTCCAAGATCCTTCTCACTTGTAGTATTGTTGAGCCAAGTATCTAGTAGGCAGTAAAAATTCCAGTTTTGCAGACCTGTTCCCAAACAGCACATTATCAGAAATGTGGGGCTGCTGCTGAAAATGGCAGCCCCGTGTCAGTTTCCTCCCTCACCCTCTATAGTGCAACTATATACTGATGCCACTGTTCTGAGCATTTCCCCCCAAAATATACACACAGCGCGTGCGTGCGTGCGTGCGTGCTCTCTCTCTCTCTCTCTCTCTCTCTCTCTCTCTCTCTCTCTGCCAGCTACAGCCAATGAAATGGAGCAGGGCAATGTACATTGTAAGAATATACAAGATAAGTTGAACTACATGCTATGGATGGCAAGGGTATAACTTGGTGAGACACTGCCATTTTCAGCAGCATCCCTGATTTTGTGATGTAGCAAGTAGCAGTGCTGCTTTGCTTACAGCTGCGTTTCCATATATTAAAAAACCTGAGCAACCCACGGGGATTTGTAAAATGGATAAGAGGTGGAGTAACTACTTTTCCAGTTGAAAGATTGGAGGCATACTGGGATCTGGAATAAGGCAGGACTTAGAAGGTAGAAGGTAGCATTTTATGAAGCTTTTGCCTTTGGAATTCATTTTATCTCCAAAAGAAAGTCTACAATTTCTCCTTATTTTTATAATTTCTTCCCCGCTCCTGAAATGCATAAAGATAATTGTTTATCTCACAGCTAACCCAGAAGTCATGCAGAACACACATACAAAAAACCCAAAGATGGTAAATGTCAGAAGATGGCCTGAAATCTTTTTATGAAATCTAATGGTGTCT
Source organism: Shinisaurus crocodilurus (assembly GCA_021292165.1). Lineage (NCBI taxonomy): Eukaryota > Metazoa > Chordata > Lepidosauria > Squamata > Shinisauridae > Shinisaurus > Shinisaurus crocodilurus. The sequence continues at coordinate 282,446,636 of CM037876.1, read as the reverse complement.
AATTAAGAAATTTATCTGTAAATGATATCTCTTCTCCAAAGCAAGTAAAAATTCTCTCAGAACACAAGCTTTGTGCCAATTAAAAATGAATTGTGATCAGCTATATACAGGGTGAAAAAGTGAGCACTGCAATTTTATTTTTAAGCTACTGTGTTGTCTTTGGGAAAACAGGCATTTAGTGTGGACAATTTTTAGAACTGGAATGGAGCTAGGGATCTGTTATCTAAATGCCTTGATTATACGGCACACTGTATTAGCAACATGTTTTGCCTTGTTTTTTGGGAGTCTTTTAAAATATAGCTTTGGTTTTCTATATTTAGAGTATTGTGCTTTCTGTATTTGCATACAAATATTCCAGAAATGTCCCCATGGGATCTTGTTACTTCTCTGATTGCTAACTCTTTCATAGTTAGTTTTGCTTATTTCATCACTTTCTCTTTTATATTCCATAACTATATGTTTCACAAGCATGCTGTTTTCCTCTAATCTGAAGGAGAGTGAAGTTGGGTTTTTGAAGAGGCTGTCCATTTTTTATGTGTCGGAAGGGTGCTTTACTTATTGCATATGTCAGATGTATACTAAAGAGGCTTTAAATGAAAACATGTGTTCCTTCCATTCACGCATTACATTTTCAGGTGTACAAACCAATGTATTGTACACATACACCCATTAAGGAGCTTGGATTGGCTGAAGACCAAACCATATGTTATGGAAAATGTACAGATGCTGCCCCAAACATACACCGTCTATCTAGTTCCCCCCCCCCCCGCCTCCCCTGTAATATTTTTCTATGTGGAAGTGTACTGGGGTGGGTGGGTGAGAACTGATCAAGAAATGTAGGTCTGTCATTGGACAGGGCTGTTAGAAATGTTTCACTCACTAGACTAGAGTAGTAAACCTGAGTTTGCCACTGTATGCTGAGCTAATGCAGGTTATTTTGCTGCCTGAGGCAAAGGACAAGATGACATCCCTCCCCCATTCCATGTACAGAAGCCGACTAGATAGGCAGTTGAATCTTACTTCAACACTGGTGATGATAGTGTCCCACATCACACCAGAGGGTAGCAGGCTAGCTTAGGGGGTGCAAGGCAGGTGCTGTAGCACACAATAAATTAACTAAAATAACACTGTCCACCAACACCTTGCATCTGCTGCCTGAGATGGCTGTCTCACTCTGCCTAATGATAGGGTTGGCCCTGATGTATACTAAACAAGATACCTTAGGGCCAAATTAGATATTATAGTAAAAGTGGATCTGCTGCAGAAAATGACCATCACAAGTCTACTCTCCCCTTCCATAATTTCTAGTAGAATAGAAATACTGTGGTGTGGAATCATGATATTCATACATTTCCCCCATCCCTGCCATCAATTGGCAAAGATGTGGAGCAAATTCTGAGTAGGGATTGTACCAATGGTACAGTCATTGTACCAATGGGACAATCCCTAGTCAGTGCTGCTGTACAGGATTCTAGCCACCCCATCCTATTTCCCCTTCCCCACAGTGTTCTGTTCTCCCCACCCCTCCCCACAACTGTCAGTGAGCAATCTGTAGCCACTGAGCAATCTCAGGGCAGTATCCAATGCTGCCACTCTGCTTACGCTATTGACGTACTGCTAGCACAAGCAACCTCTAGTGCAGGGCTCTCTAACCTTGGGTCCCCAGATGTTGCTGGACTACAGCTCCCAGAATCCCTTGCCATTAGCCATGCTGCCTGGGTATGCTGGGAGCTGTAGGCCAGCAACATCTGGGGACCCAAGGTTGGAGAACCCTGCTCTAGTGGTACGCATAAGCTGGCATGACGGGGTTCCGTCAGTAGCATACATCAATAGGGTAAACAGAGCGACAGTGCTGGATACTGCCTTCAGTCTTCATGGGGCTATTTTGGTCCCCCTCACCTTTAGGGGGTACAAATAATTTTTGTACTTCCACACATCTCTGGATTCCCCTAAGCTTACTGATACTTCTTCCTTGTGGATGGTGTTGTATTGGCTACTGCGCTAGAAGAAATGAGATTGCTATTAGTATTTATGAGGTTTATCAGCAACAATAGAATTTGGCTTCTGTGGCGGAGTGACAGGCAGAAGCCCAGGGAGGGGCCAAGCTGAACATTCCAGAGGCTCTGATTGGCTGAGGCCGAGAGCATAGAACCCCAGGGAGTTGGTTGTCAGTTGGGGAAGAGAGTGGGTTGGAGTGGAAGGTTAGTAGAGTAGGTAGGGAAAGGTGGTACTGAAGAGAAGAGTTCAGACAAGAAATCTAGTACTAAGTTGTGAGAAAGCAAACGTGGAGGTGTTAGTATAGAACCCTTCACAGGAGTCTCCACTTAGGGAGTGAAGGACCTTCTGTCTGAGGAAGAAGGAGAAACTCTGGACTAGTGTGAGGGACAGTTAAGTTCCCTGGTCTGATACTGTAACTTTCAAGTAACCAAGCCAAATTGATACAAAGAGCACTGTATAACATCTGCCTGCCTTTAACCTGAATCTAAGCAAAGAACGTTTGAATGTAACTGTTGAAAATTCCAAGTTATCTGTTCCTGAGTTGAATATCAGTTTAGAGACTTTGTTAGAACAATAAATCAAACTTTTTATTCAAAGTTCTTCTAATTCTCCAGAGTCTGACTGGTGACAGGAAAGTAAGAAGGGAATTAACGGAGGGGCACCCTACTTCAAGTAATCAAATAAAACAAACTGCTTAATAAAGACAAACAAACGTGGGTGAACATCTACATATAAGACCTAAGACACATAATCGGCTAACGCAACTTTAAAAAACAGTTTAAAGTCTGAATTGACCAATACAAGGGGGCACTTGGTGAGAGCGAAGTACACTTCGAGGGTGTGGGCTTTGGAGCGAGGGGTCCCGTCCGCTACAGCTTCTATATCTGAATATTTTTATTTCAGTTATTTGGGGAATGTATATACCATATCATATATATAATATCATGTATCACCTGTCATCAAAAAAGGTCCCAGGGCAGTTTATACAATTTTTAAAGTAAAATAAAATGCAGTACAATCAGCATAAAAACAAACAGCACAATACCTTGAGGTGATCATTTTACTGAAATTTAGCTCATTTGATACCTTGAATTCTTCATTTGCTTTTAAGAGTGTAACTTTCAAAGTATTGGAGGAATATTTACTCCCTCATATCCGTGGGAAAGTATTAATTCATATCTGCTCTGTTTAAGGTGCAAGACAGGGACTGCTTATACTGCTAAGAAGAAAAGGAATTGGGACTATCACTCAGTAACATGAAAAGAATTTCGGAAAACGGAATAGTCACACCCGTTATCAGCTTAAACACTCATAACAATTCCAGTTAATTTTGCAACTATGCATATCAATACAATCAGGGAAAAACATACTGGAAAAATAAAATCAATTGAGGAAGAGATGGAGCCAAGATCAATGAGAAGATTTGTGCTCTAGATGTTCTGATTTTATTCCACTCTCTTCCCAATCACCTAAATGTATCATTTAACTGCCTCATTTTTGCAGTGGTATCAAAATGCTTCAGTGTGTTTTTTCCTGCTGCTAAACCATTTTGCTACGAAAAAGAAATGGTAATCCAGTCAGCAGCATTCACACACATCTCTGTAAATCTTTTAAGACTTTTTGAGAGCCAAGTGTCACTGATTTTCTTAGGCTGGAGGCAGACAATAGTTTTGAGAGAGATGAAAGTGTTTTGAGAGAAGCATTGCTTCCCATGATGTACAGACATTTCATTTGCCGGACTCTTGCCTCTGATCAAACAGGCTTTGCAAGTTTTTGAAACAATACAAGAATCTGCAGAATCTGTTTACCAGAGATGACAGTGGAATGAGCGTGCATGCCACAAGCAGCAAACCCTCTTTCAAATCAACATTTTTCTCCAGCCTTCCATCTCTACCAATCTTCAGCATATCTCATTCAAGTAATCATATGTCTAAACCTCCCCCCCCCCCCCAATTCCATATATAATTGTGTTTGGTGCTGTTGAAACCTTCTATCATTTCTTTAATACATTGTTTCAAGATCTTCCTATTGCCCAAATAACTTACAAAAGATGTTTAATAGTATGATTTAGTAAATAAACGATTAGAATTGGAGACAGGCCTGAGTTCAAATTTTAGTATTTATACTGCCTTGGTTTGAAGTTTTGGGCATGCTACTAACATCAGTAATGTAATTTATATAATACGGAAAAATGTATGTATCCATCAATATTTTTTAAAAGCATAAAAAATAGGCCAGATTGATTTTAATTAAGGTGATATAAATCACTAAAAAAAGGATGATTGTAGTCATTGGTTTAAATTAAGTTTCTTTTTGGTACTATATATAAATGATCATTATGAAGGAACAGAACTGACTTCTATTTTTGTGTTTAGTTTGGTTTTAGAATGGGGTTAAATCATTTTCTGTCTGTGCTTATGAGTTTCAGTGAAAAGGTTAATAGTTTAGAGCAGGGATGGCAAAATGCGACCTGTGTGCTGCATGCTGCCCCCATCTCTCCAGTGTTCCCCCCCCCTGTTAATTTTTTTACCAAAGGAAAATGTGTCTGGGAGCTGCTACAGAGCCCGAAAAGGATCAAAAATCTTGCAGAATTAGCTTGTTTTTGTTATTTGTTATTTCCCCCTTCCCATTGTGGGGAGGTGCATGAAATTTCCCTCCAGAACTCCTGAAGTTGCCCACTCCTGGTTTAGAGTTAGAATGTAGAATCAAGGAAGTTTGCTCAGAAGCCAGAGGATTATAAAGCTCTACAGAAGGTCAAAGGAAGAGAGAGAGAGAAAGAGAGAGAGAGAGAGAGAGAGAAGTTAACTCAGGAAATACAAACTAAGTTGCAGAAATGAACAAGTAACTAATCTCCTGATGGGTAGGAGTTGGGGAGAGAGAAAACTAATTTTAAGAAATAAAATCCTAAGGCAAACCCCCCAAAAGAACAGAGTGGCAGAGAAACAGAAAGAAGAGAGAAAGAGAAGGAAGGAAAGAAGCCAGAGTCCTAGATGAAAGAAAGATTCAGAACTTCCGGAACTGGGGAACTGATTGAGAGAGCTGGACCAATGACAATAAAATATTGCTTGGATAGGGGACCTGGATAATATAGGGACACAGTCCAGTTAGGTTAGCTGGATATGTTTATCCCTGATTGTTTCCCACCTTATTGCTCATATTTGTGTGTGTGTGTGTGTGTCGAGATTCCCCCCCCCCATTGACATTTTTCTTCAGTAAAATTTAAAATGTGTTATTTGAAACAGTGGTTTCTTTTCTTTTCAGTCTAACAGCCAACCACGTCTAATAGTCAACCCTCACACTATTTAAAGTAGATATTTGAGACCCAGAAAGCTTTAAGGCTGGTTTGATGCAGGCAGCCAGAAAAAAGATTTCCATCTGGTGGCAGTGGAGATGGCCACAAGAAGGGAATGGTAAAAAGTGGGGACACACACAATTATTTTGCCTATTTTCCTTTCCAGTTATGGAAAAGAGCATTGCTGGTCTGTGACAATAATACATATTAACTGATTAATCTCACCACTGACAGTGCACTCTTTTACATGTTGCCTTAGAAATTACTCCCATTCATTACAGTGGGTATAGGATTGCATCCTAAAACATGTTAGTTTACAGCTAAACAGAACATCTGCACTATCTAGGAAGGCATACTTTTTGTGTATTTTTGTTGTGTGTGTGTTGTTAGGGGCTAAACAACCCAGAAGTTATCCCAAGAACCAGCTCAGCAACCTATGAAGGAGCCACTTGTGGGTTGCTGAGTAAAAGGGAACTGATGGGGACGGCGCAGGAAGTGAACCCACTCTCTCCTGCTTGTGCATGACAGGTTGTTTAACCCATGGGCTGTCATTATGTGCAAACCAGGTCAATGGGAAGTTATGGTAGAGCACAATAGCAGTAGCAGATCTCACCCAAACAAACACATTCACATACAGGACTCATTTCTAGGTGGATGCTTTTAAAATAAATAACAGAAGTAACATATGATTTCTCAGGTACTGTAAGCTTGACGGTTACAGACTTTGTAAGTGCAGTTTCTTAAATGTTACTTATTCTGTGAGGAAAGGAAAACACAGAACACGTCAATCACTGGCCTGAGAGGACTGTTGGGGCAGCCCCTCCCTCACCTTCCCTGGAGCTATTTAAGACCTGTGTGCCCTGAGGGAAGGCAGAAGAGAAGCCCAGGCCAGGGAGCAAATGCCATCAGCTCCTGAAATGACCATCACTGGCCTGAGAGGGCTGTTGGGGCAGCCCCTCCCCTGCCTTCCCTGGGGCTACAGAGGGAAGGCAAAAGAAAAGCCCAGGCCAGGGAGATTGTTCCAGCAGCTCCAGAAGAAACATTCAGTTGGCCTGAGAGAACTGGTGTATGTTTGGTTGGGGGACACACGTTTGTTTGTTTGTTTGAGTATTTAAACATTGTAAACCGCTTTGGGTGCCTTAGCAGAAAGGCGGTATAGAAATGTAATAAATCATAGAATCATAGAATCATAGAAAAGTAGAGTTGGAAGGGGCCTACAAGGCCATCGAGTCCAACCCCCTGCTCAATGCAGGAATCCAGGTCAAAGCATCTCTGACAGATGTCTGTCCAGCTGCACGTTGAATGCCTCGAGAGTGGGAGAGCCCACCACCTCCTTAGGTAGTTGATTCCATTGTCTTATTGCTCTGACAGTCAGGAAATTTTTCCTGATGTTTAGGTGGAATCTGGGTTCCTGTAACTTGAGCCCATTATTCCGTGTCCTGCAAACTGGGATGATCGAGAAGAGATCCTGGCCCTCCTCTGTGTGACATCCCTTCAAATACTGGAAGAGTGCGATCATATCTCCCCTCAGTCTCCTCTTCTGAAGGCTAAACATGCCCAGTTCTTTCAGTCTCTCCTCATAGGGCCTTGTTTCCAATCCCTTTATCATCCTTGTTGCCCTCCTCTGAACCCTCTCCAGTTTGTCTATGTCCTTCTTAAAGTGAGGTGCCCAGAACTGGACGCAGTACTCAAGATGAGGCCTAACCAGTGCAGAGTAAAGGGGAATTATCACTTCCCGTGATTTGGAAGCTATACTTCTATTAATACAGCCCAAAATTGCATTTGCCTTCTTTGCAGCCACATCGCATTGCTGGCTCATATTCAGTTTGTGATCTACCACAATTCCAAGATCCTTCTCACTTGTAGTATTGTTGAGCCAAGTGTCCCCCATTCTGTAACTCTGCATTTGGTTTCCTCTCCCTAGGTGCAGCACTTGGCATTTATCCCTATTAAATTTCATTCTGTTGTTTTCGGCCCAGCGCTCCAGCCTATCGAGGTCGGTTTGAATTTTATTTCTGTCTTCCAGAGTATTAGCTGTTCCACCCAACTTTGTGTCATCTGCAAATTTGATAAGCATTCCCTGTACCTCCTCATCCAAGTCATTAATAAAAATGTTGAAGAGCACCGGGCCCAGGACCGAGCCCTGTGGTACCCCGCTTGTTACCTCTCCCCAGTTTGAGAAGGAACCATTGATAAGTACTCTTTGAGTCAGATTCTGTAGCCAATTGTGGATCCACCTGATAGTTGTTCCATCTAGCCCACTCTTAGCTAGCTTGCTAATCAGGATATCATGAGGCACTTTGTCGAAAGCTTTGCTGAAGTCCAGATATATGATGTCCACAGCATTCCCACAGTCCACAAGGGAGGTTACCCGATCAAAAAATGAGATCAGATTAGTCTGACAGGATTTGTTCTTCTTCGTGGTCTCTGTGCTTCACACACATATGGGTTCTCTGCGCCTGCGCTGAGATCGATCGGAACTTCTTTAGCTGAGCTGAACTGGGCGGGAGCCCCTCCCCCTCGCGCGTGCTCCTTAGCGCGGCTCCCGCCCGTCTCCTCAGTTCCTCTTCGACCGCCTTTGCGACCAGTCGATAGGTTCTTCTTCTCTTCACTTTCGAGTTTTCAAGCTGAGTTTGTTAGTCTTTCTATTAATCTAAAAAACTTTGTTCTCTTCATAAACTTTCTATCTCTTGATTCTCTTTCGACCTGTACTTTCATTTTTCAAAAAAAAAAAAAAAAAATCTTCAAAAAAAAAAGTCCTACCTAAAACCTTCTCTCCCCCGTTCTTGTCCTAGTTACTGTATTATTCTCTATTTTTCTTCCTAATCTAATCTCTAACTATGCCTCTCAAGGCACCATTTAGAAAATGTCAGCGGTGTGGGACTAAAATCCCCCCCGCTGACAATCACTTACTCTGCCTGCTGTGTCTCGGACAGGGACACGTCGTGGAGTCCTGCAAGCATTGTCAGGCCTTCACTAAGCAGGCCAGAAAAGCCCGCCAAACGAAATTGAGGGCCCTTTTGTGGGAGCAATCCCTGTCAGCAAAAGGCCCCACTCCAGAGGAACGGCCTGGGGGATCCCAGCCTGCCAAGAAGCCGTTAACGGACACGCTAACGGCAAAGAAACTGGCAAAGAAGGTTCGTAAGGATAAGGCGAAACGCCTTAAGGAGAAAATGGCGGTTGAGCCTGAGGAAATGGCGGGCCCGTCGACTTCGTCCACTGTGGTGGTATCGAAGCGAACGGTGGCGATGTTTGAGGCTCTGACTGGTGCTCGAGATCGAGCTTCGGGACCGATTGCCCACCAGTCCACCCCGGCCCCGACTACGTCTCCTCGGGGCCGAGAGATCGCAAAAGAGCCGATGACTGCGGCAGCTTCCCTGTCGGAGGGAGAGCTTGTGGCTTCGCCAACCTAGCTCGAGGAGCAGACGACATCGGACAGACCCCGTTCGGGCTCGAGGGGTCCTCCACCGCTGCTGTCTCCGTCGGTTGGGTACGCAGAGGAGCGTCAAGAGCACCGCCGCCGATCACGATCCCCGCATTATCGGGCTCGTGACTCGGTCTCCATGACTTCGAGCCATCGATCTCGTCTCTCCCGATACCGAGATGAGAGGTCAAGGTCTCGCTCCTACTACTCGGGATCGAGTTCTAGGAGTTACTACTCGAGGTCGAGACGCTCACCGAGACGCGAGAGGTCTGAACGTCACTACTACCACAGGCGTTCAGTTTCTCCGGACAGGCACCGGAGTCGGAGGCATTCTCCTTCACCTCGACGAGATGCGGCTGTGTCTCGTGCCCCGGCTGAAGTGGTGAGAGAGCCGATTGCGTCGACATCGACGGCTCAACCACAGACTCTCGTACGTCCACCGGTTGCGACTGATGTTGTTGGCCACTCCTCGTCGGGATCGGCGTACCTGTCGGATTCGGACTCGGCGGCTTCCTCCTCCCACTCCACTTCGCCGGACGCGCAGGTGGAGTCTAAAGATGCGGTCTCCCCGTCGGAGGACATGGGGAGTTTCGCTGAGCATGTCAGCCGGCTGGTGACTGCTCTGGGAGTCGAGGTGAAGTCTTCGAAAGGAAAGGCCAAGGATGACATTTATGCTGTCCTTAGGACGACACAGTCGAACCAGCTGCTCCTTCCATTCCTGCCGACACTGTTGGAGACGGTGCAGGAGACCTGGAAGACTCCGGCCTCAACTAAACCGACGGCCAAACGCCTGGAGTCAATGTACAAAATCCAGGAGGAAGGAGCGAAATTCCTGTTTTCTCATCCGACCCCGAACTCGCTAATAGTCAAATCGGCGCAGTCTCGTGGGGGGAAACAGCATACCACTCCGGCAGATAAAGAGGGTAAGACACTAGATTCCTACGGCCGTAGGATCTACTCATCGTCTTCCCTCGGGCTCAAGATATCTAACTACGAGGCGTTGTTGGCTAGATATCAAATGTACATCACGGAGAAGCTGGGAGACCTCTGTGATTATCTGCCGGACGACAAGAGGGACCTGGCAGCTCAATTGGTTAAAGAAGCGACTAGCATCGGTGCCCTGCAGATGAATACAGCAAGGCACCAAGTCGACAGCCACGCCAGGTCGATGGTCGGTTCCGTGGCTTTGCGGAGGCACGCATGGCTTCGCTCTACCGCCCTGACTCCCGACGATAGGGCGAAGATCCAGGACCTCCCTTTTGACGGCGAGGGGTTGTTTAATTCCTCCACGGACGACTCCCTCGACTCTGCCCAGAAAGCTCTGACGACGGCGAAAAAGATGGGGCTTATCCGCCAACAACCGTCCCAGAGTTTTCGTCCACGACGTTGGTCTCGATTCCCGTTCCCAGCCAGACAATACCAACAGCCAGGCCAGTACAGGAGCGGGAACCGGAGGCCCGGAGCACCGCAGCCTCAAGCGCCGCAACGACCGTTCCAGCAGCGGTCCAGAGGCACCAGGAGGGGAGGCGACGCCGGCCGGCGTCGTCTTTGACTGCCTCGCCGTCCCAACCGTGCTGTCATTGACTCACCACCTCGACACCTCTGCACTACCTCAGACTACTCTCTTCGGCTCTCGACTTTGCCACCACCTCCAATCGTGGAGGACCATCACGACGGATCGATGGGTACTGCGCATCGTGGAACACGGTTACAGGATCGAGTTCGGAGTTCTCCCCCCATTTCTCGGGATCAAGACCACCCGTCCAACTCGGGTGCTGATGGAGGAAGTTTCTACCCTCCTTCGAAAAGGAGCGATACAGCCAGTCCTCACAGAAGACTCTCAGGACGGGCTGTACTCCAGGTACTTCATCGTGAAGAAGAAAGGGGGAGGACTCAGACCAATCCTGGACCTTCGGACTGTAAATCTTTTTATCCCACCGAAAAGATTCCGCATGGTCACGCTCCAATCGATCCTCCCACTACTCCGAAGGAGCGATTGGTTTGCATCCATCGACCTCAAGGATGCATACTTCCACATCGCCATCCACGAGGACAGCCGGAAATACCTTCGGTTCCGAGTAGGGGACGACTCCTACCAGTTCGTCGTTCTTCCATTCGGACTTTCCACCGCGCCGAGGGTATTCACGAAGTGTGTGGCGGTGGTGTGCGCAAGTCTAAGGGCAAGAGGCATCACCATCTTCCCCTACCTCGACGATTGGTTGCTGGTGGCATCCTCGAGGGTCGAGCTCCAGAGGGCTCTCAATCACACTCTCGATCTCATGCTCGAATTGGGACTTTGTCTGAACGCGGAGAAGTCGGTCTTACAGCCGACAAGAGAGATCAAATACATAGGGGCAAGGCTAAGCGCGTTCGATGGTCGGGCATATCTCCCGGACGACAGGGCGTTCAAACTGATCTCCCTTGCAAGCAAGGTGTCCAAACAATCGGTGACATCAGCTCATGTCGTACAAAGACTTCTGGGGCACATGGCCTCGACCATCGCAGTCGTACGCTACGCGAGGCTTCGCATGCGACCTCTTCAGACCTGGTTTGTTCGAGCCTTCGAACCAGAAAAGGACAGACCTTCTCTTCGTCTACAACTCCCGCGAGCCGTAAGAGAGTCTTTGAGGTGGTGGCAGCAGGAATCAAATCTACTCGACGGGGTACCATTTCAACCGCCAGTACCGAGCAGGATACTGACGACGGACGCATCCTTACTAGGATGGGGGGCCCACTCCGACGACCACGTCGTACAGGGCACATGGTCTCCGACGGAGGCCTCCAAGCATATCAATTGGCTGGAGCTGATGGCTGTTTGGAGGGCGCTCCGAGGAATGGAACATTATCTCACCGGACATCACATACAGATCGTGACGGACAACACCACAGTGGTGGCTTATATCAACAAGCAAGGAGGCACCAAATCCATGCGCCTTACACGACTGACTATGCGACTCTACGAATGGGCCCTCCTTCGTCAGATGTCATTTGTGGCGATCCATATTGCTGGAAAGACGAACGTACTGGCGGACGCACTGAGCAGAGTGTCTCTGCACTCACACGAGTGGGAACTGAACAGGCAAGTGTTGACTTCCCTATTTCAACAGTGGGGTCGACCGGACATGGACTTATTTGCAACCAGCGAAAACGCAGCATGTCCACTGTTCTGCAGCAGGGCAGGGTCGGACCCGAAGTCGATAACCGACGCGTTCCTGTTGGAATGGAGCAACGGGTTTTACTACCTATTTCCTCCAATTCCTCTCCTAACACGAGTACTAGCCAAGATATCGCTAGACAGGACAAATTGCATACTAGTTGCTCCGTGGTGGCCGAGACAGCATTGGTTCGCCCACTTGCTCAATCTGTCCCAGGGAGATTATCTGCATTTACCGACTCGAGACGATCTGCTGACACAGCACCAGAGCAAGGTACTTCATCCGAATCTGCATCCCTTAAGCCTCACAGCATGGAGGATCAGATAACGGTGGATACGGACCTGTCTGAGGCGGTTAAAGACGTTTTGCTGGCAGCACGCAAACCTTCGACAAGGCTTTCTTATGAGAGGAAATGGCAAGCTTTCTCCAGCTTTGTCGCGGCTTCGGGTAAAGACCCTGCAGCATGCTCGGTATCCACTGTCCTCGATTTTCTACACTCGTTGATGACCCGTGGACTAAAATTTTCATCAATTAAAGTTTATTTGGCTGCAATTACGGCTTATCGCGCAACTTCTACCGGCATGTCACTATTTGTCCATCCCCTAGTGAAGCAGTTTTTGAAGGGATTAAAAAATTTATGTCCTCCAACGAGGAATATTACACCGGGATGGGACCTTCAACTGGTTTTGAAGGCACTAACAAAAGCACCGTTCGAACCCATGGCGAAGTCGGACCTACGCCTTCTGTCGCTCAAAACCCTGTTTCTTGTGGCGATTACATCTGCAAGGCGCGTTGGCGAAATAGCCGCACTCAGAATTGATCCTCCGTATACTACCTTTCACAAAGACAAAGTGGTTTTGCGGCCAGATATATCATTTCTTCCCAAAGTCATCTCTGAGTTTCACCTGGGTCAGGACATTATACTTCCAGCATTCTTTCCATCACCAACGTCGGATGTCGAGAGACTTTTACACAGCCTCGATGTCCGTAGAGCCCTAGCCTTCTACAAGGCGCGTACAGAGCCCATAAGACGCACTCAACAACTTTTTGTCTGCTACGGCCCACCGAAAAAGGGCTGCCCCGTGTCGAAACAAAGACTGTCCTCATGGCTGGTCGACACTATTAAATTGGCATATCAACTTGCCGATCGCGTTTTACCGGGCTCAGTAAGGGCACATTCTACGAGAGCCATGTCGACTTCGACGGCATTTGGCAGAGGAATTTCTCTATCGGACTTGTGCAGGGCGGCAACTTGGTCTTCACCCTCCACCTTTATCTGCCACTACCGCCTCGACGTTCGAGCCAGGGCGCAGAACACTTTCGGGAGAGCGGTCCTATCATCGGTCACCATCTGACTACCGACACCGACCCACCTCCGGTAAGTCAGCTTGCTAATCTACCCATATGTGTGTGAAGCACAGAGACCACGAAGAAGAAGGACAGGTTGCTTACCTGTAACTGTAGTTCTTCGAGTGGTCATCTGTGCATTCACACAACCCGCCCTCCTTCCCCTCTCGGTGTCTGCATCGAGTTCGATGGATACCCAGGTGGAAATGGGATGGTCTGTTTTTCATTATGTTTTTTCCTTTTATTTGGACGATCTCGATTATATCGGGATCGAGACTTTATCTATCGATCTCGTGGACATCGAGTTCGATAGTCTGTTATATTGTCATTTCTTTTTAAACAATCTCGATTTGATCGGGATTGAGTCCTCTTTTTTCTATCGATCTCGTAGCCATCGAGTTCGAGGGGGTGTAGTAAAGCTCTTTTTATTCCTAAATCAACCTCGGTTCCAAGGGTCGCAATAGGCGGTCTCAGGGAACTGAGGAGACGGGCGGGAGCCGCGCTAAGGAGCACGCGCGAGGGGGAGGGGCTCCCGCCCAGTTCAGCTCAGCTAAAGAAGTTCCGATCGATCTCAGCGCAGGCGCAGAGAACCCATATGTGTGTGAATGCACAGATGACCACTCGAAGAACTACAGTTACAGGTAAGCAACCTGTCCTTCTTGACAAATCCATGCTGGCTTCTAGTAATCACTGCATTGTTTTCAAGGTGCTTGAAGACTGACTTCTTTATAATCTGCTCCAAAATCTTCCCGGGGATTGATGTCAGACTGACTGGCCTATAGTTCCCAGGTTCCTCCTTCTTGCCCTTTTTGAAGATGGGAACAACATTTGCCCTCCTCCAGTCGTCTGGCACTTCACCTGTCCTCCATGATTTCTCAAAGATAATAGACAGTGGTTCTGAGAGTTCTTCTGCCAGTTCCTTTATTACTCTAGGATGCAGCTCATCAGGCCCTGGAGATTTAAACTCGTTCAGAGCAATCAGGTGCTCCTTGACCATTTGCCTTTCAATCTCAAGCTGCAATCCTGGCCCTTCAGTCTGCACTTCAGGTTTGCCAGGGTGGTCATAGACCCTCTTTTGGGAGAAGACTGAGCCAAAGTAGGAATTGAACACTTCTGCCTTTTTTTTGTCTTCTGTTATCAATTTGCCATCCTCATTGAGTAGTTGAACCACCAGTTCTTTCTTCTGTCTTTTACTGTGCATGTATCTGAAGAAAGCTTTTTTGTTGCTTTTAGCATTCCTCGCTAACCTTAGCTCATTCTCAGCTTTAGCCTTCCTGACACTATTCCTGCAGTTCTGTGCTCCCTGCCTGTACTCTTCCCTTGTAGCCTGTCCTTCCTTCCACTTCCTATGCGTGTCCTTTTTTGTTTTCAGGTCATCTTTGAGTTTATTGTGAAGCCACATTGGCTTCTTCTGTTGCCCTCTGCCTTTTTTCCTTGTGGGAATTGTTTGCAATTGTGCCTTTAAAATTTCCTTTTTTAAAAACTCCCACGCCTCCTGGGCTCCCTTTCTCATGAGAGTCGCTTGCCATGGGATCTTACTAATCATTGTTCTGAGTTTGTTAAAATTGGCTTTCCTAAAATCCAGGGTACGTGTTTGGCTACACTCAGCTTTTGCTTCCATTAGAATCAAGAACTCAAGTATAACATGGTCACTTTCCCCCAGAGTTCCCGAAACTGCCACTTTATCCACTAACTCGTCTCTGTTGGTTAGAATCAGGTCAAGGATAGCCGATCCTCTAGTTCCTTCCTCCACTTTCTGTAGGAGGAAGTTATCAGCAGCACAGCTCAGGAATTTCTTGGAGGGGCCATGTTTGGCTGAATAAGTCCCCCAACAGATATCAGGGAAATTGAAGTCACCCATTACTACCACATCGTGCCTCCTTGAAACAATGGCAATTTGCTTTTCAAAAGTTCCATCCCCGTCTTCTCCTTGATTGGGTGGTCGGTAGTAGACTCCAACCGCCATGTTCGTTTTATTCTTTGCCCCCTTTATTTTAACCCAGTTGCTCTCAATGGGGCTGCCAAGCTCCTCTTCCTGTATCTCTGTGCAGAGATACGTATTTTTAACATACAGTGCAACTCCTTTCTGTTGCTTCTGTTTCTTTTGAACAAGTTATACCCTTCAATTGCTGTATTCCAGTCATGGGAGTTATTCCACCAGGTTTCAGTTATCCCTATCAAGTCGTACTTGACCTCATGTATCAGGAGTTCAAGTTCGTCTTGTTTGTTGCCCATACTCTGGGCATTAGTATAGAGACATCGAAGACTATGTGCTTTCCGACTTTTTCCCTACATTTTGTGGTAGACTATCAATGGGCACCGCTGGAGCTGTTCTCTCCATTGTGGCACAGAGGCCTTCTTCCATTGGTACCCCCGAGTTTATGTCTCCCTCCCCTGTTGGATTCAGTTTAAAGCCCTCCTGATTAAGTTCCTCATGATGTGGCCAAACACATTCTTCCCAGTCCTTGTGAGGTGCAATCCATCCTTTGCCAGAAGTCCATCTTCTAGGAAGTGTAGCCCGTGGTCCCAGAATCCAAATCCCTCACGTCGGCTCCACCTTCGTAGCTAGTCATTCACTCGGAGTATTTTTCTTTCCCTTTCTATGCCTCTTCCAAGTACTGGAAGGATGGATGAGAAAACTATCTGGGCCCCGAAGTTCTTGAGTTTCCTTCCCAGCTCTTCAAAGTCTGCCGTGATTTCTTTGTAACTCCGCTTGGCAGTATCATTTGTATCCACGTGGAAGAGAAGAAAGGGGCATGTGTCGGTGGGCTGTATGAGCCTCGGCAGCTGCTCTGTCACATCCTTAATCCGTGCCCCGGGGAGACAGCACACCTGGCGAGTCCATGGGTCTTCGCGACATATTTTGGCTTCGATCCCCCGCAGGAGGGAGTCTCCCACTACGAGTACTCTTCTCTTCCTCTTGCTGTAGGCCTTGGTTTGATTGCCTCCACTTGACTGACCCTCAGCCTCTTGCACGCTGTCACGTTGGGTGCCCGGTAATTCGTCCTCTGCAGGCTGTCCTCTGCTCTCGTCCTCAAGTATATGGAAGCGGTTCCATAGCTCCACTGCTTCCACAGGCGCAGAATGTCTTGTAGTTCTTCTGCTCCTAACAGTCACCCTTTTCCAGGGAGTTTCCCCTACGTTATTTTCCCTTGCCTCTGCAGTCTCCGACTCCGCCTCCTCCTGCCGTTGCCCTTCTGGCTCCTGTTCTACGCTTTGGTGCTGTAGATCCACTGTTCTGTCTAAGAACTCCTCACTTTCTCTTATGCTCCTGAGGGTTGACACTTGCTGCTCCAGTCCTCTGACCTTTTCTTCCAACAGCGTGACCAGCTTGCACTTGTTGCACATGTAGGCCATGTTGATCTCCGGCAGGAAAACAAACATTGCACACCCATTGCAGGTCACCACCACTGCAGATTCCTTTCCTTCCATGTTGCTCTGTTCCCTTTATGTTTCTGTCTTCCTAGAAAATTTCTTAGGGACTTCCCCCTTGACCTCCCCTGCCGAACTCCGCTGCCAAACTCCTGTTTGCTCTCCCTGTGCGCTCGCTCTGTTCGCTCGCTCTCTGGGAGCCTGCTTGCCTTTTCACAGTCCCAAAAACAGCTGGAGCCTCTCTCCTGTTGTGCTCCTGCTCAGCTGGGAGTCGGGAACAGAATGAGCTCCCAGGCCTCTCCCCTCCTTTTAAGCTCTCAGGCCACACCCTTCCCTTGCAGCTGCAGTTGAGTCACTCCAGATGTTGTTGTACTACTCCGCTGCCAAACTCCTGTTTGCTCTCCCTGTTCGCTCGCTCTGTTTGCTCGCTCTCTGGGAGCCTGCTTGCCTTTTCACAGTCCCAAAAACAGCTGGAGCCTCTCTCCTATTGTGCTCCTGCTCCTGCTATATTTATTAATAAATAAATAAATCCCTTGCTAAAACCAGCAAGCGTCAATTAAGTCAGTTAACTGTAGGACATCCTAACCATCAGGGAAAGGGAGAATGGAATTTCTAACCTGTTGCTAGGCGATGTTCAGTATTCCCTCCCCTGATACCACTAAGTGGTTTGCTCCACTGAGCCCTACCCCTGACTTCTCAGAGAAGCTTGATTTCTGCCTTTGCCCTTTAACTAGACTATAACAGTCTATCTTTACCCTTTACTGGGAAGTCAACTTAAAAACCCTACCTGCAGAGTTGACATCTTTTCGTCACATATTCCACCAGGTTGCCATTATATGCAAACCAGGTCAATGGGAACTACATTTCCAATGGCTCCTGACAGAACTGGATGATGGTACTTATGGTCTAGAGATTAGGATGCCCTGCCCTGTCATTATGTAAAGGGAAGGGAAGGGAAATGGGGGGGGGGAGAAAGCTGGGTTCATGGGTTGTGAGTTATTTATTTATTTATTATATTCTTAAATCGTCCATCTGGCTGGTCACCTGGCCACCCTGGGGGATGTACAATCATTAAAATACAATAAAACACAATTAAGGCTCACAATTAAGCGAGGCTCAGTTCTGAGGACCAAACTTGGAACTGACTTTGGAGGAGATCAGAATGAAACAGATTTTGTTTTAAAAAATTGTTTTCCCTGAGCCCATTCTGAGCTGGGGGCAGACGGGTGTGTGGGTCCACTAGTATATAGAATTAATGTTTCCCTATTTTTAAGGCAAAAGCAGTTTAAAATTACATGAACTTTCAGATATATAAATGAGTTTATTTTTGACCTGTTAGTTTGGCAGTTCCCTTTTAGTTGCCAGATTCCTATGGGTAAGGCCTATCACAATGTAACATCATGAATACTTAGGCCTAATCTTGTACATGGGGAGTTCTATTGTTTTCCTCCAATTATAAAAGTGATTGCTGCTATCCGTAATTGCAGTTCTTAGCATCTGCTAATTTATGCAGCTGTCTCATTTAAATTTCATAATTATGGAGTATCCGAAATATTAGATTATATATATATATATATATATATATATATAAAACAGTGGAACCTAATGTGCAATAAAGACAATTATTTTTGCATGACTTTTGTTCTTGGCTTTTCTAAATTACATAAGGGAGGAGAAATATTTGTATAATGAATGGATCTTCTGAGCATACTGTTTTAATTTTTAAATCTTTCATAGCTGGACTGAGCATCCTTGAAGTATAATTGTCAATCAGTTTCATATTAAATTAAAAATGTGAAAAAGCAAGATTAAAAGAAAATAAATCTCCCAAATTGAGCAATGTTTAAAAGCAATTCTAAAAAAGAAAACATCAGTGAAATGAAAATAGTAAATATTCACTTCATATCAGCAATGAAAAGCCCTTGCCCTTTGATTTGCACTAATTCGTTAATTGGATTACTATAGACAGCCTTCCATACAAAAGGACTTTCATAATGTTGTGGCATAATTTTACTATGTTTACCTTCATCCCCATGAACTAAAGAATGAAATCATTTACACATTCCTTATATTTGTACTGCAGATACAGAATGATGCCAGGGGAAGTTCTGTGCACAGAAATTTTCTATAGAGGATTCAGGACAGAGGCACTGACTGAATTAGAGAGGGTTTCTGTTTGTTTGTTTGTTTTTGTTTATCTGTTTCTGCACTGTACAGATGTTAAGTTCTAGATCCCTTTAAGAATGATCAAGGGTGTGTCACTGGCTCACTTGTTCCCTTCCTCACCATTTTTCTTGTGCAAATTTCCTCTCCCTTTCATGCTGTAACTTTTTGTCTGCGCTGGTGCTAGACGCATCAACAGGGTTTCTGGTTTCACTCTGATTGTGAGGACAAACCTGGCTAGCATTAACCATGGATGCATATGGTGCAGTACATATGCTGGTAAACCATAGAAAGGAGGATAACATATGGGAGGAAGGAGGGGAAGGTTGGCCATAGCATGTTGCAGATCCTTTAACCATGGTTAGCAGATAAGGAATATTACTTCTTCACCAATCCAGAGCACATGCATGCATGTTCTCTTTGTATTGGGTAACACTGATTGTGTGGTCAGTTTGAGATCCTTAAAAAATGAATTTGAAACATTCAGATACTCAGTGGAACCATTGCTGTACTGCTTGAGTGGGCAACCTGGTGCCCTCTGGATGTTGTGGACTACAACTACCATAAGGCTCAGCCAGCATGGTCAATGGTCAGGGCGTATGGGGCATCAGGTTGATAACCCCTACTCTACTGCCATAGTCACAATCTTCCCAGTAAAATAATAACTGGTGTGTATGTCTGTTGTCGGAACCTCTTGCAGTGTCAACTGAATAACCTGTTTTAAAGAAAAAAAGAAAAGAATTATTGCCAGAATGTTCACATAGAAAGAAACAGAAATCTAAACTGCCCTCTGATCTTGGGCCTGTACACTGTAACCATATCGAAGGGAGTGTTTAAACAGCTTTCTAAGGAAATAGCTGTTCTTTCAAATTTGCAATCAAAACAGAAAAGGGTTTTGTTTGTAGTACAATTTACATCAAGTTTGACAAGAATATTAAGCAGTTTAAGGTTAAATCCAAAGCATATCTGATTGAGGGTTGCATTAATTAAACTTCATATGTAGTTACTTAAAGGCAGAATCCTCAGCTGTGATGAATGATGTTCAATTAAACAGCAAATAGAGAGAAATTATTCCTGCTAATTGTATACTGTGCTGCACCTAATAACATATGCTATTGGCATTTTCAGGATAATGCTATACACACTGGCATATGCTATATTTTGCAGCATTTCACACAATTAGTAGAAATAGCTACAAGTCCACTTGTATTATTTCTTAAAAGAATAAAAAAGACAGACTAAAGAATGGAAGAGAGAATAAAATGTCTGGAAATCAATGCAAAGGTAATTTATTTGAAACATCTGGATATCTATGGGGAGTGCAGGGTATTGTTGTTTGTACAAATTAAAGCTATGAGTGACCATCTTGTACCTATAACTTATAACTAAGCCCAAGTATGTGTGATTGAATTAATCACATAGTCTTCCCCTGCTTACCCTTGCCTTCATTTCCCCTTTCCGCTGTTTTTTCCCCTGTGTCTGTTTTAGATTGCAAGCCCCTTGGGGTAGGGACCTGTCATACCTGTCCTTTGTAAAGCGCCAGGTACTTAGATGGCACTATATAAACAATTATAGTAAATAATCGTGAACATTGAGTGGAGTGTGCTCTGAGCTTCTGGAGTTCATGGAGAGCAAGACTATCAATGGCTACTAGTCATGATCACTATATTTTACCTCTAGTATTAAAGGAAGTATGCCTCTCAATACCAGTTCCTGGGAAACATGGGTGAGAGGGTGCTATTGCACTATTGTCCTGGTTGGCCACTGGGAACACAATGCTGAACTAGATAGGCCTTTGGTCTGATCCAGCATTTCTCTTCTTATGTTCTTATTAAAGTAAATGAATGCTTTGCACGCTTAGAGATCTTAGGTTTACTTATGCAGGATTTTGTTCTGTGGCTAGCTTTCCACGAGGCTGGCTGAACACTACCTTGGCTGGTGCATGTTTAGTTTTATGGAGAAGGTCATGCTATGATGTACTCATAACTCACTTCAGTGCCTCACACAGATTGCAGACATGTTTTGCTGCCACAGGATGTGGTGACCACCACCACAAATCTAGGTAGCTTTATAAGGGAATAAAGCTACCAATGGCTACTAGTCATGGTAACTATATGCTACCTCCAGGATATGCTACCTCCGAATACCAGTTACTGGGGGACAGTACTGGGAGAGGGCTGTTGTCCTCACATCCTGCTTGAGGCATCTGGTTGGCCACTTTGGGAAACAGGATATTGGACTTGATAGCTTTTGCTCTGATTCAACGGGGCAGCTTATGTCAAAATCTAAGTGTTGCTGTGTGTGCATAGCAGAGAATTGAGTTGGACTGTTTGATAGACCCGGGTTGCTCCTGGTTCATGGAAAATAGCCAACAGTTTGGGTTCTGACCTTAAATCAGTTGGGTCCTCCATAGCCTCAGCCTTTCTCCCTGTTTCTTCCAGTTCTACAAGAATATGAGGCAGACAGCGCCATTGTATTTGTGTCTTTACTATTGTTTTTTTCTCTTGCTTCGGAGAGACTTGCAAGGTTAAAGATTTCTTTACCTTTTATTGTGGTCTCCCACAGTGTCGCCTGAAAACATTTTTTCATGTCTCATTTTACAATGCGTTTGCAAAAGATGTTTCTGTTATCTTATTTTCACTTGAGGAAACGATAACACTCAAGAGTAACTAAAGATTTGAAATTATTACATTATCCTGATCACATACCAGTACACCTAATTTTTCTATTCTTTTCACACACACTCTTGCTTCAGTTGGTACCACTACTGCTTCCTAATTCATTTTTTTCCTAGAAAATACTATATTCAAAGAACAAGCTGTTAGACTGCATTTTGGTTTCTTGTAGGAATAAAAACCTGCTCAAATTTATCTTATGAATTAAGTGTATTTGCATATTTTTAGAGATGTTCACAGAAGCATACTTTTTCCATTGTTTGAACTGAGACTACGTAGTTAAATCATGTGTATTCCAGCAAGCAATCACTATTCAGTTTTTAAAAATATTATTTGCCATCGCTTTGTGCAAAATATGTGTGTGTTTACCTTTGATGTCTGACATAAACAGAATTGGAAATCTATACTTTATCCTGGGGCTGAAGCAGCTGGACATAAACCTTATTTTAAAAAGATTTTATATAAATTGACTTTTCTGTCCTCATCTTAAACACTGAGGGTTTTTTGCTTTCAAAAATATCTGTTGGGGGATTTTGAGATGAATCAGGATCCTTCTTTTTAGTCAGTTTTGATAAACCTATCGTAGGCTAATACTAGGCAGGCCATAAATACTGCTTGGCTCAACATGCATGTTCCTTTATTAAATTGATCTGACTCTGTCACTGTACCCTTCATTCCCCATCCCTCCATAAAAATGTCCAGCTGACTTAGCATCTTATTCCCTGCCTTATTGCCTTTTCAGTGAAATAAGTCTGCTTTGAGTACCCTGCTTACGACTGTTTTTCTAATTTTCAACTCTATTTCTCGGTCAGCCCTCTATTTCCCCCTCTCCCCAGAACATATAATAGGATGTTTGGGGAAGTGCCTGAGAGCAGTGCTGGAGCAGATGCTTTGCATAGGGAAGGTCTCAGGTTCAATTCCGGGCATCTCCAGGTAGGCCTGGGAAAGACTTATCTCTGAAACCCTAGAGAGCTGCTGCCAGTTAGTGTAGATCAGGGCTCTCCAACCTTGGGTCCCCAGATGTTGCTGGCCTACAGCTCCCAGTATACCCAGCCAGCATGGCTAATGGCAAAGGATTCTGGGAGCTGTAGTCTAGCAACATCTGGGAACCCAAGGTTGGAGAGCCCTGGTATAGATAATACTGAGTGAGATGAACCAATGGTCTGACATGTTTGAAAGTCTGCATTCAGTGCAGTTATTTTCAGTTTCACTATTTTAATCTTTTAAAAATTGAGTGAGGAAATAAGTGATGGCGCGTGAGTGACAGCAGAGCCCCGCGTATGCTGGATGGGAGATTTATAATCCTGTCTGTGCATAGAGGCCCATTATTCCACACACAGATCTTCCAGATCTCACCCCCCTCTGCGCAGCGTGCAGCGTGTCGGTTTGAAGCTGCCAGCCAGCTTGCCTGTAATCCAACTCCAGCTTCTAGCTTCCCCGGTTTGCAGACTAATCCAAGTGGCAAGGAAACACTCTGTAACACCACAGGTCTATTTCTACCTGTTTATTTACTTAGCAAGTAATATTCTACAGAGTATACATTTCCTAGTTACAGTCCATGTGCAGAGTACAATGCATAGCAAGCATTATTTCCAGTGGAGTAGGTTGAGCTTCACTCGACTTTAGCAAAGACGTTACATTGTTGCAAAGTCCAGCAAGCAATAGCCAGAAGAGAGAAGGAATAGAGAAAGCAGTCCTGCTCTTCTCTAAAATGGCTTCAGACAGAAAAAACAAGTTAGCACGTCATTCAGAACATACAAACCATGTGACTAGCTCATAATGTTCCCAGGGCCTAGCTTTCCCATGAGAAAGAACACGGGAAAGTAGAAAGGACATAACACACTTGTTTACAGCCATTCTGTTCCTTTCCCTGTGTAAACACTGTGCTACAGCTGGTCAATGTGATACATATCACAACAATAAGAGGCTTAAAAGGTCAGTGTTATGGACATTCACCAATAAACTACAATAGCTTTGTATGTTCCCATCAGTTTTGAATTGCATAATTTTATTTATTTGGATATGCAATCCTTCCCTATTCCAAAAGGCCAGAATAGGTAAAACTATGTTTAAAACTAGAGGGGTGATATGAGACAAAATATGTTAAAATAATTATCTCCTGCCTTTATCCACTGCTGTTTCCTAGAAGGACTTTTGGGGTATTGATACATTTCCGCAGGATGAGACAACTTGGATGTGCATGCACATGGATTTATCCAGGTTTCTTTTTTTCATAGATCTACTTCGAATAAATGGTGTCATTCAATACCTCTGTGGTGGATTGACCTACTGATTTCTGAATTAAGGCTTATTAAGCTGATTCGTAGGAGGCTGGACCTGATCCTTAGTACTTCTCTGTAGTCAGGCAAAGTGCCACAGAAATACAAATTCAGTTACATAAGGAAAAATAGCAGAAAGGCAGTAGCTTTGCCTCTCATCTTAGCAAGTTTTGTTGGCTAGGAAACTATAAACTGGAAGTACTGATGACATGACCTCATCTCATAGAAACCAAAACCCAATCTATTACATACTGTGAATACATGGGAACTTAAAAGAAATCAAAGATATTTAGGCTTGCCAGGAATGGATTGAGAGAATATGGGAATCATGACTGATTTCTAAAGTATTGTGCTTAGCACTAAAGCCTCCTAATCGGCGTGACCTGCAATATCGTAACAAGAAGTTACATAGAGGTTGAGTGAATAGGAGAACCTTGCAGATTTTTAGGAGAGAGAATGGTTAGTGCTGAATGTAGAGAAATAAACAGTTCAGCGCAGGGTGTCATATCACAGGCTTTTATTTCATGGCATCGATTACGAATATAATTAGATTATGTTGGACTCGTTAGCCTTGTAAAATGCACTCAGCAATAAACTTCACACTTCAAGGTGACACAGTATGATTCGTCTGAGGATTAGGTAATGTGGCTACTATTTGGATCTCTGTACTGTCAGTTTTGTTTCTTCTCCTCTGCAAATGTGAATTAATTACTCTGGATGCTGCTGCTGCTGCTGCTGATGATGATGATACACCTAGGACATTAATATTTAGATCTCTATGAGCTTAACTAGAGATAAAAATTAGCAACATAAACAACTATACTAATTATGTTTTAGTTTTAGACTAGCTGTGCACAGCCTTTTTGGCCACATTGGGTGTCTGTTGAGGTTGTGAGGGTGTACACACATTCATATATGTGCGTGCACAAACATGCATATATGTGTGTGCACAAACATGCATATAAATACATCTCTCTCTCTCTCTCTCTCTCTCTCTCACACACACACACACACACACACACACACACCACTCACACTGTGCTTGTTTTGTATACATTCTAATATTGAGACAGGGGTGTACAATTTGTGCTGCATTCCTTTGCGGGTAATCTGTCGGGTTTGTGTCCCCCATCCCCCCGCCCACACACAAACTACCCCACTCACATTCACTCACTTCTCCTCCTACTCACACAGTTACTTCTCCTGCTTACTTACACATACACACACTTACTCACTGCTTCAACCTTTCCCTTCCTTCCACCAGAAAGAAAGCGAAAAACACGCTCTAAGAACTACGTAACTCTATGGTTCCTGCCATAAAAGACCTGTTCCTAGAGTATCCCTGGACCATCCTAGAAGCAGGCAAGAACCTTCGAGCACCACTTCCTAGAAATGAGGCTCCTATGAGGGATTCTAGGAGTGTGGTCATGCATTAAAACAAGGCTTATGCTCCCTGCTCGCCTTGCTTTAAAGTGAAAAAGTGGCCCTTTTGCCTTTGCCAAATTTGCCCACCCCTCCTCAAGGGTGAGTGGTGGGTTAGGCCAAGTGTGCTTCCCCACCTCAACAATTAGAATTTCTAGGTCAGGCATCCAAATGTCTCAAAAAAAGCCAGTACTGGCTGAGGATTGTTAGGCATAGTCATCTCATAAGCAAAAAAGGATGCCATCAATGCACTACACTTGTGTCTTGGGAATATTTCAGGCAGCCTGTTTATTTGGTGCCATGTTCAGACTTTAATCCTATAAATCCTTTCATATGCTGTCAGTTTTGTAAATATTTGTTTCTGAAGGAGTCATAGGGACAACAGAATGAAAGCTTTTACTGCTACGGTACCAATTTTGGCCACATTTGTGTTCTACTCTTAGTTCAAAACTAAATTCATTCCCATAGTCATATGGGAGAACTGTCATTGTGATATGTGTGGTTAATCAAATGGCATCTGCTGGTATGCTCTCAATCACTAGAGCTGTCTATCTAATTCCTACTGTGTGATTTAACAAAGTAAACTGATCTCGAGCTTTAAAAGTCAAGGACTATGTTTCCAGTGCACTTCCTTTTGATCTTCAGCCTTCTTCAAAAGGATAAACTTATTTTTTTCTTTACCTCTTTGCTCAGAATAAGAAGTGGAAAAGGGTCATAGCTCAGTGCAAGAATGCATACTTTGTGTGCAGAAAGTTCCAGGTTCAATCCCTGGCATTTCCAGGTAGTGCTGGGAAGAACTGAAATCCTGGCAAGCCACTGCCAGTTATTGTAGACTGAGCCTTCCCCAACCTGGTTTCCCCCATACATGTTGGACTATATCTCCCATCATCTCCAGTCAACATGGCCATGGTGAGTGGAGATGATGGTAGTTGTAGTCCAACACGTCTCAAGGGCTACCAGATCAGGGAAGGCTGGTGTAAGACAGTACTGGGCTAGATGAACCAGTTATCTGATCTGTGATAAGCCAGCACCCTGTGTTCCTAATAATGATTTCCAGAGGGGCAGTGATGTTAGTCTGTTGCAGTAAGAACAACAAAGAATGCCACAAGACTCTTTGTTGTTTATGTTCCTAATGTGTCTGGAGCCAAATTGCATGTCCTACTTTTGGAGGTAGGAGCCTGAACTTTGGCCTTGTCCAGTAGCAAAGGAGAGATAGCAGGCAGAAGCATTCCCCTAAAAAAGTGGCTTTCTCATCTTTCCCAGAAAGATGAAGGTAACTGACTGGCCTTGCAGTGGAGTAGGAAGACAAGGGATTGACCCACCTGCAGGGTTTATATTCAGTCTGGTTAGACCTTTTCTGTGCTTGGCTCCTGGATAATGGCCAGGATTACCCAGTCCCAACACCCCATCCCTTCTCTCCAGTCTAGCAGGTTCCCTGTAATATAAGACATCTCCCTAATAGTATGGCCAGTATTCCAGATTCAACACATGGCAGGCCTGGGTTAAAGGTTCAAAAGTCGTCCCTGCTCTGATCGAGCACAAATAAATAATATTTATTATAGTTGGTGAGGACTCTGCTAAATTCTGAATCATGCTTAATTTGTCACAGACTCTGCTGGCCGACTTCATTGCTTTCCACAGATGATCATGACATGCATACATAAAGCGAACCAGTTTATTTTCTGTAAGAGGAACAGTGAGAGCTCAAAGTTTAAGGGGCTGTATTTATTTATTATTTCATACAAAGAGCACATTCCGATCCTGTTAGTTCAAATGTTGCCATTGTGAACCTTCAAATGATGGTTGGATGCTGGGAACATACTTAGTCTTCTGAAAAGCTTTAATATGTTTGTGTGGCAGAAGCACTTATTGAAATAACCTCTGATACCCTGGTTGTCACCAGTTTGCAAAAGGAAAACAAAATACAGTAATACCTTGGATTGCAAGTAACTTGGTTTGAGAGCGTTTTGCAAGACAAGCAAATTTTTAAATATTTATTTAATTTTTTTTTACTTGATATACAAGCGACGTCTTGCAATACAAGTACTGTAGTACGGCTTAAATTAAAAATCTCTGTACAAATATTTTTTGGGGGATTTCGTTTTGATATAAGAGTGTTTTGGATTACAAGCACGTTTCCGGAACGAATTATGCTCTCAATCCAAGGCATGACTGTACACCTTTAGCCAAAGCAGGTTCAGGACACTCTTTAAATGGCTTCTTAAGTTTCATAAAGTTTGTATATCTGCCGTTGGAAATTGCTGTAGGGAATATATACTAAAGAAATCCTCAAGAGTGTTCTCTTCTGTTAGCAGTGTTTACTTCATGATGGAACTGTATTAAAGGGGCACAGGAGTGACCCTTTAGTTAAGGTGAGTCACAAAAAAGTGTACCACCATTATAAGCCTCAAATTCTACTGTTTATAAAAATGTCACCTGTAGACCTAATAACTTGACTCTTGGCATCCATAATCTACCTGAGGAGGTCTACAATCATGCAAACTTTCAAACCAATTCGATGCAAATTGCCACAGCTAAAGCAAGTTAAAAAGTGCTGGAAATTGACACATTTGTACTTTATTTACCACGACTTCGCTCGTGTGATGAAGAGTGACCGTGCCAAGTTTGCATGGGTCGTCATTTTCCTATAGGCACTATTTGTTCAAAATTCCTTAAGGTCGCTGACCACTGTTTTGAATCGCTCCATAGGAAAGGTCCCCCAGGACTACATAATGGAATCCTAGCTCCCCCGGGACTACCAGCTCCCCCGGGACTACCAGCTCCCCCGGGACTGCACAATGAAATCCCAGCTCCCCCGGGACTGCACAATGAAATTCCTGCCCCCCCCTGGGACTGCACAATGAAATCCCTGCTCCCCCAGGACTACACAGTGAAATCCCTGCCCCCCCCGGGACTGCACAATGAAATCCCTGCCCCCCCTCCGGGACTGCACAATGAAATCCCTGCTCCCCCCCCTGGGACTGCACAATGAAATCCCTGCTCCCCCCCCCGGGACTACACAACAATGAAATCCCTGCTCCCCCCCCGGGACTACACAATAATGAAATCCCAGCTCCCCCCCCCCCCCCGGGACTACACAACAATGAAATCCCTGCTCCCCCCCCGGGACTACACAACAATGAAATCCCAGCTCCCCCCCCAGGACTACACAATCAAGTCTCTGTGTCCCCCCCCCCAGGACTACACAATGAAATCCCTGCTCCCCCCTGGGGACTACACAACAGTGAAAGCCCTGCCCCCCTGGGACCACACAATGAAATCCCTGCTCCCCCCCCCCAGGACTACACAGTGAAATCCCTGTTCTTCCCCCCTCCGGGACTGCACAATGAAATCCCTGCTCCCCCCCCCAGGACTACGCAATGAAATCCCAGCTCCCCCCCCCCGGACTACACAACAATGAAATCCCTGCTTGCTCCCTCCCCCTCGGGACTACCCAACAACGTAATCCCAGTTTGCCCCCCCCCGGGACTACCCAACAATGAAATCCCAGCTCTGCCCCGGCTGTGGTTCATATGAACATTCTGTTTTGACGTGGGAGAGATTTGCATATCCGCTCCTGATTGCCCCTGTGGCAGTTCATACGAACATTCTATATGTCGTTGGAGCGATTTGCATAACCGCTCCTGAATGGCCCCTGCGAACATTCCAAGTGACGCCATTGGCTCTCATCTATTTTGGGCCAGTACAGGCGCAGCGAGGGTTTTTTGGAGATTTGAACCCACCAGTCTTTGTCCTTGGGTGATGGAGAGTTATGCCTGCCAAGTTTGGGGCAGATCCGTTAAAACGTGATGGAGCCTGTGCGACGACGCCCCACACACAACAGTCATTCAGTCATTTAAAAAGTTTCCCTCCCTTTTCACCCCCTCAGAGAACATTCTAAATGGCCTAGGGGAGATTTGCATACCCAGCCCTATTGGCCCCTGCAGGAATTCATACGAACATTCTAAGTGTCCTATGGGCTATTTGCATAACTGCTCCTATTGGCTCCTGCAGGAATTCTGAGGTGAGGCCAATTTGCATAACTGCTGCCCTGTTGTTTTGCCCATAGGAGATATGAGTGTGGGGTGATTTTGCTCCCTTTTTTCACCCCATTAGGGACGGAATTTCCCAAAATCCTTCCTTAGTGGGGCTCTACTTCATAAAAGCAATGTTCCTTCAAAATTTCACGTTCCTAGATTAAACGGTTTGAGCTGGACGTTGATGAGTCAGTCAGTCAGTCAGGACACTTTCTTTTATATACCGGTATATAGATTTATTATATTTATACCCCGCCTTTTTTCCTGCAAGGAACCCAAGGCAGCTTACATAATCCTCCTCCTCCTCCTCTCCATTTTATCCTCACAAGAACCCTGTGAGGTATGTTAGGCTGAGAGTCAGTGGCTGGCCCAAAGTCACCCAGTGAGTTTCATGGCCGAGCGGGGATTAGAACCCGGATCTCCTGAGTCCCAGGCCAACACTCTCACCACTACGCCACACTGGCTCTCAAGCCGCAGCACAGCATTCCATATATTTCTTTTTAATTGTGCGGAAAAGTACTGATGAACTTTATTTAGGCTTGTTGAGCAGGTGTGTACTTCATTGGTTTGGTAAAACTCTTAGCATTGGTTTAAAAATTACCATGGTTTTCCTGTCCCATGAAAGCCTATGGCAGCAAGTGCTGGCAAAGTTATGTTGAGCATGCTCAGTTTCACTCTGAAGCTAGAATGCTGCCAGTTCCTTCCAGTGTTTTGAATTCCCCTGTTCCTGTCAACATTCTGACAGTGGGGGAGGGCTAGCAGGGAACTGTCAGCTGAGATAAAAAACATAATTTTTCTGCATTATGTTGGAGAGGATGTCAGGAAAAAGGGACATATGCTCATATGTGGTGGAGTTGTAAAGATGTATTGGTGTTTTGGCGAGAGGTTTTTACAAAAATATCGAAAATTATTGGTACTAATTTAGAGGTCTGTCCAAAATTAGCATTGTTATCAATAACTGAGAAGCTTATTTGTGATCAAAATACGAAGGAGTTAATTGTAAACTTGCTAACTGCGGCCAGGCTAATGATAGCGAGAAATTGGAAAGTACATGATTTCCTAATAACAGACTGGTATAAGGAAGTTTGGGACATAGCCCTAAATGATAAACTAACTAGTAGTATCAAATGCAAAAAAGGATTGCTAAAGAAGAATAATTTTATGGAGATATGGAATCAATTACTAGATTATGTATTAATAAAGGGGAAGGGTAACATGCCTTGTCAGGATAAGTTATATTTTTGGAATTTAGAATTTATTTGATTAAGAGGATAGAAGTATATTAATTGGTCCCTTGGAGGGTGGGGGGGAGCACTTCATGATTTAATGTATGTTGATTATGTTATATTTGTGTGATAATCTTGTATTTTGTTATATATATTTTTTGTTATAATTTGTTTTGAAAAATAAATAAAATAATTATTAAAAAAAAAAGAGTGAGGTAATTTTGAAGGCTGAGGAAATTGCTCTCACTGATGAAGGGGGTGGGAAGAAAAAATTTATGCTGGAATCCTGTGTAGTCTTACTCAGAAGTAAGCTGTTCTATACAAACA
The DNA here is from genome assembly GCA_021292165.1 of Shinisaurus crocodilurus. NCBI lineage: Eukaryota > Metazoa > Chordata > Lepidosauria > Squamata > Shinisauridae > Shinisaurus > Shinisaurus crocodilurus. Next base: position 282,415,919 of record CM037876.1, on the reverse strand, counting down.
GGGACATACGACCCTCAATTTTTAGTCTTAACGATTTTAGGAAAAAGTATAGTCTTATACATGGAAAAATACTGTAACTGTTTATACAGTTAATGACTTGTTTGTATTTTTTTTTTTTGTTTGTGTTTTTGTTTGTTTCAGAACACTGTAATAATATATTTCCTTTTTAAAAACCAGGGAAATTCAAGGATAATAAAAACCTGTCGGTTTAAGACCAGAATTAAAGTTATCTCATGTTGACTCAAGCTCCACAAAGTCAGGGAACTGGAAGCTTAGGCTGATTCCTTAACAGACGTGCCCCGTGGTCAGTTTTATATGGGTCAACTCAAAGGAGGATTCCTCTAGCAATACAGTAAGGTTCAGCTGATTTATAAAGCAATACAGATCGAGGACAATGTGGGGCATCTTTGCTGGTCCCAGGCACTCCATCCTCCCCATCTGGATTTGGGCCTGAAAGACCCAGGAAAAGTGTGGGTGCATGGAGGGTATGTTGTAAGCATTTGGGTATTTACTCATTTTGATGTTTGTTTTGCTTCCTCCCCACCCCTTTCCCTTCCCTGTTAAATAAATCCTATTTCCTGTTTTATAAATTGTTCACTGGTTTCCCCCCACCTGCTTTCAGGGAACGGGTCCTGGTGGGCTGGAGGCACTGCACACACTAGTCTATCGTTAGCATCTTTCTCCCTCATCCACTACTGGATGTATGAACCCAAGTCTCATGGTTTTCACCAAACCACAAAATTGCTGGTAGGGAAAGTGGGGTTACATTTAGAGGCACCTCTGCACCTGGGTTCATACATACAATAGTGGATGAGGGATTGATATCTATTTAATTATGGATGAGAAGGCTGATCTGGCATGTATTACTGAGACTTGGGTGGGTGAGCTGGGTGGACTAGACCTGACTCAGCTCTTCCCATCTGGGTACTTGGTGCAGCACCAGCATAGGCTGGAGGGCCGGGTGTGTGTGTGGAGTTGCTGTGATTCACAAAAGTTCCATCTCTATCGCCAGGAAGCCACTCCACCTTGGAGTGGGCCTTGAGGGGTTGCACTTGGTGTTGGGCCATAGAGACAGATTGAGGATGCTGCTGGTGTACCGCCCATCCTGCTGCCTAGCATCCTCCCTGACCAAGCTAACAGGTGGTCTCAGGTGTGGTGTTGGAGGAACCCAGGACGGTGGTGCTGGGTGACTTTAATTTCCATGCTGAGGCTGCTTCTGGAGCTCCAGCTCAGGACTGCATGGCCTCCATGACATTGGGCTGTCTCAGTTTGTCATCGGCCCAATACATGAAGCAGGGCATACCCTTTGTAGTGTCTCTCTCGTGGTCTTACTCTCCTCCCGCCAGCCAGAATATCAAGCACAGCTCACGGGTTTCTTTCTAAAGCTTTATTGAGTAGAAAGCAGGGCAACTCAGGTGGTTGCAGAAAAGCGTTACACAAAAGTAAAGAAAGTAATTCAGGACCCTTCATCCCTTCAATGGGAGGTCAGGAATGATCAACAGTTGATTCCGCACTGAGGAGTTTCATGTGTTTCCAAGCTCAAACCAGAGAACCTTCTCCGCCCCTAAGGCGGGTCAAAAGTCTTGTTAGCCAATCGGGCAGAGCAAAGAAGAGAGGTCAGTTGTTCCTGCCTCCTCAAGCGACATCGCTCGCAAGGATCTGTCACAGAGACTGGCTCCCCCCCCCCATCAGGAGCTCTTCCTCCTCTTCCATCGGGGGCTCTTTCCCCAGGGATTCTACTGCCCCCTCCTCCAGCTACAACCTTGACAGAGCAGCTGGGTCAGTGTTATCAACCGTGAGTGGCTCCGCTCCTAACTCCTCTTCTAATTCCCCCCCCCTTCCATCTCCGAATCCATTCCCACAGAATCTGACCAGTGTTGTTTTGGAGTTAGGAAGTCGGAACTTGGAGCTAGCCCCAACATCCTTGACTTGGTCTTTGCTCCAGGCTGTGAGATGGGTAGTCTGGAAATTGGGGTGTCTGTCTGTCCAAGTAACCCTGTTGTCATGGTCAGACCATTTTCTTGTGAGGTTTGAACACACAGCATTACTTTCCTCCTGCAGGGGTGTGGGGCCCATTCGGATGGTCTGCCCCAGGAGACTGATGGAATCCAAAGGATTTCTGAATGCTCTTGGGGATTTTTCAGTGGATAGAGCTGGTGATCTAGTCAAGGCCCTGGTCTCACTGTGGAACGGTGAGATGTGGAGGGCCATAGACTTGATTGCTCCCGAGTGCCCTCCCTGGCTCTGTTGAACCCGCTCTGCTCCTTGGTATACTGGGGAACTGCGGTAGATGAAACAGGCTGGACGTCAGCTAGAGCACAAATGGCATAAGACTCGAAGCGAAGATGACCGAGCACGCTCTAGAGCGCATAATCATGCCTATTGCGTGGCAGTGTGGGCAGCAAAGAAGCGTTAATTTGCTGCCTCCATTGCGTCCTCAAGTAGCCATCCAGCTGAGCTCTTTCAGGTGGTCCGGGGCCTGTTAATACTCTCCCCAGCAAATAGGGCCCTGGCCCCCTCAAAGTCCCGCTGTGACCTTTTTGCATTGCACTTTGAAGACCAAATTGCTTGTCTCTGCAGCAAACTTGACACTGTTGTTAGCGCAGCTCCAGTCGAGGTATCTGATGCCACCATCTGCCCAATTTTGTCGGGTTAATTTCAGTTACTGTGGCCTGATGATGTGGACAAGGTGCTTGCAGCAATGCGATCGACCACGTGCCCTCTTGCTCCTTGCTCCTACTGGCTTATAAAAGCTAGCTGAGGGGGTTTGGCCGGGTGGGTTCAGGGAGTGGTAAAACACATCTCTACATGAAGGGGTGGTTCCTGCGGTCCTTAAGGAGGAAGTAGTGCGACCACTCCTGAAAAAACCCACTCTGGACCCAACAGTATTTGATAATTATTGCCCAGTTGCAAATACCCCTTTCTTAGGGAAGGTTCTTGAGAGGGTCGTGGCGAAGCAACTGCAGGCACTCTAGGAAGATACTGATTATGTAGACCCATTCCAGTCTGGGTTTCGACCTGGTTATGGATTGAATCATCTTTGATCGCCCTGATGGATGACCTTTATCGAGTGAAGGATAGTGGGAGTGCGACCTTGTTAATTCTACTCGATCTCTCAGTGGCTTTCGATACCATTGACCATGGTATCATCCTGGATTGACTCCGTGGGTTGGGCATTGGAGGCACTGTGTTACAGTGGTTTCGGTACTACCTGTGGGATCGATTTCAGAGAGTAACATTGGGTGACTATTCCTCTGACCCTTGGCAACTGCGCTATGGGGTTCTGCAGGGTATCATCTTGTCCCCAATGTTGTTTAACATCTATATGAAGCCACTGGAAGCAGTCATTAGGGAATTTGGAGCCAAGTGCCATCAGTACGCTGATGACACACAGCTCTATATCCCTGTGACAACTGACTCAGAAGAGGCTGTGCAAGTCCTGGATCAGTGCCTAAACTCAGTGATGGGCTGGATGAGGACCAATAAACTGAGGCTGAATCCTGGCAAGATGGAAGCCCTGTGGGTGAGTGGTTCCCGAGTCCGGGAGATAGGCTCCTTGCCTGTTCTGGATGGGGTTGCACTCCCTTTGAAAGATCAGGTTCGTAGTCTGGGGGTACTCCTAGATCCATCATTGTTGCTGGAGTCCCAAGCAACTCGGAGTGCCTGTTACCATCTTCGATTGGTTCTCCAGCTACGGCCTCTCCTGGACAGGGATAGCTTGGCCACAGTGATACAGGCACTAGTAACCTCAAGACTGGATTGCTGCAATGCGCTCTATGTATGTGGGGTTGCCCTTAAGGCTGCTCCGGAAGCTGGAGCTAGTTCAGAATGCAGCAGCTTGGCTATTGTCGGGAGCTACCCCTTTTCAGCATGTGACTCCTTTGCTGAAGGAACTGCACTGGCTACCTATTCGCTACCGGTCAGGTTTGAGGTTCTGCTACTTGTGTACAAAGCCCATAACAATTTGGGCCAGGTTACCTGAGAGAGCGCCTCCACCCATACCAACCTGCCTGGTTGCTGAGGTCATCAGATGGCATGCTCCTGGTGGTTCCTCATGACCTTTGGCCCGATTTGATTCCACCAGGAGAAGAACCTTCAGTGTGGTGGCTCCATTTCTGTGGAACTCCCTGCCTCTGGAGGTCAGGCAGGCTCCAACGTTGTGCTGCTTTCGGCGCCTGCTGAAGACCTCTTTGTTCTGGGAAGCCTTCTCTGCTCTTCAATCACCAATGTAATTTTAGTTTGTTTTCAATGTATTGTTTTTGTTTCTTTTATCTGTTTTTGTCTTTTTATTGTTCACTGCTCCGGAATCTTCTTGATGAGGAGCGGTATACAAATACTGTACTGTAAAAAAAAAATAATAATAATAATAATAATAATAATAATAATAATAAATTCAATTAACAAAAAACCCTTTCGGTTTAACATGTTGCATTAAGGGCTTTCCATGTTCACTCAAGCGCCAAAATGCTGGAAATTAAAGCTGTTACGGGCCACGCCCTTAACAGACATGTTATTGAGGCAAAATATAATGTGGAATGGTAGCTTCAGTTGCATGATAATTTCAGTTGCATAGGCTCCATTTCTCTATTCCAGTAAACATACAAATCTGGGACTCTGCCACTGACAACCATCCAGCTCCAAGGTAGTGGTGAAGCTAGAACTAACCACGGCATAGGAGACTATACCACAGCCTTCCCCAACCTGGTGCCCTCCAGGTGTGTTGGACTGCAACTCCCATCATTCCTAGCCAGCATGGAAGGCACCAGGTTGGGGAAGGCTGCCATAACATATGCATATTGCCTGAATAGCACATCTGTTAAGGGTGTGTTACAGTTTAACAGCTGTAATTTCCCTTCCTTTTGGAGCTTGAGTGAACGTGAAAACTCTTAACACAACATGTTAAACTGAAAGGGTTTTTTTTTTGTTAGTTGAATGTCTCTTATTATAACTTTCTACGTTAGTTTGTAGTATTTTTTTCTGCTAGCTTAACTTTTTTTCTAATTGTTCCAAGAAATGTGTGTTGCATCTTCCCTGGCCCCCTCGAACAGAAGGGCAGATCGGACTAGTATCCAAACTTGATATTTAGAGTTGCGTCATGAATGTGCTTACCGGGTTTTATTGCTCTATGTTAATTTGCACAAGAGGTATCCAATTATAAACAAACCAACAAACCAACAAACAGAATATTCTGAACATGTGTTTTTTATGTTCAGTCCACATAATGGTGAAGAAAGACTTGCATCTGTTTGTGGCCTCCCCCAAAACAATTTCAGGCACCAAGAAAGAAAGAAAAGAAACTACATAAGAATGTAGTTCTTATTCTTATAGTCACTGCCCCCAGTTTCATAAATGATAGAGTACTGCCTGACATTTAAGTTGTTCCTTTATTTCAGAGTGATTGGCTGTGCTATCCATTCACATCTTAGACAGATAATTGAATTTATTCTCTATATTTATTATTAGCATCTGCTAAAAAGCCATCAAGGCAGTGTACAACAATTAAAAACAATAAAAATGTAAAGAGGCAAGCATTAAAAATGGTAAAACATTAAACCACACATTTTAAAAGGCTAAATGGAAAAGATGCAAAGGTTCATAGCAGGACAGGCAATTGCTTCAGGTCCTAAGCCATTTAGGGCTTTAAATGTCAAGACCAACACCTTGAATTTTACCCAGAAAGCAATTGGCAACCAGTGCAGGCCTTTCAGGACAGGTGTAATATGGTCCTGATACCATGCACCGGTTAGCTGCCTAGCTGCCGCGAATTTGCATTTTACACCAGTCGAAGCTTCTGGAAACTCTGCAGGTGTAGGCAGATGTAGAGTGCATTGGAATAGTCTAAACATGGTGTAACTAAGGCATGGATAGCTGTTGCCAAGTTAGTCCAATTCAGGAAGGGTCGCAGCTGAAGTGCCAAGCGTAATTGTGCAAACTCACTTCTTTCCACTGCTGTCACCTGAAGATCCAGGGACAGTGTAGGATCAAGGAGCACTCCCAAGCTATGGGCCTGATCCTTCAGGGGGAGCACAGTCCCTTCCAGAACAGGTTGAATCTCAATCCCCAAGTCAGGCTTTCTACTGACTAGCAACACCTCCACCTTGTCTGTGTTCCTTTTAATCCTCCATTCTGGTTGGGCAGCCTTATTGCCTTTATTCAGTCTTTTTCTGTGAGTCAAATAATTTTGGGGTGTTCTCAAGGACCATGTTTACCTCCTTTGCCCTGAAAATTAGTTGTGGAGATTGGGCTACTTGTTTCAAACTTGAAATGTAGAATTATAACCTGAATTTTTCATACCATATTTTATCACTCCGTCTCAGCTATTTTTAATTATTGTGGTATTGCAGACCTGTATTCTGGGCTGTTCGTTCTTTGTAGACCCCTACATGGCTCAAGTTACCGTACTTTTTCCTACACATATCAAGTTGCAATCAGGAAGGAAAATGGCTGAAGTCTCACACACGGAACTATGCGTTGCTGCTTCCATGTTTGTATCTCTGGCTGGAAAAATAACATTGAAGTAGTGACTTAGTGCCAAACATCTTTGGAACCTAGTCCAGTAACAACTCAAACCATTGCTTTTCATTTATGTGACTAGCAGCATCTGCTTTTACCTTACAAGAGAGCTAGATAATGACAGAGTGCTTTCAGTCTTCTGATGTGCTGTGTTGACTCGCATCCATATTTATATTTGATAATGCAGCAACTGTGTTAAAATAGTGCCCCAAAATGTTCTGCTTCTTGAGTTCTAAAGTTATTCTAATAAGTTATTTTTTTGTGCACTGACACTGGTAGTTTATTCTGGCCTTGTCTGTAGTATATATTTCAATTCTTAACTTCCATTATAATCATGATAAACAATGCTCAGTCAGCATTACATGTTAGCTGTGGAGTCATAGTACCTTGATGTATCTCCTTGTTTCCTTTAACAAAGAAATTCTAGTAAGTATAAAAGCTATTTTATTGACTTCAGGCCATGACCTTATCTCTCTCTCTGTGTCCTCTCCTGAACCCTCTCCCACAGTTTGCATTTGTGAGGCATTACCAATCGGTCATGTGCTTTCCATATGCAAGAACAGACTGTGACTTCAAACTATGAACTTGAGACAGTTAATCTGGTACATGGAGAAATGAAATTTGGTGGTGATAGGTTCCAAAAAAAATGGGGAGGTGAGGCAGCAGAGAACACTTCTAAAATATTTGTATGCACTTTTGTGTTGTTAGAAAATAAATGTAGGGGAAATAATGTATAGTGATACTAATGACTATTTATTTATTTATTACATTTATACCCCACCTTTTTTCCTGCAAGGAACCCAAGGCGGCTTACATAATCCTCCTCCTCCTCTCCATTTTATCCTCACAACAACCCTGTGAGGTAGGTTAGGCTGAGAGTCTATTGGCATGAATAGTCGAATGTTTAATATGTTAACAACACAGCTGTCACACAACTACTGTAAGCAATGAGCTTCTCTGCTTCCATTAAACATCAGTGCCTCTGAAAAACCTTTCAAATGCTTGGGATGTTGTGCAGGGGTAAATTAAAAGTCTTGTCAATTTTATGCTGAGTAGTGTTACCGAGAGGTCTATTTTCAGTTGGGACACTGAAATCAAGTTTGCCTTACTATTTCTTGGATTAATTGTTATAGGGTCAACAATCTCACTAAATTGTGTGCAGCTCATAGATCAAATTCACAATAAAGGAATATTTACTCAGGGGAGCTACAAGTAGAATCATCCCTCTACTTTTCTGGTGGTAACCAGATGTGAAATCTGATTTCATTATCCTGTTGATACTGTATATACTGTGGTTGGACTTGGGGGTGGGGTGGGGATTTGATCATAAAAGGGGCTGGGAGAGTGCATGAATCAGGCCTTTGCACATATGTATTTATGTATGACACCCTCATCTCATCTCATCCCACTCTTAGTTGGAGAAGACAGTCCTATGTGAAGCATTGTCTGCCTCGGCATAAGTCAACTTCATGTGCTCCATGTGCATTTTTTGGGAAAAATCTCTGAAGAGGATGCTAGATTCCTATCAGTTTTCCATTAATTCTAGGAAAAGGCAGTTTAGGCCTGGCATTTTTGTGTATGTGCTTCTAAGGGAAATGTTTCAAAAGCACCCCCGGAGGAAAACATTACATTGATAGTTGTCATAGTTGAAAAGTGGCTATAGCGATTTCTTAGAAATCCATTTGAAGTTCCTTGACTTACATCATGAAAACTGCCTTTGAGCCTCTTTGACACTATTCCTGTACATGTGTGAACACTGCTAATTCAAAAGCAGAAGATAATTCATATTACAGAAGCTGTGTGGATCTAGAATTGGCCTCCACAGTCACTTACGGACCCATCGCTAGAGTCTACACAATCTTCTTTAGAATTTCCTCCTTTTATCCCGGAAGACAATCTTACTCGGTAACGAGTGATCACCTGATGGGGGGTGGACCGTGGACCTGATGGGGGGTGGACCGTGGAGGTACAGATGCCTGATGATGATGATGATGACTGGATATGGAAAAAAATTAAGTTTCAACATCTGGAAATACTTTAGATGTAACTGGTGTGATCAAAATTAATTTAAGATCAGAAATGTTTCTGTTGTCTAGTGCAGATGGGATGTTTCTTGATCTCTTAACCATGGTTACATGATTGGGAGTGCCTTGTGGACTCACATGCCCCTTCCTCCTCGCTCCTGTACAAATTCCCTCCTCCCTTGCCTCATCAGAGTTAATTAGTGCATGGTGTGCGATCTGTTCCTAGATTAATACTAACCATGGCTAGCTTTACCAAGTGTTTGTAAAATAGTTTCAGACCCTGTTTTCAAATCATGATTAGTGTTAACTGCTGTTCAGATGTCACACTACACCATAGTTAATGCTGAAGTAGAGATAATTTGCTCAAGAGGGAGGAAAGAGTGTGTATGAGCCTGTGAGGTGCTCCTGAGCTCTTCATCATGGTTAAAAAATCGGGAGACGTTATGAGCTGCTTCAGACATTGCACTAAACCATAGTTTAACATTATGTGCACAAGGCTGCTCTTCCCTCTCCTCCTCTGGCACAGGAGATCAGAAGCATTTGCTTCCATTTTCATTCAACCAACTATGGTTTGCCATTATATCCAAACTGGTAACTGCCAGCCAGGGAGTGGGAAGTGCATGAGCCTAAATGTTATTCGTTTAACACTAAACTATAGAATGAAATGAAATATTGCCACTCACACAACAGAACTTTCCTCTCCTGTGCTCCCTCCTACAGCTGCCAGTCCCCCCCCCATCTGCTCTGTAAGGTCTTCCAGCCATCCAGAGCAGCTTTTTAGGGTACTCACGGGGCTGTAGGCAGGAGTGGGAAATACCCCCCTCTCCTTTCCACTTACAAGCAGTTCCATTGGTGGGATACCACCCATATTGGCTTACTTAGTCTAGTTCATAATTTTGTTTCTCAGAGCCAGGTTGCAGTGCATTGCAGGTGATAATTTGGTTGTGCACTTTGTTTTGCTACAAGCTGAGTAAAATTGACTGACGAGGGATGATAATCACCACAAATATTGAATTCAAGGTAGTAAACTTTACTAAACTATAGTAGTAGTTTGGCAAAACTGTTTCATATAGTTTGCTTAAATTTTATTTTATTTTTGAATTTTTTATCCTGATACATGTTTCCCTCAAAGTGAATCACAACATCCCATAGAAACAGTCAAATCAATATCCTAAAATGACTTGAGCTTCTCTTGTAGTTTATAAGTCAATACAGTTAATAGTTTACTACTGCCTTGGCCGTATCCTTAAAGCAAGGTGGGATACAACTAAAAACCATAAAATAAAATAAAATAAATATATGATGATGATGATGATGATGATGATGATGATGATGATAGGCCTTAGACCTTAATCTAAAACCTCTTACTGAGCAATTGTTTAGATGTCAGAAGCAATCCCCATTGAGTACAAGTAACTGTGTACAGTATAGGATTCTATCCTTAGCATCTTGTCAATGGCATCAAAATCAAAAGGTATATTACAGGGACAGGATGTCCTGAGGTCATGCATTATTAAAAAGAGGTGGGAAACATCCAAGGGAGAAAAAGCCTTTTATTTTATAAAAATATAAATGGGAGTAAGAATAAAATCTCTACAAACTATCCTACAGATAATCATTTCAAAGATCAATGTAAATCTCTTGCTGTATTTCTTACAGTTGAACTTGCTCTTTAAATGGGTGGATGGTGATTTGTTTGGCTTTTTGGCTGCTGTGTGTTCTAAACTTTGCCAAATTAAACCTGTGTCCACAAAGTACTAGTGGTGTGGAAATCTAGACACTTCCATCTAGTGCCTCCTTGCAGTAGATGAATGGAGATGTCAGGTCCTGGTTGCATTTGGCTCAATCATTTAATATGTTCTCGGTTGTGGGTTGTTGTTCAATTTTGGGGTTTTGCCACTTTGTTTTAAGGCAAGTAGAGTGAATGCTCTTGTGAAGAATTAAAGGTAAGCTGTGGGATCAAATTATTTTGTTGTTTTTCTTCCTTTTCCTCATCTGCTGTTATTTAATGCTTATCTTAAACACATACTAATCTTAAACATTCTAATGGTGAAGGCAAACTAAAGAGACATGGCATGGTTTGCTCAGGCTTTAGCTTATGTTAGTGAAGTGGATGAATATAATCAATGCTGTTTTTAGTAATTAAAAAAACTTGGTGAAAACAAGCATTTTAATAACAGGGACATGATCTATAAATTTCCCCCTCCTAATTCACACTTTATTTTATTTTATTTTATTTTTTACACTGTAGGCATCATATTCAGGGATATTTTACTTCCCCGCACTCTGGGCAACTTTTTAAGTGCCTGTGGAAACATTATCTAAAAAGGCTTGTATAACGCCAATATTATATAATTTAAAAGAAATAATGAGCCAATACTTCTCATCCTTTTTTCCTTTTGTGTCATGTCTTTTTAGATTGTAAGCCTGAGGGCAGGGACTGTCTTGTTTTTATTGATCTTTAAGCTGCCCTGGGAGCCTTTCTGGCTAAAGAGTAGAGTAAAAATGCTTTAAATAAATATTACATTAGATTAGGGGTATAATTGCAGGTCCACATTGCAGTTGTTCTCTGTTGAAGCTAATTATGTATATGAGAGATGGATGTTGCATATAATAATAATCTTTGCCTATGCCTTATTTAAGTGGGAATATCCTATACCAGTTTTGTTAATTAAATGCTTATTAAGGATGTTTTATGGGCAATTATGGGTGCAATCCGAAGCACACTAACTAAGGAGTAAACCTAATTGAAATAAATGGGACTTAGGTACTTTTGAGTAAATGTGCTTTGAATTGCACTATGAACATAATTGAATGGTTTCAGATCACTCACAATGGACTGAGGCATGTTAACAGAACTGAAGAGGAAGTAGTGCTGAAAACTTGTCTAAATTACACAAAATGGACCTGAGAGCATCTCCTTGTTTAAAGATAGAAACAAAATCTAAAAAAGGAGACACATAATGAGTTATTTGTGCTGTATGTATATCATACTGACTTTAAAATATGGTGCTACTGCTTTTGACTTTCCTGCTAGCTAGACTTTCGTCAGGCCTGTTTTCCAGTAGGAATAATCCTTTTTGGTCATCTTGTGGTTATACCTACATGCTTTAGTACTTTACCAATGGCCATGTTTTTATATACTTAACATCCTTGTGTTTTGTAAAGGAAAGGCTTGATTAAATATGCAGCATTTTGCATTACAATATGGGAACTGTAAGTTCGAATGCTTTGTCTGGTACCAATTTCCCCCCCTTGCTGCCAGTATCAATCCCAAGAAAGCCTACTCTGAATGTTTTAATTACAGTTTTGGGAACATAAGCCCAATTCTTAGAAAAAAGGTTGAGAGAGCATTTGGTTTTCTTTATAAAGATTATTTTTAACACAAGTAGCTTCAATTAAGTTGGCATGTTTTCTTTCCATTACTACAGATGCATTGGTTCAGATCTGGGAAATTGCATAGAACCTTAATTAACATATTCAAAGTTAAATAAGGCTGTTTAAGTCTCCTCTTCATAACTGGGAAGCTGTTATACTTCAAGGTCAGATTTTTTATGTATCTCTCTTTGGATTAAATGCCTGCTGCTTTTAATTTGGTCAAGTGGGAATTGTGAAAACTGCTTATAAATCTCAAACACCTGTCAGTTTTGATCTGTGAACAGAATTTAAGGATTAATTTAAAAACACAAAATCCAGTTATGACTTGCTTGCAAAACGGGTACTGATTTCTTCTTAAAATCAATGAAAATAATGAAATCTTAATTTCTTCAGAAATAAGAAAAATCCCATTTTCTCTTTCCTAGATCCTCCCCACTTCCATCCTTTTCAGTTCTCTTTGTTTCAACAGATAAGTGAATCCGTCCCCCTGTTGCTTCACTGGAACACTATATTTTATATGTCTGTAAAAGTTCTGGAGGGCTTTTGGAGGGCTGCTGCATGTTTAGTTTTGTTTTAATGAGATTAGTTTCTCAGCTACCTAGATGTTTCTGTTGTGCCAACTTACCTGAAAAAAATTACAAACTTAGAAGTAGGGTATAGGCGTTGCTCCTTTCCCATCCCCAAACGTTCCCACTATGTGTCCTCAGAGGACACAGTTCTAGGTCTGGCAATTGCCCCCAGGTACCCAAATAGTAACCTAGTTGAAGAGTGTTTTCCTCTGCGTTGGCTGCACCTAGCTGATTTAATCAGTTTTCTTCATTCTTACACAGCTATGCTGAGAGCTCAGGTTATTCCATGTTCCAGTGCTGCTGTTTTGTTCCTTAGCTCCCCCCCCCTCCACAAATTGCACATCAAATCATTATTGCTGACAGAACACCCAAAAGGTGAGGCTTACCTTGGGGAAGGTCACTTCAGCTTCTCCCCAAGGCAGGACTCATCTCCTCCTCCTGTCTCCTGATTTCTACTGTGTTGCCCTCACCTACTGAACTTTAAGACAGCTCCTGGCGATGGCTGCTGGGAGCCTGGCTTGTAGCTTACATTCTTTGTGTGTGTGGCCTTCTCCTTAGCCAAGTGCATGTTCAGCTCACACCAACATATAGGTATTGTGGAGTGTTCTGAGAACTGTCTCTGGAGCATTGTGCCCATAGTGAGACTTCAGCCCCTTTTCGGGAGGGCGCTTCTGGGTAGGACCCTGGCTACTGAACTGGTGACCTATTGTGACTGTAAAATCAGTCCTTCCATCACTGTATGTTTGGCATATGAGTGGTTGCTAGCAGGCTGCTGCTGTCTGGGCTCCCAGCAGATTCAAACCCCTTCCTAAGAGAGGCCTAGAGCTTGTGGCTTCCAAGTGGTAATGCTCTCTTCCTCTTCCCTTGCACCACAGAACTTGTGGATAGAGAGGCATCAAGCATGGCTTTGCTCTGGTTGCCTGTGTGTGTGTGTGTGTGCGTGTGTGCGCGCATGCATGTGCAGGATGCAAACTGAGTAGAGTGAAGTCATGAGGGCAGTCTGTTGTTGCTGTGAATTGCTTGGTGCCATGGATATTATGGGACTGGTGCCAGCAAGCAGCATCATGATTGATGGATGGCTATGCATTTGTCATGGTTGCTGAGGGAGTGGCAGTAAGTGTTGCTACATTAGCTCCTATTTCTACTGCTATTCCTGTGTGTTTGACTTTTCTCTTGGGACTGCACAGAATTACAAGTACATTACACTCTATATCAGTGATGGCGAACCTATGGCACGTGTGCCACAGTGGCACGCAGGACCTCTCTGTGGGCACTCGAGACCTGGTCGCCAGATCCGAAAAGACCGTCCCTTTCTGCATTAAGCGGCGTGTTCATAGTAACTCCTTCAACTCATTCATCGATGGCTACACAGGCAGGCACACTCCAACATTCCACTACAGAAGGGACTGCGCAGGCACCCCGCCTCCTCTAAAATGACGCAGTCAGAAGAACAGTGCGTGCGCGCCCAAATTTTGCGCGCCCGGTGAGAGCTATGCCCTGAGAGAGATGCGGGGCTCGATTAGCAGTTGCCCCCTCCTCATTCCGCCAATTAAGGCACTTTGGACTAAATAAGTTGTTTTGTTGTTGTAGTTTGGCACTCGGGCTCAAAAGGTCGCCATCATGCTCATATCATGCACCGCAGCACCAGTCTAGCAGGACCAAAGGATCAGGCTGTAATAAATAATGGATGTTCTATAGCTCAACAAATAATTTTTAGCTTTTGATGCATAACTGCATAGCTATTAGTTTTGGTCCTTAAACTATTTGGTGCTGTATTTTTTTCTAATATTTTCTAATGTCTAATATAATTCTGAATCTATAAAACATATTTGAGTAGGAAAGCTTGGATGATATTTGCACTTCTGGAGAGAAAAAAACTTATTTTTGCTCAGTCAAGTCTCCGAATGATACTATCTTTCTTGAGCAACTACAAATGTAAACATTTGTGCCAAAGTGTGTGTAAATGAAATTGAAGTTAATGCTTGTAGTTCGGCAATATTTGATGTAAAATAATCTTTTAGTGCTGCAGCCACCTGAGGAACATAACTGGCAGCATGTATTTTCTACTGGAAACAGATTGAAATGGCAAGGTACCTAAATGCTATACCTGTATACTCAGATGTAAATCCCGCTGAGTTCAATAGGACTTATTCCCAGTTTAGTCTGTATAGGTTTGCAGTGTAAGTGAATTAAAAGTTCCATTTGCTTTGAAGACCTCAGGCTATTGGACTGAGTCTTGATGAGGGCAACACGGGCGCCACCAATCCCTGAGGGCAGGAACCAGCCCACCAACTCTTCAGAGGCCCTTGGAGTGAGTCCTGATCACCGTACAAGACACTGAACAATACGATTCTATATGCTAAGTTATGATTGATACTTTTAATGTTCTTAAAGTAGTAAAGTTCGATTAGGTTTGAGAAGAAAATGAATAAAAACTCTCTCTCTCTCTCTCTCTCTCTCTCTCTCTCTCTCTGGGCCGGTTCGCACGACCCAGGTTGCGGGTGGGGGAGGCACCATGGGGTGATCCGCGGGGTCCAGAGGGGCGCCGCAGATGACCTGTGCCCCGCGTGTGTGGGCGGACCCCGGTGGAGCCGGCAGTCCCTGCACTGCAGTGCGGGCCTCCCAGCACTAGGGGGTGGGGCCAGGATGGAGCAGCGGCAGCTTCGGCCGCTCTGGGCTGCTGCCTCTGTGCGGCCCCCGCGGGACAGCTGCCCGCTATTTGCACGGCAGGGTGGCCACGCGCGGTAGGGGCTTACCCCTCGACCGACCATGGTCACTTTGTATGCGTCCTGCACGTGGCCATCCCGCGGGGGCACCCCCCGGTCGGCGTTCGCACAACACGGGAACCACGGGGGACTTCTGCTCCCCCGCGGTTCCTGTGTCGTGCGAACATGCCCTCCCCCCCCCTCTCTCTATATATGTACACACACACATATACATATATATTTCAAGCCACCACCACCCTTTAAAAAAGAAAAAGAAAATATGGTGGGAATCCAGTTTCTTTTGATGGCTTCAAAATTTCCTGAAAATGGAATTTCAGGGGGGGGGGGAGTAATAACAGTCCATTATTTCCTCATGTTTGTTCCTAACCCTCAGTTATATTAGCATTATCGCCTCTGGCTGAAGAGGAGCTGCAGCTTCTGCTACCTCTGAACACCTTTAAAAGCCAGGACTAGTTATATAGGGAACAGTCTATCTTCTAGGCAGAGACGATTCCCGTGCACATTCTAGCACCATTTTTTGTTATGCTGGCTAGAAAGTCCTAGCATTTAACTTCAGTGTACAATACTTATTCTCTCCAAATGGGACGGGCAATAACGTAAAAGCCATAAATAATAAAATATTGGATAAAATGTAGAGACTACATTCTTTGCCCTCAAATGGCATCTAAAGTAGTGTACAATCCGTAATTAAGATAAGCCTAAAATCTTAAAATACAAAGATAATAAAATACCAAAACCAGTCACAAAAGCATAACATCTATTAAAAAAAAGGAAGGAAAGAAAGAAAAAGAGGGCAAAAAGGCAGCAACATAAATAGCAAAACCAGCCAGCTAGGAATACCCTTGGAAGAAGCCAGTCTTCAGTTACTAGATCTAATGAGCTTAAAATACAGGAGAGTAGATTTTGGTTGAACATTAGGAGAAACGTCTTAAAGGTAAGAGCAGTTTGACAATTACCTAGGGAGCTGGTGGGCTCTCCCTTGCTGGGGGTCTTCAAGCAGAGTCAGGACAGCCATCCATTGGAGGATACTCTGTCTCTGGATCCCCTGCATTGAGCAGGGGGGTTGTAGACAGCCTACAAGGCTCCTTCTAGTTCTATGATTCTATTACTTTTGGGGGTTTTTTGCCATTAAGTCAAAAGTGCACTTCAATGGGCAAAGCATAGGTGCCACCACAGAGAACACACTCAAAATTCTTGCATTAGTAAAAGATGGGATGTGGAGCAAAGTCTCCCAGATAACAGAGAAGTACATATGGAGGAAATTAACAACAAAGAGGCTTGAGGCGCCTTAAAGATTAACACATTTATTATGACATAAGCTTTCATGGAAAAGAGTCTGCTTCATCAGATGCATGCAGTGTTATCCATGAAAAGTTGGAGGATAACATTTCATGCATCTGATGAAGTGGACTCTAGTCCACAAAAGCTTATGCTACAATAAGGGCACAATCCTATGCATGTTTAGACAGAAAAAAGTCCTACAACTCCCAGCATTCCCCAGCGAGCATGACTGGCTTGGGAATGCTGGGAGTTGTAGGACTTTTTTTCCTGCCTAAACATGCATAGGTTTGCATCTTTAGTCTTTAAGATGCTGCAAGACTTGTTTTTCTTTGGCAGACTAATGTGGCTACCCCTCTGGAAGTTGTTACTAATGGGAGGAGGCGTTCCCTAAGGTACACAGCCACCAGTCCGAAACATTAAGGTCAGTGTGCTAGGATTTGATTTTCAAATGTCTCTGTTCATTGTTGGGCTTTGTCTTTTATCAACATGCCCTAGTTTTAAGGCTTGGAGAGTTGCCCATTGAAAGGGAGGGGATTCTCCAACAATGCGTACGGAATTTACTAAAACGAAATTCCTGTATAAAGAACTAACAGCTCCAAGGATACAATGTACTAGCTTCTCCCAGTCCATACCAGTGTGTTCCTCATATCATGTTCTTAACATTGCCTTGCCACAAGGGAGATGACAGAATTTTGTTTCACATCTTTCTATAGTGGATGTATAAGAACTTAAAAAAAAAAAAAAAACTGATTAGAGGATCAGTTTAGAACAAATGGCTACAATTAAATTATGTGTGCTGAATACCAACTGGTTGGAGAAAAAAATATGTATTTGTAAAAAATTGTTCATTTGGTCTTGTTTAGCTTCAGAACCTATATTAATTGGGTTCTAGACACTAAGCTAAGTTGAAACAGACAAACATCACTACAGACTAAAAAGCTAATTGAAATGTATTAAATTTTTTATTTAAGAAAATTACAAAATTAAGAATAATGAGGTGGTTATATGAGCGTAATTTAGAAGCTTTTTTGTGATTACACTATTGGCAGTGAAAGAGAATGTAACATAAATATAAGATTAACTAAAAGAATTGCAATTGACAAAGCTGACATTACAAATTTAGGAAGCAAAATAACAAAATGAGCTGTTAAATCAGTATGTTTGTGCTATCATGTGACAAGCACCTATTAGGAGTCAAAGCATTATTTATCTATCTATATCTATCTATCTATCTATCTATCCTTTACAAGTGTATTCAGAGCATAGGAAGAAATCTAGATCTGTAATTATGCTGAGGTTAGCCCATACATTTACATTGTTCTTAATGTATTTAGTTTGTAAAGAACCCTATACATTATTAGCTCCTAAAATTAGAATCATTGGGATGAATTCAAAGATGTGTCCCTGGGCTGTTTTACAGTGGGTGCTAGAATGTAAGGGAAAAATGAAACTAAATCCAAAGATGGTTTGTTTGCACAAGTAGATGCATGAGAACAGCTATGGAACCTATGTTGTAGCATTGTATGAGCTCTTGTGCATGCTCTTGTACAATATGCACAAGTGTTTATAGTTCAGCACTAATAGATATTTTATTTCTACTCATTGTTCTTTGGATCCAACTCAAAATATTAACTTGCAAAATATTTTAGGCACACTGTTTATTTTCCAATTATTTTACTTATAATGCTCCTAACAAGAGTATGTGAATGTTGCTTGGGAATTATGGCTTGGATTCTAACTAATGTTCCAGTGGGGGTGCCCTCTAAGAGGAGTTCCATTCATGGGACATTTCCACCTGCAGAAGAGGAGGAAGGCAATTTTTGCTGATTCACCCTCCCCCTTCAGGCCTTGGGTGACCATCTGGAACACTGTGGGGTGTGGCACAGGGGGTTGCAAAGGGGAGAGGGAACTGCTGAAAATTGCCTCCCCTCTGACTTCCTCCTGTGGAAGCCTCCACTGGATCAGAGTCTCTTCCATTGATGGACGTTGCTATTCCATTTGCACAGCATTACTTAGTATCTAAGCCTGTTTCTGTAATCAGTCATCACTAGTGTAAAGTTGCAAATCATAGTGAGGAGGTAATAACCCAGCTGGCCATATTAACCTAATAGATAGAAAAAAATTAAAATATTCTGCAACTTTAAGGCGAACAGGGCTAAAAAAAAAAAGTATGTGTGCAGTTCTGAAAAAATTGTCTGTTTTGCTAGTATTAATTGCTGGATTCTGATAATACTAGGTGTTCTATTGAGCAAGTTAAAAAAATCTTGGCCAGTTCTGGTAAGAACCTAAGAGTAGCTGTACTGGATCAGACAAAAGGCCTATCTAATACAGCATTCTGTTTGCACAGTGGCCAACCAGATGCCTATAGAAAGCCCATAAGTAGGACATGAGAGCCAGTGCAGCGTAGTGGTGAGAGTGTTGGACTGGGACTCTGGAGATCTGGGTTCTAGTCCCCGCTCGGCCATGAAACTCACTGGGTGACTTTGGGCCAGTCACGGACTCTCAGCCTCACCTTCCTCACAGGGTTGTTGTGAGGATAACATGGAGAGGAGGATTCTGTAAGCCGCCTTGAGTTCCTTGCAGGAAAAAAGGTGGGATATAAATATAATGAATGAATGAATGAATGAATGAACCATTGCACCCTCCTGCCTGTGATTGGCAGCAACTGGTATTCAGAGACATACTGCCTTTGATACTGAAGCTGATATATAGCCATCATGACTAGCAGCCATTGATAGCCTTATCCTTCATAAATTCATCTACTCCCCTTTTAAAGCCACCCTAGATGGTGGCCATCACTACATTGTCACATACATTGTTTGGTCCCACTGGCAAACAAGTATCCAAGGCGTTGATTTATTAGTCTAAGGGAGCAATCCTATGGCCCCTAGACATTGTCTGGAGGGCCACAGGATACTTCGGATTCCCAGATTTGAGGTCAGAAACAGAGCTCTGATCTCAGAGCTGGAAATCATCGCCCCTCCCCCTCCCTGCAGCTGGCGTGGAAAGAACCTTGCCGGCTGCCTCTCCGAGGTCGAGAACTGGACCTCTGAGAGGGGGTAAAGGGGGCATTCTGATAGGTGGGGAGAGGAGGAGACTGCAGAGGCTAAGATATGATGTATCCTGTGTCTTCTGCAGCCTCCTTCCCTCCCGCACCAAAGCGCCCCAGCTAGATGGCTGAAAACGGACCTCTAGCAAAAAATGCAGAGCAGAGGAGTGGGGAGGCAGAGAGTGCCTCTGCTGCTCCTCCCACTCTGCAGAGGATGCCCATAAGCCTACGGGTTCAGAAGCTTACAGGTATCCTGATTGGATTGTGCCCTAACTAAGAAACTTACAAGTGAAAATGATCAAACAATCCAAGTTTGGCTACAATCCTGTGCACATTTAGCTGACAGTAAGCCCCACTGAACTATAAGTTAACTATTATTTTGAAGCAATACAGTTCCATTATTATACAGTTACCACGATTGCAATGAAATATTATGAATACAGTCATGCCTTGGATTGAGAGCATAATTCGTTCCAGAAACGTGCTTGTAATCCCAAACACTCGTATATCAAAACGAAATCCCCCAAAAAAAATTTGTACAGAGATTTTTAATTTAAGCCATACTACAGTACTTGTATCGCAAGATGTCGCTTGTATATCAAGTCAAAAAAAATTAAATAAATATTTTAAAAATTGCTTGTCTTGCAAAATGCTCTCAAACCAAGTTACTTGCAATCCAAGGCATGACTGTAATGAAAATCTTATGCAGAAGAAGCTATTTTATACACCTGATCTTCTTGGCTCCTCCCTAATCAAAGAATAGGTCTTCCAACCCCAAGTAAAGAAGGCTGGAAGCTCTCTGTTGAAATGTTTGCCGGCTCCTAATTCCTAAACGTGTGCGTGTACACCTTGACTACTGCAGGGCAGGGTGAGAAGGAGACCTCACTCCTCCATTTGCTATCAGCTGGTAAAATAAAAGATTTCATCTAATGGGTGTTGTGGCTTCAAATAGGCTGTCAGTTAATCAGTCAGAAGACAGTATTTGACTGATCAATCGACCAACATTTGTAGTTCTAGCAAGAACAGCTGCTGCAGATGTATCAACATTTAAGAAAATAAAAGGTCATGGTAATTAGATGCAGTGGGCTGCATGTACAGTGTTAAGTCTTCCCGCACTGATCAAATGGTCGATGCTGTTAGCTTTGAAAGTGATAATCATCTGTTGTGGAGTCAGAGCAGTGTGTGTGCCGTGCATCCCTGGGTACTCAACAGGGGTGCTCTTCCTACATGTGTATGGCATCTAGAAGGGTAACTTTTTCCATAGAAACCTGTTTTCAGTGGGGTTGACAATAGCAGTCCCTTGCTGTATCCAAGCAACAAATGGTACTACATGAACATGTATTCAGACTTTTAAGTGGCAAAATTATTTCTGAGACAAGTATGCATCCAACAAAAGTCTTAATGCTGTAATTAGACATGGCTAGATTGGACACTCATACAAGAATTGTATTGGAGTCTGCACAAAATAATACTGTCTCTTGGGGAACAATTGCAAAAAGCAAAACCATCAGCTTTTCTCTTGGTTTATTTCCTTGTTTGCTGAAAGACAGACTGTGAGGTGTTAAGACCTCATTTCTCAGGCTGGCTGTATACCTGTCTTGTAAGTTTTCATTATAGGGTTTACAAGAAAATCCCAATTACAGCTGTATGGAAAAGAGAAAGTGGCTCTAAAATTGGCTGATACAGCACTTCACTACCTATAAGCCTCTTCTGCTGAAATAGTGTATCAGCCCCTCAGCTGTTTTGTACACAATTAGTGCTTGTACTGTGTTCACTACTCATGCCAGTACTCTTTAACTGCTTGTTTTTTAGAGCCTTTACTTGGATTAAAATAGTTTCTTAACACCCTTGTGGATTGGGAAGCTGAAATTCACAAAACAACTTTGAACCTACAGTTTTCAGTGCCAACAGAAACCAATTTCAGAGAACACAACCCCTCAGCCAGCAGACACATTCCCCCCATTTCCCCCCCTCTCACTCTGGATCACCAACCACACACTCTTGTCTGACCCTGGCTCATCACCCACACACACACACACTCATACACAAATACACACCTGCG
Source organism: Shinisaurus crocodilurus (assembly GCA_021292165.1). Taxonomy (NCBI): domain Eukaryota; kingdom Metazoa; phylum Chordata; class Lepidosauria; order Squamata; family Shinisauridae; genus Shinisaurus; species Shinisaurus crocodilurus. The sequence continues at coordinate 282,394,317 of CM037876.1, read as the reverse complement.
TGTGTGCACACATGCGTACACACACACACACACACACACCTTGACAGGCATGAAGAAATGTGTCGGGGGGGCACTGGTGTCTGCAGGCACCACACTGCCTACCCCTGCTGTAGAGGAAACTGGTGCTCCTGTACCCATATTTATTTTATTTATATCCTACACCATCTCAGTAAATAATTCCTTAAAGATACTAGCATCACCTACATTTATTTTTCTAATCACTGCCTGAAAGATCCCATCATCATTCCTTCTAATAGTAAAATAAGGTGATCAAGTTCCTATCAATGTGGAAGCAACATGAGGCCACTAGAAAGAAGGTAGTTGCTTCTACATACTTTGGACTCCCTAGATAAACAGGAGGTCCATGAGTTTGTGAATTAAAAGAAAATGTCATTTAAACCTCCCTGAGAACTGCCAGACAGGAACTTTTGAGCATACACAATTTATGTATTAGTATTAGTATTATCATAATCAATAATAATAATAATCAAATAATAATAATAATAATAATAATAATAATAATAATAATAATTATTATTATTATTATTATTATTATTATTATTATTATTATTATTATTATTATTATTATTTCATTTCTATACTGCCCAATAGCCAAAGCTCTCTGGCCAGTTCACAGAAATACACACCAAAATTCAAGGTAATAGAAACATAATGTAAATCTCTAACATACAAAATTTAAAACAATTTAAAAAGTTAAATCAGTTACAATAAGAGAAAACAACTGATAAAAACAACTGAGATAAATACCACATCATATGCCATCAAATGCCTGGGAATAGAGGACAGTCTTAACCTGGCATCAAAAAGATGACAGTGTTGGCGCCAAGCAGACCTCAGTGGGAAGAGCACTATAATCTGAGAAGACCTTTCCCTTGTTGCCACCTTCTGAGCTTCCCTCGGAGGAGCCACTTGGAGGAAGGCCTCTGATGTTGACTGTAGTGTCAGGGTAACTTCAGCAGAGGCACTCCTTCAGGTATTTCAGGCGTCGAGAGCACATAGTGCAGGCCACATGCTGAAGCTTAGCAGGCATGAGCCGGCTCAGTGCTTAGATGGGTGGCTGCCTGGGCTGCCCACATCTGTTCCCCTGCATTGAGCAGGGTGTTGGACTCGATGGCCTTATAGGCCCCTTCCAACTCTACGAGTATTCTATGTCCCGAGTCGTATAAGGTTTTATAGGTTAATGGCAATTGAGTGACCAGAAGTCAGGTAGTCAGGCAGCCTTCTTTAGGCATTCCAGTTCTGAGGCTAGTACCTACGCGAGCAGGGGGAACATGCAACATGTTGGCGTGCTTCTTTTCCTCTTGTGTTTACTATCCAGCCTTGAGTTCGGAATGCCTGAAGAGAGATTTTATGAGTCCATCAATTAAGTTGATTGTTGAGAGAAGGGGGGGCGGGGAGAAGAAAAGGAGGTGCCCTGAGCCCCCCCTGGAAAGACCAGAACCAGCACTACAAGGCTCCGGTTCCAGTCTGTCTGGCCCATGGAACAGGAACACGCCTCTGAGTGGGTGGGTGTACACTGCAACATTTGTTGCAGGTTCCACTTGTTCTCCCTATTGTTAAACTCAGGTGGTTGAGTGCTTATTAGTTTGTATTCTCTTCTACATACTCAGAGGATGCCCTTGGTATGCAGAAGAACAAACATCTGTGAATTAAAAGAAAATGACATTTAGGGAGGGGAAAGCCAAACTGCCTGACAGCCTGACAGGAATCTCTCATCTTAAGGAAAGTTTATATGGGACATACACCTCCATGTTGCCTGGATCCCCATGTTTTTACCCCCATGTTGTCTGCATTAAACTTGTACTTCTTGAGGGCAGCTGTGTTTGAATCTTCCCTTGAATCTTGCATGTTGAATAGCATCTTAATAAAAATTGAAAAAACAAGGTGTAGTACAAGTGGCAAGTCTTTGGTAGGTGCTGTGGTGGTAAGAGTTACAACACGTCTTCAATGCTCAAATTCGTGATTTTTTTCCTGTAGTATCCATCAGATATTAGCATAGCTGAACAAACTGTAGCCAGGTTGTTTCTTTATATTGATAGTTTATTTATTTATTTATTATATTTATGAGTCGCCCATCTGGCCAGACATCCAGCCACTCTGAGTGATGTACAGTCCAATAAAACACAAGAGGGGGGGGGAACACACACACACACACACACACACACACCTTCCGTACTAAAATGTTGAATGTGTATTTAGTAATGTGGAAAAGCAACTGATAGAATTCTAAGAAACGTTTGCATGCCCTTAGCTCACAGTGAACCTTTGCTTATGTGAAGATAGCATATTTGAACAGAGATAAGAAAGCAACAAAGGAGCTGAAGATTACAGAGATCTGAATAATGTTCTTTACATCTCCTGTTTCTAGTAGACACTAATCCAGCTGTTTACTGGTGTCTGCCCTGTGATCGGATCTGTGATCACATATATTTACTTAGTAAATAATAGCCTAGCTTTGGGAACATTATAGTTAAATGTAATTCCATTCCTGGAAAGTTGAGTACCGGTAGTATCTTTTCAGTGAAACAACTCTGACTCAATCTAGTACAAAACAGTAGAGCAATCAGAGTGCATTGTGATTAAATTGTGGGGGTGGGAGGATGGTGTGTGTGTGTTGCAGGATGGAATGATGACTGTTGCATAGTTATACACCAGCTTTGGGAATAGCTATCATCATTATTCAGAATAGCTCCATAGGATATGCTCCCACGATAAATCAAGTGCAACTATAGCCCATCTTGTAGCTCATAATATGGTTTTTGCATCTAAAAAGTATTATTGTTCTCAAATTAAAAACAAGTTTCTGTTGTGCTCAAAGCTTTTGATGAATTGCTAGAATAACTGGAACCAGCTAATATTTAATACCTTATGAACATCAAGCAATGGCTAATACAATGTTTTGTCTTCCTTTTCCTGTTTTGTTTTGTAAATTGGAAACGGGTGTAATGTTGCACAATAAATCAGCACCAGTTGGGTTTCATCAGCTGTTTCTATTTCTAGAAGATTTATCTGGGAGAGAAGAAATACCTCACCCCAAGTACGTTGCATGAAAGGCACAAGCTGCTGATACTAGATCAGATTATTATTTTAAAAATAAAGATGGATTATTTGAATACTTACTATTAGAATAATAGTAAATAGAAAGTATCTAAAGAGAAGAAAACATCCCGATTAATGTTATGTCATATTTGACCATTTCCTCCCTCTTCTTTCATTTGTGTCTGGAGCACCTAGTAAAGTTCATTGTTGTATTCCGTTGCTAGTGGCCCGTAGATGGGAATTGGGAACTTCCTAGCTGCCTTATACCAGGTCAGACTATGGTAACCTGATCCTGGAGATGTCAGAGATTTTAGGGATGAGCAGTGAGGCAGCCAAATTTGCTGATGTCACCAAATTATTTAGGGTGGTTAAAGCATAAAGGAGCAGTGAAGAGCTCCAAAAGGATCTTTCCAAACTGGGAGGATGGGCATGAAAATGGAAAATCTGGTTTAGTGTAAGCAAATGTAAAGTGGTGCAGATTGGGGCAAAAAATCCTAACCACATATATGCTGGTGGGATCTGAGCTGGTGGTGACTGACCAGGAAAGGGTTCTTGGGGGTTGTGGTGGATAGCTCTATGAAAATGTCAGCCCAGTGTGTGGCTGTGTGAAAATGGCAAATTCCATGTTGGGGATCATTAGGAAAGGAATCAAAAATAAAATTGCCAGTAGCATAATGCCTTTATTCAAATCTATGGTGTGACCACACTGGTGGGCCCCTGCTGGGGTGTGGCCTCTTGGCACGTGCCTGACCATGCTTATCCTTTCGTGCTCCTTCCTTTGTCACTTTCCCCCCCTTTACTGGTGCTTTTCAATTGACAACTTAGCCATTGGTCCCTGGCAACTGTGCGCAAATTAACTTATATGCATTTCTTGCCTTGTCAATCTGTTACCTGCTCCACCTGCTCCCCTTTGGCACTCCCTTTGACAGCTGAAACAGACAAGGAAATTGACCAGGCAAGACTACACATATCAGAGAGCCATAAGTGCACACCTGCGAAAGACTGACAATAGTAATAACAACAACAATAATAAAAATACGAGCACATTAGCACAATTTTCTGGGGCCGAAAAAATAATTTAAAAAAATATGACCCCAATTGTGCTTTTTGGGGGCTCTGGAAATAAACAAAACGGCAGCAAACAAAAAGGGGTAGCCATTAGAGCCGGGAGGGGGAGACAAGATGGGTTCTGCCATGAGGGCACTGGGATATGTGCTGGAGCCAGCTGGAGGACTATGGGGGAAGGAGGGGGGAACAACCCATGGTAAGCCCAATCATCTATCAGGTGTACCAGTAGGTTGTTCACAACCTACCCATTGTGGCTTATTCACAGGGTGGCTTAGTGTGACACATGAACGCACCCATTGTCACATGAGATTAGTTTCCAATTTTTAATTAGTGTAACACAGAAATGATTCACAAATTAAAGCACAGCCTTCCATTTGATATGTTCTACCATTTGTTACTGCAAAATGTATCACTGCAGTACTGCTTTAGAACAGTGTAAAAGTCAAATACTCAGTGGAAATAATCAAATAGACTGTATTCCGATTTCTGACGCATGTTATTGCTAATCATGTTTCATCACTGTACTCCATTGTTGTTGACTTCCATTCTTTGCAATAGGGCTTGGGAGAGATGGTGGAAGCTCTGCATGAAGGTGTAACAGACATTGTGATTACTTAGAAAATTTCCCCAGTATTTCTGCTTACCGTATTCTTAAGCGCTCTCAACAAATGTGGCAGTCAGCATTTATGAGACTGAGAACTCTGTATTATACTAAAAGCCAGCCAGATATAGTTGTATCTAACCAATATGTAATACTCCAGTTTGGTTTCCTGCTCAACACATTTTATTTATTTATTTTGCCAAGCTTGCTGTTTCTGTTTTGTTTTTCTTCTCATAAGTACATGGGAAGAGCCTTACTAGATCAAACCAAAGGCCTATCTACAGCATCCTGTTTCCCACAGTTGCTAACCAGATGCCTCTGAAAAGCCCACAAGCAGGACATGAGGGCAATAGCCCTCTTCTACTGTTCCCCAGCAACTGGTATTTAAAAGCCTACTTCATATCATGGGTGTGGGATCAAGGGGTAAAATATTTGAACAGCAACCATGTGCTTTCATATTTCATAACCAAAGCTTTGTAACCAGAAGACTTTGTAATCAGAAGACACAGAAGTGTGGCTGTTCTGTCATATGGGTAATGGTAACTTCTTTTTTCTTTGCCTAGTTTCATTTTTAGAATTTATTTTTCAGAAGCCGTTCTGTTTCCAACCAATGAATAATAAACTGTGTGTGTGCACGCGTGCGCATGTGCGTACGCACATGTACTGCTAATAGCAAACTGATCAATGTAAGTGTTAAAATGTTGATTATTAATTAATGACTTGTTTCCCTTTTGAGCTATATTTACTTCTGGCAAATGGTACAAAATTACCAACCCTGAAATTTAAGTAGAACTGTCTTACAGTGCAATCCTAAACATATCTACTCAGAAGTAAGTCCCACTCTATTCATTGGGGTTCACCCCCAAGTAAGTAGGATTACAGCCTTAACCTTGTAGAATCTTACAGAACAAGCAAAACATGAGTGGCAGCAGAGCTAGTGTAATGCTGTAACATGCTTGCCTCAGTTGCTCTCAGGAGACATATCTGTCTGATTCTCTATTCAATCTTTGAGCTCTCTAGTCCCTTCTCATTTTTAGAGTTCGTGCTAAAGCTAAGAGTTACATTTTTGTAAATGAAAAAGGACCTGTAAGTTGGATTTTCCAAGAATTGATATTCTTTGCTTGGAAAACTGTACACTGCCTTATTTGGAGCTCTCAACAATTAAGAATTGGTACTGCAGAGACTTCCCTCAGGTATTAATTCCAATAACACCTTTTTTTTTAAGGATGTAAAACTCACTCCTCCATTCCAGTTTCTCCCAGCTTGCCTGCTTGCTCAAGCATCACTCTCAAGTTACAGCGGTTATTAAACTGTCTCTGGTCACTGGTTTTTAACTTGGCAGCAGCCTCCAAATGGTTCTAGCCAATGGCTAGTCTCTCAGAAAATGGCTCTTGTTCCTGAGAAAATCATCAACTCCTGCACCTTTTTTGTGGGGGTGTGAGGGGGGGAAGATAAACAGAGTTAGTGATGTAGCCAAGAGGAAAGTTTCTGACATGCATAGATATGTATAGGCAATAAAACATGCATACAAAACGAAACTGGGATGTTAAGACACAAAACTTACTAAAGAATGTGGCATTCAATTTCCTGTCATGTCATTTTGTATAAGCCATACCATTATTCTTATATAGCATCCATGCCCGTAAGCAGTATCAGTATCATTTTATGAAACCAGAAATGACAAATTACCTTTTAAATTGTGTACTAGGTGAATTAAAACAAATTAACTTTTTATTTCTCTGGGTTTCTCGTGCAGGATTTAAATCATTTTCTGAAATGGTAATGTGTCTCCATTTTGAGAGGGAACTTTTCAAAACTTGCACAATAGACAGTTTCCAGAAACTATGAAATTCAACCATTCTTTTTACTTTAAAAATAGGCTACTTTGCGGCCTAGCATTGAAAGCATTCCTTAGAGGTGTTTTTATTGACCTACTTTACCAATTTACAGAGTCATAGTGCTTCATATGAATACAATTTGGTTTATTCAGATTGGATGTGGTCTTTGGCAATGGGCAGATTGCCCACATCACTCTTATTTAGTCTACAGTCCTCAGTTGCATCAGGTCCTTTCCCACTGTGAGAGAAAATGAAGCCCAGTGGTGCAGAAAGGAGCAGGAGAAGCAGGGGGGGGGGGAGTGCTGCCCAAACGCTCTAATTGAGCAAACTGTACACACAAACTTTCTTCTATCAATTCACTCACTCATGTGCAAACACAATGATTTTTCACAAATGTTAATAGAGCGTGCATTTTTAAAAAAATCAGCAATCCAGATCTAACAGTAGGAATGTGGTGTTCTAAAGACATGTTTGCACAAGAACCTCCCATGTTTCCCAGTTTGGTGCTCTACCACTAAGCTGGAAGTGGTGGATAGCAGTTCACCAAAAGAAATGTGCAGGGTGATGTAAAGCTTCCTACACCACCATCACTGTACACTTGGGTTGAAGGCAGATATTGTGCCCCCCCCCCCACAGTTGTATACTTCACTTACAGTGTGAACACTGCTTTGCACTTGTGGTACAAATCTTACTTCCCCGCCACCATTGCATCTGCTCAGAGTTGCCCACTGGAGCTTTTTCAGGTGGTAAGAGGCCTGTTATGCTCTGGCTCACAAGAAGAAGAGGTGAACCACTCAATAACCCACTGTGATCAATTTGTGCAACACTTTGCAGATAAAGTAATTGTATCTGTGCCGACTTGGCTGCCATAGTTGATACAGGTCCGGTGGATGTAACTTTGACTCTTGCTTGTCCAATTACAATGGATACTTTTCATATTGTACAGCCCCAAGATGTGGATAGGATCCTTGGAGAAGTGAGGCCTACCACTAGTGTGCTGGATCCTTGCCCTACCTGGCTTATAAAAGCAGCCAGTGGGGGAACTGACTGAGTGGGTAAGGGTAGTAGTGAACATCTCTTTATGGCAAGTGTGATTCGGTCTTGCCTAAAAGAGGCAGTGGTAAGACCTTTGTTTAAAAAAAACAACCTCCCTGAACCCCACTGTGTTGGATAATTTTGACCATTCTTCAGTATTTCATTCTTGGGCAAGGTGCTGGGGCGTGTGGTCGCTTTTCAGCTGCAGGGATTTCTGGATGAGACGGATTATCTAGATCCATTTCAGTCTCACTTCAAGCCTAGCTATGGGACAGAGGTTGCCTTGGTGGACATTCTATGCCAGGAACTGGACAGGGGGAGTATGTCTCTGTTAGTTCTGCTGGACCTTTCAGCAACTTTTGATACCATTGATTGAATACCATGGTGTCCTTCTGAGGAGTCTGTCTGAGATGGGATTGGGAGGCACTTCCAAAAAGGACCACAGTGGATCTGGTCCTTCTTGGAGAGACGGTCTCAGAAGATGGTGTTGGGAGATTCCTGTTAGAAACTGTGGCCGTTGGCCTGTGGAGTCCCTCAGGCTTCTATCTTATCCCCTATGCTCTTTAACATGTACATGAAACCACTGAGAGAGATTGTCCAGAGTTTTGGGGTTCGATGCCACCAGTATTCTGATGACACCCACCTCTATCTCTCCTTTCCATCTAAATCAAAGGAAGCTGGTCTAGTTCTAAATTGGTGCCTGATGTCAGTTATGGACTTGATGAGAGCAAACAAATTGAAGCTTAATCCAAGCAAAACAGAGATGCTCCTGTTCAGTCAAAAGGCAGATCAGGGAATAGGGATTCAACCTGTGCTGTATGAGGTTACACTCCCCCTGAAGACTCAGTTTGGGTGGTGTAGTGCTGAGAGTGTTGGACTGGGACTCAGGAGATCTGGATTCTAGTCCCCGCTTGGCCATGAAACTCACTGGGTGACTTTGGGCCAGTCACAGACTCTCAGCCTAACCTACCTCACAGGGTTGTTGTGAGGATAAAGTGGAGAGGAGGAGGAGGATTATATAAGCCACCTTGGGTTCCTTTCAGGAAAAAAGGTGGGGTATAAATATAATAAATAAATAATAAATAATCTTGGATTCAGCCCTGAACCTGGATTCCCAAGTCTCAGCAGTGGCTAGGAGTCCATTTGCATAGCTGAGGCCAGTGCACCAACTGTGCCCATTCCTAGAGACCTCTGATCTGGCTATGGTCACACATGCCTTTGTTACATCCCATTTGGACTACTGTAACATGCTCTGCATGGAGCTGCCTTTGAAAACTGTTCAGGTACTTCAGCTGGTCCAGAATGCTGTGGCCAGACTGTTGACTGGAGGTGGTTGCAGGGAGCACATGACTCCCTTGTTACAGCAGCTTCACTGGCTACCAGTCTGTTTCCAGGCAGATTTCAAAGTGCCAGTTATGACCAACAAAGCCCAATACAGCTTGGAACCAGGCTACCTAAAAGACTGCCTTCTCCTATAATGAGTCTGCCTGGTCTTTAAGATCTTCTGGAGAGGGCCTTCTTTTGAGATGGCTGCAGGAGGGCCTTTTCAGTGGCCTCTCCCAGGCTGTGGAACTCCCTCCTAAAGGAAGCTAGGTTCGCTCCCTCTCTGCTGTCCTTCCGACAGCAGGCAAAGACTGCTTTATTCAAAAACAGGCTTTTGGCCTGTAAGTTGGTCTGTGGGTTGAGTGCTGTTTTTATTGTATTTTAATGTGTTTTGTTTTAATCTATTTTAAATTGTTTTGTAAGCCACCTTGATTGCCACTTTTTGGTAAAAAGGCAGGGTATAAATCAAAACGTTGTTGTTGATGATGATGATGATGATGATCATGACAACGACAATACACATTCACTGATAATTTGAATGGTACACTGCAGAGTGAGTCAGTTTCAGTCTTGTCTGTAAGCTTTAGGCATGCTCCTTATCTTTAATTTTTTTAAAGTGGCATATAGAGAGTTATACATTTGTTTGTTTACACCATGGCCTTGTTCACATGATACAACAACCCACCCTGGCAATAAGCCACAGTGGGTTGGTTGTTTTATGAAGTACCCACGATGAGCCCAATCGGGCTCATTGTGGGTACTTGACATCCTCCTTCCCCCTTGTTGGTATCCCAGCAGACACCAGGTAGAGGAACGAATCTCCTTCAGCTTACCGTGGCTGTCAGACAGCTTCCAGCCTTGGCTGGGACAATGTGCAGGGGGCTGCCCGCTGCCCCCTTGCAGCAGGCAGTCCCTTCCACCTTGCCCCAGCAGAGGCTGGAAACCCATTCCCCACCTTGCTTTCAATGGGCAGCTCGCAGAAGATGTTTTCTGCAAACAGCATCCCTTTCCCAGCAAAATCCTTCTGTTTTTGTGGTTTCCCCCTTTTTTCTACATGGCGGAACAACTTTTGCCCTTTTTCCTGACTCTCTGGGGGATTGGGAAAGGGTAAAAGTGCACCCCCCACCTTTTAAAGGGAAAGAGAGCAGAGCTGTATTTAGGACATTTAAAGCCCTAAATGGCTTGGGGCCAGGGTATCTGAAGGATCGTCTCCTCCCATATGTACCTGCCCGGACACTAAGATCTGCATCAGTGGTCCTTTTCCGAGAGCCCCTGCCAAAGGAAGTGAGGCAGGTGACTACCAGGAGGTGGGCCTTTTCTGCTGTGGCACCCCAGTTATGGAATGAGCTCCCCAAAGAGGTTCACCTGGCACCTACTTTGTATTCTTTCCAGCGTCAGGTGAAGACCTTTCTGTTCTCCCAGGCATTTTAATCATCTTAATCATTTTAATCTTGTAATTGTTTTTAATTCCGTTATTGTAACTGCTGCTGCTAGTTCTGCTGTTTGTTTTTAATCTGTGGTTTTAAATTTTATATTTTATATTGTATTTTATGATTTTAACTGTTGTAAACCGCCCAGAGAGCTTCGGCTATTGGGCGGTATAAAAATGTATTAAATAAATAAATAAATCTGTCAAACTCCATTTCCTTTTAAACAGGATTGGATCCAGGCTTCTCTGCTAGCGGCTTCCAAGGAACCTCAGGCGCTGCCAGCAAGGATGTCCGCTCCCAGTTGCCATTGCCCCAAGTGGTGGCAACGCAGGACGGGGAAGCCGTAACCGGCTCAGTCGAGTTGTGGCTCCCCCCCTGCCCTGCACCGCCAGCCCTTTCGGCTGGCAGCAGCACGGGGAAAGCTTCTGACAGCTGCCCCCAAGTGCCACTTGGAAACCTTGGAGGCAACTGTCAGTGGTGTGTGGCAACTGCTTGGTGAGAGTGGGAAGGGATTTTTGCTGCTCTTGCCAAGCAGCTCGCTGGCTGTTGGGGTTCACCCACGATAGGTCATGCCATCTGGGTTCAGATGACACGACAACCCAGCGTAAGGGAGAACAAACTTAGAACAGCTCATGGGTACCTCAGGGTTGCTTGTTTGAAAAAACATTTCACCCTTGGTGAAGCGCCCCCTCCCGTTCAGATGACACAACAACCCAGCTATGATAATAAACAAGGGTGGGTTGTTGTGTTGTCTGAACCAGGTCTACATGTTATAAAATAAACTGTTCCAGTCATTAATGTGTGTGTGTTGGGTGATATTACAGGCGCTAGCCAATAGACAGCCATAGCATCATCAGAATTGGGGGAGGAACTGACTGTATTTCAGTTCATATTGAAAACCTGTGAAATCTGGCAATTGTAGGATGTTTTCTGTCTAAACATGCATAGGATTGTTTCCTATGTGTACAAAATAAAAGTGTTTCCTGTCATATAATTTATATCTCCAAGTATATCATGGACCTTATTGTTGTAGAACTTGAGAATGTGCTGCTATGGCCACATAAATGGCAGCAACTATGTATATACAGGTTGCTTGTGGAGATGCCAATTCACAGAAATGGTCCTTCTCTGTAAGTGCAGCCTAGCTTTGAAACTGCTGGCAGCCATGCATTTTCCCAAGTTTTTTTAATCTTTGCTTTATGGAGTGTCTGTCACAATTAAGAGATGGCTTGGGTTTAGTTTGTGTAGCAGTTTTCGCTTAACTTTACCACTGCCATTTCAAGACATTTGATGCGTATTTGGTTCATTTTTAATATGTAAAGTGCTTCACCAGAGCTGCAGTATGGGGCCTGCTCCATCTAGGTGGAAGAAATGGTAAAACTTACAAAGCTCTGTGGGTTAGTTCGATGACATCTTAGGTATGCCATCATTACACCTAATGATCACAGAATAATTTTGTATTATTACAAAATAATAATTGGTTGCAATGCTTTTATGAGGGTCACACTGCTCTTCAGACAGTCACTTCGTGAAAATCATTGGGTTGGATCCAAAGACCTGTCCATGGAAGGGGGTGAGCAGAAGCTGTCTTTCCTGCCTCTCCTCTCCCTGCCAGTCCCCAGAGCCCCCCCCCAACACTACTCTGAGGGTTGGGGGACCATGCAGAGTGGTGTGGGCTGTGGTGTGGGGGACGTCTGTGGTTGGAGCAGAACATGCCTCCGCCCAGTTTTCTATGATCTCCCCCTATTCCTTCAGGCCCACAGCACACCCCACTCATCAAAGTCTCCTGATTTTGGGAGCATTGGGGTGGGTGGGTGGGTGGGACTCTGGAGGGAGGCTGGCTGGAAGAGGAGGGGACAGGAAACCCAGCTTCCACCCACCCCCTTCCATGGTCAGATCTCTAGATTCAGCCTATTGTATTTTGCTAGCCTTGTATTTTTGGAATACATCTGTGTATAGACCTTCCAAACTTTGATTCCAAACAGTCAGTTTGAAAGTCCTTCCACGTAACTTATTTTATTACCTCATCTTCCACTGAATATATACAAGCGAGACTCCTCACTCAAATGGCTGAATTTTGCCTGCTCTGGCCATCCTGAGAAGCCTTGCCTCCACTGTCCTTCAAAGTTGTAAGGATTAGCTTCTGTCCATAGAACAATCGTGCCATGCACTGTATCTGGCCTTTGATTTGAAAAACTGCTTGCGGTATGAAAAGTGTTTAAAATCGCTTCCATTACTGGCAGTTTTGTCAGCATTGCTAGCAGAATAGCTTCAAAGATAAACTAGCTGACTGAGTCCCTGTAGGGATGAGGGAGAAATTAGTTCAGTTCACTTTTGAACCAATATGCGAACCAATGTAGTTATTCTTTGAAATTTGTACTTCCCCAAACTTTATCAAAAAAGCTTAGAAAAATGTGCATATTAGGTTAGGGGAGGTGCACACAAAAATGTGTCTAGTGAAAATAACACAGAGACATGCTTTATATTAGGGGAAATAGCTTGCAAAAGTGCATATATAGGTGAAATGTGCCCAAAAATGCATATAAAGTTTCGTGCAGTTTTTAAAAGAAAAATCTGCAAGTGGTGTGAAAATGGGATGAACTGAATATAACATTGGAAAAATGGGAAACTTAGAGAAATTGATATATTTGCCCATCCCCAAGTCCTAGAGACTGCTTATGCAAGTCTCAACCCCTGCCCCCAGTTGTATAAACAAGGGAGTGTCAAATGTAACCAGTCTGTAAGGACTGAAGGCCTTTTTCATTAAATATTCTTACGAACCAGAAACTGAAGATACCATTATAAACTGAACGTGCTATAAGATTATACCAAGCAATTGAATACATATGGTTTTCTTGATCTCTTTTATTTCTGTTAATTTCTCTGTGTAGAAATACATAGATCTTTACAAAAACTATAATGCAGACTATCATTTATAGTAGGATATACGATGGATACTTTCTCAAATCTTGCTAAACCTGGGAGATTAAAGAGCAAGCACAGTACGTTCTGTTCCCTAAGCTTTGATAAGTTGTTTCTTTAGGGAATCAAAACAGTGAATGCACCATGTTCTATCCAAAGCTTGTGAGTCTGAATTCCATTTCTCCCACCTACCCTGCCCTATTAGTAATGATTGTATGCGTTGCTGCTCCAGGCTAATGTAAGCACAGGAACAAATGTTTGAGAAGTGTAGTTGGAAAAACTCTGCCTGCAGTACCATGACAACCAGAGATAGTGACAGTATCAAAACAAGCTATGGGAACTTCCGTTTGAATCTTGAACGTGCAGATTAAATATACAGGGCACAAATGTAATCCATTGATTGTCATTTTTTATTTGAAACTTTTGGGACTTTCAGGTAGGGTAGAGGAGGGATTGATGATAGGACCAGGTGTCTTGTAAATGGGCTTGATATTATTTCTATGCCTTAGTGGGAGTGCTACTGACACAGGAGATAATAAAATGAACTGTTTCATTCCTCAGCACTGTCAGTGCTTATAATAATGAGAAGGGGGGGAGTTAATTAAAATCTATGAAAGAGAGCCAAAGAAACCTTTAAAGATAGACAGTGCAAGGTGGGCAGTGTTAATACAACAATTTGTTAATGGAGTAGGCAGCTGCAATCAGAATTAAAAATTACTTGAGGCTTTTTATGTTTAGCAAAAGCTACTAATTAAAGAGAGCAACGACCTGTGAGATTGGCCATGAAAACCATTAGCCATCTGAATATAACTCCAAAGAAAATATTAGCTTTGGAGGTTTCTCCCAGCTGTATCTTCTAGTCGCACACTGAACATTGTTTTACTTTATTAGTTATTTTTTTCCCTTCTGTAACAGTTGCCTGGTCTTAATTCTTAACATTAAAATTAAAAGTGAATTTTAATTCTTATTAATAACAAAGGATTAACACCAAAGAAACAGTAATCCTTGCATTTATTCATAAGCTTTATAATAGTGCCGTTATGACAGCTGTTTCAAGCCATGTGCCTGGTTCTGAGTTTCTGAACTAACCCCACCCAACTGTTGTGTACAGATCATCGTTGGTACTTGTCATTGCTCCAGACATCTAAGAAGTGATGGAACAGGAAGTGAAAGTGAAAGCCATTTGTTCAAAAAGGAAACTCACATCTCTTCCCTCTGTGCTTCTGATGTGGGGGAAGCACATATGTCATGGGGGAGATGCATGAGCTCCTTTTTTTTAACCTTACAAAAGAAGCGTGAAAAACTCACTCATGCTATCTTCTTCAATGCCTGTTACAACATCCAATACTGCTTATCATGACTCTCTTAAGTCTGAAATGGCACATAGATCATACATGAGAAAATAATGTTCTCAGTAAGGATGAGATCCGGAATATGTTGGAAATGTGTCGGTACAAACAGAAACACTATGTTTTATGTGATTTCAACTATACCCTTAGTTCCATTGTTCACCTTTGGCATAACTGTTGATTTATTCAGTTCCCCCAGACAGACCAGGCATTCATTAATATCTTGACAAAAGGATACTCCATAACTGCCTCACCTTGTTCTTGAGTCATCTGGCTATGCTATCTCAGCTTTTCCATTTGAAATGTTTCTTGCCTACATTAGCCTTGTATTAGTCTGTCTTTCTTTAAGTGGTTTTTCATTTCAAGGATGAATCAGTCTTCTCTCGGGCCAGTTTGACTGCATTAGTTACAAAAGCAGTCAAAAGTACAAGCCCCTGGAAGCACATCGGTTGATCCTGTATTTCTGCACTATGCTTGAAGCCATGGAAACCACGTCTAGTAAGTGGTCCAGAAGTGTGTAGTCTCTGGCAAGCTGTCAGAGTCCCACATGTAAATGAAAGGTTTCAGATTGCTGAATAAAATAGCCCAAGTTGATTCATTTTAACAATAGACTAGTCCAAAACCTTCACACTTTTCAGAGAAAAACTTGAGACTATGGTTGATGCCTGCCTGAAGGGCTTAAACACCAAAAGGCAAATAAACAAAATATTGGGGGGGGGGGGTGTTTCCAGTCCCAGGATTTTTAAAACCAGGCTCATACTTCTGTGACCTAATTTATGACTAGCTGAAGATTTGGATATTCCAGTTCTGCATAGTTCCTCTGGAACTCTCACTCCATGTCTTTTGTACACCAGAGAAGCATATAATTCTAAGAATAATTTGTTCTTCCAATATGCTTGTAAAACTCTTGAGTTTTACACATGCTCTGAAATGGTTTAAAGTGTGCTTAATTATTTGGGTTAGATACGTTTGAAATATTGTTTCATTCAGAACCATTTTGGTGCCATTGTTGATTGTGGTTGTAGGTGTCATAATACAAACTGTGCAGGAGGACTCTGTTGTGGTCCTCAGGGTAAAATTGCACTTTCCAGAATTTGCTAGCTTTATACGAGCCTTGCAGCGGAACAATTCTGTAGACTGAAGCCCACAACTGTGTTCAGGAAGAATGTAAATTAGTATTCCCTTCATGGTCATATTAAAATGCATGTGCTTCTAGTGCAGTTAAGAATACCTTAGGGTGCAATCCTATGGCCTCCAGACAAGTCTGGGGCGAGGATAGGATAGGACGGAGTCCCTGCTCCAACCTCAGAAATGCCTTTCAAGGTCGCAGCGGGGACTCTACCCGTGGAATGTCCTCCCCCCAAACCCTTTCAGCTAGCACAGTTCTTTCTATGTTGGCTGGGCTCTGGAACCAGCACTGGGGGGGTTTTCTTGGGCGAGTAGTGAGGAACCGCCATTCTCCGTGAAATCCAGGCAGTGCCTCAACTTCTCATCCTCACGAGGAAGGGAAAAATATTTAGACAGCCGAAATCAGCCGTCTAAATGTTTTGGAGGGCGAGGGGAGCACGGAGGCAACCCTCACTGCTGCACTCCTCCGCCTTCTATTGGATGCCCATAATCCTCTGAGTTTGGAGGGCTACGGGCACCCCATTAGATGGGGCTGCCTGTCAGATACTGCAGATCCATGAGCATTCTTATCAGCAAAAACAATTACTTTATCAAATGTCCACATCTAAAGATGTCACCACGGCATTAGGTATGTCCATAAATGATGGAGAGCCAGTGTGGCATAGTGGTTAGAGTGTTGGACTGTGACTCAGGAGATCTGGGTTCTAGTCCCCACCTGGCCATTAAGCTCACTGGGTGACTTTGCGCCAGTCACTGACGCTCAGCCTAACCTACCTCACAGGGTTGTTGTGAGGATAAAATGGAGAGGAGGAGGATTATGTAAGTCGCCTTGGATTCCTTGCAAGAGGAAAAAAGGCGGGATATAAATGTAATAAAATAAAACAAATAAAATATATGATACATATTCAGTTGCAAACATTGCTATGCCCATTGGTAAGTATTGGGGTAAATGCCATGCTTCCATTGCAGAAGTATCCAGTTCTGAGGGAACACTGGTTGGCATAAAAATGTGTATCTGGTAAAGTGCACCCAATTACAAGGAACCACAAAAAATACATACAGAAACAAATGCTAGGATAAAGCTGCCTTCCAGCCAGGTCTCTGAATTTGAACTGAAGCTCTGGCTACTGCTATATTGTCGACAGTGACTTCAAAGTGCCATGCAGCAGGTTTAAAGTCATTATTAATGTCGCTTGTGACGATGTCTTATATTGTGGCAGTATGCAATAGAAGAACTTCTAATTGGCATTTTGATAAACTCTGCTGCAGTTTTATGAACACGGGCAATTGCTGTCATACAGTGAACAACAGCTTTTCAGCTTTTCCCAGACTTCACATGTTCTGATTACATTCCAGACATGAGAGAAAAGCCTTGTGACAGAACAGTTCAGTAGACTGAAACTCAAAACTGCCGTTATGCAGAATAGAATGTCTGTGACTCTAATTTTTCAGCTGCACAAAAATTCTGACAATAAATACCCCTTTCAAGTGACAGAACAGCGTAGTTAGGAAGTGCTCAATAATTGCCTTTTTGGCAACTTAGAGGTAGGCATGTGCATACAAGCAAACCTCAAGCCCACTGAAGTTCTCCAAATTCCACCCTGAAGCTCGTTCCTGCTTATGCCTGTATCAGATAGTGATCTTTGTTGTATTCTTTTCACATGAAAATTTGGGCATCTTTTCATGCTTATTTTCCAAAATGTATGCATCATTTCTGTGCTTCTTTAAAATTTATGCAGTCTTCTTCCATTGATTAGTGTGTGTTTGTGCACATTTTTCAAAAGTACACATTTTCCATGTGCATTTTTCAAATACATGCATACTGTCGAACTTTTTTGGGGGGACCTGCAAATCATATTACAAGCTCAGTAATGTACAGGACTTCAACCATAAATTGTGTTCAAGTCAGTGTTTGGTCTGGGAGGTGTGAACTAGGTAATCCTGATCAGAAACAAACTGAAATGAATTTCTCATACATCCCTACGTGTAGGTTACATATTATCAGCATATTATAAAGTACAGGACATATCTCCTTCCCAAAGTGATACATGCCATCAAGAATAAACAACACAGCTATGCGTATGGAACTGATATGGTATACCATTTCAAGCCGTGGGTTCTGATGAAGCTCTGTGATGTACCTTGCAGGGTTCTGCTAGGGATCAGGTTGGGTCAAGTTTCTCAGGAAGCAAGGTGGAAAGAGATCAGCACCACGGAAAGCTCCAAGTGGTGCTAGAAGCCAGACAGGATTGTTTGCATGGTGCTCCAAGGAAGATCAGAGCAAGACTGAAGCTCAAATAGGAAGTTACTGGCCTTCAGACTGGTTAGATCCAGTCAGTCAGTCAGGCGATCACTTGTGACCGAGTAAGATTGTCTTCCAGGATAATTTTTTTTACAAAAAGGAGATTTTAAAAGGAGGAAATTCTAAAGAAAATTGTGTAGACTCTAGCGATGGGTCCGTAAGTGACTGTGGAGGCCAATTCTAGATCCACACAGCTTCCCACAGTGAGGACACAGGTTACCAGATGGAAGATGGTCCTGTAAAGGATTCATTTGACGTGCTTTTTCGCTTAGCATGTTTCTCCCTTTCACCTTGCACTCGGGCTTCTTCAAAGTCCATGGAACCTTTGTGAAAGGCCAACCTCCAGTTAGATCGTTCATGGGCCAGAGCTTCCCAGTTTTTGATGTTTATATTGCATTTTTTTAGATTAGCCTTATGAACATCTTTAAACCTCTTATATTGACCACCGATATTCCGCTTTCCATCCTTGAGTTGGGAATAAAGTAACTGCTTTGGGAGACGGCAGTCAGGCATTCGAACAACATGACCGGTCCACTGAAGTTGGCGATGAAGGATCATTTTTTCAATGCTAGTAGTCTTTGCTTCTTCCAGTACACTGACATTTATTCACTTATCTTCCCAAGTAATTTGCAGGATTTTCCGGAAGCAACGTTGATGAAATCTTTCAAGGAGGTAGAAGTGATGTTTATACATAGTCCATGTTTTGCAGGCATACAATAAAGTTGGTAATACAATGGCTTCATAAACCAGTGTTTTGGTCTTCTTACAAATATCCCGATCCTCGAACACTATGTTTCATTCGAGAAAACGCGGCACTTGCGGAGCTCAAACGATGCTGGATTTCACTGTCGATGTTAGCTGTAACAGAAAGATAGCTGCCAAGATAGAGAAAATGATTGACATTTTCCAGTATTGTCCCGCCAAGCTGGATAGATAGCATCACCAAAGGGTTAGCTTGCACTTGCTGATGAAGCACTTTGGTTTTTTTGATGTTAAGTGAGAGACCAAGTTTTTCGTATGCTTCTGCAAAAGCATTTAGGATAGTTTGGAGATCATCCTCTGAATGTGCGGAGACCACATTATCATCAGCATACTGAAGTTCCACAACGGAGGTTGTAATTGCCTTACTTTTTGCTTTCAGCCTGCTGAGATTAAAAAGCTTTCCATCTGTTCGATATATAATTCCCACACCAGTGGGAAGTTTCCCCTCGACAAGATGTAAAATCATGGCGATGAAAATAGCAAATAATGTTGGGGCGATAACACATCCCTGTTTAACACCTGATCCCACTTTAAATGGAGCACCATGAGAGCCGTTGTTGTCCAAAACCGTTGCTGTCATGTTGTCATGGAGAACTCACAAGATATTCACAAATTTATTGGGGCATCTAATTTTCATAAGGATAGTCCAGAGCCTTTCGGTCTACAGTATCAAAGGCCTTAGCCAAATCAATAAATGCCATATAAAGGGGTTGATTATTTTGCTCCCGGCATTTTTCTTGGAGCTGACGTGCAGTAAAAATCATGTCTACTGTCCCTCTAGAGGGGCGGAAACCATATTGAATTTCAGGGAGGATCTCTTCTGAAATAGATAGAAGACGGTTTGCGAGAATCCTAGCAAATATTTTAATTGTGGTAGCTAAGAAAGAAATGCCCCGATAGTTTCCACAGTCTGTTCTATCACCCTTCTTAAAGAGGGTGATAATTATGGCATCCCTGATGTCTTCTGGGATCTCTTCTCTTATCCAGATTTTTTTAATGAGTTTATGAAGATGTTGTACAAGTTCGGGCCCCTCTTCTTTAAAGATTTCAGCAGGAATCCCATCTGGTCCACTAGCTTTGTTATTCTTCATTTGATTAATGGCTTTTTTTACTTCATCCAAAGTGGGGAGTATTGCAAGTTCCTCTCTAATTTGTTTTTACGGGATTTGCGGAAAAATCTCATTATCCACCTTAGATTTACAATTTAAAAGGTCATAATAATGCTCTTTCCAACACAGTCTCTTTGTCTTTTAAGAGTTTGGTGCCATCTTTTGATTGTAAAGGGTTTGTACCATAGGTTTTTGGTCCATAAATGGCCCTTGTGGCCTTAAAAAAGCCCTGTGCCTCATGAGATTCTGCGAGTTGTTGAATTTCTTCAGCTTTCTTTTTCCACCAAGCGTTCTTAAGTTCTCTTGTTCTTCTTTGGACCTCAGCCTTTGCACTAGCGTAGACTTTTTTCTTGGCAGCGCTGTTAATATCATTTTGCCATATTTGCAAAGCTTTCCTTTTTTGGTCAATTATATATTTAATCTCATTATAATTTTCATCAAACCAATCCTGATGTTTCTTAGTTTCATATCCAATAGTTTGCTCACAAGCTGCAGTAATGGAGGTTTTCAGCTTAGACCAATGGTCTTCAGTGTTGTCAGGAGGAAGTTACTGGCCTTCAGACTGGTTAGATCCACCTCTACATTGACTGGGACTTTGATCCTTAAAAATCTGGTCTGTTTCAGCAGCCTCAGGCTGTGACAACATGGGAATGGTTGTGGCATGCTAGTGCCTTCATGACCCAAGTCCTCAGAGTCTGAGGATGGTAATGCAACCTCCTCTGGATGTAGGGGGAGGCACCCCCTGAATTTCCTCTGGAAAAGTGGGTTCTGCGGAGTCTTCTCATATTGATGCCAGAGCCTCTTTTGAATATAAGAGGTCAGAATCCTCTAGGGATGATGGTTCAGGCTGCTGGTTCACGACATATGGGTGAGTTACATTGGGATGCCTTGAAGTTGTGTTATCCTGGCAGTAGAAAGTGAGAAATGTAGGTGCTTCTGGAGAGTTTCTCTAATTTGCTCTTGCACCATTTCCACTTGGCATTTTGGCATCCATTAAATTTATTTATCATTCAAAATATGTATACACCACTTTTTAAGTGCTCACAAAGTGACATATACAAGAAGGGTGCAAGACACGTTAGTCACATCAGATAGATGTGTAGTTAACTGCTAGGAATCATACAAGCCATTTACAGAAAAGCAGCAGTAAAGACATATGTTTTCAAGGCCCTCTTAAAGATCTATACTGAAGGAACCAACTATGTCCACTGGAACAGAGTTCCATAACTGTGGGGCCACCTCCAAGAACGTCCTGTTTCACATGCTAACCAATTTTACTGGTGGGCACACAAGCAAGGCTTCCAAACCAGATCTTACTGTATGGGTGGGACCATATGGTGAAGGCTGTTCTTAATGTAATTTGGTCCCACATTGTTTGGGCTTTAAAGATTAACACCAACACTTTGAATTAGGCTCAGACACATACTGCTAACCAATGCAAAAATGGCACTACATATTCGAAATTTCTGGGGTCTATTAGCATATGGGCAGCTGCATTTTTTCATGATAATGCCTTAGTTACATCTAGCTTGGATTATTGCACTGCACATTATGTGGAGCTTTCCTTTGCTGTTTCCAAAGAAAAATCTTTGGAAACTGCAATTGATCCAGAAAGCAGCAGCAAAAATGATGGTGGGCGCTCACTTATGGGATCGTATCACACCTGTCCTGCAGGGCTGCACCAGTTACCAATTTGTATCTGGGCACAAGTGTTGGTGATGTTTTGTAAATCCCTAAGGGCGCAATCCTATGTCCCTCTGACCTTGTCTGGGGGGACATAGGAATTGCTGTAGAAGGTGCTTCTACCTTGGAAATCTCTTTTGAGGTCACACTGCCTCAGAGCGGCCGCCCCCCCTACCTTGGAACCAGCGTGGTTCTTTCTGCACCGGAAGGAAACCGCAGGGAACTGATCATGGAAGACCATGCTCAGTTCCCCCATGGAGGGGGCATTCTTGGGGGCAGGCAGGGAGGGGAGAGAATCCAGGCGGCACCTCAGCCTTTCAGAAAAATATCTAGATGGCTGAAATCATCTGGATGTATTTCAGGGCAAGGGGAGTGCGGAGGATATCCTCTCCTCCGCACACCTCCTGCCCCGCATAGGATGCCCGCAATCCTCCAGATTCAGAGGGTTGAGGGCACCCTCACAGAATTGTGCTGCCCATGACTTAAGTCCGAGATACTGTATGGACTGCCTCCTTCCATACCAGCCTACCCATGCCCTAAGATCTTACCAAGAAGCCCTTCTCTATTTCCCAACTATGGTGGAGGCACAGTTGATGGGGACAAGAGGAAGGACCTTCTCTGCACCTCAACTGTAGAATTGTTTGCCCTGGGAAGCCCAGCTGGCACCCTCTCCTACAGCATTTCATTGTATGGCAAAAACCTTGTTTAGGCAGGCTTTGTTTTATCAGGTGGATAAGTTTTATCTGATATCTCTATTTGATTTGCTGCATCTGCCTGTTTTTATTTTCTTTTGGAATATTGCTGTATTTTATGATTAATTTAAATTGTTATTAGTTGCCTGAAGTGGTTTATTTATCTGTTTTATTTTATTTTATTTTATTTATTTATGGGCCATCTGAAGTTTCCAAACAATCTTTAAAGGCAGTCCCACACAAGGCACATCACAGTAGTCCAGCTTGGAGGTAAATAGTGCATAGGTAATGGAGGCCAAGTCTGGCCTCTCCAGATTGGGCCGTAGCTGGCATACAAACCTGAGCTGGTAGAAGGCACTCCTGGCACTGGCGCTACTTGTGACTCTCCAGACAGTGACAAGTCCAGAAGCACTCCCAAGCTATATCTTGTCTTTCAAGGGAATTGCAACCCCATTCAGGACTGGTTTAACACACCCATCCAGGTTGGCCAACTTCTGAACCCACAAATCCTCCATCTTATCTGGATTAAGTTTCAGGTTAATGAGTTCCACTTTCATCTGCAAAAATTGGAAGTATTTACCCATTGTGGTCATTATGTCTGCTGAAAACTAACTTTGGGTCCCTGTCAGGCTTGTGTGAATCTCTCATGACCTGTGTGTATCAGAGCTATAATCTCATCTACCCCTTCATGTTCCTGTGGCCTGGCACTTCATCGGGTTGAAAGATCTAAGGAGAATGTTTGCCTAGGTATTACATGGTGTAGCACATTTGCTTTCGTTATGGGCTCTAAATCTTGCTGCCTTATTGTTGGAACCCCTGCTACAAGTTTGAATTTATATGTTGCAGATGCATGTAGATGTTGGATTTAATCCATTAACCTCAACGTCATGATAGTGACAGGACTTTCTCACTCTCTCCTCCCCCTGCAGCCCTCTGCGCCTCCCAGAAATCTGCTCTTGAGAGTTTCCCAGACCTCTAGAGCAGATTCTGAGGGCATGCGGGGACGGGAGGGGGAATTGTCTCACTCCCAGTTCCTCTGACAGAACTGCTTCCATCAGCAGAATGGCACTGTTGGATCCAACCCATTGTGAGTTAGCTAGAGAATGTGCATAAACTCCACCAATAAAAATTGACAGCATGAATAAGAAATGCACACATTGTCCAGTCAGTATGTAGTATCTCCAAGTTATGATAAAGTGGTGAATTTCACCTCTGGGAATTTGAACATTGTCTGCTCGATATACTAAACCACCAAGTGCGCATTGACCAAGCAATGTGCAAAATTCCCTTTTTGTATGGTGAGTTTTATTGACCTTCATGCCTTCATGTGAACTTGGACAATTGCCAGTGTTTATCCATATTTCTTCCTTCAACATTTAATCCCAATTTAGACGTTTAATTCCAATTTAGGCATTGTTTTCAGCTGTGAATGTGAAAGGCCTATCCCAGCACATGGTGCTTCTGCCCAGCATAAATTTGAGATTGGTTCACAGGCTGCTTCATACATACATACTTTTTCACCTATACAGAGATAATCTCAGGGTAGGAAGAAAGCCTGCACATTATTAAATTGATAAGTAAAAACGATAAACACAGTAGTTATTTTGCCTTTGCTCTCAAGGCAAAATATACATCTGCACTCCACTTAAGAAATATGAGTGTATATTTCCCCCCTTCTTTCCATGTGTGTGAAAGTGATGTTTAAAGTTGCCTAGGGGGTTATTTCTATGTTTAAGAAGGCAGAGTTTACCTAACTAGCTTTTCCTACCACAGTTCTGTAGAGACTGAAGATTATAGAATTTTCTATCTTGACATCTCTTAAGATAAAAGAAAACCTTCTCTGGTTCTCAAAGTTTCACTGTATAGTGTAATAATAACAAGAATAATTTGTATTTATTATATAACACTTTTCCAAAGTGCTCCTTTAAACACAGCAGTATGTGTAGTGCATCTCTATAGATTTTATGTATGTATGCATGTATGTATGTATGTATGTATTATTACATTTATATCCTTTTTTCCTTCTTGCAAGGAACCCAAGGCAGCTTACATGGTCCTCCTCTCCACTTTATCCTCACAACAACCCTGTGAGGTAGGTTGGGCTGAGAGTCAGTGATTGGCCCAAAGTCACTCAGTGGGCTTCATGGCTCAGTGGGGACTAGAACCTAGATCTCCCGAGTCCCAGTCCAACACTCTCACCAGTACATCACACTGGCTCTCACTGGCTCTACATTGGATTCTACAGCTCTTGTACATAGACACATTTCTTTGTGTTCTTGGAAATTGATTGGTGTAAATGTGTAACTGTAGGGATTAAGTTGTGCCACAATACAGAAATGTGGTTTATATTAATTTGAAATCATTATAGACCACCTTTTGGCCATAAGGTTCTCAAGGTGGTGTGCACAACAAATATTAAAACAATGTAAAGAATAACAAAGATTACAAAACCTGCAAAGAATAAAACCAGCTATCAATCTTTAAAAACCAACAAACACTGAATGGAACAGAAATTATCTTGACTGCCTGCTGGAAGCTAAGCAGCAAAGAGAGGCTAATCTAACCTCCCTAGGTTTATAAAAGAAGAAGCTGAATTTAAACAGGGCTTCTGTATCTTGATTGAGAATGTTATGATATACAGGCTTTTTAAAAGGATATTTCCTAAGTACACAGACATCTATTTTTTCCATATTGGCAGCATAAGACAAATTTACCAGTGAAGCATAATGAAAAGAATTTCTAATTCAGTCAGTACAAAGAGATCTGTTCAAAAAGCATGCACCAGATTAACTGCTGCAGGATCTGCAGAAGCTGAGAGTTTCAAATACATTCCAGGTCTGTTACCAACTAATGCTTGCTCAGCGTCCCTTCCAAAATGAATAGGTATTTTCCATTCAGGTGCTAGTGAGCAGCTGTTCCACATCACAAAGTACACTATCACAATCGGCGCCCTTTTTAGCAGCCTCAGCAGAGAGGTTTATGGATACCAAATTGAATTGCTTCTTCATCAGTTCAGATCAAAGTTATAGCTTATTAATGAACAACCATTCTCTGAAAGCACGTACTGCTCCTATCTGTGTGTCTCATACCCAGCACATAAAGGATAAAGGAGTCCATTCTCTTAAATTTGTTAATCTGACTTTTTTTTCACATATAGAAAATTTGCAGAAAACCAAAACTTGGGGTGGGAAATGGAGTCACTCTCATTGACCTGTACAGTAGTTTCCCACATAACCAGGACTTATGATGGGCTATGAAAACCTCATTGATTTAGTATTCGGGAATTTGTCTGCTGACTGTCATGTTGTTTCAGGATCTGAGACAAACCACAAAGGGTATCCGTTCTTCAGGAATGTTGTTTTTAATTCTGCCCCACAAGTTTCCCGCAGTGATTTCTGATCAGGAGGAGATTGAAGCCACTGTGGGCTAACTTCTTAAGTTGTCCTGTTACGCACCAGTTGGTGGCAGCAGACCAAGACTAGGTGTCTTGATCATTCACAGGAGTTACACTGTAACTGAAGGCAGGCTGCAAGACAGTGGCCCATTTTGTGTACATTGTAAGATTTAAAAGATCCTGTACTTTCCACACAGACTACTGAATTTGCTGTTGATTTTGGGTGAATTTTAAAATAAAAAAGAACAGCTGAAGCACATCTGATCTGGTTTGAATAGCTTAAGCTGAGGATTGTTACAGTAGTGCTTGCTTTTTATTGGTATAATAAGAGAATGTGCTGACAAATGTTTTATGGCCCTGTTCAGTGGCTGTCTTTTTCAACTCCTCCCAATTTGTTGCACCTCTCTAAATTTTAATCTGGTTTGGGGGATGAAGCAACTCATGCTTCTGTTTGCAGTGGATATCCCAAAAATACTACCCATCTTTGATAGTTGGTGATAGTTAATTTTTAGCTGGGCTGATCCTTAGCTAGGTTGATGTGGATTTGAAATATACAGGAGAGTAGTGGAAAATCCTTTTAACCATAAGATTATTATATACATTGAAAGAAAATGCCGGTATTCTCGCTATGTGCACAGGATGTTGTGATACCCATTTATCTTTAGACAGAGTTAAGAGGGAAGCAGCTTAAAGGGAAGAAAACAGGCTTATATCCCATAGTATTTCCTGTTCTGTGCAGGATCCTTAATAATGGATTCAGGTAAGAGGAAAGCCAGAATGGTTAGATGTCAAGGACACAGTCCAGGATATAGCTTGAGTTCTATTTATCCCAGGCTTTTCTATATTCTTCTAAAGTCAAAGCTCCCAGTGTGACTCACTTGCACTGAGCTGCGAAACTGCATTTTACACTGGGTTGAGTTGGAACAGTGGAGTAAAAACATATTTGGACAGTTTGCATATGCAAGCTACGTTTGATGATTCTGCCAAGGAAGAATATGGAAAAAAATTCCAAATTTTGCATACTGGTCTTTTGCAGTCTCAAAGTCCCAGGATGGTTCCATTAATGCTTATTTGGGAGTCCCGAATAGGTGGTTATCACATTGTGCCAATGCAGACATAATACTGGCTCACTGCCATACATAGTTTGTGATTATTTTTATGCTGCCCTTCCTGCAAGTAGCTCAGGGTCGCCTACTCCCTTTCATTCTTCACAATAATCCTGTGAGGTATGTGAAGCTGAGAGATAGTGATTGCACCAAAATCACCCAGTGGGGTTCATGACTGGGTAGAGATTAGAAGCTAGGTCTCCTTGTCTGACACTTTAACCGATGTACCACACTAGCATTCCCAGTGGCATTAATAAACTGGGAGACAGCCTCAGGAATGTGTGCTCCCTCACCTAGAGATTTATAGAGTTGGAAGGACAAGGCTATCGAGTCCCAACCCCCTGCTCAATGCAGGAAACTAGAGGAGGGGTCTCCCATCCAAGTAATAACCAGGCTTGACCCTGCTTAGCTTTCCACACTCTGAGCCAGCATAAGCCACAGGCCCTTGTTATCCCTGATGTAAATTCTCCCCCCCCCCCACTCTCTCTTAGCCTAAACTACCACACAAGGTTACTGTGAGGATAACATGGAGGGGAGAGGACCATATGCACCACCTTGAGCTCCTTGGAGGAAAGGCAAAATATAAACAAGAGAATTGCCTAGAACTCACCCAGTGCCCCTGCACATTGCAGGGGGGAATATTGGCAGTGGTGGGCAAGTCTGTCTACCCATCACCTGTCTTTTCATTGAGGAACCTGTAACAAGCTTCCAAGGAGCCTCAGCATTCTCTGGTACACAGCTTTAAAACAACTCTTCTTGGATTTCCAGAAGAAGGAATAAGGGAAGGTTCCTACAGTCTGTTATTTATTTATTTATTTATTTTTGGACCATGCAAAGCTTCCCGCAGCTGAAAGATTTCTTGAGACGCATAAGTAGGTGACTTCAGTAGGTGTTTTTCAACTCCTTCCTTAGGACATTTTAATTCCAACATTATGGCAGGTCCAGTTCATATACCAAAAAAGTAAGCCTTCCTCCAAGCCTTCTACTGCTACATTTTCCCTGAACAGGGAATTACCATTTCTTACTGTTCCTTGGTACCACTAGACAAATGAGACCCAACAGGGTTTGGCATTGTCCCATGTGAACTATATGTGCACCCTCAAACATGCCCCAAATTCCATGGCTTCCATGGCAGATGCTCATGGATTTCTTGACAGACAAGACAATCTGGAAAGTGTTCCTTGAAGCTAGAAAGTTTGGGAAACATTGACCTAGAAGAGACTCATCTTGTATTTACAGTTTGCTTAGACTGGATCTGTCATCAGTTGCAATGACTAGCAAAAGAAGAGCATGCTGGCTGATTCTCCCCACAGTTGGAGGGGTGACCACAATGGACCGTGAATGGGCATGCCCACTTGTTTTAGTTAACAGGAAATCTCATCACACATTCCTCAAAAAAGAAAATTCAGTATTGATTTGTGAATAACAACAACTGGATGAAACCAAGGAAGGGACCTTCCATAAGCTTGAAGAAAGGAACAGAACAGAACAGAATACGTTTATTGCTCAATCTAAAGATCATTGCACTCATCATCATCAGGCGATCACTCGTGACCGAGTAAGATTGTCTTCCGGGATAAAAGGAGGAAATTCTAAAGAAGATTGTGTAGACTCTAGCGATGGGTCCGTAAGTGACTGTGGAGGCCAATTCTAGATCCACACAGCTTCCCACAGTGAGGACACAGGTTACCAGATAGAAGATGGTCCTGTAAAGGATTCATTTGACGTGCTTTTCGCTTAGCACGTTTCTCCCTTTCACCTTGCACTCGGGCTTCTTCAAAGTCCATGGAACCTTTGTGAAAGGCCAACCTCCATTTAGATCGTTCATGGGCCAGAGCTACAATATTAAAATACACATAAAGTTAAAACAGAAAAACTATAAAATATGTATTAAACCTTTAAAATAAGATAAATGGGCAACAATAATGTGGCATATAGGAACCTTTAGCATCAAGTCAGTCACCTTGCATTAATGTATCTGAATCTTTATAGCACTTCACCCCAAGGGTATCCAAATAATTTGCTCGACATTTCATAGGATATCATAGTATCATAGAGTTGGAAGGGGCCTAGAAGGCCATCAAGTCCAACCCCCTGCTCAATGCAGGAAACTAGGGAAGGGGTCTCCCATCCAAGTAATAACCAGGCCTGACCCTGCTTAGCTTTCCACGCTCAGACAAGCTGAGCCAGCGTGAGCCACAGGCATTAATAGCTTTAGTGGCAAATACTGCAACCCTCTGTGTCACATGTGGGTTGGATGATTGTAATAAATAGCTCAGTTTCTCCTTTATACCCCTGTATTTCACTTTCTTTAAGAGAGGCTCTAAATATCTTTCTCTTATATCTCTATATAATTGACATTCAAGTACATAATGAACCAGATCCTCAAGGACTAGCTTGAAGAAAGTAGTAGCATGCTTTGTGACAGTAACAAGTAAAGTTATAATCTCCTTATTAGGTGTTATACTGTATTTAGTGCTCCAGCAACCTGGGAGCATTTCATCTTGGAAATTTGGTTTCCTCCAGTCTGGCTCAAGCTTCCAAACTTCAGTCCAGCTCAAATTATGATCTAGGCAATGGCCATATGAAAGTTCCTGTTACAGGTCTCTAAGGTGCCACACCTACTCTGTTCCAACTTGGGGGTTTTCGAACTTACAGGGCAAGCCTAGGCATGTCTACTCAGAAGTAATCCCCATTGAGTTCAATGGGACTTATTCCCATGTAAGTGTGCATAGGATTGCAGTCTAAATCTCTTTTTCATTTTCTCCTCTCTTGGCAAATTACATGGATTTAATGTTCAGTAGTGGAAGGGGTTGTAATGCAAATCTGAATATTTTTGTGATCAGATATATGTTGATACACAGCCTCTGGGATTGATTGATGGATAAAAATAATCTAAATAAATAAAAGACAAATATACTTTTCTCCTTCCAAGTTAGGGGGAGATAGTCTTAACAACCTATATTTAGCCTTCCACCTATAATTCAGGTAATTCCGAAGAAAATTATAACTCTTGTGATTTTTGTTTTTACCCCAGAATGTGGTTTTTACATCAGCTGTGGAAATATTTTTGCAATGTCCTCTTTTACTTATCACTTCCCTCTTCCTCCCCTCCCCTGCTGTTTGATATCTATAGGCTTGCTGCCTCCTCTGGAATATCCGATCAGATAGGATAGCCCTGAACAGTTTTACTGTGCTTTGGCCATAAAGGGACAGGAGAAAGAGTGCTTAGCACTGCCATAGAACTGCACTGTTTCTTCTCCAAGTGGAAAGGGCTGCCCCAGCTGTAGAAATAGCATGGCTTATATGGAGGAGAAATCTCTTAACTGGAAACAGGGCATTTCTTTGCAGTGGAGCAATACCGTAGCAGTAGGGAAGGAAAGGCCAGATGCAATTTGTCACTGAGTAGCTTGCTCAGAATCTGAGCAAGTGAGTGCCAAATTGTACATCTCCCTTATAAGTACAGCTATTTTGGAATGACAAAAGTGTTAGATCAAAACTGATTTGATATTGCTGTTACTGAATTCAATCCTCTTCTTGAGTTGCCTTGTGAGATCATGAGGCTGATTTTCTGATTACTTTTAGATTGGGGGTAATTCTGAATTGGCAGCATTTATATCATTGACCATTTTCATCTGTTCATAAGCCACACTTAACTTTGTCTTGAAATGTTTTGTATTTTTTATACAGATCTACTGGAGGAGACTCTCAGGAAGGAGGAAAAAATAGGTGTTTTGCAGGTATTTTCATTCACTAGAATCTAGTGATTAGATTGTAATAACCTATTAACGGGGGAAGGCTGTGTAGCTCAGTGGTGTAACATATATCCTCTACAGGTGGAAGATCCCAGGTTTGATTCCAGATACCTCAGGGAACAGGGATGGAAAGACCCCAGCATGAAACCCTGGAGAGACAGGGTTGGAAACAGTTCTGGCCTATATGGACTCTTTAAAAGACAGTTCCCCATATCCTGTCTTTTAACCTTTGCAGGTCAAATGTATGTTTTCATAATATGACTATCCAGAATAGTCTGTTTCATGAACCAAACGTGGTTTGACAATGATGGATCAGCAGTTAGATTGGGTGGTTGCTGATTGCCAGCCAATAATTAGATAATATGGCCAAGTCAACCAGCTTGTAGCATTTCCCATGTGTTTCTACAATTTGCTGTTTGTCTGATCTACACACTTTGTAACCACAACTGAAACTCAAACCGTGTCTTCCCATGGCCTGTGGACAGCAGATCCAGCCCATCAGCAAAAAGATGTCTTTCCCCACACTACCAAAGCTGTACTTAGTGTGTCTATTTTAGACGATCATATTTTTACACTGGTTACTTTGTGTTGATGATGCATATTCATATGTGGAAGGTACTGAGAACTGAATAGAAAACACTTTTCTGCAGCACTTTTTAAAAAGTAGTAATATTGTATCATGCTGGTAGGAGTGTGTAAATACATTACTGCAGAATGTCCATCAGACTTATCTGGACTGTATATTGCTGGAGAAAACTGGTATTGCTGCGTGTTTACATAAAAATCTATGTAAAAATTCCACCAGACCTCCCCCCTTGCAAAAACAGTGTCTTCCTTTTAGTAGTTTTCTACCTTTTCAGTCTTCAGATCCACATCAACCCCAAACTACTGATTGGGGCCATCATTTTTTGTTTTGTTCTGCTTTGCCCATCTATCTTTCTCATATGCTGGTATGATGGCCTTGGATGAGCCATTATTCTCTGAGCCTCATATCTTCTCGTTCTCATCTGAAACATGGGGATAATATGCAGTATGACCTATCATACAGGATTGTTGTAAAGATAACAAGATAACGTATGTGAAGCACTTTGAATACTCAAGAGGGCTATGTGACTGCTAAGTATTGTCATTCTCCCCCCTTTCTCCTCCTCTTTAAAAAAGAAAAGAAGAAAATGGTGATGGCACCACTTGTGCAGTTGACCTACGATTGGGGCATGGTCCACCATTTAATGAACAATCTATATATTTTGTTTTTCTACATATGAATATGTATGATATCTGGGGGATGACAGGAAGTGCTTTCTTATAACATAATCAAGAAAGGAGATTCACAGTAGGAATTTTCCTGTCTCTTCCCTCTCCCCTTCTGTTAAGCTTTGTAATCTCTTGCTTCCTGAGCTTAACTTCTTGACCACTCTATTCTAACTAAAGTTTTGACCTCTAAACTATTAACCTTTTGACTGAAACTGACTTAACACACACAATATTTATTTATTTATTTATCGTATTTGTAGCTAGGCAGATTCCAGAGCAGTGAACAATAAAAAGATAAAACTGAAAAAATGATAAAAACAGTACATTGAAAACCAGATAACATTAAAACCGTGGCTGGTCAGCAAGAAAGGCTCCCCAGAACAAAGATGTCTTCTGCAGGCACTGAAAATAACACAGTATTGGTGCCTGCCTGACCTCCAGAGGTAGGGAGCTCCATAGGAATAGAGCTGCCACATTGAAGGCTCTTCTCCTGGTGGACTTCAGTCGAGCCATAGGTCCATGTGGAACCACCAGGAGAATATCATCTGATGACCTCAGTGCTCGGGCAGGTTGGTAAAGGAGAAGGCGCTC
This sequence comes from Shinisaurus crocodilurus, assembly GCA_021292165.1. Taxonomy (NCBI): domain Eukaryota; kingdom Metazoa; phylum Chordata; class Lepidosauria; order Squamata; family Shinisauridae; genus Shinisaurus; species Shinisaurus crocodilurus. The sequence continues at coordinate 282,361,915 of CM037876.1, read as the reverse complement.
TCTCAGGTATCCTGGTCACAAGTTGTTCAAGGCTTTATACATTAGTACCAGAAACTTAAATCTGGCCCGGTAGCGAATAGGCAGCCATTGCAGTTCCTTCAGCAAAGGAGTTGCATGCTCATAATAGATTTAACCCCATAATATCCTAAAAACCCCAAACTAAATATGGAAATAGAGGACAGTTCTGTTCCTTCATATGCCCTTACCAGTGCAGATGTGAGGAAGGGGGCAGCTGGGGCAGGACTGAGCAGGCATGTGTCCCTTTGGTGCAGACCAATTATATCATTGGCCCTTGTGTGGCACTACTAGCTACAGTGCTGACCCAGCTGCCGCCTTGCAAGAAACCCCATTCCCCTTGGTTGCCACTCAGCAGCAGTGGCTGCATACTGCATTCTTCCCCTACCTCACCAGCTGCCAAGAAAAAATAAACAAACTAAGTCCCAAGGAAAAAAATAATTTTAGGTCTATGTCTGGAGTCTCTTGAAAGATAAATGCCCATTAATTATCATTTGAAACCAGCTCCGGACAGAAGTTATGGGGAAGTATTCTTGAAAAGAACAATCCTATGTTGTCTAAGAGGTTGACTGAATGCCCTAATGGGTCTTTTAATCTCCGCTTTCAGTGATTGTGGACAGGATAAAATTAGCTTTGTGCTATAATCTTTAGGGCTTGCCATGCTGCCAAAGGGTAAGCAGGGTCCTTCAGCCAATTAGGCTAGCAGTTCTCAATTTACTGCACTGTATGATCTCAGGAGAACAGAGAGCTGAACCTAGTAAAACACAGTTTCACTTAAGTTTCAGTGATCATTAAGTTTTATCACTTTGTTTTACCAGAAATGTGCAACTTAATTTTAAACTCAAATTTATAGCAAAATAAAACCTGTAAATAGGATGCTCTGGGAATAATTTATGTGCCTGTGAAGATATTGAAGTCCAGCAACTGGCTGGGTTTGTGATCACTGCATAAAACAAAAACAAAACTTCAGTGGTCCTTTAACTCGTTGAGATAATAAGAGCAGAGTATCTCCATGAATTAAAGCATGATGTCCTTTATGTAGAAGAATTAAAACATAGGTTTCTCCTCATTATCTGCAGTGCCACTGCACAGCTCAAGACAGGAAGCAAATGTGTAACAAAGCCGAAAGGACAGCATTCAGGAAAGTCATGCTCCCTTCTGTAGCCGCCCCACTTCTCTTCCCTTTCTACAGGAGAAATGGTTATTCTGACTTTTATTTTTATACTTAATTCTGTTGATATAGTGTCAACAGAATGGGCTCCAATGTGGTGCCCATAGATATATAGTCACATCAGAGCAGATTAGTCATGTATAGCAAAATAAAGCATGCTCAGAGGTTGAAGACTTCTACCACTTTAAGGATTTAGATCAGTGGTAAAGTACATGCCTTGTATGGAGATGGTTCCATGTTCGATTCCCAGCATCTCCAGTTAAAGGGTTATGTAGCAAGAGGCGGAAGGACCTCTCTGTAGAGCTGCTGCCAGAGGAAGTAGACAATGCTGGGCTAGATGGACCAATGTTCTGGCTCAGTAGAAGGCAGCTTCATATGTCCACATTGGTAGTACAGCTTAGGAAGGAGTCTGATGCTGTTTATAATAGTTTGACACTGGCAACAGTGGCCAGTGGAGTTTGGTGCCATTGGAGCAGAGAAGAAGGCTGCAAAGATAAGGAGATAAGAAGAGCCATGCTGGATTATCCAAGGACCTATCTAGTCCAGCATTCTGTTTGTCATTTTAATTCTTCTGGTCTTTGATTATCAATAGTTTTAAAGCAGTGGGAAGGCTAGATCTGGTGCTGGATGTGCAGGAATGATGGCATTCCCTCCCCCTGTCTTTTCACCATTACTGCCCTTCTCCTATCCAATACATCAGGGATAGGCAATGTGGTGCCCATAGGCTCCAATGCATACCCAGACACCTTTCTTGGTGGCCACCAAAGTGCTTTACTTCTCCTGCTATGGTTGGTTAAGTGTCTATGCTAGGCAAATACAGGGACGAATCCAATAGGCAAGTCAGTTAAGCAGGCAAATGGTCAAATCTCTGAAAAAGCCATCACTGCGCCTGTATGGCCCAAAATAGATGATAGCCAATGACGTCACTTGCAATGTTCGCAGGGGCCATTCAGAAGCAGTTATGCAAATCACTCCAACGACATTTAGAATGTTCGTATGAACTGCCGCCACAGGGGCCCAATCAGGAGCGGATATGCAGATCTCTCCTACGTCAAAACAGAATGTTCATATGCACTGCAGCTAGGGCCTACACGGGGTGTGTGTGTGTCAAGCTGGGATTACATTGTTGGGTAGTCCCGAGGGGGAGGGGGAGCAGGGATTTCATTGTGCAGTCCCGGGGGGGGGGGGGGAGAGCTGGGATTCCATCATGTTTCTTTTAAAAACAATTGTACCAGATCCTAAACTCCATGCGAGCGAAGCCACGGGCAACAGCTAGTCTATATACCGTATTTTTCGCTCCATAAGACGCACTTTACCCCCCCAAAAAACTAGGTGGAAATGTCTGTGCGTCCTATGGAGTGAATATAGTAAAAAAAAAAATTTTTATTTTTTTTTTACTTTCCTCTGCTGGTCCGGAAGAGCGGAGGACTCCTGGGTGGGGCGGGGGAAGCCCCCGCCTCTCAGCTGATTTTTTTTAAAAAAAAATTTTTTGTACCATACAGTAAGTGCGTCTTATGGTCTGGTGCGTGGTATATATAAAAGAAGGACTGACTGACTGACTCATCAACTGCCCAGCTCAAACCATGTAATCTAGGAACGTGAAATTTTGAAGGAACATTGCTTTTATGACATAGACACCCACCAAGGAAGGATTTTTGGAAATTCCATCCCTAAGGGGGTGAAAGGGGGTGGGGAATCGCCCCACTCTCATATCTCCTATGGGCAAAACAACAGGGGAGCAGTTATGCTAATCTGCCTCACCTCATAATTGCTGCAGGAGCCAATAGGAGCAGTTATGCAAATAGCCCATACGACACTTAGAATGTTTGTATGAATTCCTGCAGGGGCCAATAGGAGTGGGTATGCAAATCTCCCCTAGGCCATTTAGAATGTTCTCTAAGGGGGTGAAAAGGGAGGGAAACTTTTAAAATGACTGACTGACTGAATGACTGTTGTGTGGGGGGCGTCGTTGCATAGGCTCCATCACGTTTTGACGGATCTACCCCAAACTTGGCACAATCACTCTTCATCACCTGTAGACTCTCAGGATTAACCTGTTTTTCTTTAAGATCAGATATTTCTGTCAGAAAATATTTCTGCTGCCAGCACCCAGCCTAAACGTGACACTTTCAGTCAGAGACACTGCATCTTTTCCATGCAGCTCTCGCAGGCCTTCAAAGAGAAAAAACAAAAGAAACCCTTTTCATTTTTAAACCTGTTTTTTTTAATTTTTCTTCTTCTCCATAAAAAAAATGAAAATGCAAATTGAAAATTTAAATGTAAATGGTGTGATGATACCACACACAGTCGTACCAATTGTAGGCGATGGTGCATGCCTATTCCGCGCACTATCTTTCGTTATGCATGGCAGTCAAAATCTAGGTAGGGAGGTACATGAACAAATAGTTGATTATGTCATTGAAAACTGGGATGAATTCTCTATACTGTTCCACGACAGTGATGGAAACAACTATGCGAGTGCCGATGCATACTTTGACAACATGTCCCGACCCCATACTTATGGTGGTTTGTGCGAGTTGACAGTGGTTGGACAGCTTTTCGAATTAGTTTTCGAAGTTTATCGAAAAACAATTGTACCAAATCCTAAAATCCACACGAGCGAAGCCACGGGCAACAGCTAGTATTTCATAACTTTGCCTTACATAATATAAATACGTAGATTAAAAACTAGTGTTTCACATGCACACAGCCAATTTCTACCCCTCGACTAAGTTGCTGTGATGTCATGGAATGTTCAGGAATATTCTGACTTGTGGGGCAAAGTCTGAACAGCAGCAGAACTGACAAACTATGCAATATCTAGGAGGGGAAATGAAAGGTCAGTTTGGAGGAAAAAAATCACAGCTACAGTGAAGCTGTGTGCTGCTGTCAGATTGCCAGGTAGGTAGGAAGGTAGGTAGGTAGGATTAGGGCTGGGAACCTGAAGGTCTAGCTATGCGTGAGGGGCTACCTCAAGGCACCTGAAGGAAGGAAGGTGAGATCAGAGTAGGCAGTGCTTTGAATAAGCAGTGATCTGAGGGAAAGATAAGTAGAAGGGGCAGAAATGAGATGGAAACATAAAAGTTGAGGATAAATGGGCCTGAGAGAAATGCAAGCGGAACGAAAGCTTATTGATCTTACCGTAAGCCGCTATGAGAGTCCTTTTGGCTGAAGGGTAGGGTAAGAAAGCTTTAAATATATCCATACAGCTTCATAAAGGCCTAAGGACAGGTGGGTTTGTGTTAGCTGGAAAGGAGCATACAAGTGGATTTTCATAGAGTTGGAAGGAGCCTACAAGGCTATCGAGTCCAACCCCCTGCTCAATGCAGGAAACTAGAGGAGGGGCCTCCCATCCAAGTAATAACCAGGCCTGACCCTGCGTAGCTTTCCACACTCAGACAAGCTGAGAGCCAAGGAGGCTGCAAGGTAGAAGATGCAATGCTGGGGTGGGAGCAGAAGCCAAATCTGAACAGGTCAGTCACAGCTTGACCTGAGGTCTCTAGTCTGTATTAATTTGAAATAGTGTAGGGCAGACTCTGGGCCTGATTCATGCATTCACCCTGAAGCATGGTAGCTATATAAAAAAAAAACAAACCACCCCACTGCATGGAGACTGATCTGCATAGATTGCCATTTACATGAACCAGCTTCTCAGGTGGTTGCTCTGACTTTAGCGGCACCAGTAGAGCCTATCTTTTGCAGGAGTCTGTAAAGGTGTGGCTGGACCCGCGACAACCCTGCAGGCAGCTGCTTCGCACAAATGGCTGCTGACACTTCACTCGTGTTCTCAAGCGGCAACCATGCCATGGAAGCGTATATATGAACTGGACTTTAGACCGTGTATCTAGAAAGAACATCCTTGTGCTGTTCTTAGAAATATTACATATAAAACATTCAGGACTACAGGGGGAAAAATTGGCAGGATATTAGTGATAACATTTGCTCCAGAAAGTTCAGTCATATGCCAGCTTTGGAAAAGGAAGAATGGTTGTTTATGTCTAGTCTAGAATGTTTATATTGAGACGTGGCAATGTGAACATGTTGCATAATAAAGCTGTTGGTGTTTACCAAAGGCAAGGAAATCTGGATTTATTCCTTTGTGCTCATTTTTTTAAACAAGTATTTTTTTTTTTTAAAGCAGCCTGTTCCCCCTCAAATGCTATGGAAGTTTTCTGAGATAGTACAGAAAGTAGCCAGTAGAGGGAGCTTCAGCTCCCTTCTTGATCCTACAGACATGTTGCTCTGCTTACATTTTGTGTCAAAAGAGGGACATGGCTTTTTTACTAATAGACAACCAATTAGCTGTTTTAAAGCACATTTTGTGCTTTCCAGTGTCCGACAAGTGCAATTTTAAGGCTTTGAAAAGCAAAGCAATGTATACAGATGGGTCTCTTCTTGCTCTCTGCTATGGATACACAGTACATGCAAAGTTGTACAATTTGAGACGACAACTTACCCTATATCATACAAAGCCTATAGCAAAGTACAGCTTGAACTTACTTGAGTCCTCCAAATTCAAGTCAAACTCTCCATTCTTTTCTCCCACCCCATGCCACCAATAATGTTTAGTCTCTTGATTTTGGTTCATTTCATTGTCCAGGAAGGCATCAGCAAATAGTCTGTAATATTTAAAAATGTGAGTATGTGTTACAATAGCTATTTTGTAATAACTTGATATTTCTTCTTGACAACAATGTGTTTTCCATTTGGGAAATTATTTTTTCCTGAGATAATTTACATGGTAGCAAATGTTTCTACTTTAAGTCCAAGAGCTGCTGAATACTTATTGTGAGGCAAACTCCAGAGATTGAACTCTGAAGTAGTTGCAGATGCAGAGAAAGTGAAGAAATTGGACGGCATCAAGACTCTGTGTAGAGTATATCATGCAACACGGTGTCGAGATGTCACAAGAAACTGTTATAGATCTGGGATGTTTGCTTATTTCTACAGATTTCTATCCCACCATTCCCCCAAGAACTTTGAGTGGAAAAGTGCAAAGAAATAGGGCTTTTGCCCAAATACTTCATAAACGGTCCAAAAATTCCCAGACCTCCCTTGCAGTTACTAAAGAGAGGTTGGCAGTTTTGCTGAGAAAGAGGGGGCACAACCCCTGACAGCTTTTGTCTCCTGGCCAACAGCTGTGGCTAGATGGTTTCCCTCACTCCTACATAAGGTCAGCCTTTCTGCAAAGTGATGTGAAGCAGTCAGCTCCAGGCGGCAGATCCTAGATAGGTGGTCACCCCCATCTCTGGAAGTGAGCAGCGGGCAGGGAAGAGATGATTTTGGCTTCTCACTTCAAGTGCAAAAATGTATAAAGGAGTGGAACTTTACATTAATCATATCATGAATGTCATTGTGTGTGGCATAGTGGTTAGAGTGTTGGACTGGGACTTGGGAGATCCGGGTTCTAGTCCCCGCTCGGCCATGAAACTCACTGGGTGACTTTGGGTCAGTCACGGACTCTCAGCCTAACCTACCTCACAGGGTTGTTGTGAGGATAAAATGGAGAGGAGGATTACGTAAACTGCCTTGGGTTCCTTGCAGGAAAAAAGGTGGGGTATAAATACAATTAATTAATTAATTGGGACTTGACTACTGTTCAGATTGCAGTGAGGTGTTACATGTACAATTGATCTCCTGTATAATAAAAATTCTATGTGCTTAGAAAATTAGAACTTGAGAGATTCTAGCCTTGCCCTGTCTCTGATGTATTCATCTTCTATGTGCAGGAATTTGTATACATGAGGGAACATGCAGACATGTAATCCCCCACATGAACTCTGAGGTGGTAGAATCCCAACTGGACTGTATCATGTAATTGTTCCAAATGTTTAAACATGTTCTATGGCCACCACTGCCCTTGTAGCCATTGGGCAACTGACACTTGTACAAGCTGCTATATAGCAACTATAGAAACAGATGGCAAGAAGCAAAGCCAGAAGACATATTAGACAGAGTAGGTGTTATTGCTGTGGCTTCAGTGCTTAGGAACTGAAATAAACCTATATGATAAAAGATTTCACAAAAACAAACAAGTTCCTAACAAATGCAAGAAATAAACCAAGCAGTGCAGTGTTCTAACTTAAGGTACAATCCTATGCACATCTAGACAGAAGTCCTATAATTCCCAGCATTCTCCAGCCAGCATGGCTGGCTGGGGCATACTGGGAGTTGTAGGACATTCTCTGACTAAATGTGCATAGGAGTGTGTCCTTAGTGTATTAAATGTAGGGTATTATTTATTTCCTAGGTTGTTACCATACAATTTTGGCTGAATATTTTTACTTTTTGCTTACTACAGAACACAGTTGATAAATTTGTACAGCAGCAAATTATCACCTTTATCTAAGCACCATGCACTCTTTATTGTGTACTGTAGTTTTTCTTAAGGCTGTAGTATTTTGCTATACTGTGTGTAGTATTTTATTTAAAATATTTATGTACCACCTTTCATTATCAGATCCCAGGGTGGTGTTCAGTATTAATTTGAACAATTAAAATAAAATACAAAGATAAAAACAAAGAAAACTACTAAGCTAGGTATGAAAAATAGCAAATGCCTGGGAAAACAGATGTGTTTCAGCACCTGTTGAAAACACCATCGAGGATGGCTCCTGTCGCATTGAATGGAGGAGAGAATTCCAAAGGTGGGTGCCACAACAGAAAAGACCCTCTGGTTGCCATTAGATGTACCTGTGCAGGTAACAGGACAACCAGGAGGCCCTGATCTGTAGAGTTTGGTTAAGAGGCAAGTTGATATGGGAGAAGGCACTCACTCAGGTAGCCTGGTCCCAAGTTGTTTAGGACCTTATATGTCAATAACATCACCTTCAACCTGGCCTGGTAATATATTGGCAGCCACTGCAGTTCTCTGAGCAACGGTGTAACATGCTCGCAGTGGCCTGTCCCACTCAACAATTTTGCTATATAATGTGACTGGAGGAGAAGCCTGTTTTCCTCATCCGCCCTGACAGTGGAATGGGGCATTACAGAAAACGGGAAGTCTGTGCACACTTATATCCCTTATTCTCATTGATTCTTTATATGCTGCAAACACATTTGAAAACCAAGCTCTGTTCATGTAGCCAATTCTTACTGAGACAAGCTTTTTTGTGTGCACTGTTTTCATGTGGAGCAGCATGTTAAATATTTTCTGTGGTGCCATCAAAAGCATGTTTACTCAGAATTAGGTCCCATTGAGTTCAACAGAGTGTACTCCCTAGGAAGGGTGCTTAGGATTGAAGCCTTGGACACCACCCTATTTGTAAAGGTATCATTTTCTCAGGTGGTGAGCGCTGACAGGTTTAGAGCCAAAACATGATCACTGAGAAACAAGAGGGGAGGTATTAGCATGCTTGGGGGAATGGTTGTCAAGGAAAAAATAAAACCTAATGGGGCAAAAAAAACCCAAACATCCCAATGAGGATTGAGCATGCTCAGTAGCTATGGAATGGTTGTTGTTTTTTTTGCAAATCTCACTTGTACTACTAAAATTAAGACTGCAAATGGTCTACCGTACTATTGATGCACATTAAAGGCGCAATCCTATGGGTTGCTCCCTTGTGAGATGGAAGCCTCTGAGCTCAGAGGCTTCCGTGTATCCACTGCCCTGCTGAGCTGCTGCTGGCTGGGTGGGAGGAGCGACGTAGGCAATTTTTACCTCTCCACCCTCCGTCTTTTGTGTTTTTGTCTGAGCCCATTTAGAGAGGGGGGCACTGGCAGGGCTGGGGCGGCCGTAGGACTCTTCATATCCTGTCCTGTCCCCTTCCCTCCCCACTCACTAGCACGTCCTCTTTCTGACCTCTCCGAGGGTGCATTTGTGACCTCAGGAAGCAGCTGGCAGCAGTTCTTTCCATGGTGGCTGCAAGGGGGAGGGATCAGATACTGGAATCCCCTTCCAAGGTCATAACAGTGTCTCTGGCTTCAGAGAGACTCCGAAGAATCATACATATGTTCGCTAGAGTGCTTTCCCTGGACCATAGGATTGCTCTCTAACTCTTTTTCCTTCCCCACTGCATTTATCGGATTGCATTTTTTAAAAAAATGGGTGGGTCAAATTTAAAAAATGGATGTGCTTCAAATACTTTGTTTGACATAATACTGTGAGCACACTGGAGATTAAACAAATTCACACAGCATTGGTGGCAACTGAAATTCCAGCCTTCCTAATCTGCTAATTGGTTCTATTTTTCATTTGATAAAAACAACCATTCTTACTAAGGTTTCATTATGCAGTAATTGGAAATTCTAGAACTGTGTCTTCACTAGCTTTCTTTCATGGAAAGATACAGTATTAAAGAACACAGTAGTTCGTTGCTGCCTTTATCTTTCCTCCAGTCCAAGAAATCTGGGCTCCACCTTTCTTCTTTCAGGTATGAGACAAAACAGACTAGTCCGTAAGTTGTTGGAATTTGGCTTCAACTAGGGCCCATTTCCACAACTTATTTCTTTAATGCATTTATATCCTACTCAAGGTGTCAAACAGTAATAACTAGCAGAAAAATACAACTAACAAAGGGCACAATCCTGTGGAGTCGAGTGTAACCCTCAGAACCCGGAGGCTCACACTCATCCAGTGCAGAGTGGGAAGAGTGGTGGAGGCAATCTTCGCCTCCCTGCTCTTCCCACTCTGCATTTTCATGAGATGGCCATTTTCAACTGTCTAGCAACAGCGTTTCAGAGGGGGAGGGAAAGAGGCTGGAGTGGCTTCAGGATACCTTGTCTCCTGGCCACTCCAGTCTCATCCCCTCCCCTCCCCCAAAACACCCTCTTTAACCCTGTATGGTGACCTAGTAGCAGTTCAATAAACCACCTATAACTGCAGCTTGCCTGGGACTGCAGAAGGAAGGGGGTTCTCAAGTATCTAGCAGACCATGAGATATAGCTGGTGGGCTGCATTCAGCTTGATGAGTCACATGTTGTACAGGCTTGCACTACATAAAAGTGTCTTCTATGTAGGCATTTATGTGAATCTCATGTGCACAGCACCTGGCATTGCTGTATGTACACATGCTAGCAAGCCAAGATTGCCTTTGCTCCCCAGCTGTAAGGTCCAGGGCATGGGCAGCAAGGGTTCAGGGCTGGAACGCCAGGGCAGATGGAGGCAGAGATAGGCAATAGGCCCAAGGGTCAGCACAGGTTCCAGGCAACAGAGTCCAAACGGGTCAGAGGCAGCAGGCAGGTCTGGGCAGCAGGCACAGGGTTCAGCACAGGTCAAGGTAACAGAGTTCAGGCAGGGGCCAGAGGCAGAAGATGAGTCAAGCAGAGTCCAGGCAAGGGTCAGAGGCAGAGAGACAAGTCAAAGCACAAACAGAGTCCAAGCACATACCAGGCAGAGTAGGGGCCAGAGGCAGAAGCATAGGTCAAGAGCAGTCACAGGTCAAACACCAGGCAAGGCGAAGCAAGGCAAGAGGCAAGGTTTGTCACTAGAAGCATGAACCAGCTGCAGACAACACAGAGGTTGGTGTTGCTGTGGCAAGGGTTGAAGGCAAACTGCAGCCCTTATATAGGTCTTTCTGGCTGCTTCCAGCTGGGCTGCATTAACTGGCCTGAGAGCAGCCAGGAGCAGGAGGCTACACCTTGCGAGTGCCTACAAACCCTGGGCTCGCTCCTGCAAGGAGGTAGCATTGCTACCAGGTGGCGCTACCCTGGAGGAGCAGATCCTGACACCAGCAGATGTGTACCCTGATAAGAATGCTTGTTTCCTAACTGCAGGTGTGGGCAGTCATCTCAATTTCTTGCCACTGTACACACCAAATAGTGATGCATCCTTTCTGTTCATATGGTGAGGTTTGACATGATATTGCAATGAGAATGCTGTCCTGGAATGTCAAGGAAGGGTTGACCGTCCTTTGTTAAGCTGGTTGCTCACTAACAGTCGGGTGAATGGCAGATACTTCCTCAGTAAGAATGAATAGTTAGGAGATTTTAGGGTCTGAGACCATCCTGTGTTCCTATGTGGAAGGAAAGCAATTGGCTTGCAGTTTGAATGTGGGCAGAGTCTCCTGTGATTTTTAATAGCAGTTGCTTGGAGTTGAACTATCCTTGGGTTGCACTTGATCTTTGGTGCAGGTTTAGAAGTTGTCCTGCATACTTTGGAAGTTTGCTTGCTCTCACTGTGCTTGCTCTCTCCCCCTCTGGTCTCAAGAAAACCCTGCAGCATTGCCCTGGACCTTTCACTACACAAAGAAGTGGGGGAGTGTGTAACAATATCTGTCTCACCTAGCTATTCTCTTCTCTCCCCGGTAATGGGGCAAGTGATAGATATATGCAGACTTTGTTTCCATATGAGGACCATCTCCTGAGCGTTTTCATCTCTCTTACTGAGATAGGCTAACCAGTGCAGGCAAAACACTAGTTCTTTTCTTTATTCACAAAGGGGGAAACTGCCATATATACTCACTACATCCAAACCACATATCTCAACAAGAAAACATATCAGATGCAATTCTTTTTAAACCCCCTATCTTTATAAAAGCCCATTGGACTTTAACTTAAATTCAGCCGGGTTATGGGGGAGTGAGAACCTGGCATCCATATTGCATCTTGCATCACCAAATGATGCTAGTGATGCTAACTGATGGTGCACAGAACCTCACAAATGGAGACAGAAAACGTCCAAGCTTTTGAAAGATCCCCGCCAACTCACTAGGTCTTGCTTTCTAGCTCCGAGATCCTGCTGTGCTCGTGCATTGGAGTCCTTGCCTCTCTTTATCATGTGTGTACTGTCAAGTTTAAGTATATTGTTCAACCAGTTGGTCTTTGAAATATAGTGTAATCTCATAATTAGATCTCAACAGTCAAACATGACCAAACATAATAGACCGCTCAAACTATAATTAAAATCAAATAATAAAGGTACAGTACAATTATTGACATGAAGCATTGGCAAGCATACATATATTGATGCCATATAAGGTTACACGTAGATTGAATGGTTATCTTTATAACTAATAGCATCAAATGAGGTACATTTGTAATTGTTAGGTTTCCCCATGTCCAAACCTAAGGAAGCAGCCAGGTTTTGTCTGGAAACATCATAGAACATATTCAAAAAGCCAGTAACATAGAGGTCTTTGATTTGGTTGATCCCAGAAATGTACGATCTTAATTAGTTTGGCTGTACCTGCCCCTCAGTACCATAGTCTCTGGAGGTAGCTGTAGCTGTAGTTAAGACAAAAGCTTTCTTAGCATGGAAGAAATACCGTATGTGTACTGCTTCTAACCGTACTGTGTCTTCACAGTTGTGCTGCTGGTCATTTGAAGCAAGTTAATTAACCTTTACCTTGGCATTTTCTCTGCATTATTTGGACATAGGGAAGAGGACTTGCACTTAGCCTCCTTTGTTCTTTTGTGTGTGTATGTGCTCCTGCTCTTTTATGTTTTGAATGTTCTGTGTTGAATTACGTAAAACCATTTTTTTCTGAATGCATCCCCGTAAAAGTGTCTATTATTGTTTGTCTCTGTTCACATGGAAACACTTTAGCCCTGTACAGGCTTTCCAAAGGACGCGTGAGGGCTAAGTGTGGTGCCAGAGATGGGACTGCGCACACTGGTCCTCCCCCAGCGTCCCTGTGTGCACAGGGCCCCAGCCCTTCCTTCCCCGGCTTCCCTTCATGGAGCAGGGAGGTCTGAATGGAAGGCTCTACTTTCATTCCGTTGAATGTGAGTAGAATCTACATTCATACTGCACCACATGAGCAGTGAGGTGTGCGTGAGCTTCTCTTTTATGTGTTGAATTATAGTACATAAGACAATCATTTCTGAAAACCTCCCCATAAAAGTGACTATTCTTGTTCGGGAATCAAGGCACAGAGCCCGGTGCAGGCGGCGCACACAGGGACATTGGGGCTGGGCCAGCATGTGCGGCCTCATCCCTGTGCCCACGCAGAGCCCTCATGTGTTCTTTGGGATGCCTGTATATGGCTTTTGTTTTGTGGCTTGATCTTCTAACTTGACCTTTGTGTAGGTGCTGACATTGCTTCTGCAATTTTCATGAGTTTGGCTCCAAACGTTTAGGCCATGCCTTGATCGCTTCTGACACTCTCTTGTTCTCAGTCTGACGTCTGGTTCTAATCTATCCTCTCCCTGAGCTTTTCTTTGGATTGGTTGTTGGTTCTCATTTTAAAGCTTTCTGGCACATGAGCAGGCCAGCTTCCCTTTCTGTTCTCTCATAATCCTATCATGAGCCAGTTGACTTTTCCATGTAGATCACAAAGTGGAATCCATTAGAATATAGACCATATTCATATACAGCCGCTATATGATTTCACCATGCATAGGCCTTTATGGACTAGAACCTATTTTGTCAGATGTATTAAGTGTTATCTTCCATTGGTAGATATATACATACATGGCTACTGAGAGAAAAACAGAAAACAATGAGGCCAAAAGTTCATGAAATGTAAGAGGCAGTCAGTCTACAGAGCCCAAATATGTACATGATAAGAAAAATTCCAGAGAGGTAGCTGTGTTAGTCTGCTGCAACAATATGATTTTGTGGCACCTTAAAGACTGACAGATATAGCACAGTAAATCTGTTCATCTTTAAGCTACCACAAGACCTCTCCCCAACTTTTTTTTAACACAGAACCTCCCACATACAAAGACAAAGGGCTCTTCCATCGAGAATCATAATGTTTTTTACTTCCTTTTACTCATAATTTTACTTCCTCTCCTGCCCAAAAGGAAATGCTTGGTTAACCTCTGTATATTCAATCTGCTAAAATATACATTGGTGCATAATTGCGAAAGCAATCTATTTAACTTCATCCCTCTGCCCTAAATAAGAAGGCCTGAAAACATTCTAAAAAGCGTATGTGACTTAGTGGTTGAATTACTATAGCATATTGAGTTGCATATAAACAGATACCAACCCACTTGACAAATTCCATGGCTGCCTACTGTGTAGGATGGGCATTCATGACCAAAGAGTAGTGTGTAAATCTACCCACCTGTTCTCTTTGCAATATGAAACATTGCTAACTTTAACACTTCCTGCCCAAGCATCCTGTAAAAGGATGGTGAACCCACAGTAGACTTAAGCATGCTAATATTAGGTATATAAATTTTCTTTTTAAAATTTTTAATCTTTGTTTGATAAACAGTTCTGGTTTGTCAAGGAACTGGGGACATGGATTCTAAGGAAACTTTAATTCAGATGCCAATGTCAGTACGTAATCACACCTATTAGTAAAGCTTTACAAATTAAGGAGATGTGATAATTACTTTTTGTGTCCCTAGATATCGTTTTCCTTATTTAGTTCTCCTATTTGTGAAAATCAATATTTTGTTAAAATATACTGGAAAATATATTTTTAATGTTTTGAGCCTTTTTATATAACTTTCGGATTGTAAGAAATGATACAGTGATGTATCCTGTCTCATGATAAAGCCTACATATGTAAATATGTCATTTGTAAATATTAGCTGTTCCATCTCAATAGATCTTCAACCCAAAGTTAAGACCTGCTCTTCCTCACAGCTGTTGTTAACCACACAGATCCTTCTTTCTTTCCAAATGCATGAGCTGTTCTGTATGTTCTCTTTTGAAAGATCATTAAATCGGATGATCTTGGTGATGTACGAGTTTGAATTCCAAAGCACTTGAACCCGATTCACACCAAATACACTGCCAACAGTTCCTCTTTGTCTTTGGTCACATGACGACCCTTGCTGCCACATAGATACCAATAATCTCATAAGACTTCCATAAATTAGAGTGATCTGGGAAGTAGTGTTCCCAGCTTCTCCTTCTGCTTTTTGTGGTGATTCCCATCTCCAGAGTGGAATGACCACAGGCCTGGTTCTCTATTAATGTACTGTGACTGTAGCAGGAACTCATGTAAAGGTATAAAAAGGATGACTGATCAAAGGAAAATGGATTGGAAATGTTGCCCTTGATTCACAGAATGAAATGAGTGAATGGAATGCAATGGTAGCAAACCTAAACATAATGAAATGACATGTTCAGGTACACAATGCATGAGGCTACCGATTTAAATGTGTATGTTATATGTGTGTTTAGGAGTGCTGGGGGTGGGGGTGGGGACAAGATTTCAGTAGCAAGGGGAGCAATTCATAGCAAGGGTCAAAGGATATATTTGGATATATTTAAGAATAAATTGCAAAACAGCAGTATGTTTTAAAGAGCACTTGTTGTGGTTATTTTCTTTATAGCTATAGTCTTATCAACATAGGATAAACAGGTGCTTTCCCTCCTTTATTTTTTTAGAAGTAAAGGGATTTATGCCTTCAGCAGGCATACCGCTTCCTTATGCCGACTTCATTATTTATAACAATAGTTATTCTGTGGTTAAGTGCATATCATGCTTTATCATGGTTTGTTTTTCTTAGCTGTGATTAAGTGTTGCATCTAATTTCCTAAAGTATGGTTAAGGATAGGCCAAGCCAGTGTGTGAAACCAATTGTTTAAAATAGGTTTGCAAACTATGTTCTGCATTAACTGTACACTGAGCAAACCGTTAGAGATGGACAGATCTGTCAATCTCAGTCTCAACAAGATTGTCAGTTTTTTGAGGTCAAGCTCATTCTTCCCATTTCCACATGAGCTTGCGATTAAAAAGAATGTATATGGAAATTTGTGCACATTTTCCTTAATGTATGCTTTAATGTATGCATTTTGTCTGCATTTTTAAACATACACTTTTTTGGATGCATGTACCCATTGACTAAAGCATATTCATGTGCATTTTGAAAATGTATGCATTTTTCTTTGCTCATTTTTCAAATGTGTGTATGTTGTCAAATGCATTTTTTGTGGATTGCATTGCAAGCTTGGGGATGTACAGATTTCCAATCACAAATTGCATTTGGGTCCACATTCAGGTCCAAGAGATACAAAATGGGTAAATCTGTTAAAAATCAAACCCTTGATAGGGCAAATTTCTCATACATCCCTATAAATAAGGCAGTTTCCCCATCTCTCTAAGTTCTGCTTGTAAAGTGATAAGCAAGCATAACCTCCAGGGACATGACTTAGCTTGACCACATTTTCACTGTATATTTGGGATCTCAACTAGGCCTAAGACAGCAAGCCACAGTTACCACCAACCATAGTTAAGTTTTATGTCTGCCCCAAGCCAGTCCATATCTATCTACTTACTGTATCAATCTATCTATCTAAAATTATTTCTAGGCTGCCTTTAAGGGTGAAACCCTTTCAAGACGGCGTACAAGATAAAAACCACACAAAGTGGATACAATAAAAATCAGTTTTAAAAAATCAATAAAAAAACATAAAAACAGAAATTGCCAATTAAAATCAATAAAAACAAAATTTACCAATAAAAATCATGGCCCAGACTTACGGGAAGGCCAGCAAAAGCAGGTGGGTCTTCAGACTCCATAGAAATGCTTATGATCTCCTCACAATGATGTGAGAAGGGGAGAGGGGAGTCAAGGCTCATTAGCTCACTCAGACTTGTTATCGTAACCATGGTTTAGTCACTAAAACTATAGTGATATGCAAACAAGCCTGGGCTCCACTCCCCCTCTGGCATGGTTGTGAGGAGGCAATCAGAAGCATCTGCTTTTGGCTGTAACCACAGTTTGTCATTCTGTCCCACAAGGTTAATTTAAATAATGGTTTATTGAAACAAACCAAGATCAAACCATGGTTTCTGACCCTGGCTTGTTTCAATAAACCATCATTTAAATGACCTGCACTTTACAGTTTTGTTGTTCGATAAACTGCAGTTAGTTTAACCTATAGCTTTTTGAAACAAGCTAGATTCAGAGATTGTGGTAAAGACAAACTGTAGTTAGTTTAAACCAGGAAACAGATGCTTCTAGGCTCATGCTCATGCTTATGGTTGAAGACAAGAGGGGAAAGGGAGCACACAAGCCCAAGGTTCTCGCAGGCTTGTTCATATACCACTACACTGAAGGGCAATCACTTTTAATAAGACTTGTATTATTTATTTCTTCCATTTGTGTTATGATTGTACAGGTGTGTGTTTATGTATATATCTCATAATGCTTTCTTTATTTGCAGGAGCGGATAACAGCACTGGAAACAGTAAGTGTTTGTTTGTGTGTGTGTGTCTTTATTTCAAATTTATTGTGATTCTTGCACCGGATTTTATTACAGTATTCTTAAAAAGAGAGAGAGAGAATGGGTCTGGTATATTTAAAAGTAATTTTCCAAACTATGAATCAACTTCTAAGAGGTTCTTGTTTGCCACTTGGCTACACTAAACCAAATAATATGTAAAAAGGCACACAGTACATCCACATGAGGTCACTTAATATGGAAATGTGTTGGTAAAGTCAACCATATTTTAAAGGTCAAGTGTAAATTAGACAAAACTTCAAATTTGTTTTACTTGAAAATAACAGGTGCGCCTAAGTTTTAGTATTACCAGAAATTAAATAACATTTCCATTGGGAAGCTGAAGTCATTTCACTAATTACAATTGTATGGACAGGAAAGTCAAAATAAACAAAAGTTGATAAAATTAGGACTTAGCCACTTATCTTTGGAATTTTACACCAGCAATGTACATTTTTTCCTCCAAGACCATGGAGTTCTTGCAGACACAAGTATGTCAACAAGTGTGCTGTTACTTGCTATGCACTTCCATCTGGGGGTAGATTTGGTATTGCTCCAATAATTCTGCTGGCTTTAATTGATTGCAAAGGGGAAGAAGAGGAGCCTGTGTGTGTATGTGCACATGCACGCACACATGTGTGTCCATGATGTTATAGTCAAATTGGGCATAACTATTTTTATTTATGAGTTAGAATTGTTGGCAGCTTTGTCACTCGTACGCAGACTAGTAAGCTGGAGTGGAATGGATCCAAATAATCTGTTTCATTTAGAAAACCCTGAAGCTGAGATGTTCAACCATGCCCTTGAGAACCTACCTGAGGAATGAAAGACTGGATATGGGGCAGTAGTTTATTAATATTGCCAGGATCAAGGATAGGTTTCTTTAATTAGGGCTCACCTCAACCTCTCTGTCAGGGAGGAATTGACTACCTCTGAAATCCAATTACATATGCCCGATCATGCTGTTCAAGAATCCAAGATAGGCAAGGTTCAGACAGATATGTATGTGGTGTTAGTCTCACTTGTCCAAGAAGTACACCCACTCTGAGCAATCTCTACTGTAAATTTAGAGATGAACGTGTGCGTGAAATTTATAAATGTAGCTTTGTATGTGCCCACAAGTGCATTTCGAATTTGCAGATATACACATATGCCAGCTTCCCTTGATATATCCAGAAACATCACAGATGTTTTGATAAATATTCTGATTTTGTCTTAATTATTTAATTAATATAAAAGCTCTCTTAGCCATTGGTGAATTATGAGGGTTAATATAGAAACAAGCTTAGCTGATATCTTACATATTGCAAGGAGAGCCAGTGTGGCATAGTGGTTAGAGTGTTGGACTGGGACTCAGGAGATCCAGGTTCTAGTCCCCACATGGCCATGAAACTCGCTGGGTGACTTTGTTCCAGACACTGACTCTCAGCTTAACCTACCTCACAGGGTTGTTGTGAGGATAAAATGGAGAGGAGGAGGAGGATTATGTAAGCCACCTTGGGTTCCTTGCAGGAAAAAAGGCAGGGTATAAATATAATAACTAAATAAAATTAAATTGCCATAATTAAGGAAGTGCAGGCACAAGGCTAGAGAAGGTTTGGATATTCAAGGAAGCAACTACAAGGAGCCAGTTCAAGAGTGCACTGTGAACACCCCACAGTTCCTCTGTTGATACTGGCACAGTGGCACCTGTGATTGCAGCAATTACTGTGACCTTGACAACCTTCACAGGCTCTGTCTTGGGTGCCTGTGTATCTATGAATTATACTTCACACAACATTCTCATATGATCACTGACAAACACGGGCTTTATACCAGCATATAGAGCAAGGCTGGTGGCTATTGGGGTGTGTCAAAAGAATCACCTCTGTGAGTGAGTCACGCTTCCTCTTTCTTTGCTTCTGGTACCATTTCACTCCATCTCACTCTCCACACAGGGGAGATGTGCAAGTTCTGGTACATGCTATACCAGAAATGCAAGAAAAGAAAAAGTGAGTTACTCACAGGGGGATGCTTCTGGCACACACACCAAAGGATGGCACACTCACACTCATGCATCCTCTAGGAGTGATTTTGTGGATGTCTGCATCTATATTGCTTTCTGCATATAAATGTCTACATCTATATTGCTGCCTGGTCTTTCTGAATTCATGTAATACTGGAACAACTGAAAGTTTTCTGAGTGCTTTATAATAACAGGTGCTATTTCTCCTATAAAAAGAGGCCCTGGGTTGTGTTGTCCATATCATTAACCTTGCCTTTCCCAATGGCTCAAGGCAGATAACAGCATATTTATTCTGAAGATACTTTTTTCTTTGTTTGTTTTTGTTGCCTGTCCTGCTCCCTGTATGGTTAAATACAGAAGACTTAACTGTCTGTGTTTGTAGCAGCTGTAGTATAGCCCTATTCAGGTATTCTTGCCTGACTAAAGTACAGTAATACCTTGGATTGCAAGTAACTTGCTTTGAGAGTGTTTTGCAAGACAAGCAAAATTTTTTAATAAATTCTGACTTGATAAACAAGCAACGTCTTGCAAGACAAGTAGTCGTAGGGATGTAACCGCTCACCTCGAGCGGGCGTAGCGGGCTGAAATTGGCCCCGCTCACGCCCGCCAGAGACTCGCTTTGATATAAGAGTGTTTTGGATTACAAGCACGGTTCCGGAACGAATTATCCTCTCAATCCAAGGTATTACTGTAAATGTTCGAGGTGGGGGAGTGCGCTAGCCCTGCCCCTTCAGACTCCATTCTTGTTGCCCTCTACAAGTGAGTAGTGACTTTCTGAAGGGAGAAGCCTCCTCTATCCATAGAGGCTCTCCATGCAGTTTTGAACCCTGATTTTCCAGGTTTCAAATTTGTGTGGAGAGCGTCCGAAGAGAGAGGAGGTTCTCCCCTTCAGAAAGCCATCCTCCATGTGTAGAGGCTGCCAAAAATGGTGATGGGAGGGAGCAGGATTAGCACGCTCCCTTTCCTCACACAATTACTCAGTTTGAGAATGCCTTAATAGGGCTTATCTGTCTTATGATTGGTTGGCCCTGGAGTTTGTTGCACCTAAGATGATACAATTTATCATGTTCTGTCAAGGGGTTGGTGAGATAAAGCATGCTTATTTGACAGTATGAATACTGAGAAAGCTTGTTGTAAAACTTCTAAGACATTTAATTAAAAACCTTAAGAATGATTTCAAGATTAAAACCACAGAACATCGAAGCTTCAAGATTTAAAACTCTGGATTAAACCTCAGAGAAGCCACTGAGTGTGCTTCTCTACACATCTGTGGCCATGCCCATACCACAGTAACCGGTAGTCAAGAGGAATGCTGTCTGCTGTTTGTATATCCCTCTGTGGCCAGGCAAGCTGAGGCCAAGAGTGCATATGGAATTAATTGATCAATTTCTACATCTCACAGATGTGAATGAAAGATCACAAAAAATCCATTTTAGCTATAGAATTATGTATTGGACAAACTAAAGCATGAGAATATGATATTGCATGTTGTTCTGTTATTCAGAACAACATGCAATATCATATTCAGGAAGGGTATATGTCTCCATCCACCTCCCTCTTCGTATAAGTTGCTACTGCCACCTATCTCTCAATCCTATTTTTAAAAGTAAATATAGGGTAAGAATAACTAGTGATTAATGTAATGTTTGGACAATACTTTGGTGTTTATTTATTTAAGCTATTATGTCCCACCTTTCTATTTTAGAACAACCCACAAGGCAACAAACAAAATTAAAATCTGGTGCAAAATATTTTGAAAATAGACAAAAATATAGCTAATACATCAAAATAGCAGCAAGATATTGAGCAGCAGCTAAATTTCCATCATACAAAAAGCCATCAGAACAGCATAATCTTAACTTTAGCATTGTTGGCGCCACCACTAAAAAGGCCAACCAATGAAGTAACAATGGAGTGGGCATGGAAAGCAGGACTTCCAAGGGAGATGTTTCATATGAGGGTAGCCTCCTGTGGGAGGAGACATTTACATTTTCATGTTAGAATCTGAATAAAAACCTGGTCTTTTTGCAGTTCATAACACATTTTCCTTCAATTATTATTTATTTACTTACTAAGTTGCTTTTTGAAAAATGAATCTTTCAAAGTGACTTACAAAATGAAAATCTTGTCAAAGAGGGCGGGTTTGGAATTTCATACATGGTTTTAAATGCATTTATCCAGTCCTGTGTCCCTGTTAAATTAATGTGCAGAATTACACTCTTATTATTTTCTTCATTCACCTGTAATAAAATCAGCCACTAACAGGAGTTGGCTGGTTGCTCTGTCTGCGGAAGGCTTAAACTTTATTGAATTTCTCTATGTTTGGAGGTCATAATGTTAGCTTTGGATTTGCCTACTGCTAAGCAGTCATCATTTTTGTCAAGCTACCAGTACTTATCTTTATGGTCTCGCTGTAACTGCTTTCAGATATGCAATTGTCCAGGTTGAATGCTGCCCTTTGATATTGCAAAGATAAATGTGAGCATGTTCTACAAAGTGCCCAGTTTAATTGACACAAATGCTACCAGTTTCCCTCCAGGCAGAGTGAGAATCAGAATAAAATGTTTGTTGTAAAGGGCATATTTTTGTAGATGCCATCATCCATTTCTCAGTCTAAGGCAGGAGTTGTGGAACATACACACATACATAGACTATCCTATGGTGACAGAGGTTTTTTGTGGTATGACATATATAGTTTACTTGGTGGGGGCTTTGAGGTTTTTGTTTTTGTTTTAAAGGAAGGGGATGATTTGTGCTCAATCCTTACAGCTTCCTTTAAGAATAGGAAGCTTGTGTTCCTTGTATATGATTTTTTTAAAATTCAGATTTGCATATGTAGGCGTTGAAGATGCCACTGAGCTATGCAGAAGGCTATTCATATGTTGTGTTTTGCATGGTATTTTAAGAAACCAACCCACAAGGGACATTTAAACATATTGGTTCTAAAGTAAACTAATAAAATGTTTCTAGTGTTTAGATTTTTCCCCTTGCTCCCACTGTATTACTATATGCGTTCAATCTGCAGGGTCAGATATGTAGCACTAAAATACAAATGCATAATTTTTATTAGATGATAACAGCCTTTTTCATGGAGTTTGTAAGAAAACTGCCTAGCTGTATCTGGTGAAATCAAATTCTAATTAAGACTTCTAGATCTGCAATATCTTAATGTGTAGACTTTTGACAAATCATGCCACTTATTTTACATAAAAATTTTGATAATTTATCCTTTCTTCCTACTTTCTAAGTGCTAATTATGTAATTTTATATAATTTTTAATATACTTTTTTCACAATCCTCGTGAATTTTTAATAAAATGTTATTAGACTACAGAATAGTAAATTGCCAATGAAGCTTTATGATTCTTAGGGAAATTCCCAGAATATTCATGAAAAATTTCTCATGAATGGCCAAAAAAAACAAAACAAAACAAAACACACCTGATCAGAGCACATTTTGTTCATTGTCCTTATTACATAAATAATTTTTCCTTCTCTGGCATTCTGTGATATAATAACCTTCCTAAAGCCTTGCCTGAGTTACAGAAAGGTCACACGCTCAAGTATATAGGCCTGCGTATATAGGCCTGTGGCTTACGCTGGCTCAACTTGTCTGAGCGTGGAAAGCTAAGCAGGGTCAGGCCTGGTTATTACTTGGATGGGAGACCCCTCCTCGAGTTTCCTGCATTGAGCAGGGGGTTGGACTCGATAGCCTTGTAGGCTCCTTCCAACTCTATTATGAAATCAAATCTATGAGCCATATCTTACAGGACTAAATAAGGTTATCCAATCATATTTCATTTGACTGCAACAGGCAGTGGATTGGGTTAACAGACAGTATGAGTGGAAGACCGACAACCTGGTCTTCTGCGCGGGTTCAATACTAAGGGGGTAGCGAGTCCTGGGGGCGGGCCTTCTCCGAGGTCCCCCAGCGACTATCACCCTTAGCCCAGAACAAAGGGATAACTTATAGCCACAAAAGTATCTTTTATAAAACAAGTTTATTTACAAAATTACCTTCACAAACCCAGACACACGCCAGCAATACAGCTTATCAGTACGGTACAAAGTAGCAAGCAAGAAGTCTCAAGGACACAGTGATTTCAGGGCTCTCAGCTAGTTAGTTTAGCTTGGGCTCCAGCAGATGCCCGGTCAACCGCATGCTGCTAGCTGGGTTCCCGGCGGAGGTCCGGTCTACCCAAGCGGCTAGCTGGGCTCCCGGCGGAGGTCCAGTCTACCCAAGCGGCTTGTGAGTGATTTCAGCTTGGTTGCCCGGGGGTCCGGTCAACCCAAGCGGCCAGTGATTTCAGCTTGGTTTCCTGGGGGTCTGGTCAACCCAAGCGGCCAGTGATTTCAGCTAGCTGGAGCACGCCGGGTGCTGCTACCCGGGGTTGCCGATCCCTTTGTCCCTTACCCCAAGCATGGGGCAAGATTGCTGATCAGGTCCAACAATCAGTTCCCTTGCGCAGGGTGTTTTATACCTTGGGTTTCAGGTAGCCCCTCCCTCTGCAATCAGGTGGGTGACCAATCAGGTGCTCTCAGCTAGTTAGTTTAGCTTGGTTAGTTGCCACCCTCCTCAGGTGGGCGGCCAATCAGGTGGGTTGCCACCCTCCTCAGGTGGGTGGCCAATCAGGTGGGTTGCCACCCTCCTCAGGTGGGCGGCCAATCAGGTGGGTTACCACCTTCCCCCTGTGGAGTGGGGTCCCTTTGAAGCCACTTGCTTAATGGTCCCATCCTGTGGTGTTGAATGGCCCTTTCTTATGGGTGCCGAAGTGTCTGCTCTGGCAAGGTATTCAAGTCTTATGTAGATGGGGCTGATATACGAGAGCATTGACGAACCTGGGGATGCTTCCTGCCTTCCCCCCTGGGGTGATTCTATGCAGATGTTGTTTGTCCCCTTTGGTCTCTGTGGAGACTGGCTGTCTCCCCCCCCTGGGTCTCCTTCCCCCCTCCTTGGTGAGTGTGTGTGTGTCAGAAAGGGGTTTTAGGTTGGCTTTCTCCACAGTATGGTTTGCTAAAACAGATGTTCCATAATGGTCCAATGAGCACTTGTTAATTATCCATTGTGGGCTGACAGCTCAACCTAGCATTACTTTTGCTTCAACCCCTTCAGGCGTTTCTACTGTGGAATATACTTCTCCATATAAATACTTACTGTATTTACCTGTGAAGGAAGGAAACTTTCAGCAATTTTATGCTGGGGTTGGTTGTGGTGGTGGTGGGGTTGTAAAATGGTTACTATTTATTTTAGAGGCTGTTCTGACCAGGAGGTCAGAAGTACAAAGGATGGTTAAAAGTTAAAAGTTGAGAGCCAGTGTGGCGTAGTGGTTAGAGTATTGGACTGGGACTCAGGAGATCCGGGTTCTAGTCCCTGCTCGGCCATGAAACTCACTGGGTGACTTTGGGCCAGTCACTGACTCTCAGCCTAGCCTACCTCACAGGATTGTGGGGATAAAATGGAGAGGATGAGGATTATGTAAGCCACCTTGGGTTCCTTGCAGGAAAAAAGGCGGGGTATAAATATAAGTAATAAATAAATAAATAAGTTCAGCCCAGGACTCTAGCATTTAAGGGGAGAAATGAGCTCACAGGAGGGTCAAAAGTTCAGCCCAGGAATTTGGCAATTAAAAAGAAATAGAAACTTAACCAGGACTTTACTTCCCTTCTCATTGGCCAAATATTTGGGAGTGGGGAATGAAAATAATAAATATAAGTAAAGCTGGAAAATATAGAACATAGAGAAGAAGAGTTACAATTGGGAACTGTGATGGGGAAGAAAAGAAGAGAGAATCTGAGAGATGATTTGAAGTTAGACCACTGTTGCGGAAAGAGACTTGGATGGAGGCTTGTAGAGGATCCAAACTGAGAAGCTGAACCTAGAAAGCTGGAACCTGCCTTATTGATAAGTATTGGCAGGGCTAGGGAAACAGTCTACAATAGGTTTAGCTGGGTATATTTATCTCTGTTTCTTTTTATTTACTCTTATGGTTAGCTGTTCAAACTGTTCTAAAACAACTGGTCAACTTGCTGCCTTACGAAATCTTTAAGTAAAACCAAAATTTGTTTTGGAATAACTCTGAGGCTTTCTTCTTCACCCCACACCTGAGTGCCCTAGCTCCACTAATCAGTACAGCGTGTTGGCTGGGCCAGGGCCAGTAATTAAGCTCTCGAGTTTAAATGAATGTTTAGTGGAGGCAGCCAGAAATAAAGATTTCCACTAGGTAGCAGCAGTGAGGATCAAGAAGGAGGGGCAGAGTTAGTTGGTTCTCTCGCCTCCTCACCCTCCAGTGATGGTTCAAGGTACAGCCAGTGCCTTCATTTACCCCTGACAATTTGTGAGATTTTGAATGTTGTTAATCTGGGTTGAAAATTGCACAGACTCAAGATTGTAACTGAAAGGAATTAAGGCAGTTTATTGATATACAGTGAAAAATAAAGAAATAATGGTGTGAACTTAAATTATTACATAAGAACATAAAGGAAAATCCATTAAGGCAGTACAATAATATCTTGGATTGCAAGCATAATTCGTTCCGGAACCGTGTTTGTAATCCAAAATACTCTTATATCAAAGCGAGTCTCTGGCAGGCGTGAGCGGGGCCGATTTCGGCCCGCTCCGCCCGCTCGAGGCGAGCTGTTACATCCCTACAACTATTTGTCTTGCAAGACCTTGCTTGTTTATCAAGTCAAAAATTTTCAATTTTTTTTTTGCTTGTCTTGCAAAACGCTCTCAGACCAAGTTACTTGCAATCCAAGGTATTACTGTACCATGTAATAAACAAGGTAGTGCAGTGTGAACAAAATAATAACATCAGTTTGAATAATTCAGAAAGCCACCTTCAGTGCCATTTTTGGTAGAAATGCAGGGTACAAGTCAAATAAATAAATAAAGCAAGCAAACAAGCAATAATGCAACCTGAATAGCAGTAAAATAATGCTCACTCCAGATCCCTACATTGCATCTTTCTTAATAAAACTCCCTCCAGCCCATCTAGTTTAAAGCATCCTAAACCATTTTATGTTTCTTAGCCATTCCATACTGCATAATATATTAGCATCAAGTTCATAGCTTCCAGTGCAGTGGTTCAGCAGGTCCAAAGCAGCAAGAGAGAAAGGAGGAAAGAAGGGGCAAGAGAAAACAAAATACTGGGAAGAAAAAATAGAGGGAAATGAAGTGATGTAGCCAGCAGTTCTCTTAGGAACATGGGAATATAGCAAAGAATATATACCTTATACTGAATCAGACGATTGGTCCATCTAGCCCAATATTGTCAACACTTACTGGTAGCAGCTCTCCAGGATTTCAGGCACGATCCATTCCTAGTCCCGTCTGGAGGTGCCGGAGATTGAACCCATGCAAAGTATGTGCTCTGCCACTGAGCTAAAGTCTCTCTTCCGGATTTCTAGACATCCATTTTTATATGGATCAGAGATGTGACCTGATCTTTACACCATTTTGGAGCTAGGCCTGGAGATGGACATTTCCACCCTCATATGTGCCCAAAATATTCCTAGAGAAATCAGTGCCTCTTTCATTGTATTTCTATTGCTTTGTAAACACATACCATCTTCTCCAAGGGTGTTAAGGATTCATCATCCCCTATGCTAGGCATGGGCAGAAAGTAGATATCCAGATTTTTTTTATTTCAACTCCCAACATTCCTGACCATTGGCCATGCTAGCAGGGGCTTCTGGGAGTTGAAGTCCAAGACATCTGGAGATCTACCTTCTATCCACCCTTGCCCTATGCCATGGACGTTCCTCAGCCTCCTTATCAAAGTATTCTTGTTATCAACAGGTACCAGTTTGCTTCAACAGAAAGACATTTTGACCCACAAGCAGCTTCTCTGCCTTCGTCAGAGGTTGTACAGAGCCCGATCTTTTCCACTGCTGTCATCCATTTTAGTCCATCATGGTTGCTCTAGGACTTGAAGAAGCCAGTGATTCCTTGGGCCTGGCAGGGCCAGATTAACAAATGTGAAATGGGGTAAACCATTCATTTGCACATGGAAAAGAAGCATTCTTTCAATATTATTAAAATGTGTTTTCTCCTCTCCAAAGACATCTGGAGTCTAGACTGAAAGTTCAGTTATTTTGGCGTGTGATTCGTTTCTTTCTTAGATTCCAATGCCAACAAATGTTTATTGTAAAATTCCTGGTGGTTTAGCTCTCAATAAAAGGAATATTTTCTAAAGGTGGTGTTTGTTTACTTGACATCACTTAAGGCTGATGCACACAACTTTTTAGCATGATAGAATGAAGGTTGACTCAATCCACATACCACATTCTACTGGCAGGGGTATTGGTTATGATACTGCAGTCTCAGCTCTCATCCCCTACACATGCACACCCATCTAAGTTCTTGGATCCAGTGAAAACTTACCTTTTGTAGGCACTATCTGGCCTTGCTCCTCCTGCCTGACTTTCCTTATGTCTCTTTCTTTCCACCCACCACTTTTGTTTTTCATCTTATACTTACTCTTTGCAGTGGGCTCTCCATTTCTTTGTTGAAATCTGGTTTCTAAAGCAACCTCACTTCCTTGTCTTTTCCCAGACTGCGTTCTCCCTAATATCAATGGACAAAGCTCCCCTTCTGGATCTTGCTCTGGCACACTTATTACAATTTCTATGATTAAGCACAAGAAGTATCTTGAATTGTATATTGTCACTCTGATTCAGCTGAATGGGGAAACCTATGCACAAATTTGTTTTGTGCACATGGTTCCACTTTGCAACCCAGCAGCTAAGTCTGAGCATATGGATCCCTTTCCAGAAAGTTATAATTCCAGCAACTCTTTTTTTATAAATAAATTTAAAAACCCTCTTTTGTATTTATTTATTTTTAATTTTAAAAATTTACGCTTGTAATAATTTTTATTTTCAAGAAAAAGAGAAGAAAAATATAAACATATATATATATATATATATATATATATATAATATGATAAATAGGAAGTTACTAAAATATGGCTTTCAGCAGCAATATTATAATATATATTCCAATAGTTAATAAATATATGTAAAACGGATATAAAATTACAAAACATGTCTTTCCAACAACAACTGTTTACAATATGTATTCCAATAATTAGTAAACACATTCCATTTCCCTTCTAAGTCTTGGGATATAAATTATCTATTACTACTGCAAATTATTTCAGTCACTCTTCATTCTACAATGTTAACATAACATAATAAGCATACATATTCTGTTGGATCTGGACTTAGTCATACTTAGAATAAACCCATTAAGGGAGTAATCCTATGCCTGCTAGACAGAGTCTAGACAGCTGTAGGAGAATTCAGAGTCCCAGCTCCGACCTCAGAAACGCATTCCGAGGTTGGTGCTGGGACTCCGAACTCAGAGTGCCCTCCCTCTGCCCTCGCAGCCAGCGCAGAAAGAACCGCACCAGTTGTGGCTCCAAGGCTGCAAGAGTGACCTTGGAACTGGAGTTTTGTGGGCAAGGAGGGGAGGAGACCGGCTCCGCCAGCATACGAAGTATCCTGGCAGCTGTTCAGCCTCCTCTCCTTGCACTCCAGGGCAAAACATTTAGATAGCCAAAACTTCTGTCTAAGTGTTTTGCAGGACAGGAGAAGCACAGGGGTGACCTTCACCTCCACGCTTTTCCCACCCTCCATAGGATGCCCGTAATCGTCCAAGTTTGGAGGGTTACGGGCAGCCTCACTGGATTGCTCCCCATCAATTGTACCTAAGTTAGTCGTGTGACTAGCTTATGTTCCATTGAATTCAATAGGTCTACTCTAAGTATAGCCCAGTTAATTTGATGGAATGAGGCCCAACTTGAATCCCATAATTTCTCTTTCATGCCCCGCTTGCCTTCTCTTACCTATTCTGAATTTTCTTTCATAATTCTTTTTATTTTAACAGCTACTATAAAAATATCATTTTTTGTGTTTCCGAAAGTGTGTTTGTTCTATCCACTGCTGTCCTGTCTTGGAATGAGAATATTTATCATCAACTATTAGACCTCCCAGTATAGCTTGACTTAAAGAAGAATCTCATTGGCTGGAAAATGTTGTCAAAAAGTTCTCTTGCACAATTATTCTAGAAATACCAAAATGTCTAGTGTAGTGCAGTGGATAGAAAATCCCTGCTGAACCATAGAGCTCACTAGCTGATCTTTGGAAGTCACTGACTCTCCGCCTAATCTACTGCTGTCTTATCCTTTAGTGTAATGATTATCTTACTGTTAATCAGAACTCATACCTGCAAGTTTCATAAGGAGCTAAAACTATACAAATTTGGCAGTTGTATAAAGATTCTAAATAATGAACATTCTAAATAATGTATTTTCCCAATAATATAACTTTCTTCTCTTAACTGGATAATTAAAGCCATCAGCATTGGAAGTGATCACATTTAACTTATCTATAATGACATTTAGGTAGCAATAAACTACTCTATGAGCTTTTTTTCTCCTGTAGCCTTTTGGTCAGAAACTTATATTCCCTTAATATATCAGGATGTATGTTTGTTGGTTTATCTTCAATCATTCAAGGGCTTCCAAACCATATCCTCCTAAGGATAGCTCTCTTTACTTAAATACTGAAACAATTTCAGAAATATGTCTAATGGTACACTTCTCTTTTGAGCAAACATAGAATTTATTTTATATCCCATTTCTGTTCCCCATTGAATTAAAACAAAATCATTGTGGGAAAGATCCTCTAAATATAGAATGAGACTATCTTCCTCCTGACCTTCTGGAAGCCCACTACTTTTAATATACAGTAATACCTTGGATTGCAAGCATAATTCGTTCTGGAAACATACTTGTAATCCGAACCGCTTGCATATCAAAGCAAAATTCCCCATAAGAAATTTGTACACATATTTTTAATTTAAGCTGCAATAAAGAATGATAATGTAAAGTCTTCATTTTTCTTGACCGTACTACAGTACTTGTATTTATTTCTTATATTTATTTATTTATTATATTTATTAATCACCCATCTGGCCGGTCACCCGGCCACCCTTGCAAGACATCGCTTGTTTATCAAGTTAAAATTTATTTTAAAAATTTGCTTGTCTTGCAAAACACATGCAGACCAAGTTACTTGCAATCCAAGGTTTTACTGTATTTTCTTAATTCATAGTAAATTACCTCAACCTGAATTTTCAATTTGTCAGTTTCCTGTTTCTTTAAATTTCAACATTTTTGGAAATACTTAGTATGTAAATTTTGTTGATCTGCTTCCTTTTCTTTAGCTCCTCTAATTCCTTTTCTCTACTCTTGAGTGCTTTCTGGCTTAATTTACAGTCTTGCCTCATTGAGTTAAATCCAGTGTCATGCTAGTGGAAGTCCACTAGCACAACAGGACTCTCCCTCTCTCTACCCCCCTGCAGCCCTCTATGCCACCTGAAAATCTGGTCTGGAGGGTTTCCCAGCCATCCAGAGCAGATTCAGAGGATGGGGGGGTCACCCCCCTTCCACTTCCACTGATGGAACTGCTTCCATCAGCAGAATGACACAGCTGGATAGAACCCATTTTGTTGCTATATATTTTATTACTGAGCTAGTTTTATCTTCTAACACTTTATATTTTAAAGTTCTAATTCATTATCTTGCTCCTACAACCTTTCTTCCAACTTCTTTCTTTAGCCTTTGATTAATTCTTTCTTTAAATAATTATAATTTCTTTCCATATATTTATTTATTATATTTATACCCTGCCTTTTTTCCTGCAAGGAACCCAAGGCGGTTTACATAATCCTCCTCTCCATTTTATCCTCACAACAACCTTGTGAAGTAGGTTAGGCTGAGAGTCAGTGACTGGCCCAAAGTCACCCAGTGAGTTTCATGGCTGAGCGGGGACTAGAACCCGGATCTCCTGAGTCCCAGTCCAACACTCTCATAATTTTCTTCAATTCTGGAGACTAAAATAAATGTGTGTCTATGTTTATTTTATAAACATATTCCCTACGTAGGGTTGATTACCTATTGAACAAAATGCAAGTTCATCCGTTCATAACTTAATTAGCAATTGTAATTTAATTATCTCTCTATATACCATTATTATTCTAACCAAATTATTTCATTAAATCAATATTTCTTATTTAATTTGTTTGTTTTATTTGAGGCACTTATATCCTGCCTTTTAATCAAAATAATCAAGACAGCAAACACAGTGACTTCAAGAAGGAAACAAAAGCAACACTCAAAAATTACTGTAAACAACATTAATTTTCCCCCTAAAAACAAATTTAAAAATCCATTAGTCACCATAAATAGGAACAGGACATATTAAAAACATCAGCAATCAAGTATCATCTTGAGAGAGAATGCCCCAAAAAATGCCAATTGAAAAGTGCACCTTAACTGACCATGAAAGCAATGAGCAAAGTTGGGACAAAAAAGGGTGTTGCAAAGTCTCGGTGCCAAAACCAAAAAAGTCCCTGTCTCTTGTGCCCATCCGCCAAACTTTGTTTTACTATTGATAAGCTTAACTCAATAAATCCACAATTCATTTATGCTTTTTATCCACCCGCAAAAAATAAGTCGTGAATTTATTTGCAATAAACTGTGATAATGCCTACTTGATAACTGTCTCTTGTTGTTCATCTTCTAATTCAATTCTCAATTTCCAATATTTTGATGAATCAGTTAATAAAACAAAATCCCAGGTAAAATATTTTACTTACAGTGCAGTCATATATGCATACCTTCTCAGAACTAAGTCCCACTGAAGTTAATGGGACTTACTCCTAGGTAAGTTTGTATAGAAGCCTTCCCCAACCTAGTGTCCTCCAGATGTTTTGGACTACATATTCCAGCATTGCTGACCATTAGCCATGCTGGCTGGGGCTGATGGGAGTTTAACGCCAAAACATCTGAAAGGCACCATGTTGGGGGAGGGTGGTGTACAGGACTGCAGCTTAAGTAAGTTGATCAACAGGCTCTCCAATTGTTATTTAATTAATAGTTGATTAATTGCTTACTCAAAAACATATATTTCATGTAGTAGAACAGAGTATTATAGGGTCGTTTGGCAGATTATTCCAGGAGCAGAGTGCACTTTTACTTCATGCTCCATTTCGGTATCTCAAAGTAACAATATTGCTTACTCAATAGGACATTTAGGCCATAGTAAAGAAATGCCAACTATTTGTAAATTACATTTTATAAGAACTTTCCAGATCCTAATCTCTTTCTCTTTTAATTGAAAAGAAAATGTAATGTAAATAACGGGGCACCTCTCTTTCACCACCTCAACTAAAGGGTTTCACATAAGCAGGGTCTTTATGCCTGTGGCGCACTTGCCAGACACACTGGAGATTTAAACTTCCCCATCAGCAGGAGGTAGTAGAGGTTTGTTGTGGTGAGCATCCCTCCAGATTCTAACTCTTTGGGACATAGATTGGTTTTCCCGTACAAAACTGGAGTGAAGTTAGCAGGGGGAAGATCACTTGGTTTCTAATAAGCATACCCAATGCTGGACCTTGCCTGTTTCTTGAGAAATTGTTGTCTCAGTTTAGCAATCAGCCTTGTAGTGATTGCCCACTCTCATAATGACCATTATTGGGCCACCATGGTTTCTGATGCCATAGTGGACCACATCAAGGTACTATATCGGGTGCAAAAAATGTGGCCTTGGGCAGCCCTGCAAACCCTGTATGGCGGCTCATCAGACTCCCAGCATCTGCTGCTGTTGAAAAAAGAGGGGGGAAATGCTACCAACTTAAGTCACAGGATGAAACATGCACAGAAGATAGTGCACATTCATTTCCCATAGTTATCAGACTGGCCACTGCTGGAATCAGGATTCTGGATTAGATAGATCCCTGGACTGTACCTACAGGCCTGTGGCTTACGCTGGCTCAGCTTGTCCGAGTGTGGAAAGCTAAGCAGGGTCAGGCCTGGTTATTACTTGGATGGGAGACCCCCTCTAGTTTCCTGCATTGAGCAGGGGGTTGGACTCGATAGCCTTGTAGGCTCCTTCCAACTCTATGATCTACGAATCTATGATCCAACAAGGCTCTCTTATATATTTTGTCAGAATGTGGAATACTAGTGTGGTGACACTGGAACGTAGGACAGCTTTCTTAGTTCACCCAGGGCATTGTCTGAAGACACATTACAGCAATCTTGCTGCAGTTAAGTAGGAATGGGTCCAGTCAAGTGCCTGGATCGGGGACCACATGGGAACTCTTAAGAACATCACCGTGGATGCCATCCTGGAAGAAAGCTGGTATAGAAGTGGAATTAATAAAATTGTGAATGCTCTTTGATCTCTGCCATACTACTAGCATTTGGGTGGGATAACAACTTTGTGAGGAAAACTACTGTCTGTCCCCTCTGCTCCAGTATATTATTTAACAGTTTCTGGTAGGAGCCTTTTGAGGATTCAGTTGGGCCTGAGTATAGACACTTTGTGTTGTGCAGTTTGTATGTTTCATATATAACCTAAGAGTTAATTTGAAAATTATCCTTCTTGGGTCACCTTTAACATGTCATCTCTTAGTCAAGGTATAAGTAACTGCCTGTTCAAATGCATTTACTGTCACTTTAAATTATGGGTAGACTTCCTCCTCTTACAGATTATACTCTGGGGATTTTGTAGCCTGTTCCTAAGCCTTCTCTAATATTTTAAAATACCCACAGTCTACAGATGGTCACTTGTGTTACCTAGCTCAGGGGATGAGAGGTCCTTGTTTGTGACACTGGAGCATTTTTGTTTCTGTTGTGTGTGCATTTCCTATGTATTAAATATAAAACCAAACCTTATGAATAACATCGACAAACCTAACTTGTTTTATTTTTGTGTTTATCACTGTGGTTCCAAAACTAAAAATAAAATGTAGCGTCTGACTTTGATTTAGATCTGTCCCTAGGGACAGCCCAGAGCTGCCTATCACTGCAAATGCATCAATATAAGGAGGATTAACTGTTCGCATGCTCTTTAAACATCAAAGCGTTTATATGAAGTCATGGAAAATGAGTAATTTGTTTTATCATTCTCTCTGAAAACATAGAACACCTCTTAGAAAGTAAATAATCTTTTATGTTAAGAAAACAAGGAAAGATTAATAGCATTCACTACATGATGGAACAGTGTGCTCTTAAGTAAATTACCACCAATGCTACTTCTATTGGTACAACTGGAGTTTGTTGCCACTTATCAGCTTCATCAGTGTGCTGTATCAGTGCCCTTTGTTCCCTGTTAAATATTGAGCAGACAGACATGATTGTTCTCTTCAGGATTAGTTGTATGCATTATGGCACATCGTTTGCAGTTTCTGGGAAATAATTAGCAGTACTTAATTGGCCTCTGTGTCAGGTGTTCCCACCATCCTTTTTAGCATTTTGTTCTGCATGGCTAAACCTATCTCTTTTAATAGAGAAGAGTGCCATCATTAATGATACAAATATGGCACTTGATCCATATTAAAGAGGTTGCTGTACGCGTTACTAAATTATTGTTGCACCACTTCTGTGGGTCAGCTAAAAACATGACTTTTTCCTTCCTTTAACTTGCATTTTTGCAGGGATGGGGACTCGGACTCGAGGACTTGACTCGTGAGTTGGACTGAGTCCCCCCTCTGACTCGAGTCGCACTCGAGTCCCAATATTTTTAATGGGACTCGAGAATCGACTCGGGACTCGAGACCAAGGACTCGTCAACATCCCTGCTTGATGCCACCTGCAGGTGCTGTCAGGACCTAGTTGCAGTAACAATCCAAATTTATTTTTTAAAATCATTTTCCTAATGCAACCTTTCAGACATTTTGGGTTTGGCTGCCTCTGCCTGCCTGTTTGGGGTTCCCTGCCTCCTCTGCCTGCCTGGTCTCTTCTTAACCAGTTCCGCAGTTTGAATTGTCCAAGACAAATGCCTCTGCTTTGGGGTTCCCTGCCTCCTCTGCCTGCCTGGTTATTTTGGGTTTGTCTGCCTGGTCTGTTCTTGTCAAAATCAGTGGCAGAGTTTTGAGATAAAAAGGCACACTTGTGCCTAGAATTTATTTAAGCCACACATCTGAAGTAGCCTTATTTTGTTGGGAAAACCCCCCATTGATTTTAATAGGGACTCGTGGAGTCAGCTTTGGGAGGGACTCGGGACTCGGGAGTCACCATTTTGGACCAAGGACTCGGACTCGAGACTCGGGTCCAAAGACTCGTGACTCGACTCGTGACTCGAGACCAAGGACTCTTCAACATCCCTGCATTTTTGTTTTCTTTTCATCTTCACAGCAAACAAAACTCTTTTGTAGATTTATAAGACTGTATTCTTGCCCAGCATAATGAGACAGAAAATCTATTCCTGCAACCCTGTTCAGAAATGACCATAATGTTTTTCAGTTACCTCCTAAAGCGAAGTTGGTGTTTGCACGGCTGCTCTCTATAGAGATAGTAATGTTGGTATTGAGCCAGGCACTAACACACTTATTGCAAGCCTGCACACAAGATCTCAGTTGCTGAGACTGCATAGCAACAGATCACCATTCTCATTTTTAAGCATGTTTAGAATTTCCTACTCATGCAATATGTTCCAAATTGTATAGCCCCTTAAAAGTTTTTGAAAACTTGGAAATCATGAACCACGCAGGCAGTTCAAGTAGCAAGTCTTAATTTACTAGTTTACTGTAACACAAACATGGATTACCACCTCAAAAGCAGAGTGTTGTGAAGTGGCCCCTTTAGGATAGGAACATCTCAGTTGAAATCTGACTTTTTGTGATTTCTTTTACTTGTCAAGAGTGGTAATGTAACTTTTCATATGTCTGTGATGAAGGAAGAAGAAACATGTAATTTAAGGGCGAGTGGTTCTGTTCAAAATTGGGAACTCTTGAGTTCCTTTCATGTGGCAGAATGTCCCTGAAACATATTGTCCCTCTAAAATGACTGCTGAGCATTTGGGTCAGTTATTCTGTTTCACACAGTTAACTTTTCCATCGCTGAAAGCTGCAGAGGGAGGCCTGCTGAGAATCTGCTGTCTCTTTCAGATATCCCTCAACCTTTCAAGCCCTTATGAAGACCAGGGCCACAAATGACTGGGAAGAAGTAGCAAACCATGCAACTCATCATAAATTAATGGAGTGGAAAATCAAGGCTTTGATGAACATAAGGCCACTATAAATGAAGCATGCAATATGAATGAGTGCAGCCTCTTTGTGGGAGAAGCACAGTGGTGGGCAATTTAATGAGGGAGAGACTTTGATAGACACCTCAGCATTTTTTTAAACTTGTGAAAGGCAAGGTAAAGATGGCTCTTACAAGAGCTCTTGGTTGACCATTTTAATTTATACAATTAATTGTATATTACAAAGTGTGCCTAGCCCTTTTGATAAACATGATAGAACGTCTAATGTTTCACAGGGAAAGTGTAAATAAGAATCAGATTATGTGTGCTGTTTATAATAATATAACTATATAGTGTTTGTAAGATTCATACGCTGGTAGTCTCAGACCATGCCCCAGTCTGCTGGGAGTTGCAATTTTCAAATTTGCCAGGGCTCCCTGGTCTCTGGCACTTTAATGTTTCTCTTCCTAATGATAAGGTGTTTAAAATCAGATTTCTGCTGAGTTACTCAAGTATTTTAAAATTAATGAGGGTATTGTTGATTCTTGCACCATCGAGAGGGAGGCCAGTAAAGCTTTTAGACAGAGCCGAATTATTGCCTATGCCTTCTATCAATTAAAAAAAAAAAGAGTTGAGTAATATTCTTTCACAGCAGGCGGAATTTACGACAGCATATTGGGAAAATGGTGAACATCCTGGTAAGATTCTGGCACATCGTCTTACAGCACAACCCAATAAGGCTTCCCGTAACCCTCCGAACCCAGAGGATTATGGGCATCCTATTGAGGGTGGAAGGAGCATGGCGGATAGGATATCCACCGCTCTCCCCTCACCTTCCAAAACATCTAGACAGTTGATTTCAGCCATCTAGATGTTTTACCTCTTCTCATGAGGAGGAGAGGCTGAGGCACCGCCTGGATTCCTCAGAATCCAGTGGAGCCTTGCCCCTCCCCTCCCTGCCCCCAGGAATGCACCCTCTACAGGGAACTGAACATGGTCTTCCGTACTCAGTTTCCTGTGGTTTCCTTCCTGCGTGGAAAGAACCACGCTGGCTATGGAGGGGGGGAGGCGGTCCAAGGCAGTGCGACCTCAGGATGAGATTTCTGAGGTCACAGCACCTTCCCTGACAAATCCTATGTCCCCCCAGACAAGGTTAGGGATACAGGATTGTGCCCTTAAACAGCGAAAACATCAAAATGGCTGCGCGGCCCAGTTCTTAAGAGGCCACGGACCAGTACCGGTCCGCGGCCCAGGGGTTGGGGACCCCTGATCTAGATGGCCAATTTCAGCCATCTAGCTTTGGCACTTCAGACACAGAAGGAAGGAGACTGGAGCACCGTCAGGATACATCTTATTGTAGCAGCCCTGGTCTCCTCCCCCCCCCCCAGAACACCCCCTTTACTCCTTCTCTAAGCTCGCTCTTACGACCTTGGAGGAGCAGCTGGTGCAGTTCTTTCCACAGTTCTTCCAGATATGAGGAGAGGGGGAGTGCAATCCTAGCCTGGATCCCCAGCTCCAAGGGGGAGCTCTGTCTCTGATTGCTGATCTGGGAATCTGAAGAATCCTATGGCCTCCAGATGCAGTCTAGGGTCCATAGGTTCACTCTGCCTAATACTGATAGTACTGACCAGAAAATTTATTTTCGCTACACAGTAATTTTGGCTTTTCTGTAGAATTTTGGAAATGGGTTAGAATTTTATATTCAATCCCAAGTGCTAGGGTTATGGCAATTGTCTCTTTTTGGCTTTCTTTTCACTTGGGAGAGGTACCAGACTGGGATGTCCACTTTCTCCACTGATATTTGCTTCATGTTTGGAACCCCTAGCATATACTATTAGACAGAATATAAGTATTCCCAGCTTTGTGTGTGATTGTATAGAATGTAAAATTATTTTTTATGCTGATGACCTTTTATTGTTGATCTTGAAACTCCAGTCGTCTGTTCCAGCTTTGATGCAGTTGATCAATACTTTTGGTGATTTGTCTGGCTCTTCAATTAATTGATCAAAGTCCAAATTGATGCTGATTGAAGATACTATATCAAAGTGTATTAGCTAATTGGCAATTTCAATGATGCCCAGATCTGATTACTTATTTGGAAATAATTATTCCCAGAGACATATCTCAAGAGATCAAGATAAACTTGAATAAATTGATTAATGAGATCTCACTAAATATAGATAGATGGGCATCTTTAAAGTTGAGTCTGTGGGGTAAGGTAAATATACTTAAGATGAATATTATACCTCGGATTGTTTATGTTATATGTGGGATTCCTCTAGCTATACCTGGCAAAAAAAATTCAAAAACTCAGTACTTTGTTTTGTAAATTGGGGAGGGGAGTGTGTCAAAGTTCCACCTGTATCAGGACACCTTGATCAGCTCCTTAAAGATATTTTGCCTCTTTAAGAGCCCCTCCTGTATCATAGATTTCATAGATCATAGTTGGAAGGAGCCTACAAGGCTATTGAGTCCAACTCCCTGCTCAATGCAGGAAACTAGAGAAGGGGTCTCCCATCCAAGTAATAACCAGGCCTGACCCTGCTTAGCTTTCCACGCTCAGACAAGCTGAGCCAGCAGTGCCAATTCTCTGCCTTTTACCTTCTCTTCCCAGTAACATGGGATTAGGCTTTAGGCACGGTGCAAAAGACACTCCAAACAACTTGATGTTAACAATAAGTGTTTACTTTAGTAAATTTTGGTATAGTAGATTCACTATAGCTTAAGGCAATTACACAAATAGAGCTGTATACTTTAAAAAAGCAGGTATAATAAAAATAATAAATAATAACGCAGTTCTCTCTAACCTAGCTACTCTTTCACCTGTAACTTTAATAGAGATTCCTTCTCAGCCTAGCCCTGGCTGTTCTGCATTTTCCAGTGATATTCAGTCTCTGCTTCTCTATATGTCTCTGCTTCTTGGTGCCTGCAGTTTTTCTGCTCTCTGTGTCAGTGCCTGCAGCTCCTCTCTTCCACACAGCTTCTCTCTCCCCCACACTCTTGCAGCACAACCACACCTCTTTATATATTCTCCCACCAAGACTAGAAGGCTACAAACCTGTGACCTCAAACTGGAGAAATAAAACTTAACTCTATTAAGGGGAAAAGGTGACTTTAACTCCATTTGGGGGAAAAGGAAACTTTAACTCCATGAGGGGAAAATGAAACTCATGAATGCCCCCCTCCCATCAGGAGATGTTTAGGCCTACAGGCTTCAACCTGTAATCCCTTCTAGCCAAAGAGTTCAGGGTATATAACAGTGATAAGGATGACAGATTCGGAAGGAAACCCCAAAGCTTTCATGTTTGAAATGTTATCCAGAGATTTGGAGGGAGCTGTTACCAATATGCTGATGACACTCGGTTTTACTACTTCCCATCTAATCCAGTGGAAGATAGAGATATTCTGAACAGGTGGTTTGGATGAGTGACAATAGACTGAAACTCAGTCCAAACAAGTTGGAGATACCGTTGGAAGGAAGTGTAATGGATCATGCAGTTGGGTTTTAGCCTCTTCTATATGGGGGTTGCACTCCCCCTAAAGCAGGGCTCTCCAACACCTTGGGGCCCCAGATGTTGCTGGCCTAAAGCTCCCAGCATACCCAGCCAGCATGGCTAATGGCATGGGATTCTGGGAGCTGTAGTCCAGCAACATCTGGGGACCCAAGGTTGGAGAGCCATGCCCTAAAGGGATCAGCTATACAGCTTGGGTTTCCTGTTAGATCTAGCCTCACAGAAAGATGCACATGTGCCACCTGTGGCTCGAAGCACTTTTACCAGTTCCATTGGTGTGCTGTGTTCTTTAAAAAAATGATGATCTTCCCAAATTCATCCATGGCTGAAAATAAAAATAGATATGTGTAAGAAATGGAAGGAAGGACGAGTTACTATTGATGAGTATAGACAAATAGCCCAGACTTGTAGGACAGTGTCTGAGGCTGGCAATATTAAGTATTTCAAAAGGGGTGAAGGTAAAACTGCTCAACTTCTGTTTTGTCTCCATCGTCTCCCAAAAAGGGACCTGTGTGCAATCTCACATAAGTAGCATAATTGATGAGGGTTCAGGATTGCATTTCAAGAGGAGATCAGAAAATAACTGGCTACTTTAAATGAATTCAAGTTTTCCAGGTCAGATGAACTGCATCCTAGGGTACTAAAGGAACTTACGGATGTACGTACTCTCAGCACCTCTGTCTATCATCTTTGAAATATCCTTGAGAACAGGTGGGGTGCCATAGAACTGGAGACAGTCAAATGTCCCAGTCTAGAAAAAGAAAAAAAAGAAAGATCCGGGAAACTGGGCTAGAAGATAGGTGGAATCACAGCTGATTGGAAAGCCATAGGCAAAGAGTGCTCATCAAACTAGAGGGAGGTTTCAAGTGGGGTGCCGCAAGGCTCTGCCCCGGGCCCAGTACTCTTGAATATATTTTTTATCAATGACTTAGATAAAAGGGCTTAAGTTACAGGAGAGGCAATTTTGGTAGATCATTTGAAGAAATAGCTTGATGGTAATAGCAATTGAGCAATGGAACCAATTACCTGGAAGGGTGGGCTCACTCTCATTAAAGGCCTTCAAGCAGAAGCTGGACAGCCATCTGTCACATAGGTGGCCCTGGGTCCTCTTTTACAGAGGTGAAAGGCTACCAGAGAACTGTATTCTATTTGAAGGGCTGTCCTGTTCAATTCCTGTTTAAAAATAAAGACGCATAAGAACTGTTGCCAATCAACAGTTAGCATCTGAACAGGTGACTGAACAGGCAGGCACCCAAGTCATCTGGTCACAATCTTCCACGCTATGGTGAGATGTACTATATTCCTGTTTAAATTATTATAATAATTTGAACCTATACATATAAATTAGCATAAGTCACTCTCCTCTTTTTGTGGTGATGCATTTCCTTTATTTTGGCAATTCATAAATGCCCCCCCCCCTTTCTGCTGGGGATGCTCTGGATCTGGATTTCCTGCATCAAGCAGTGTTTGGACTAGATAGGCTATGAAGTCTCCTCCAGCTCTATGATACAATGATCGCAGGTTAAATTACCGCAATATGCAGTGCATCCGTGCATGTACCTGTGAAGAGTGTTTGGAAACCGTAGCTAGTTTGGAAAACCAACTACATTACTGCCTAAGACCAACAGAACACACTATATCACAGAAAACATTTAAAATCTTAACTCCTCGCTGCCAGTTTATTTCTGGGCACAATTTAATGTACTAGTACTGGCCTACAAAGCCCTTAAAAAGTCAGGAATCAGAGTAACTGAAGGACTGCTTGCTCCCATATAAACATGTCTGGTTGTTAATATCTTTTGCTGAGGCCCCACTTAGTTGCCCTCATCTTCAAATGTGAGATGGATGGGTATCTGGGACAGGGTCTTCTCTGTGATGGCACCAGT
The DNA here is from genome assembly GCA_021292165.1 of Shinisaurus crocodilurus. Classification (NCBI taxonomy): domain Eukaryota; kingdom Metazoa; phylum Chordata; class Lepidosauria; order Squamata; family Shinisauridae; genus Shinisaurus; species Shinisaurus crocodilurus. The sequence continues at coordinate 282,320,218 of CM037876.1, read as the reverse complement.
GGAGGCTGGTGGCTCCAATGTCAGTGGAGCACTGTATCCACTCTGGGTTGCAGCCTGAACTTTAAAAGAGCTATCCATGGTGTTGAACATATTTAAGGGATAGGGTTCAGCACCATGGATATCTCCTTTAAAGTTCAGACTAAAACCCAGTGGATACACCACCCCACTGACATTGGAACCACCAGCCTCCACTGGATGGCACCTGGCACCCTTCCTTGAAGACTGGTTGAAAAGTAGATAACAAGGAGGCAAGCAATAATATAAACACTGATTATAATGTGTAAATCAAATATATTAAAAGTATGGCATCAAAACCAGTGCAAGTAAGCAAACTGAGCAAATTTATATTTATTTAATACATGCATGCACCACGTTTCTGCCAAGCCGGCATACAATTTTAAAATACTAAAATAAATGTTACAAAAAATAGAACAGAGCTCGCTTGGGCCAACTGCTTGTCCAGGAGATGATGGCACATGCTCCCTGGCCTGGGATTGTTCACTTCTGCCTTCACTCAGGGCACAAAGGTCTTAAGTAGCCCCAGAGAGATCCTACAAGAAAGCTCCCTCCACGTTTTTCACACTGCTCCACTATTCTATGATGGGCCAGTCTGTCAGTACATTTTGAAAAATCTTGATTGTGATCAGAGCCAAAGGAAACTCCACTTGGGTGTTTCAGTGTGAACATCAAAGTAATAGTAAGGAAGAACAATGTGCCAGGGAGTCAGCAAGAGAAGAATACAAATTGATTTCTCCGCTGAAAAATGGGGAGTTGAAGAAAAGTAGAAATAAATAATAAATAAAGGACAGAGCAAGTTTGTTCTAGGCAGCTGCTCCAAGTGGCACAGATTAGAAGGTTTTTGCTCCCATACACTTGCACCAAGGGAAAATTGTATGATCGGAAGGAAGAAGTAAAACACAACAAAGAGGCAGCAGAACAGAACCGGACTTGTTCTATAGCAGAGATGAGAGAAAGCATTCAGAACAAAGGCAAAGTCTTTGGGGTTTTTTTTAAGGACAAAGATGACAGTTTTATTCTGCATGTGAAAAGGTTGTGCAAGATAATTGACACCCACTGACACCAAAATACAGTAAGGAAACCAATAAATGATAAATGGAGAGAGCATTACATTATATCCAAATAGCCAATTCAAAATGAGAGTTAAATGCAAAAATTATAGTGTGAAAAATAGGAATCTTCCAGAATGACAATGTCATAGTTATAATGACAAGTGCACTATTTCAAAAGATACAGTGACCTTCTGGGATCAAAAACATAGAATCATAGAATCATAGAAAAGTAGAGTTGGAAGGGGCCTACAAGGCCATCGAGTCCAACCCCCTGCTCAGTGCAGGAATCCAGGTCAAAGCATCCCTGACAGATGGCTGTCCAGCTGCACCTTGAATGCCTCCAGACTGGGAGAGACCACCACCTCCCTAGGTAGTTGATTCCATTGTCTTATTGCTCTGACAGTCAGGAAATTTTTCCTGATGTTTAGGTGGAATCTAGGTTCCTGTAACTTGAGCCCATTATTCCGTGTCCTGCAAACTGGGATGATCGAGAAGAGATCCTGGCCCTCCTCTGTGTGACATCCCTTCAAATACTGGAAGAGTGCGATCATATCTCCCCTCAGTCTCCTCTTCTGAAGGCTAAACATGCCCAGTTCTTTCAGTCTCCTCATAGGGCCTTGTTTCCAGTCCCTTTATCATCCTTGTTGCCCTCCTCTGAACCCTCTCCAGTTTGTCTATGTCCTTCTTAAAGTGAGGTGCCCAGAACTGGACGCAGTACTCAAGATGAGGCCTAACCAGTGCCGAGTAAAGGGGAATTATCACTTCCCGCGATTTGGAAGCTATACTTCTATTAATACAGCCCAAAATTGCATTTGCCTTCTTTGCAGCCACATCGCATTGCTGGCTCATATTCAGTTTGTGATCTACCACAATTCCAAGATCCTTCTCACTTGTAGTATTGTTGAGCCAAGTGTCCCCCATTCTGTAACTCTGCATTTGGTTTCCTCTCCCTAGGTGCAGCACTTGGCATTTATTCCTATTAAATCTCATTCTGTTGTTTACGGCCCAGCGCTCCAGCCTATCGAGGTCACTTTGAATTTTGTTTCTGTCTTCCAGAGTATTAGCTGTTCCACCCAACTTTGTGTCATCTGCAAATTTGATAAGCATTCCCTGTACCTCCTGATCCAAGTCATTAATAAAAATGTTGGAGAGCACCGGGCCCAGGACCGAGCCCTGTGGTACCCTGCTTGTTACCTCTCCCCAGTTTGAGAAGGAACCATTGATAAGCACTCTTTGAGTCCGATTCTGTAGCCAATTGTGGATCCACCTGATAGTTGTTCCATCTAGCCCACTCTTAGCTAGCTTACTAATCAGGATATCATGAGGCACTTTGTCGAAAGCTTTGCTGAAGTCCAGATATATGATGTCCACAGCATTCCCACAGTCCACAAGGGAGGTTACCCGATCAAAAAATGAGATCAGATTAGTCTGACAGGATTTGTTCTTGACAAATCCATGCTGGCTTCTAGTAATCACTGCATTGTTTTCAAGGTGCTTGCAGACTGACTTCTTTATAACCTGCTCCAAAATCTTCCCGGGGATTGATGTCAGACTGACTAGCCTATAGTTCCCAGGTTCCTCCTTCTTGCCCTTTTTGAAGATGGGAACAACATTTGCCCTCCTCCAGTCATCTGGCACTTCACCTGTCCTCCATGATTTCTCAAAGATAATAGACAGTGGTTCTGAGAGTTCTTCTGCCAGTTCCTTTATTACTCTAGGATGCAGCTCATCAGGCCCTGGAGATTTAAACTCGTTCAGAGCTTCACAATAAAATCAGGTGCTCCTTGACCATTTGCCTATCAATCTCAAGCTGCAATCCTGCCCCTTCAGTCTGCACTTCAGGTTTGCCAGGGGGGTCATAGACCCTCTTTTGGGAGAAGACTGAGCCAAAGTAGGAATTGAACACTTCTGCCTTTTCTTTGTCTTCTGTTATCAATTTGCCATCCTCATTGAGTAGTTGAACCACCAGTTCTTTCTTCTGTCTTTTACTGTGCATGTATCTGAAGAAAGCTTTTTTGTTGCTTTTAGCATTCCTCGCTAACCTTAGCTCATTCTCAGCTTTAGCCTTCCTGACACTATTCCTGCAGTTCTGTGCTACCTGCCTGTACTCTTCCCTTGTAGCCTGTCCTTCCTTCCACTTCCTATGCGTGTCCTTTTTTGTTTTCAGGTCATCTTTGAGTTTATTGTGAAGCCACATTGGCTTCTTCTGTTGCCCTCTGCCTTTTTTCCTTGTGGGAATTGTTTGCAATTGTGCCTTTAAAATTTCCTTTTTTAAAAACTCCCACCCCTCCTGGGCTCCCTTTCTCATGAGAGTCGCTTGCCATGGGATCTTACTAATCATTGTTCTGAGTTTGTTAAAATTGGCTTTTCTAAAATCCAGGGTACGTGTTTGGCTACACTCAGCTTTTGCTTCCGTTAGAATCAAGAACTCAAGTATAACATGGTCACTTTCCCCCAGAGTTCCCGAAACTGCCACTTTATCCACTAACTCGTCTCTGTTGGTTAGAATCAGGTCAAGGATAGCCGATCCTCTAGTTCCTTCCTCCACTTTCTGTAGGAGGAAGTTATCAGCAGCACAGCTCAGGAATTTCTTGGAGGGGCCATGTTTGGCTGAATAAGTCTCCCAACAGATATCAGGGAAATTGAAGTCACCCATTACTACCACATCAGTGCCTCCTTGAAACAATGGCAATTTGCTTTTCAAAAGTTCCATCCTCGTCTTCTCCTTGATTGGGTGGTCGGTAGTAGACTCCAGCCGCCATGTTCGTTTTATTCTTTGCCCCCCTTATTTTAATCCAGATGCTCTCAATGGGGCTGCCAAGCTCCTCTTCCCGTATCTCTGTGCAGAGATACGTATTTTTAACATACAGCGCAACTCCACCTCCCTTCCTGTTGCTTCTGTTTCTTTTGAACAAGCTATACCCTTCAATTGCTGTATTCCAGTCATGGGAGTCATCCCACCAGGTTTCAGTTATCTCATGTATCAAGAGTTCAAGTTCGTCTTGTTTGTTGCCCATACTCTGGGCATTAGTATAGAGACATCGAAGACTATGTGCTTTATAGTCCGACATTTTCCCTACATTTTGTGGTAGACTATCAATGGGCACCGCTGGAGCTGTTCTCTCCATTGTGGCATAGAGGCCTTCTTCCATTGGTACCCCCGAGTTTATGTCTCCCTCCCCTGTTGGATTCAGGCCCTGTTTAAAGCCCTCCTGATTAAGTTCCTCATGCTGTGGCCAAACACATTCTTCCCAGTCCTTGTGAGGTGCAACCCATCCTTTGCCAGCAGTCCATCTTCCAGGAAGTGTAGCCTGTGGTCCCAGAATCCAAATCCCTCACGTCGGCTCCACCTTCGTAGCCAGTCATTCACTCGGAGTATTTTTCTTTCCCTTTCTATGCCTCTTCCAAGTACTGGAAGGATGGATGAGAAAACTATCTGGGCCCCGAAGTTCTTGAGTTCCCTTCCCAGCTCTTCAAAGTCTGCTGTGATTTCTTTGTAACTCCGCTTGGCAGTATCATTTGTACCCACGTGGAAGAGAAGAAAGGGGTATGTGTCGGTGGGCTGTATGAGCCTCAGCAGCTGCTCTGTCACATCCTTAATCTGTGCCCCGGGGAGACAGCACACCAGGCGAGTCCATGGGTCTTCGTGACATACTTTGGCTTCGATCCCCGTAGGAGGGAGTCTCCCACTACGAGTACTCTTCTCTTCCTCTTTCTGTAGGCCTTGGTTTGATTGCCTCCACTTGACTGACCCTCAGTCTCTTGCTCGCTGTCACGTTGGGTGCCCGGTAATCCGTCCTCTGCAGGCTGTCCTCTGCTCTCGTCCTCAAGTACCTGGAAGCGGTTCCATAGCTCCACTGCTTCCACAGGCGCAGAATGTCTTGTAGTTCTTCTGCTCCTAACAGTCACCCTTTTCCAGGGAGTTCCCCCTACGTTATTTTCCCTTGCCTCTGCAGTCTCCGACTCCGCCTCATCTTGCCGTTGCCCTTCTGGCTCCTGTTCTACGCTTTGGTGCTGTAGATCCACTGTTCTGTCTAAGAACTCCTCACTTTCTCTTATGCTCCTGAGGGTTGACACTTGCTGCTCCAGTCCTCTGACCTTTTCTTCCAACAGCGTGACCAGCTTGCACTTGTTGCACGTGTAGGCCATGTTGATCTCCGGCAGGAAAACAAACATTGCACACCCATTGCAGGTCACCACCACTGCTGAGTCCTTTCCTTCCATAGTGCTCTGTTCCCTTTATGTTTCTGTCTTCCTAGAAAATTTCTTAGGGACCTCCCCCTTGACCTCCCCTGCTGAACTCCGCTGCCAAACTCCTGTTTGCTCCCCCTGTTCGCTCGCTCTGTTTGCTCGCTCTCTGGGAGCCTGCCCGCTTATCACATGTAACAATACAGTCAGATATTCTTACTGTATAAGAAGAATATACAGATATTCTTACTGTAAGAATACAGTAAGATATTCTTACTGTATTTTGGAGTGCCAGAAAAAAAAAGTTGTTTTGAATATTTCCAGTAAGAAAAAGCTACTGTTAATGAGAAATAAATATTAAATCTTGATATTCTGCTGCTATATGAATTTATGGTTTTAGGTTAGGTATAGTATAACATTGCAAAAGCTGAAAGACATTTATTGGTGATGGAGCAGGTTAGTTGTGTTATCTGGATTCATTTTTCTATGATATGCTCACTACAGCATTGAGCTCAATCCTTAGTGCTAGGAGCAAAACCGGTAGTTCACAGCTGCGAAATATGGAACACCTTCCTAGCTTTAACAAATTGTGCTGAGTTTATATCATCTTGGTGGGAAGCTGAATCGCTTGAGTTTTTAATGCAGTATTTGATTAAAACAACTGCTTCTTCTGGTCTAATAGATAAAACATCATTCTACAACCCAATCACTGGCATTAGTATATCCAAAAAGTGTTTCTTAGTTTCCAACCATCCAGGCCTGATCAGTTGCAGAATGGAGTGAGAGAATGCAGAATCCTGTAAAGCAGGGTGGCTAGATTTAAATCAAGGCAATTTAAATCAGTGATTTAAATCACTGATTTAAATCTAGTTTCCCATTGAAACTTTTTTCATATATTTCCTGAACAATGGTGCAAATCTGACCACTAAGCCATGTTATTTACATCCAAATAGAATATTATTTACACTGTTTCATTTTTGCAAGCATGTGTTGCATCTCTTTGGGCCAGGTTCGCACGACCCAGGCTGCGGGCGGGGGAGGCACCACGGGGCGATCCGCGGGGGTCCAGTGGGGTGCCGCAGACGACCTACGCCCCGCGCACATGGGCGGACCCCAGAGTCCCCGCACCGCAGTGCAGGCCTCCCGGCACTGGGGGGCGAGGCCCTGGGATGCCCAGAGGGGCCGTTTTCCCCTACAGGCTGGAGCGGCGGCCGCTCTGGGCAGCTGCCTCTGTGCGGACCCCACGGGACGGCCGCCCGCTGTTCGCACGGCACGGTGGCCACGCGCGGTAAGGGCTTACCCCTCTACCGACCGTGGTCACTTTGCGTGCGTCCCGCGCGCGTCCCTCCCGTGGGGGCACCCCCGGTCGGCGTTCACACGACACGGGAAACGCGGGGGACTTCTGCTCCCCCGCGGTTCCCGTGTCGCGCGAACAAGCCCTTTGTCTCACTGTATATATTTTACATGCTTTCCCCCTTTTAGAGAGAAGGAATGTCTTTAAAATATTCCCATACAAAGTATTTCTTATGAACAGCACCCATGATAGTTTGAAGTTGACAGCACAATCCGATACATGTCTCATCAAAATGTTTATGATGTTTTAAAGAATTTAAAAAAACCATTCAAATCAAAACAATCTGATTTCAAATTTTTTTAAATCTGGTTTTTAATTTTTTTAAAAAATCATTGAATTTTACCCACCTTGTTGTAAAGCAGCATTCTAAAATTGTAAACTAGAAATGATGCACTGCTAGTGGATATGGTTTTATTGTATTTTATATTATTTTGATTTTATGTATGCTGCTTTGTATATGGTTGTAAAAAAGACAGAATGTTTATGATTGTTCAAAACCTGCATTAGGTGAGAAGGAGTCATTTAACAAGATAATTCCATTGGCTGCAATCCTATACCCACTTACCTGGGAGTAAACCCCATTAAGGTCAATGGGGTAAACATGTATAAGATTGCTTTGACTGCATGTAGGACTGAGCTGGAACTACTTACCTCATTTTGTATTTCTTTGCATGAGTGTCCAATGTGCCTTCCTCTTTCAGCTATTTTTTGATACGAGTTGCTAACACATTTACATTGTTTTGATGCTGTACTTGCCTGTGCCATTTCCCTCATTGCCCACACTGCCATGTAATTCTATGGTTGTAGTGACCCATATTAACGATGTCACGACTTCACATCTGACATCAAGGATACTTGCAGACAAAATCATATGGGGGTGGGGGTGGGGCTGTCACTGACAGTTGTATTAAACAGCAGGGTAAGTCAAGGAGAACTAAAACAGTGAGGGGGAGAGAGGAAGGCGGAGGAAAATGGTCCTAAGAAGAAGAAACAGCAGCCTGGGGGGTCAAAAGGGTGTCAGATAGCATAGATATAATGCGAATATAAGACAAGGTGAGCAATCAGATTTGGCAATGTGCTCATGTTACTAAGGACAAGTGAATCCCATTTGCAGTGAGATCAATGCTTCCATGGGTGGTCCTAGCCAATCAGGGATCACTTTAACAATTGAGCGCTTTCACAGTAGCTTCCCAAATATTGCGGGGGGGGGGGGGAGCTTTCAGCACTCAGGAAGATTTTTCTAAAACTGACCCTCATCTTTCAGCTCAGCCATATCCTAATTACCGGTTTGTTTCAGGACTGCTTACTCCTGCCACTGTCCAATAAATTGTAATGCTAATATATTCACATATATACCCATATAGGCACTTTACAGTGCTTTTGAATCATTCTAAATATAGAGAATAAATGAGACCAAAGATTTTTAAATCTCTTCTTGTGTTCTTCAGAGTACTCGAGTGGCCTTGGATCATCTGGAGTCTGTTCCTGAGAAACTGAACCTTTTAGAAGATTTTAGAGATTTTGGAGTGAGAAATGTTTTTCTCTTTCATTAGCGAAATGTCATATCTTTCATTAGAAAGTATTTAGCTTCCTCTTGCACAGTAGGGAATCTATTATGCTGGGGCATGAAATCTAAACTCTAGTGCATCTTAACCCTTTATTTTATTTGGATTTCCATTATATATTAGAACAATGTGTTAGCAACCCTGAATGGACTTGATCTATAACAAATTTCCTTTTTATTCTTACCCCTTTTTCCTAATCAAAGGGATCTCCCAAGCAGAGCCCTTTCACCCTGGCTTGAATCCTAACTCATGATGCAGAGCCTTCTGATAACTGTATGATAATGTTAAGGTTTAATAAAACTAAGGTAAATAGCTGAAGATTATATCTCCTCTTTACATGAGTTTTTAATCTGTTCACAATATTTTGATAAGCTGATCTTTTATTACTTTGGCAGCAGCTCTTAGTTGTGTTAATATTTGAAAAGTGGTACATTTTGTTTGGTTTATTGAGACACTATGCCATTCATCCCGCAAGCACTGCTTCCCTAATGATGATACACTGGATGCTTGTGGTTTCACAGCTGATGTTACTTATTGATAAACCTGCAAAGACTGCAAAATCAATAGGAAAGCTGTTTGAATATCAAGCCTGTTCATTATGCTGGGTAAATATGTCATTCTATGTCAGGGACAAAATTTATGGCAGATATTTAACATGCAAAATATCTGAGCAGTGCTATTCCATTGTTTGCTTTTGTTAATTAGTATGGTGTTTCACATATGACATGGGTCACAAGGCTCTAAACAATCAAAGTACTTAAGCAATTCAAAGTCCCACTAAAACAAATTAGTTCACTAAGTAGGGATTGATTTAGATTTTTTTTAAAAAAATGTCATTTTGAGTAGGTGCTTAATTGCTTTGTTGAACGATTGAAGCAGTCTAAAGAAATTCAAGGTGATTTCCTTGAATTAAAAAACAGAATCAGAAGACTTCCATGTTTTATTACCTTGTTCAAATGTTGACAAAACAAGGAAGGAATGAGGAGGAAAAAGAGAACTGTATTAAGTTCTCACTGTGACACCAGACCAGAGTAGAATGACATTGACCTGGTTCACATGACACGACAGCCAACCATGGGTAACCAGCCATAGTGGGTTGTCATGTCATCTGAACCCAGAGCAGATTCTGCAGGGTGGCTTATTTTTCATGAACAAGCCACCCTGAGAACCCATGGCTTGTTCTAGGGATTGTTTGACTCACAATGGGTTGTTGTGTTGTCTGAATCTGGCTGGGCAATTTTATCAATGGTTGTTGGGAATGGCTATGGAGCTGCTCGGCAAGAGCAGCAAAACACCCTGTCACTCACTTTCATGATCTCATCAGTAATTCCACCAATGCCAGAACAGCACTTTGGAAGGGCTGTCACTCATTCCTTAGCTTCTCCCCCCCCCCCCCCGGAGTGTTGAAAAGGTGGAGGGTACTGAGAACTGTCAGTTCAACAATTAAAATCGAGAGGATTACATTGCTAACTGGGTGATATTGCCACCACCTCCTTTTGGTGTACCTGCTTTTTCCCTGTTTACCCATGCTTTTCAATTGACAGCTAAGCAAATGACAGCTGGCAACTGTGCACAAATTAGCCTATATGCAGTCTCACATTGTCTTCCCTTTGACAGCTGAAACAGACAAGGGAATTGACCAGGCAAGATTACACACTTGTCAGTGTGCGCTGTAAGTGCGCACACCTGTGAGGGACCGACAATAATAATAATAATAATTTTTTTAAATGCGCAATTTTCAGGGGCTTGAAAAAAAATACGACCCCCAATTACGCTTTTTTGAGGCTCCGAAATTTTTTTTAAAACCAACAGTGAACAAAAAAGAGCAGTGATTGGAGCGGGGAGGGAGAGACAAGATGAGTTCTGTCACGAAGTACACCGGGATATGTGCCAGAGCCAAGATGGAGGACTGAGGGGGGAGAAGAAAAGAATAGTCTGTCGGGTACACTGTGGGTTGCTCAGCGAACAACCAGCCCACTGTGGCTTATTCGCAGGGTGGCAAAGCGTGACATGCGAACCCATCCACTCTCTCTCTAACATTCTCTGGTTATTCTAGCACAGGGCAGTCTTCAGTTCCGGGCGTGGGAGTGACACTGAGGCAAATGTGGGGAGAGGGTACAAAAGATCTGGTAGATGAAAGATTTCCACTTTTGCAGAAATCAGATTACTGGTCCATAGATACACTTCCAACTCTCTCTTTTGCCCAGGCAATGTATCTATGAGCCAGCCATCTCGCCCCTGCAGAAGTGGACACCTTTTGTCTCCCCACCCCACCCCACCATTTCTCAGGACATTACCCTGACCTTGGAACTGAAAACTGCTCCATCCCAGAACCACCAAGAATTAACATTCAAGATTTGCCTTTTAAATAGTACCAGTATTGTGCTTGGTGCTGTACATGATACAGAAGTGATGTATCCAGAAGGCCACTTTGCACAATTCCTGATGCAGCCACAAGTTTTCCCATACATGCCCATGCCTTAGTGTAAGCCATGGTTAATCGGGAGCTCCCTATATGGTGTTTACCCACATGAAGCACTTGAATATTCTATTTTATCCCAGGAGGATCATTTTGTCCTTATACATGACCGATGTTAATATTTCACCCATATTGAAAATTTTCTCTGTGATTTCAGGATTCTCACAGTCAGCCAGAAATTATTGAAGAGAGAAATAGTAAATACAAGGAAATTATGGGCTCCTTACAACAGCATCTGGAAGATTCAAAGCGCAGACTTGAAGACTTCAGGGTAGGTTTACCTCCTCACTCTTTAAGTGATCCTTTGTATATGAAGCTGCTTGAGAAACGAGCTCTAATCTCTAGGGCTCTGGATAGTGCATAATCACGTAAGAGCAAAGTGCCAATTCTATTCATTGGAACCATATAAGGACATCAAATTGCCTTGCTAGGTCAAACCAAAGGCACCCAAAGACCAGCACTCTGTCTCCGACAGTGACCTAGCAAGCTTCTGGATGTGGCATAATGGAGATAAACATCGCCCTGTTTGTTTGTCCCCAGGATCTGGTACTCAGAACTTCACTACCTCTTGAACATGGAAGTTCCATTTTTAGGTTTCGCAGCTAATAGGAATTGATAGCCCTATCTTCCATGAATTTGTCTAATCCTAAAAAGAGGAGGTATGTCTTCATGCAGCACATAATTCACTCATATGAAGGACACCAACCTCCTGACAATCTATTTCATGTTGAGAGAGAATAATTTCTTTGTTCATCTACTACTATATAAATGTGAAAGTCCGTTTGTGTGTGTGTTTGTGTGTGTGTGTTTGTGTGCGTCACATAGGCTCCTACACGATTGGGTGGATCCGCCCCAAACTTGGCACACATACTCTTCATCACCCAAGGACGAATACTGGCAGGGTTAAATCTCTGAAAAAGCCATCACTCTGCCTGTATGGCCCCAAATAAATGATAGCCAATGGCGTCACTTGAAATGTTCGCAGGGGCCAATCAGGAGCGGTTATGCAAATCATTCCAACGACATGTCCAAGGACAGACTGTGTAGTCTGGGGAGGGGGGAGCAGGGATTTCATTGTGCAGTCCCGGGGGAAAGGGAACAGGGATTTCATTGTGTAGTCCAGGGGGGGAAGCAGGGATTTCATTTGTGTAGTCCTGGCAGGGGGAGCAGGGATTTCATTGTGCAGTCCCGGGGGAGCTGGTAGTCCCGGGGGAGCTGGGACTTCATTGTGTAGGCCCGGGGACCTTTCCTATGGAGCCATTAAAAAAAGCGGTCAGCTACCTTAAGGAATTTCGAACAAATAGTGCCTATAAGAAAATGATGACCTGGGCAACGCTGGGTAAAAAAGCTAGTAACTTTACAAAACTTAATTACGTTCTAAACTAAAAAGCCCTTCGTGGTGAGGAAGGCACTGCAGCCTTCCCCTATAACTTCTGAATTAGAGATGGGTGAGCTCAGCCTAAACCACCAGTTGGACTGTTCAGGTCAAACAGCTGAAACATGTTTTTTGTTTGTTTGCTCTGTTTGGAGTCACATAGTCCAGTTCCCCACCTCCACACACACACACACACACACACTGTCTCCCGTCCTCACGCAGAATGTTCTGGGCTGTGCAGATGTGGCTGCCATTTGCAGCATGAGGTCATGAGTGCTGGCAAGTCCCCATGATTCTGGGCTGTACATCACAGTACAATTTTATGCCAATTTTATGCATCTCTGATCTCTCTTCAGCTTCTGCCATGTCCCCAGCAAATTGACTCTTGTTTACCAAGATTGTCAGTGCTGACCACTCTCAGTGCCCATGACCGAAGACTTCAAGGAAGCCTAGGAAACTCCCAGCCCTGTCAGTGCCCACAATCTTTTGCAGTCCAAGAGCATAGGCACTAGCAACATTCTCAGTACTGCTGACCTCAGGCTGTAAGACAGCCCATCAGAGCACAGGAATCCACTACCAGGTGTCTCCTGAATGGCACTGGGCTGGAGATTGTGGGTAGTGGTGAATTTCATACCTTTTTTGGGGGGGCTGTATCGCTTTGCCTGTCCTCGGCGAGCAGCCCCCCCCCCGATGCTCCGAGCCTCCGATTCTCCACGGTGCAGAGGGGCTCTCTGCCCACTCTTCACGCCGCTCGGGTTGGCCGGAAGTAATTTCCATCGCAGCCGTTTTAAGCCCTCTTGCCCTGGTTTCTACGCCAAAACTGCAGCAAGAGGGTTCAGTTGCGTCGGCGCAGGGCCTGTCGCGTCACATCTGGAAACGATGCGACAGGAGCCTGTGCGGGCGGCGCGGCGGACCAAGCGGCCGGCAAGGTAGGCCTGCGAATCGCTGCGAATATCGGGGGGCTGCGAGTGGGGCTGATTTCAGCTCACTCCAGCCCCCCAATATTTGCGGTGATATCCCTAATTGTGGGTGTTGACAGCACTGTCAGCACTCATGGCCACAGGCTGCAAGGCACTCACTCCACTGTGGCCCAGAATCTGGGCTGTGCAGAGATCGTGGGTGCTTATCCTCTCCAGCTGCAAATGGTGGAGGCAGCAATCAGCCCCCAATGTGAGCAGAAGGGGAGCAGAAGAGCAAATTCGAAGGGGATTGCCCACCTTGGAGTGGGACCATTTTAATTATTTAAGCAGGGGTGCTTGCATTTTTCAAGCATCTCTTCATATACTTGTTCTATCAGTACTGATCATCTTTGGGTCACCACAGATCATCATGACTGAAGCCTCCACATGAGCATCTCAAGAGCACACTAGTCTGCTCTTGGGTTGTGATTGTGCAGAGCTTTCATTTCATTTCTATACCACCCCACAGCCGAAGCTCTCTGGGCGGTTCACAACAATTTTACCACCTCACACTCTAGACTTGAGTACTCCACTATTGTGATTTGCCCTCAAGTGGGAACTATCTCTAAGTTGCCCTATTCTGTACCACCTATATATCTAGGCTTACACTGATGGTTTGATCTGTACTGGATATTAAGAATCCAGTCCAATAGCACCACAGTATTTCATTTTTGTTTAGACCATTTGGAGCACAAAATGAGCTTCCCTCTAATCCATATGGTCTTCTTTTCTTTTCTGTTTTTTTTTGTATAAAAAATAAAATAAAATGATCCAGAGCTAGTAAGAAAAAAGTTATGTTTTCATTTCACTGACTTGCTTGAATTAACCTAGAAAATACCTTTTTATTGCTAACCATTCCTGATCTCCACAAAAACTGTCTTATCTGCCTCAAGACTAGAATGAGTTGAAACAGTCTAATTTTGTTTTCTCTTTTGTTACTGTCAAAATAGCACTTACTTCCCCACCGCCACCCTTTGGTGTGCTTTGAAGTGCCCCCTTGAAATTTCATCTAGTCTTTGTCCCAGTCCTGGATAGTGTGCAAACGCCCCCAAGGACTGAGGTTTTAGGCTCTGGGAAGCTGTGCCTGTTTCAACTTGTCTCCTCAAAGAGACAGTATATTTAGTGCCAATCAAATGTGCCTGGAGAGGGAATGCAGTGATGGCACACCAGTATAGAAAAGTGCCCCCCCCCGCCTGGTTTGCCACCTGTCTAATCTCAGAAAGTGTGATTAGACAGGCACCTGGAACATGCACTCCAAAGGTGATGTCAGGGAAATGGGCAGACACATGGGAACTGGCTGTCCTTCAGGTACCCTGATCACAAGCTATTTATGGCTTTAAAGGTGAAATTCAGCACTTTGAATTGTATCAAGGAACTTATTGGAATAAATTGGAATCCAGTAGATAATACTGGCGAAAAGTGTTCAGTCTAGCAGATCCAGGTCAGTAGCTTGACTGCTGAATACTGAAGCTATTGAAGCTTCTAAACAGTCTTCAAAGGCTGTCCAACGAACAACACATTGTAGCAATCTAATCTGGATGTTACCAGAGCATGGATAACTGGAGCATGGATAATACTAGATTGCACTGCATATGGGGCTGCCTTTGAACAGTTTTCAAAGTTTCAGCTGCTTCAGCAGAATATGACAGCCAGGCTGTTGCCTGATAAGAATTAGGGATTTCAGTGAATTTTTGGAGTTGGAATGGTGGGGTAGAAATGAGAGCTCCAGTTCAAAAAACCCAGGGCCGGTGCTACCATTAGGCCAACTAGGCAGCTGCCTAGGGCGCAGGGCTAAAGGGGGCTCCAGAAACGCCTTGAAAAAAAAATACAGCGCTCTCAAGTGGGAAGGGGGGCGCTAAATATCTGATCTTGCCTAGGGCACCAAACTGCCTTGCACCGGTCCTGAAAAAACCTATGGCAATTATGAAGAGATTCAACTCCCCACCTCCAAACATTGGCTTGCAAATATTCAATCTCCACACCAGCCATCCCCAGTCTTTTCTGCCACCAATTTCCCTTCTCCCCTCCTCTACTTGTGAGTGGGAGGAGGGAAGCTGGCATCAAAGAAGGGTGGGGTGGCAGAAGATGCTTAGGAGCCCCCATCACCACCAGGAATACTGGAATCTGTCACTTTAAATTCCTTCTAGCCCAATCTGTTCAGCCAAGAGGAATTAATACTAGGATTCCTGGTGGCAATTCCCAAATGTGGCAGTCTCCAAATGTGTTTCGAAGCATCCATGCTGTCACTGGACCCAGTGCTGTCCCCAACTTTCCCTGCCACACTGGTTTGCCTCCTCACACCCCGCCTCTACCTTGCCAAGTAACTTTGGAAAATGGGGGAACTAGGACCACCAGCAGGAAAACCAGAGAAAAGTGGAGGGCTGGCAGGGAGCTTCCATGAACCCAGTCTTTCCAAGCTTTCTGATAATTCTCATAAAGAAGTCCAACTTTTCTTTAAAAAAAAAAAAAAAAAAAGGTTCTCTCAAAGCTCAGAAAGATTGAATCAAGATTTAGGTTGGGGAAATTGCCCGTCATTTATATGCACGCACATATATACCACAATCTCATTTAGGCCCACACATAGATAGGCTTGTGCACATGTACCATGCCCTGTGAGGTTTGTCAGACAAAACTCTCCAGTACTGCATTACAACATACCCTTCTGAAACAGTAGCTTTCCATGCACTGCAAGGGGCATCTGTTTGCACAAAAAAGTATCAGGAGCCCCAACTGTGCATGGAGTCCTTGACTTGTGGCATTCTGCCTTCCATATTACTGTTCTGAATTTTTTAGGACACTGCATTGGGATCTTTTTTTATCATGAAAGTTGTGGAGAAAAAGCATCAGAGTTTCCTGCACCACACACACACACCTCTTCATGTGTAAACAAGTATAATCCCAGCTGGGGGCACACCTGGGCTACTGAAAGGAGGGGCGGGGGGAGAATCTATACTGTGGCTGGGGCTTTGGGTTTTTCGTTGTTGTCTGCACGCTTTCGTGGGAGTAGGGCTTTTTCCTGAGGCAAGCCCTGAAGAGGACCAACAACCCCCAGGTAAAGGAGTAAGGCCTGGGTAGTTATAAAGGAACTAGCTTTGTTGTTTTATAGCTCTACTGTGTATGTACCAAAGTGTCTCCCCCACCTTTCTCCTTCCCTCATTTCCCACCTTTTGTTGTAATCTGTTTACCTTAAATAAACTTTCCTGGTTTTACCCCACACGCACATGTGTGATTCCTCTGTGGTTGAGTGCTAAATCCAGTGTATAGACCCAGGGCAAGGCCCTGAGAGAATCAGGTCAAGACGGCAGAGCTAAGGCTGGCAGTTTTGCACCTTTGATCTCTAGTCTTGAGTAAGGGACTGGTTGGCAGTGCTTTCACAAAAGTGAAAGAACAAATTGAATTGTTAACATAGGGGCTGCCTTAACAAAGTGTCAAGCAAGTATTTAACTTTTTAGTGTTTTGGGTTTTGTTAGTTTAAAATGAATGTGTTGAGTTGATCTAATTATTTATTTGCAAGTGATTATTTCATGCTGCAACAAACAGGATAAGGGTAATTCACCAGATGCCACTTTGCCTGTTTGAGGACTGTGTGTGTCAATGAGAGAGAGACCCATTTATTCCACATGTTGTAGCAAGAATGTGCAGAACTTGCAGCAGTAAGTACAGAAGGTGACCTCTCCCAGAATTCTAAGTGTTGACAAGGACACAGAATCTGGAAGGAAATCAGATTTAATGCTAACTACTAGATTTACATTCTGAACACTGAAACAGATTTTATCAGTTTAAAAGAATTCTGCCACATTATATAACCCTGGCTTTAGGCTGTTTTTAATCTCAAAAGATAAAAAGGAAATACATCAAAATCAGCCTCTTTCATAGGAGGAATGTCATTCCTTATCACAGGATAAGAAAACCGGTGCTGATATTTCTGCTATACAGAGTGCATCTTCCAACTGGAGAACCAACACCAGCTTTATGTCCAGCTCCTTGCTTTCCAATTCAGGATGTAAGTATTGATCTTCCATGGAGAATTCTCATAAGACCTTTCAGTGGAATGGCATAATCACTTTTTTTTCCATTTTCATTATTAGGATCACCGTAGCTTTCTCTTCAATTTCTTAGTTTAGTTGGTCAGTATTTGTCACTGGAAAATAATGCAAGTCTCAGAAAATATATTGGTGTGGAGATTTCCAGCACTGAAGCGTGTGGACACCTGGTGAGGATAATCAAACAGAAGGCGTCAGCTTGAACCAACTGGTGTCCTTTTTTGTGTGTGCTAGTGGTCTCAACACAAATCAACCTCTTCTCTTGGGTGTCCTCCATGAGGCTTCCCTCCAGGTAATGAGCAAGTGTTCTGCCATCTTGTATATGGGTGCCACCAGCCTGGATTTATTTTCATTTGAGCAAAATAGCTAGTACATACGCATAGAAGAATTTAAGACAATGGCAACATTGCTGGTTACCTTGACCAAGACCTTTCTTGAGGCCATCAACATCAAAAAAACTTGCAGGAATTTAATGCATCCCATATTCTATGGGAAGGAAATTAATTTGATCAATGAAAGAGTCTTTATTTTTATTTATTATTTTATTTTAAAATATTTAACCAAACACCTGCTTAAAGAGCTAAGTTTTTACATACCACCTTAAACAATACAGTGTCGGGACCTGACACATCTCTTTTGGTACAGCAATTCCATAAAGTGGATGCAATCCCAAAAAGGCTATAGACATTGTGGCTGCCCACCGAGGTTCATGAGCCCAGGGGATCTGAAGAAGTGCCCCAGATGGCAACCAGAGCATGTGGGAGTACACATATGGAAGAAGGCGGTCCTTAAGGTATCCAAGCCATTTAGGCTTTAAAGGTTAACACCAGCATCTTGAATTGAGTCCTGGAACAAACCAGCAGCCAGTGCAATGCAACTAAAACAGGCGTGACATGGTCAAAAACTCCCACCAGCAACCTAGCTGCCACACCTTGCACCAATTGTACTTTTTGTCACTTTTCAAAGGTAGCTCCATGTAGAGCACGTTACAGTAGTATAATTTGGAGGTAACTAGGGATGGATTGTTATGGCAAGGTCTGCCTTTGTCAGGAACACTTCTAGGCTGTAGCAGGCACTCCTCACAACTGATGCCACCTGCACATCTAGCCAGAGTGCTGGATCAAGGAGCACCACCTAACTATAAACCTGATCTTTCAGAAGGAGTGCAATCCCATCTAAAACAGATTGCATACCTAATCCCAAATCAGGTAATTCACCTACCAACAGTATTTCCATCCTATCAAAATTATGTCTCAGTTTCTTTTGCCCATTCCAGTCCCTCACAGCTCTTCTCAACTTGAAGGAGCAACCCAAAGGGGATGACTTCTCTTTGGTGTTGCACCCCTTCTAGGTTGGCCTACCACCCATGACAGGCCCCAGGGGTATCCTCCCTGCCAAGGAAATGGGTGCAGAGGTCACCACCCCACACCAGAAGGACAAAAGTAATGGTAGACCAGCTGCTCAGTGAAGATAGCAAAATGCTGACAGGTGACAAATAAAAGCAGAACTGCTCAACTCCTATTTTGGCTCAGTCTTCTCCCAGAAGAGGATCTGTGTCCCATCTGGCATATGTTTCAAATAGACTGAATGGGTAGTAATGCAGCTTGAGGTTAACAGAGAGATGGGCAGGGAATGTTGTCTAATCACCTTAAATGAGTTCAAGTCCCCAGGTTCAGATGAATTCCATCATAAATTCAAGGAACCAGCAGATGGACTCTCGGAACCTCTATTGTCTTTGAGAAATCCTAGAGAATGGGTGAAGTACCACAGGACTGGATGATGGCAAATGTTGTCCTTATCTTCAAAAAGGGCAAAAAAGAAGATATGGGGAATTATAGACCAGTCAGTCTGTCATCCATACCTGGGAAGATTCTAGAGCAGATTATAAAGCATTTGATCCGTAGAACCCATTAGATTAATGTATTGATCACTGGAAGCCAGCATGGATTTGTCAAGAACAATTCCTGCCATGCTAAACATATTACATTATTTGATCGGAAACTTTCTAGTAGATCATGGAAATGGATTGGATAACTTTGTTAGTAGATCATGGAAATGTTATGAAGTCAATATATTCTTGCTATTCTCTCTCCCTCACCACCCTTCCCCAGGCACTTGGTGCTGCCACAGCAGTGACTTAGAACCAGGAGTGCTGGGAAACAGCACCTCCAACATAGCAGTGCCAAGCACCAGATGCCGGGAAAGGGAGATAGAGAGATCTCATCTTGCTGCTGCTGGTGGAGCAGCAGCAGCAAAGTAGGTGAGCAAAAGGACGATTGGAGACTTGCAAGTGGGTGTTAGGGAATTTGGAGGCTCATGGTGGGACTTAAGGGTCGCTGTCACATCCCTGATATGGTGTGCAACAGGGTCCAATTGGACTCAAATTCTCTCTGTTACTTTTATGGAGAAATGGTTTGTCTTATTCCAAGCTAATTCAAGGATTAAAGGGTTTTTGCTCAAGTAAGGTGGTCATGGTGTCTGTAGACAAGATTAAGGGGGTGAACAAAGATAATTACACCAACACTTCTGAGTTACCAGACTGCAGTGTCTCTTTTATCTACTGGAGCTTTAAATAACTGTTCCAAGGGAATGGATCTTTTGACTAGAAGGTAATTGCAAAAGACGGGAAGATCATGACATTATCTTCTTGTCCTGTCACCAGATGAGGAAATTACGTAAATCGGGATATTTTCTATATACAATCTACAATGCAGAGGGTCAGGTAGACAAAAAGGATCAAGAAGGCAATAATTTCCATTAGCTGAGAAGCTATTAACTACTCATTAAATTCTGTGTGTGAAACCTCATTTTGGAAATATCACTGAATAACCTTATACAGAAGCTGCAGAGCAACATTTGCTTAAGGATTTCAGACTAAATAGTGATCTTATCAACTTAGGCAGAGATAAAGGATTGTGTGGTTGCAAGGGACCAGGTGTCAATTTCCTTGCACAGGAGTATAATTGTTTTCATATCAAGAGGGAGGAAATGTTACTTTAGAGATGATGGAACAAACTGAATTGTGCAGTCTGTGTTTGCATATGATTTACCTCTGTTGATTAATTAAGTTGCCTCACACACATGCACCAGATAATAAAAGGAGGTACAGTTAGAAGCAACAATTTTTAATAATCCTTTCAGTGAAAGATAAGAGACCTTCTAGTTGACTCAGAAATAACCTGCTGAGCTTGCCCATATTTTTAGTCCAAAGCCATCTGTTAAGAAGTCATTAGTCCAGGAGTAACAATGAACCTATAGCTCAGTTGGAGCTGAACGCAGTTGTAGGGAATATGCTTTACATGCAGAAGGTCCCAGTTCAACACCTCCAGAATCTCCAGGTAGGGCTAGGAAAATCTGAAATCCTAGAAAGCTGCTGCCAGGCAGTGTAGACAATAATGAGATGGATAGACCAATGGTCTGACTTGGTATACGGCAGCTTCCTGTGGGTAGTATCCAATGGTGGCACAGCGCTTGTACTAACAGTGTTGCACTAGCATAAACCAACCCTAGAACAACATCATTACCGATTGCTAGTGCAAAAGGAAAAAGCGGTGATTTGCCACCACTAATGATGTTGCACTAGTGTTGGTTTATGCTAACACAATATCAATAGCGTTAGCGCTGCACCACCAGTGGATACTACCCTATGTTTATAAGAACCCTGTAGTCATCAGACAACACTCTGTAGTAATTGGTAGATCCTTGAATGTCAAAGGGCTGATGATATCACCAGTGACATGACTGAATGCCTTCTTCCTCCACTATGCACAGAGAATTTTCTTAATTGTGAAAATATATCTCTAAAGGCTGAGAATCCCCATGGTATACCCTTCAGCTGTGGGAGTACTCATACAGCTCCTTAAAAAGAATTTTAAAGTGTCGAATGCCAGCAGAGCTCCCTTCCCACCTGTAGCAGTGTCCTACTATTTCATAAGCCATTTTGATTTCTTTTCCCTTTTAAGGGTGTGTTCCCCCTTCCAGCTTCAGAGTGCACAGCCCCCTTTTCTTTAAACATAAAAAAGCAAAAAGGTTATCCTTCATGTAGCAAGGCTCCCCACTCCTCCGTATGCACTGTACTATGTTGCCCTACTAATGCTGGATCACGGCTAGTGCCGTAGATATAGTGTGTGTGTGTGTGTGTGTACACATCTGTGTCGGAAATGGCTCATTGAGAACTTGTTTCTGAATCAGGGCTGGCCTCTCATGAGGCATGGTGATGCCCCCACCTCAGGCGGCAGAGCAAGAGGAGCAGCAAATGGCACTACTCCCCCCTACCCTCCCTAGGAGGGCACGCCGCTATCTCCAGAGGGTGCTCTGGAAAGCCCCAACAGTTACTCTCCCACTATGGCATTTGCTGCAGTGGGAGAGGGGGCCTGTAGGGCTCTCCAGAGCAGCTACCCACTCGACGAAGCTAGGAGGTGCTCCAGAGAGCCTTGCTGGTCCGACTCTCCTGCTGTGGCAAACACCTCAATGAGAGAGCAGCTGGTGGGGTTCTCCAGAGCAGCCGCCCACCCTGTTTCACTCTGAAGAAATCCTCAGCGCGAGCCAGATGGTGGACAGGCTCTCTGTAGACACAGGCTCTCTCATTGCCCAGAGAATGTGGCCAGCGTGGCTCTTCAAAGATCTGGCTAGGCCTAAATTCCTGGCTCTGATGAAGTCCTTCTTCAGAGCCAGGCATTGTGGGAGAGGGTGTCCCAGAAGACTGCCTACATCAGTGCAGCGGGGGGGGAAGGGAGGGCTCGGCGGCAGCGGTAGCACATGTACATTCCTGCCTCAGATAGCAGGAGAGCTTACACTGGGGCTGTTCTGAATTGAGTATGCCACTTATTTGATGAGTGCTCTCTCTCTCATTTGGTTTAAGATCATACCCAACTTGCAGACATATTCAAGGAACTTTGAACACGGGCAACAAACCTCCCAAGCAATTTTGCTTGGAAGTTATATGTGGAGAATCTATTGCCATATATTTATATCTGTAGCATATATAATGCCTTCTTCCTTTCAAAGAACAATAGCAATTGACATCAACTTGAACTGTTAATGCTGAAAGTTGACTTGACATCTTTCACTTAATGTCCAAGAATGTTTCCTTAGCATTCCAGATGTCTCACTTAGACTTGCTACAGTGGGAAGCCCTCTGGATTCTGATCGTGGCTTGCAGGCAAGTACAAACCATAGTTTGGCTATTCAAAATATTGACTGCATTTGCCTGCAATGCCAAACCATGCGTTGGCGGAACAGTGGGAGGTGCACAAGCCCAAAGTTTGCCAAAGCTCATCCCTGTAACGCTGACCCATGGCTTAGTGTTATATATGAGCAAGGCCATTGAGGCAAACTGGTTTCTTCCTAAACCAGAATTCAAAATCCTGTATCACAGTGGATGAGGGAAAGAAGTGGTGGATGAGCCTGACATTGTTTCCGGCTTGTTCCTATAGTGCCAAACCATGGTTTGGCATTACATGTAATCACAGCCTGGTGGCTTATGCTTGTTTTATCTCCTGACTTACTCAAGGACAGAAGATTAAGCAGCAGAACCTTTATCATCTTTGCCCCTGCATGTCTTTTCATATTAGCTTATGGCTCCCAATCTGTTCATAAAACATCAGGTTGAAGAATTCACTTTTCTGAAATTGCGGAATGGAAAGAAAGGGGGAAATGTTTAATCTGGAGAATCTTTGCTAACATTCATAATTCCATTCAATGTGAGGTTGCTACTGGCAGTGAAATGGAAACCAATTACGGTAGATCCCCTGGTTTTTGTGTTTGCTTCTTGTCTGTCTTTGTATGCTAGCTTTTAATCTCCATAGTTACTGTAGTCTATCTTTTTATTTTCATAACCATCTATTTAAAACATTATTGTGGGAACTAGTCTGACTAAACCGTTTTGTAGAAAGGAAGAGGTTTATCTGACAGCATAATTTAGAGAAGAAGGTGCTCATTAGATACATACTTCATAGAGCCAGCTTTATTTTCAGCTGCCACTCAACAGTCTTTTTAAAAGACTAATCAGCCACTGGCTGTTATCTAGACATTAATCCCAAGAAACTATTTATAATGACCACTGTACTTTTCTCTAGTTTTAGATTACAAAATGATTAGCAACTGCAGATGCTTTGCATTAGTGTTGTAAATGTATCCCTTTCCTGTTTGTACAGTTTTTATCCTTTCAGTGTATTGACAAATCTTTTCCCAGAAGCTATTTTATTTCTAAGGCTTGTTGTGCCATGTGGAGTCTTAATCCAGGACCTTCAAAGTCTGCAACCTCTTTTTAAAAAAAGGCAATAGCAGATAGTCTTCCCAGTGTCATATTTACTGATTACAGCCCTTACTTAACCTTGGCTTTGCTTATGTACAGTACATTTTATTAGTACTGTTAGTATTAATTTATATAACCCCTTAAAATGTTCAGAGCATTTTGCATACATTATCTCTGTAATCATGAGAACATATATCCATATTATTATGTCCATATTACTGATGGGAAGCTGAGGATGACCGATAATCGCTTTCTAAATCCAGTTAGTGAGGTCATAGCTAAAAGCAATACTTGAACTAGGGACTTGCAGGTTCACATTCTTAGCCACCGAACTGTACCAGCTCCCCTTGACCAGTCCCTACCATCAAGATGGTCTGATTAGTGTGTGAGAAATGTGGCCTTCGTAAAGCTTTCATCTTCCTATCACCACCCATCTCTCAAATGCAGTAGTGGTTCCCTCTGTTTATCAGTGTGTATACTGTATACAGGCTGCTGCATTTTTCCACATGTTACATGATACTATCACCATAAGACCATTAGAAGAGCCCTGTTGGATCAGACGAAAAGCCTATCTGCTCCAGCATTCTATTCCCCACAGTGGCCAACCAGATGCTATGGAAAGCTCACAAGCATGACATGAGCACAATTGCACCCTCCCTCCTACACATGTTCCCCAGCAACTGGCATTTGGAGGTGCACTGACTGATTCTGGAGGTAATATCTATATGATGACTAGTAGCTATTGATAGTCCTATCCTCCAGAAATTTGTCTAACCCCCTTCTATCAAGTTGGCAGCCATCACTACCCTTTGCAATAGTACATTCCATAGTTTAACTATGCACTGTGTGAAGAAATACCCACCACCATCACACAATTAAAAAAAAAAACACACACAATGTTAAGACACTGCTGTAGGATAGCAATGTTGTCCCAGATCTACTACATTTTAAGAACCTGATATATTTCTGCTTTTGCTTTTAATCATTCAAAAATTACTCTTTGCATAAAAGACTTGTGGATTGTCTCACATTTCCCATTACTGTTTCTATTTGACTCTATATACCACCATGGTTGGTAAAGGATTATGGGAGTTGTAGTTCAAAACAACTGGAGGGCACCTGGATGCCTACCCCTGATGTAGACAATACTGAGGTAGATGGACCAATGTTCTGACTCAGTATATGGCAGCTTCCTAAAGGAGGATACACAGCGAGCTTGGCCAATCAGGGTAAGGTACAATATCTTGGGCCATCACTAAGCTGCTTGACCAATCTGGTTTACCTTAGTCAGGCCAGCCATAAAGCTGACCACTGGAATATGTTATGATTACCATAGGCAAGGTCTGTGCCATGTTCTCTGTCCTACAGTTAGAACATTTCTAACGGCTTCCTGCACAGCTAGCTGTTATATGATGTCTCTACACTCTTGCTAGCAGCCACTAGGTACATGAATCGGGAATGGAAATACTGCAGTGATGGCCACCACAACAATGTGGTAAGTCATTGTTAAATGTGAGCAGGAAAGTTTGCCCCTTTTGATAAGTTGTGACAATACCCATTAATTTACTCGAAAATAAATTGTTTAAAAAACTGAGCCAGGATGAAAACTTAAGGACCATTATTCTGGATTGCCTGTAGCTGAAGCATTGTTTGTTTTCAGACTTCATGTTTGATACTGTAACATCAAAAATAATGTTTAGTCACAGGTACCCAATCCTTTCCTTAAGCTCTGGTGTGCTATTTTCCATGCCATTCATCAGCTAAGGCAACAGATTCCAAAAGTTAATATTGCACTGCATTAAAAGGATTTCCTTTTAATATGTTTTAAGTATATAGCTTTTTTTATTCTTATCATGTACCTTCTGGTTCTTGTATTACTGAAAAGGTAAACAGGATTTGCTATTCCATCTGGCCATTACTATTCATAACTCTACATTCTACTTGCTGTCTGCTGGTAATGGTAGTACCTAATGCTTACTACCGTTTGCTCACAGTGCTTTTGAACCCCAACTTTCCACTCTAATAATAGATAACTCTCAAATTATTTTCTTTGGGATAATAGAGAAACAGAGAATAGAGAATTGAGAGAGGGGATGAAGAGGAGGAGAGGGGAATCAGTAGGACATTAAATTCTGGGGTACCTGTCTACAGCTCATCTGGAGAATTTCTATAAAATAATATGGAGATGGTACCTAACTCCAGTAAGATTAAATAGAATAGATAACAATTGCTCCACATTTTGTTGGAGAGGATGTCAGAAAATAGGTACATATGCTCATATGTTCATATGTGGTGGAGTTGTAAAAATGTTCTGAAATTTTGGCGAGAGGTTTTTACAGAAATATCGGAAATTATTGGTATTAATCTAGAGGTCTGTCCTAAACTTGCTTTGTTATCAATAACTGATAAAGTCACTTGTGCCCAAAATACAAAGGAACTAATTGTAAACTTGTTAACTGCGGCTAGGTTAATGATAGCGAGGAAATGGAAAGTGCAACATGTTTTTCTAATAACTGATTGGTATAAGGAAGTTTGGGGTATAGCCCTAAATGATAAACTAACTTGTAGTATCAAATGCAAAAAGGGACAGTTAAAGAAGAATAATTTTATGGATATATGGAATCAATTATTAGACTATGAAAAAAGGGGAAGGGGAGTATGCCTTGTCACAATATGTTATATTTTTGGAATGTGGAATTTAATTGATTAAGGCGATGGAAGTATATTAGTTGGTCCCTAGGCAGGTGGGGGTGCACTTTATGATTTATTTTAGTTGTATGTTTGTGTTTTATAGTTTTGTATGTAGTTTATAATAACTAAATAAAATTTATTTTAAAAAATATATTATAAACTTTATCAGATCATAAATAGCGTTGAGAGAGTGGCCCCCTTCACACACAAACGGAACTGCTTGAGAGCAGCTTTCCTGTAAGGCTATCCCATGTGGTTGTGGTATGTGCGTGCAAACCAGAGCCATGTGGGCTGCGCTAATCACTTGTCACCCTCATTCATTTACAAAGTGCAGGGTCATCAAACAATACATCACTATCCGTATATCTCCTTATACAAACCATTAAATAAACAGCTTCATAATAACAAATAACACATAATAAAATAGCATTGGTATTAAAATATCAGCACAATCTATTGTGGGGAGGGGCTCAGTGGTAGAACCCATGCTTGGCATGCAGAAGGTGCCAGGTTCAATCCCTGGCATCTCCAAGTAGGGCTGGAAAAACTCCTGCCTGAAACCCTGGAGAGTCTCTGCAAGTCAGTGTCGACAATACTGGGCTAGATGGACCCATGGTCTGATTCAGTATAGGGCAACTTCCTATGTTCCTATTCAGAATTCATTTCCAGGTGTGAAATACCCAGAGGTGGCAGTTAGCAAAGCTGTGATGATGGTGGACTGCCTCACTTACAGACCACCCCCTGTCCTAAAACAGCTAACTACCAGAAATAATATGGTTTGTGCTTGCCCTGCAAAGCAGGATTGGAAACCAGGGTGAAATTGGTTAACACTTCATACATCTGATGAAGTGGATCCTTAAAGCCTTTTGCCACAATACTATATCTGTCAATTTTAAATCTGTTAATTTGTGCTGCTTTTAGACAGAATTAGATAAATAAAGTAGTTTGGGGCTCGATCCTCTGTTTGTTTAGACAGAAAGAAGTCCTACAAGTCCCAGCATTCCCCAGCATGCAGGCTGAGGAATGCTGGGAGTTGTAGGACTTCTTTCTGTCTAAACATACAGAGGATTGCACCTTTAATGGATGATGTCAACCATGATAAAGAGCCAGAAGTGCAACCTCCCTTTTTGGAGGAAGTAAATATCTGACTAGTGGACACAGAGGGGATAGATACCATTTGAATGCTGAGCCAGATAGACAATTGGTTTAATCCGCCATGGCATTGTTCTTACTTTTTGATTGCAGGATGGGGAAGAAATCTTCGATTTTTCCCTCTGTAAAGCAAATGTTCTCAGATTGTTGAACTGCTAGATGCGCCAGTGATCTTACATGTACCCAAAGCAATGTTTTTCCAGTTCTTCATTCTTCCTGTTGATTTTACCACTGTCCCTCTACATCTGTCATTATTTTCAATAAGACAAACTTGAACTTGAAGAGGTTTTGAATAATCTCTTTACTGGACATCCTTTTCAGTGTTTTTCTTACCAGGCTGCTAAGACTTCACGGATTGCCATGGTTCATCTGCATGTAAAATTTAAGCAGAGATACAATTGTTTCATTATATACATGGATGACATGCTTTCAGTATTTTACAGGCCAGTCTAAACCATATAAATGAGATGAGAGAAGCACTCTCCACTATAGGAGATAGGTATAACTTCTGGCATAAGCCACTTTTCTCTCAGGGTCGCTTCTTCCAGGCTGCAGTCCTAAACTCACTTGCCTGAGAGTAAGCCCTATTGAACACAATGGGATTTACCTCTGACTAGAGATACACAGGATTGCACTGTTAGGCCCAGGGCTCAAACTTCTAACCAACTATTCATTTGATAGGAAAGTGGTTTCAAGGTCATCTTGGCTTTTGCATTCTTCGTTGCTGCCTGGCAAAATGATAGCATCACACAGGCTCATGACCATGTCTGTGAGCTCTGTCAATCAGTAGTTTATTCCTCTCATCTTTATTACGAATTCTACATGTTATTATGAGACAGCCAACTCCATTGTGCTAGACCCTATTGAATTGCATAACAATGGTTCCCAAATAACATTTCTTTCATCGTGACAGTAAATGACATTGTGAGAGCTGGTTGAAGTTTTACTGACGTTTTTGGAATTAGTATTTCTTTCCACTTTTCCAAACTGGATTTTAAGTGGGCTCTTGGGAAAGGACTAGAGCAAGAGTTTCCAACCTTCTTGGGCTCATGGGCACATTTGTCATTTTGAAAACATGCCCTGGGCACCTAGGATTGGTTGCCTGGCTCATGTCCATCACATATTTACAGCTAAGCAATTTACTTGAAAACATTGCTGGAATTTTCTGGAAGACAAGTGGCAAACTTGTTTGCCCAATACAGGGAGAATTAGCCTTCTTTCTCCCATTCTACAATAGGTCAAATTGCATTTATATCATAGGGCAGGGTCCCCCCCCCTTCTTTGTATCAAGGTGCAGGAGATTTTCAATAGCCAAACACAGCTGAAGTGGGATACCAGCAGTTCAGGGGTAATTATCCTTCAGTCTGTAGCAATTTACACCTCATTAAGAAAACTCAAATTAAACCTCCTTACATGCTGGCCTACCTAAATTCCACCAGACTATTTTTTTAAAAAAAAACAACCCACCCTACAGCTGTTCTCACTTGATCAAAGTACAGGATGGGAAAAGCTACTTGCTCTTTTGTCTGGTTTGCTGCAAGATCTCTTTGGAAAATTCAGTGGATCTGTGGGAGCTAGGTGGAAACCATCAAGAACCATCATGTCCCATAACAGTACCTTAAGTGTGGATGGGCTTGCAAAGCTGTGGACAGGCCAGTTCAAGCCACGTTCTTGATTCCTGTAGGACATTTTGTTTCCTTGGCATGTCTCTCTCAAACAGGCTCCAAGTGACTGTCAACCAGGCAGGCTGGTCAAAGCCTGGAGCAGTCACGTTTTCCACAGACCCTGCAACATGAGTCCTTTGGAAAGCTTGATGGTATAGTTAAAACCAGTGAAAGTCACCACAAGCAGCCAGTGACTCTTCCCAGCTTCTCCTTAAATTGCAGAGCCTTCATCCTTTTATGAGGTTCAAGTGGGGATGTACAGATTTTGTTAAATCCATTCTGTCTGTGTTTCGTGGATTGTCAGGCATCTTTCATTCCGTCGACCACCCATTGATGGAATCAGATTTTAGGGATGTATGAGAATTTTGTTCCACTTGCGCTAATGCGCATTACTGCAAATCCCACCCCACCCCCCAAAGTAAAAGACTGCTCTGCAAGTCCTTGTGAGTTGGAAAAAGCTGGTCCGCTGCAAAATCCACAGGTCATAGAAATCCGACCATTTGAATCCATTGTGGATTTTTCCAACATCGCTAGGTTCAAGCCACACCTAAGGGTAACTCATTTTATGAGAACTGTAACATAGCCCACCAGTTTGAATATACAAGGAGCTCTACTGAACCACTGCCTTCCTATAGAACAGGGGCAGGCAACTTTTTCGGCCAATGAGTACATTTTCCATTTGTTAAACTGTCCTGGGAACCACCACAAAATGTCTGCCATGGGAGGCATGGCAAAGGACAAGTAATCTGCCCAAAAGACTGACTACAAGGCAGAGGTGGGGTCTGAGCCCCAAGATGCTAACCAACTCCTTTGAACCCAGTTTTCAGCATCAGTATAATTCATTGGCTTGGATCCTAAATGCTTGTGAGCATGGGATTCTCCCACAAGCAGGAGGAGGAGAGGCAATTTTTGCCAATTCTCCCTGCAGCACCCAACCCCCCAAAAATGCTCCAAAGAGTAGGGGGACCTTTCAGAAAACTTTTGGAGGTAGCATAGGGGACTGAATCAGCACAAATCAGCTCTGCCAGCACAGGCCCCTCCTGAATCAGAGTCCGTTCCATACATGGAAGGAGCCCTTTTCAGAAGAGGAACTCAGGATCCAGGCCATTATATTTAAAAGAGAAAGTGTATTCTTGTTTCTCTAGGTGGGTACCTGTGCAAATATTTATTTATTTATTTCATATCCTGCTTTTCAGCCGAAAAGCTCTCAGAATAGTTATCATTTTAAAACAATAACAATCAAAGCAATACAATAAAAGCAGTTAAAAACAACAACAACAGAAGAGCAGTCATAAACACAATAGTAGTAGTACTACTACTGCTAGTAGTAGTAGTACTAGTACCAAACCACGTTTAAAAGCAGGAGTCTAAAAAACACAATTATCTAAAAAGGTGTGGGGGATAAGAAAGCACCAAAAAGACATCACACTAAGACCCGGTTCACACATCATGACAATGCTAGCTTTAAACCATGGGTTATTTGCGGCCGTGCGAGCAACTATACTGCCTTCCATTATTTATTTGGGTTAAAACTCTGAATTGTTTCTCCTTCAACAACCCAGAGTGCTTGGTTGAGGCATCATGGAGTCGTCTCTGGGTTTGCCAAAGCAGAAATGAAGTGGAAGCAGTGAACGTTCAGGAGGCAGCATGCCCACTCGCATGGTCACAAATAACCCATGGTTTAAACAACCCAGCATTGTGATGTGCAAACCGGGTCTAAGTATCAGGTGAGCCTTCTTTGGCAGAGCTTTCCATAGCTGCAGGGACCACCTTCCTCACCTCTGATGACAGGAGACTCTGGAGAAGGGCCTCTGAGGGTGATCTTTCTGGGCAGGTTCATATGGGATGCAAGGCAAAACAAAGGATAATGTATCCCAACAAAAAACAAGACTGGCTAAAAGAAATGGGACAACTTAACCGGTGAATATAAAATAAGACATAAAGTGCTCCAAACAATATGATGTATATCAATGCATTTATAGCCTTGTGAACAAAACACAACCGAACATACACTGCTATAATTCCTACAACATCAAAACATAAAAACCACACCACCCAACGTGTTTCAACCATACTATCTAATTCAGGGGTCTAGTTGATTAAGATATAAAGATCACTTTTAAACTTTTTTGATATACATGTATATTAGCCCTTATATCTTAATCAACTAGACCCCTGAAGAAGACTGCATGGTCAAGACGCGTTGGGTAGTAGTTTTTATGTTTTTATGTTGTTGGAATTATAGCACGGTATATGTTCATGAGACTATAAATGCATTGATATACATCATATTGTTCGGAGCACTTTATGTATTATTTTACATTCACCGGTTAAGTTGTCCCATTTCTTTTAGCCAGTCATATGGGATGCAGCCGTCCTTCAGGTTCCTGATTCCCTAGCTATTTAGGGCTTTAAAGGTTAAAAGCAGCAGAGCATTGTGCTTGGAAATATATCAGGAGCCAGTGCAGTTGTTTTAAGACTGGTGAGATATGTTCCACTCAACTCGTCCCGGTAAGTGACCTAGCTGTGGTATTCTGCACTGAAGTTTCTGAGCAGCCTTCAGAAGCAACCCTACGTACAATGCATTGCAGTAATCCAAACAGCATGTTACCTCTGCATGGATCACTGTGGCCAAGCTCTCTTTGGTTAGAAAGGGCCACATTTTTCTGGTTCTAAACGAGTGATTGCCCTTTTCCTGCTCTTTTTTGCAGCATTTATCAGAAGTACTTCTCATTTGGATTTAAATGCATCTAAAAAAGGTGCCATCAGCATGCCTGTCAATGGGATGAAGCTACAAACAGAAAAAGAGAAGTATTAAAGCAATGAAGGAATGTGCAATTTCGCTGTAGGAACTTTAGCTCTGCACCATTTTTTCTGGCACTGACTGCAGTCAAGTACAGCTGTATTTACAAAAGCTGTGAAGATTCCTTGGTCCAACAGATGCCAAATACTGACTGAAAACAGCATCTCAATTGTGTATCTAAAGTGAGGCGAGTTAAACCTGAAGATGAACCATATGACATAAAATGCCAAAGCTTCTTGTGGTATGAAGCACTGTTCCCTTTGCTTTGCTTTTATCAATTCTCAACCAACCCCTCATGCCACTTGTGAATTTTTTAATTGAGTTTTATATATATAAATAACTTCATATGTTTTAACTTCAAAGATGTGGTGAAATTTTGGTTGAACAATAATATACGTAGGTAAAACATAAGCACATTTCTTAATAATCAGGAACTGGTTAATAGAAACTGTTTTATTTGTGTGTAAATAAGATGTTTTATAACATTGTTGTACATGCAGAATAGCATTGTACAACAAAAGGTGCCTCAGATGTATTATGCAATAATGATTACATTATTGCGCTTAATAATAGAAATGGTTTATATCTGAAACAATGACCTGAATTTCCTCCACATTGGGGGAAGTTAAGATTACATTCCGTACTTCATTCTGTTTGGGACTACTCTGTTTGTTGATCCAAGCTCAGCCTAATCCACACAACCTAATCCAAATTTCTCTCAAACTGGCGGAAATTCAGTTAACTGCTTGTTATGAACCACTGCTATGATGACGCGTTAGAATAATTTTATACCTAAAACCTAAAGCATCCTAATAATGAAATGAAATATTTTTGTTCCTACTTCGTAGAGGAGAACCAGAGTCACAATATTTAATTTTGAACTACAAAATCTCCTAGAGACACCTGTAACTTAATAAACAGGTTGAAAACCTTTGGCAGGAGAGGTTGGTTTATATGAGCACCCAACCTTAAAAAAAGAAGAAGAAGCAATTTCTAATAATCACGGCATTTCCACTATTGCTTTATTAAATTCATTGAAATGTCACCTTAACTTTGAAATATTAGTGACAATGTACAGTATTTTAGCCATATATTGTGATCTCTACTGATGAATTCAGTTATTTTCTTTTTCAGTGTTTCTAATAAACCCGTGAAGCAGTCTCCTCTTCACCTGCCTTAATTATTGTTGGTTTATTGCACATATCTTGGTTCTGATCTGTGAACTGCCCTTGGTTTTAAGGTTCCAAGCTGAGCCATCATAAAAGTGTCTTGCGAGCCAACACAGTAGTCAAGCTAGAGATTGTTCTAGCGATATGGACTGTATTACAATGGCTCAGTAATGTCAGCTTTTTCTTTAGATAACAGCCCACTCTCCAGAGACTTTGGTTACTTTACCAGAAACGTCTGTTGTTGTTGTTGTTGTTGTTGTTATTATTATTATTATTATTATTATTATTATTATTATTATCATTTCTATATCGCCCAATAGCCGAAGCTCTCTGGGCGGTTTAGAACAATTATGAAATTTTACAATAAAATACAATTTTACAATAAAATACTATATAAAAATACAAACAATAAAAAACATCGAAAAACTTGCACTAAACATTTTAAAAACAACTCCAAAACCACTCAAATAGCCAAGACAAGATTACAAAAAGCAGACTGGATTTAAAAAGGTGACATCACCACCACCCTGTGTACTATTTGGAGCTGTTAAATGCCTCAGCAAAGAGGGCAGTCTTAACCTGGTGCCGAAAGGATAGTAAAGTTGGTGTCAGGTGGGTGTAAGTGGGGGGCCTGTTTCACAGTTGTGGGGCAACCACAGAAAAGGTCCTCCCCCTTCTGACCTGTAACTTCAATAGAGGAAAACAAGCATTTTAGTGACTTCTAAAGTTCATGTTAAGAAATTAAAAGTGTCTTCAATTTCACTTAGATCAGATCAGTTAGGCCCCTTCTCACAGTCACCGTTCACGTGGCACAGCAGGCAGGATCAGCCTGTGCATCCACACCACCACCTCATGTGCTTTTAACATCTGGCGAGGTTCAGCTGAACTTCCATAATGTTGACATCATAGGATATCATAGGATCATAAAGTTGGAAGGGGCCTACAAGGCCATGGAGTCCAACCCCCTGCACAATGCAGGAAACTAGAGGAGGGGTCTCCCATCCAAGTAATAACCAGGCCTGACCCTGCTTAGCTTTCCACACTCAGACAAGCTGAGCCAGCGTGAGCCACAGGCCTGTATGTTAACATTAAACCCATATCTTACTTTACTAAAAAAAAAATTAAAATGGGAGGGATATCAGGCTTGTGAAGCACAATACCTAAACAGAATTGTCACTAAAATGTACAGTTCTACTGGGGGAGGGAATTCTTATGATTTGGAGGAGAGCAGTTTTTAAGAGGTAAAAATTGAGAAAGATTCGGACATAATGGCTTGGATCCAAAGATAGTGTGCAAGAGGAACATTTGAGGGTGTGCAGGGTGCTGCAGGAAAACGGGAGTCAGGAAAGCCACATTCCATTACTGGCGCTCTCTTCTATTCACAAAATGGAAGTTAGGATCCAATGTGCAGATGGATTTGAATAGTGTTCAACCATCTGTTGGCCAATACCTCATTCCTCCAGCTGATCTTTGATTCATAAAATATGTAATAAATATTTTGGTAGGAAAACTAACTGTGAATGACAAAGAGCATACTCCGTTCAGAACAACTTCTTGAAAGCTTATTATTATAAGGGATTTTTTTAGAACACACAAGGCTACCTTTCCTCACAGTGTCTACAACAAAAAGTTAAAAGTCCAGTTTAACTTCTCCAAAATAATCTCATTTCCAGTATTACTGGCATGCTTTAACTCTGAGGTGTTTTGTTGTGTTGGCTAGGATGCTGGTGGCCATCATAAATACATCTCCTTTGCAATCAAGTCCTAAGTTTCTGTCTCATAGCTCTTATGGTATTAACATCAGAATTTCTCGAGTGTGTTATTGAATCCTCTCGCTTTCTGTCACTGCACTCTTGCTTTCTCATTGAAATCCTCGGCCTGTTTCTGATCAGGGATGCTGTGCTTGTGAAGGTCAAGAAGAATACAGTCCCTCCATTGTTGCTCGTCTAGGCAATGAGATCAGTTTCAGCAGTTGATTTGCCAACAAGCTGGTTTAAAAAAATAAAATAAAGCAGCAGCTCTTTCTAGTAATGCTTTTGCAAGTGGATTTTGAAACTCATGTTTTGTGCTAAAATAAAAAAGCTACATTGTCAAAAGACTAGATTAGATCACATGCTGCTTAGTTTTTAAGATCCCATGGGTGGAAGTCAGTATGTTGTTTGTTCTGATCTGCTGAGTGCTACGATTGTTCCTCAGCCCTGACCAGAGTAGAGGGGAGAACAAAGGTAGACACATTTTGAAAACTGGAAGCTGTACTGATTATAGGGATGGAAGGAAGGCAGGTTCTCCCCATCATCACAATCCAATAAAGCCAAGATGATGACGATGATGATAACAATGCTCAGCTTATTTTGAAGCTCAAAAGACTAATTGGTTGAGCAATGCACTAATCTAGTGGACAGAGACTGAAGTCCTATCTCTGCCATGGATGCTTTACATGGCCTTGAGCCTGGAGTCCCCAACATAGTGTCAATGGACACCATTGTCTGCAGACACCTCCCTTGGTGCCCGTCAGTCTCCCTGCCCCTCCGATTTTTTCTATTGTTAAATTTTTTTAAATTTAAAAAAACAGAACAAAACTGGGAGGCTGTCACGCTACCAAGCAAAATGCCAGCATCCAGAGTCCTGTGTATTTCCAAGTGTGTCTTTGGGGCCCATTTTTATTCTTAGAAAATAAAAATGGTGAGAGGCTGCAGCCCAGTGCTTCATTTTGAAGTCTGCCCAGCCACCCAGAAAAAAGTAAGCCGGGTGAGGAGCATCCTGAGGGACTAGAGGGGGTGGCAGGCGGGGGGGGGGGGCTTTGCCTGTGTGTGGGGGGGGGGTATGTGGTGTGTTAGATGGTTTGTTTGTTTGTTGGTGTATGTGTGTGTGTTTTTCAGGAAAATTGGTATTTTGTTGTGCTTTGTGGGAAGGAATCTGTGATTTGGCATTTGGGCTCAGACCTTATGTCTACCTTGTACTCAGCTTCTTGGCCAAATTACTTGTCTCTCAGCCTCATCAGCCTTCTGTGAAATGAGGGTTGGAGCAGAAAACCTGGGTTCAAACAAATGGTTTTGTGTTCTGGAACTCAGCCCCCACTTCTGCCTTGTACGTAGGTTCTTGAGCAAGTTACTTTTCTTTTAGTCTCACCAATTTGCCTTCTGGAAAATGGGTGTTTTGTGTTGGGCCATGGCAGCCATTATGTGAATGGGCACACCCACACCCACATGCACACACATTGGCAGCCATTTTGTGAGGGTATCCATGGCAAAGTCAAAATTCCAAATGTGCTCACCAGCCCAAAAAGGTTAGGGACCCATCCCTTAAGGACACAGATGCCAAGAAGAGTTATAGCCTGCCCTTGCCCCATGATGTGATCTTTTTCTTTTCTTTTTTGGGGGAGGGGTATGGATTTGAATGAAAGAGCATTGAAATGTGATCACCATTTCAGTCTGAAATTGTCTCTTCTAAGGAGGGCTGCACCTTAGGATATTGCTGAATCGCTAAGCTTCCTTTCCTCGCATATCAAATGAGTAAAGTGAACTACTTCATAGGCTTTGTGGGAGAGTTACACTGTAAGAACTGTGGCCAATGTGGCCGCCCGTAACCCTCTGAACTGGGGAGATTGGGGGCATCCAATCAAGGATGAAGCAGCACGGAGGCAAGGATTGCCTCTGCGCTCCCCCTGCCCTGCAAAAGACATAGGCAGCCGATTTTGGCCATCTATGTCTTTTGCCCCTGTACGCAAGGAAGAGGAGCTGAGGCACCATCTGGATTCGTCATAGGATGGTGGTGTGTTGCTCCTCCCCTCCCCCCAGAACAACCCCCCCCCAGTGCCTGTTCCAAAGACAGTCTTCCGCCTTCAGAGCCACAGTTGGCACGGAAAGGACCGTGCCAGCTGCAAGGCTGGAGGGAGGGCCCTCCGAAGACAGTTCCCACTGTGACCTCGGAGGGCTTTTACGAGGTCGGCGTGGGGACTCTGACTTTTCCTATGGCCAGCCAGACAGTGTCTACCGGCCATAGGATTGCGCCCTAAAGCGTTCTGCAAATTAAGGCTTCTGTATAGATGGTTAGCAGTACTGGGTATGAGTTTGAAAGGGACACAATTTGTTCCAGCACTGAAACACTTGTGGAAGAAATACTAAAAGTGTCATGCAGGTTTATTAAAAGTCCTAGTTTTTAAAATGTCTGCATTAAATCTGGCTAATTTTTTTATCAAAATACTGTAGGCTCCTTTTGCAAAAATCCAACACTAAACGTATTTGTTTTAGAACCAATGTAGCTTGTCAAGATTTTGCAGGGGAACAGAGCTTTGACTAATATTTCTCAAACAACTGTTATATCAGGATGTGAAATCAAAGTATTTTTGAAGTCTTTGTCTCACTCTGCTTCCTCTCAGGATGCATTTTCAGGAACAAGGCATGGCCTCCTCCCACAAAGAGATCGATCCCTCCCTTAGTCTGGCTGCTCAGATATTGGTGATGACTTGAACTATGTTAGTTTTGGGCAAAGATCTGTGAAACTCCCAAAACATATTATCTTTCAGTTCCAGATTCTAACACAACTCTCCAAGGAAGACTTTGTGGAATCCATATTGCAATATAGAAGTTTTCGTTAATACCCTACACACACACACACACACACACACACACACAAAACAGCCCTGGTTTATATGTTGACCTAGGATGAAGCTGTAATAACATAGTGGAGGTGCACCTTGTGTCCCTTCCCTCCTCATAGGGTGGCCGTGTATCCTCTTTTACAGAGAACAGTCCTTGATTTGAAGCTGTCCTCTATTTAAAGGGCTGTCCTCTCAAATTCGGTTTAAAGATAACCATCAGAGCTGCTGCCCATCAACAGTGAGCACCTGAACAGCAGACTGAACCAGCATGCACATTGGTCACCTGGTCACAGTCTTCTACATTATGGTGAGATGTACTGTATTTTTATTTATTTTATAATAATTCTTTCTAAATTAGCCTTTATGCATATAAATTAGCATATGCAAATTTTACCCAAATCAACACTCCAAATTTTACCCAACACACTCTGTTGTCCTCTTTTGTTTGTTATGAATTTCCTCTTTTTTGGTGATTCATAGGTGGCTACCCTAATACAGAGAGGCTGTAGCATGGGCTGGGCCTAGACACGAGCTTTCTCTGTTAGGGTTTTTAAGGATATGGAATTGGGCAAACCAGGCTTCTGAGTAATTGGCTACTCATGAGGAGGCCCCAGTTCACACTGCAAGCTATCTCATGGTGGAGAATACAGCTATGAATCACTCCTCCACCACACTGTGGCAGGGCTACCCTGTAGCAGAATGTATAAACTGGGTCAGTGTTCACATATGTTTGGGTTTTTTAAAAAAATATTTCACTCAAAAACAGCTAAGAGCACAGATCAGAAAGCTTTAATGTAATCAGAGGGTGTTGTCTTATGATCATGTCCTATGTCACATGGTCATCTCATTTTTGGTGTCCTGAAAGGGCCGTTAGGTATTTAGTTTATTATTATTGTATTTTTACTCCCAAGGAGAGGTTCTTGTGGGGTTGTCTGCCTCAGATGCCAAAATAGCTTGGCCAGCCTTGGGTACTTGACCTGCAGGGCAGGGGGCACCATTTGCTGTCCCAACTCAGGCAGCAAAATGTCTTGGGCTGACATTAATGCCAGCACACATCTATGTAAGCCAGGCCTTTGTTACTGGGTTTCATATGAAGAAAAGAAAACAAAAGAGTTGGGATTGAGCCACTAGTACTTAAAACATATAATACAGTAGTACCTTGGATTACGAGCATAATTCGTTCTGGAACCATGCTCGTAATCCAATAAACTCGCATATCAAAGCGAGTTTCCCCATTAGAAATAATGGGAACTCAGATGATTCGTTCCACAACCATTTAATCACTGCTTTGCCGGCTCCCTGGCAGGGAGCCCCATGGAGGGAGCCGGCAAAGCAGTGATTAAATAGTTGTGGAGCGAATTCCTGGGAGCCGGCACGGCAGCGTGAGGCGCCCGCAGAGAAAGCGGCCGCGCCGCGCCTCCACTCGCTCTGTGGGCACCTCCCGCGCTGCCGTGCCGGCTCCCGGGCTCCTGGGCACACCTCGCCTCCATGCGGCTCCCTGCCATGGAGCCAGCAGTGCTTTGCCGGCTCCTGGGCAGGGAAGCGGCACGGCAGCACAAGGCGCCCACAAAGCAAGTGGCTGTGCCTGGCCTCCGCGGCTCCCTGCCAGGGAGCAGGCAAAGCACTGCCGGCTCCATGGCAGGGAGCCGCGTAGAGGTGCTCCTGCCGCTCCCTACCTTTCCTTTTTCCAGCGGCAGCTCTCCTCGGCGAGCCGCCCGCGCTGCCATCGCCGGTCCCGTCGCATCACTTCCGGGGCCGGACGTGACGCGCGGGACCGGCGCCAGAGGCTCGCCGCAGAGAGGCGAGTCGCCACTGGAAAAAGGAAAGGTAGTGAGTAGCGGGAGCGCCTCCACGCGGCTCCCTGCCATGGAGCCAGCAAAGTGCTTTGCCGGCTCCCTGGCAGGGAGGCGCTGCGCGCTGCGGGCGCCTTGCGCTGCCGTGCCGCTTCCCTGCCCGGGAGCCAGCACAGCACTGCGTGAGGCATCTGCAGAGTGAGCGGCCGCACCGCGCCTGGCCTCCATGCAGCTCCCTGGCAGGGAGCCGTGCGGAGGCCAGGCGCAGCCGCTCGCTCTGCGCCGGCTCCCAGGGCGGCTCCACGTAGCGTGAAGCCGCCCGGGAGCCAGCAGTGAGTAACCCGGTGTGCTCGTTTTGCAAGACCTTCGCTCGTTTAGCGAGTCAAAATTTTTGAAAAATGTTGGCTCGTCTTGCAAAATGCTTGCACACCGGGTTACTCGTAATCCAAGGTATTACTGTACACAAATGAAAACTTAATCTCTAGTTTGAACAGCTGTCCTTGTAGGTCACCTTCTGTGTCTTAGCAACATTAATAGCGCTCCTCATGCTATTGAAATGGCCTTCAGAAAAATGAAACTAAAGCACATCTCTCCTTCAGCTCCATGGCCCAATCACCATAATGCTTATTATATTCCTTTTATGCAAGCCAGCTTCTCCTTTGCACTCCTGTTTGCTTTTGGGCCATCCCCAGTGCCCAAATTGGGAGCAGGGGCAGAAAGGAAGGAAGAACAATGGTTAGGCCAGATTCAGTTATGACTATAGCTCCACCTGGAAGGAACTGAGATGCCATCCCACTTCATTTTAAGCACTAGTCATCCCAATTTGGTTAATTCCATAGTTAGGATTTATACATGCACTTATTTATGAGTCATAAATGGCCATGCCAAGCCACTCCCGTATTCCATGTTGGTGTCTATAAAAAAAATAAATAGGGCCCGCCGTACCATGCAGTGGGTGTAGCAGCTTGCTTCAGTTGGCACCATGGGGGTGGGGGGCTTAGATGAAGGCAGGAATTGGTGCCCAAATAATGTGAAAAGACCGTTTAAAGTATTGGCCATAGAGGGGTGGGGGCACCATTGGGGTTTTGGTTCAGGCAATAAAATGTCTTGGGGTGGCACTTCCTAAAAACTGAGCCACTATCAAAGGCTTCCATCATTGGAGTAAGATAGAAAGTGGCCATAGATATCTTTATTCAAAGGGAACACTCTCTAGATTTTCTAAGGCAGTCTTCCCCAACCCAGTGCCCTCCAGATGTTTTTGACTACAACTCCCATCAGTCCCAGCCAGCGTGAGCAATGG
Organism: Shinisaurus crocodilurus; assembly: GCA_021292165.1. Taxonomy (NCBI): domain Eukaryota; kingdom Metazoa; phylum Chordata; class Lepidosauria; order Squamata; family Shinisauridae; genus Shinisaurus; species Shinisaurus crocodilurus. The sequence goes on along the minus strand of CM037876.1, from coordinate 282,279,757 downwards.
TCAGGAATGCTGGGAGTTCTAGTCCAAAACATCTGGAGGGCACTGGGTTGGGGAAGGATGTTCTAAGTGAACTTCTGACATATTTTTTCCTTAACAAATGCTTCTGAGTAAGCCACCACCACCACCACCCGCCACCCTCCGGCGTGCTCTCTTCACAAGACCATAAATATCTGACAATTATTAGACCATTATCAAATGTATTTCAGAACTGCTATGGCAGTGCATTCTTTCCCCCCTTTTCTTCTTTCTGTCAGACTCTCAAGCCCAAGATTAGTACACAGCTGTATAGGCTTGCCATGTTCTAGACCAGGGCTGGAGAACCTGAAGCCCTCCAGACGTTGCTGGATTACAACTCCTCTGACCACTGGACATGCTGCCTGGGGCTGATGGGAGCTGGAGTCCCAACAACATACAGGCCTGTGGCTCACGCTGGCTCAGCTTGTCTGAGTGTGGAAAGCTAAGCAGGGTCAGGCCTGGTTATTACTTGGATGGGAGACCCCTCCTCTAGTTTCCTGCATTGAGCAGGGGGTTGGACTTGATGGCCTTGTAGTAGGCTCCCTCCAACTCTATGACCGATGAATTAATCAACATATAGAAAGCCATGGGTCCCCCCCACACACACACACACCTCCTGTTCTATGCCAAACCTCAAGTATAGCTGGTTCAAAAAGCATGGTCTGAAGTTACATAAAACATGAACTTTGCTAAAGCAAAGCAGGTTTGGGTCTGGTGAATATGTAGATGGGAGACTGCCTTGAAACGCCTTTGTACACTGCCCAACATTCCATGGAAGAAAGATGGGACAGCAGCGTAAATAAAATACACATGCACAAAAAGAGGGGGTGGGATGGAATGTACCACTTCAGTCTGCTGGTGGGGGAGACTACTTTTGAATGCTTCCCCCCACCTTTTTAAAAAAAAAAAAAAAAAAAAAACCTGCCTGAAAATACAAAGCTAATTCATCAAGAAAAACATTGTACAGCAACCCTTTGCTTGCTATTTATTCTGTGTAGGGAAGACCCCCCTCCTCCTGCCTGGTCTAATGGTGCAGTCCGCTCTACTGCTTCATTCGGCTGCATGTAGAGACCGGGCCTATACCTTGTGTGCAGTGTGTGTGTGTTCTGCTATGGGGCATCCTGTTCACTCAATCTCCATTTTCGTGAGATTTAAAAATAGTAGCTCCAAATAAAACACACTGTACATTTAAATAGAAAGTAAACAAGTCAGGCAAGGCTGGGAAATTCTGCCTTAATTCATGCTGCTATTATGTGTTCCTAAAATAACTTCTATCTTTGGAGGTGCCCTTAAGGAATTGTGAAGAAACCTGGCATTATTTACAGCAAATGTCACACTTTCTATTCTGTTGGTTAGCACAACTTTAACCCCCTCCATCCAGTGTTCTCTGGCGCAGCTCTTACAAACATTTGCCTGCACGTAGGCCTATTGAAGTTAGAGACTTTGTGAATGAGTATTTTCCAAACGAAGGCTTCTATTTGTGTGCCCAGAAAAAGACGACTCTTTCAGTAGTCAGGGATTCTAATTACACTTCAGATCCAAACTGTAACACACATTACTGATGGGATTACTTTTTGAAGAGGGTATTTGCTAATTAAAACCACTCCGTAATTAGATTCTCCCAAGACGTATCTTGTTAAATACCATCTAGCCTCTGTGAGACAAATCTTGTCTTGTTTGTCAATCGATGGTCTTGGAACAAGGTAGGCTCATCATGGGATATTTCCCCACTAGATACTGACTTAAGATAAAATTCTACAGGGCTAGAGTGATGCAAGTATGAAACGTTGTTAATTAAATTGCTGCTCCAGACATATTAACCTTCCCTTCGCTAATGTTCCTGATAGTTGAGAGATGAAATGTTAACAAACCTGATGTTGAGAAGCCTACAAGCACTGGGCATGATCCAGCCCATATTAAGCATGTTTACACCCCTTTGATTGGAATGGAAGAGAGCTAAGCATGTGCTTAACACTTCTGGTGAAAACAGCAAGTAAATTCCAGTGAGTTCAGTGGGACTTAGACCTGGAATAGGCAATACACTTCCATGAGGCTGTCTATCCCAGGCATGTTTTTAAAAAAGAAATTGCAGCCACGGCGCACTGATCAGGGGACCACAGCAGGTAGAGAAGAGGGTCTGACTCTTCTTCCATGCACCATTTTTCCTACTGAAAATTGCCACCACCCCCCCGTAGTATTTGTCCCGGAGAGATCAACTGCAGCAAATGACTCCTTGGGGACCAAGAGCAGCTTAGGGGGGACTTTTCATTGGGAACATGGTGCAGAGGGAAGAAGCAGACCCACCCACCCACCTGCCATGGTCTCATGTCCGATTCCCCCCACCCCGGTGCCTGCAATTTCCTTTTTTTAAAAAAACAAGCCTGAGATAGATGTTTACGTAGAAGACTTATACTCCTTAGAATGTTAGAAAACTATGGCTGGATCAGACCAAAGGCCCATCTTGACCAGCATTCCCCAACCTAGTGCACTCCAAATATCCTGGACTACAACTTCCATCATCCCTGACCATTGACCACGATGTCTCAAAACACACGCACACACATCTGGAAGCACCCAGTCAAGCGCCCAGTGTGGTTGACAGGCATGGGCAATACCTTTCACTGCCTACTGATGACCTCTTCAATTTGGGAAGCATCCTTTAAGATCTTGCAAGGCAAACAAGCTCATCATTGTTCATTTGTATTTTAGGAAAATGCCAAGAAATACATGATGATAACTGACGAACCGAGCTGATGAAGCAGCTATAACTGTGTGCGTGAAACAAAGTTTCATTGCTGCTTTTTTTCTTTCTTCTTCTGCTGCTGCTGTGATTAATGCACAGAACAGAGTAATACAAACGTGGTGGAATAAAACCTGCTGAATGGTGTCATCTGTTTCCAGTAGGATTTTTTTTAAAAAAGAAAAAGAATCTTTGAACCTGGCCACAGGAGATCTTCCCTAATCTTGCCAGTAGCTTTCTGGGGATACAACATTTTGCTCATCTTTTATGGAGCATTTAAACTGCCTTTCAGACAAGCTGTAACAAAGGGTCTTGGCCACATTGTGCTCATCAGGTCTCCTGGCTGTCTTTTAGCAAAGTCTGGGATTTAGCCTGGAGGTCTTGGCCATCCTCCAGTTTGTGTTATTACACGCATCCTGCCTCCTTTCGGCAATTCCTGCAGGATATGGGTTTTTCTCCTCATTTCCTGCCCTGGACTCTAGTGGAGTGTCTCCAGACTGTTAAATAGCTTCTGTGTTTGGAGGGGAAACCAGATTTGTCTGGGAAGACGACACCAAGCACAAGGGTAAAGGGGATGGGAAAGCAGCTTGTCATGGGAAATTACTGGCATGGCTGTGGATAAAGCTCTCCAAAGCTTATTCCTCTTTACTCTTCTGGCACTGCTACCCAATAACAATGTCCATGAGATCAGTCCATTCTCCCACAAGGCTCCGCTCGCCTATTTGTATATGCATTGCACTGGCTCTATAGCGGTGCTTGGGAGGGGAAGGATGAAATGGTTGTGTCACCTGAATGCTGAGCAGCAGATTGCCCATGTGGGCCACTTGACCCTCTGGCAGAACTGCTACACAGTCTGGAGCTTCTTGACCCATCAACAATGCCACCAACCTGTGTGCTACTGCAGGCATCGGAAGGAGGAATGAGCTGCTGAGTAGAATGCACTGCATGTTCAGGTTGCCTGTCTACATCTCAAAGATGACCCAGACACTCTCATGGAGCTTCAGGTCCTATGGACAATTGGAAGTTGCTTTGTGCCATTTCAGACTATTTCTCCATCTATATTCTTATTCTTATTTATTAGTTGCCTTTCTCTTTAAAAAGACCCAAGATGACTTATATCAACATTGTTAAAGCATACAAAATATAAAATAGCTAAAAAAAACACCTTTCCATTAAACATAGCAAAACATAATAAAATACTTAAAACATCAGTGCAGACCATAACCAAAACAACTGATGCATAAAAAGCCCATCCATCATCTAATCCAGTATTGTGTACTCTGACTGAAACCTGATTCCGCCTAAACATCAGGAAAACTTTCCTGACGGTTAGAGCAATAAGACAATGGAACCAACTACCTAGGGAGGTGGTGGGCTCTCCCAGTCTGGAGGCATTCAAGGTGCAACTGGACAGCCATCTGTCAGGAATGCTTTGACTTGGATTCCTGCGTTGCGCAGGGGGTTGGACTCGATGGCCTTATAGGCCCCTTCCAACTCTACTCTTCTATGATTCTATGACTGGCAACAGCTCTCCAGGGTCTGAGGCAGAAAGCCTTGCCACTTAGCTATGGTTGCTTCCCGTAAATTGTTTCAGGGTGCAATCCTATGGCCGCTGGACAGAGTCTAGACAGCCATAGAATAATTCAGAGTCCCAGCTCCGACCTCAGAAACATGCTCCGAGGTTGGAGATGGGACTCTGAACTCGGGGCGCCCTCCCTCCGCCCTTGCAACTGGTGCTGAAAGGATGACTCTGGCTGCAGCTCAGAGCCAGAGTTTTGTGGGCAGGGAGGGGGCAGGGTAGGGGAGGAGGGGAGACAGGCTTCACCAACATATGCAGTGTCCTGGTGACACCTGAGCTCCTCTCCTCGTGCTCTGGGGCAAAACACTCAGACGTTCGACATTGGCCATCTAAGTGTTTTGCAGGGCAGGAGAAGCATGGAGGTGACCTTCACCTCCGTGCTCCTCCCATCTTCCATAGGATGCCCGTAATCCTTCGAATTCAGAGGGTTACAGGCAGCCTCATTGGATTGCACTATTAGAGAGCAATCAGATTGTTCCTGGGAGAGCATCTAGCTAAAAAGCCCATCTAGCAAAAATCGCCAAAGACTGAGGATGGGGAGGCAAGGCCCCCGACTGCTCTCTCTCCTTATGATCCTTGATCTTGAAACCAGACTTGGGCTGGACAGCCTTCAAACAGACCGTCCTCTGGCAGCCCTTCAAATCTGTCCTCTGTAAAATGGGACACTTGGCGCCCCTAGGGCCCAGCCTCAGGACAGGATAGTATTCCAAAAATACAAGGCAACAAGAATGGTGAGCAAGCAGTCAGGTTGGTTCAAGAGTTTAGTGTAGACCAGGGCCGGTTTTGCAAATGTGAAAGCATTATTTGAAAACAAAGCCCATGGCAGAAGAAGGCAAATTCAGGAAAGGAAATGTGGCAATTGTGTCAGAAAAATAGCGTAGGTGGAAAACAGATAATTATATACTCTTATTAATTAGGAGCTCAGATAACAACCCATGGGAAGCACTCGTTGCCAACAATGGACTCCTTTGGCACAGTCATTGGGTAGGGCTCCTATGAAGGTGTACATAAACCATTTGGAGATTGAAAGTTATGGGCAAATTTAAGATTATAATTATATTGCTGCAAGTCCACACATTATGCCCTATTTGTGTGATATGTACAGATAATTATGTGCAACAGTAGATGGTGAACTCATTTCTGTGCACGCGCGTTGTTTTTCATAAGATAAGAACTCTCCCGTGATCATAGGTTTGTTGTAACGATTTCTCCCAAGGTAAATATTCTGCGAGTTCTGTGTGAGCAGGGACATGTTTTTAAATAGTTTTTGTGAGAAGTGGGGGGGAGAGAAAAGGGAAAGAAACATTCAAGCAGGCTATCATTTCCCAAATCTTCCCACTGCTTCTGAAGGTCAGATTTCAAGTACAAATCCATTTTTTGTTGGGTTTTTTTGTTTTGTTTTATATAATTTATGTTGGCTGGCATTTTAAAATTGCAGTGGAGCAGTGAAAGGTCTGAGCTCAAAGATACTGTCTGCCTTTGCCAGATTTTTAAGGAGACAGGAAGAAAAATGTCAAAGTCTTTTGCAGTGGGCTGAAATGTACATATGCAGTTGAGAGCTACATGCATTTGCCAGTCCCATAATTGCTCTTTATGTTCATCTTGTTCCTATATTTGTGTGTCATCAACTAAAATATTTTCTCATTTCCCTCTACAGTTTCCAGTAAACATTGTAAATGTTGTTTTCCTTAATTGAATTGGAAAGGGTGGGGGAAACCAAACCCAACAACTTGTTCTATGGCCAGCATCTGACTCTAAATCCAGAACCCCTTTAGGAAATCTAATGACTTTTGTTGATAGATAGATCTAATTTATGAGGAGCTAAGAAGAAATAATCTGGAGAATGTGTTGTACACTGCCCTTGACAAGAGTCACATAAAGAGTCATTAGGGACCTATAGTAGAAGCTATTTAAAAGATACTGGCTTGGAGCCAGAGTTAGTCATACTTAGAATAGACCCTCTGAAATCAGTGGAACTTAACAGCGCAATCCAACGAGGCTGCCCATGACCTTCCGAACTCGGATTACGGGCATCCTATGGAGGGCGGGAGGAGCACAGCGGATAGGATTGCCGCCATGCTCCCCTCGCCCTCAAAAACACTTCGCCGACTTCAGCTTTCTAAATGTTTTACACCTCCTCCCGAGGAGGAGAGGCTGAGGCACCACCTGGACTCCTTGGAAGCCGGCAGTGCCTCACTCCTCCCCTCCCCGCCCCTGGGAACATCCCCCCACGAACGAGCCACGCCGGCTGCGAGATGGGGGTGGGCGGGCGGGTGCTCCGTGCTTGGACTCCCCACTGCAACCTCAGAAGGGATTTCCGAGGCTGCAGGGGGGACTTATCCTATGGCCCCCCAGGCATGGTTGGAGGGTCATAGGATTGCACCCTAAATTACTCATGACTAACTTAAGACCCATTGGTTTTGTCGGGGGCCCGGTCCTGCAATCACACATTCTAGTACTCTCTCTGACACCGGAGAATCCAGTAAGTGAGATCCTTTACAGCAAATCCCACGGCATAAGCTTAACGGTTACAGTCTTCAGAAATCATATAGCTGATGGCATTTTGCTACGGGCTCTTGAAATTGTTCCACATCAAGGTAAGGGACTGGAATGTCTCTTAAGGACCAAATTCCCCAACATTCCACCCCAAGGGAAGGATCGGAGCCAATCCCTAATTCTCCTCAGACAAGGGAAGGATTGGAGCCAATTCCAGATGCTCCTGCGACAAGGGAAGGGATCCTAAAACAGGCCTGACTTACCCACATACACCCATAGAGCTCTGAACCAACCTTGCCACTGAGTTGGAACCTCTGGGGTGCCGTACGTCTTGGCCTTAGGATCTGAGCAACTCCTAGCTGCTCCTCCGACAGGGGAAGGATCAGAGCCCTATTGCTCCTGTGACAAGGGAAGGGAATCTAGATGAGGACCTGAACCAGCATGCACAACTCCACAGAGGTCAAAACCAATCCTGCCACTTCGGTTGGCCCCTCTGGGTACTGTGTGTCCAGGCCTTTCAACAATCAGGGTCCAGAACAAGATCAGATTTGAGTCCAAAATGCTCCACCACATGCAGAGATTCCAACGTCCAAAGCTCCCAACCTTGGAATCTCTACGCCACATGGGTCGAGGCATAGGAAAATCCAGAAGTTGGGAAATAGCCCCAAGCCAGCCGAGCTCTGGGCTCCTTGACCCAGCCATAAGAATGCACAGTCTATGAAAACTATGACAGTCTTTTTCATGGCAGGTTCTTGACAGTAAAAGTCTAAAGAGAAGAAAGTCTAAATTAGTATCTTTCTAAATTAGGTAGAGTCCATGTGCAGAGTGCTCCCAATAGCTCAGTGGGTGATAGATCCAAACAGAAAGATGCAGACAGGGAAGACGAGAGAGATGTTCCTAGCAAAGGCTAGCAAAGGTTCTAGAGGCTAAGCAGGCTCTAGAGGCTAAGCACTGACTTAAAAGTGAAGATGTGGCCATCTTAACCCTCCTTCCAAACCACTAATTGACAAGGGAACTGGCCCATCCACAAGGCCCCTATCCCACCTAGGTGTCTCCCTTCTACCCTTCAGGGCTGAGGCTTCAACCAGAGTGACACCTCTGCAAACCACCCCTCCCCTCTCCTGAAGTTCCCAGAGAAGGCTGCCAGCTCCTATCTCTGCAAGGTCAAAGTTGCAGCTGGACGGGGGAGACAACTCAACTCCCGCCTGCTTTCTCCTGAGACCTCTGACAGTAATAAGCTCACACTGGTCTTGACATTCCACAGACTGACTAGGCCAAAACCCTTCCAAACTACAGGCAGTCCCCAGCTTACGAACGAGTTCCATTCTTAAGAATGTCTTAAGTCGAATTTGTATGTAACTTGGAACAGCATAGCATTCTATACGTTAAAATTGGCATTTACGCAAATTGCGTAGTATACTATGCTATGTACTCTATGTAAATGACGTAGCGCCGGGGAACCCAGAAGTCTGTTCTTAAGTATGGGTTGTCTGTAAGTCGGACGTTCTTAACTTGGGGACTGCCCGTATTGCTGACCAGTTTCTGGTTATGAACTAGAAGGTCCACTGTCTTACTGACACTGAACCCCGTACAGATTTTAATGGGTCTATCTTAAGTATGACTAACTTTGGAACAAACCTGGTGTTTGTCGAGGCCGTACTTCCCCTCCTCCTTTCAAGAAGATCCAAAGAGTGGCTTCTAACCAAAAAGCTTTATTAGAAAATGCCAGCCTAGCAAACTGGCTTAGAAGTACAAATGAAGTGGATTGCAGAAATCAACCACAAAAGAAATAAGCTTAGTTAGAATACCACCCATTAAGGAAGATTGCCCTATTGTTGAGAAGTTGATTCCAAACTGGGAACCTCTCCTCCCTTCCAGACTCAAATTACCCACAACCCTAAGGCAGTTCCTTATTCTTAAGGGCCAATCTCTTGGAGCACCTGACATTCCTCAGTTGGTCCATCCTCCTTAGCTGACATCTGACCCAGGAGTTAGTGATGCTTGATTCACCCTCCTCCTGAGAAAGCTCAGATTGCTTTCCCATGGAATTTGACACTGATTTATCCTCACTGACTGTTGGCTCTACCTCTAAGTCCACTAGCCTTGGCAAACCAGCTGCAGGTTCCCTCCCCTCCATCTCCTCTTCCTCCCCATCAGACTCAGAATCTGTTCCCAGATCCTCCTCCGTAGGAAGAGTGCGCCCAATCCTTACAGTGTTTTTAATTATTACCACAGGTAACTAATTTTAAAGTGTTAAATCATGGCTAATCTCAGATTCCAACCTGTTCTCAGGTGTGATTAATGATTCCAATGGAGACCAATTGAAATGCAACTTTTGTGTTTTTTTAATTGTAAAGTGCCTAATTGTTGGCACTATAACAACAACAACAACAACAACAACAACAGAAACAACACCTAAAATGATGCTGGCTATTAATTTGAGCTTTGTGGAAGGTAGATGCTCAATGAAGGAGAAAAGTATTCAGATTAAGATGGAGCTCTTCAGCTCAAATCTGCATGTACCATCCAACATACCCTCAATTCCATGTTCCATCATGGATTCAGCAAAAGGAAAGCATGAAGTTATCTGCTTGTTATTGATTCCCCTGACAAGGGGCCATCTGTGTCCTGAAATGCATTGGGCCTTGTGAATGTTGAACAAATCTCTGTTCCTTAAACTGTCTGTTATTAATGTTGAATACATTTGTCTCGGGACCCTTCTGCCCGTTGGCCTTCTGCTGAATTGATCACGGGTTTGCAACAGGTGTGCTCAAAATGTCCGTGCCATAAAACCCCAGGCTAGACTAGCTACTTCATCCATGGGCTGGAGTTTGCTTGTTTTAAACAAACCATAGTTAAGATCAACCAGTTTGTCAGGTTCAGACAACATATGGTTAATAAAAAATGGACAAGAAGGCTTCTAAATGACTCTTCATGGCCATGCCAGAGGAGGATAGGGGAGGGGCGTGCATGAGCCCACGGGGAGGGTAGGCTCATTCCATCATGAGAAAGTGGGGGTGGGCAACCAAAATTGGATGGGGCCGGATACCCTTGCCCAGGCATCTGAAGGCCAAATGATGCCAAAGGGGCATGATCAGGCCCACTGACATCATTTGGTCCTTGGTGGGCATGTCAGGGGGATGATCCTCCCAGCGCATCTGCCAGAAACTGGCTTCGCTACATGTGGGACTTCTCGCATTGGAGAAGGCCTTCATGCAGCAAAGCCACTTTGCTTGCCCTGTGCCCTCTCCCATTGGGGAGAGGGCACAGGGCAGGTGAAGCTACTCAGCCTGGCTTCACTTGTCCTTCACCTTCCTCACATGGGGAAGGGGAAGGCTGAGCAAAGCCTACTCGTCCAGCCAGACAAGTGCAGAAGCACCCAGGGGAATCCCCTTGTTATCTGCACTCACAGTTGAGAGATAAGAAGGGGATTCCTCTCCGCACCTCATCCCAAATCCTCTGGTGGCTTCCTGGCCAGGGGGTGGGGCTTGGGGAGGAGTTGGGGGGAGCCCAAGCCTCCACAGACCACATGGGCAACCTCCGCAGGCTGGAGATTGCCCACCCATGTGATAAACCATGGTTTATTGTGATGTCCAAAGAATGCAGCTGAAGATTACATGATGACAATTAGAAACTTCAATTAGAACCTTCAGTTCTACAACTGCTTATGGTTTGCATTAAAAATGGAAACGTTTTAGGAGGAAGCCTTAGTCAAGAAGGAGCCTAACTTAGTGCTGCAATTTGGGCCAGGAGATGTTGTATTCCTTTCCAGGAGCTTTCATGGCAAATGTAGGTCATGTGCATTGTGGTGATATAATATTGATTTATTTATTCAATACATTTATAACCTGGTTTGGGGGGGAAACACCCTCACAAAGCGGCTTACAAAAATAAAGGACTTGGACACAAGCACATATAAATATACAAAAACAGCACTATCAAAATTGAGGAAATTAAGCCAAGTTTGAAGTTGTTGAAAGTGGAACACATGTATTAACTGCTTGCTCAGGGAAGGCAGTTTGAACAAATATGTTTTAAAGCTTTTTTAAAGGCCTACACTGAAGGTGTAAGGAGCAAAGCAGCAGGAAGGGAGTTCCATAAATGTTCCATAACGGGCTTGATATATGTTTGACAGCTCTATGTAGAGAGCTTCAGCTATTGGGCAGTATAGAAGTTTGTGAAGGACTGCCAACGGGTCCTTTCTTCAAGACGAGAGATCAAAGGTGCAAAACTGCCAGCCTTAGCTCTGCCATCTTGACCTGATTCTCTCAGGGCCTTGCCCTGGGTCTATACACTGGATTTAGCACTGAACCACAGAGGAACCACACACACCGTGTGGGGTAGATGGGAATGCGGGAAGGGGGAAAGGTGGGAAAGGTGGGGAGACACTTTGGTATACACACAAGTAGAGCTACAAAACAACAAAGCTAGTCCCTTACTATATAAATACCCAGGCACTTACTCCTTGCCTGGGGGTTGGTCTTCTTTAGGGCTTGCCTCAGCAAAAAGCCCTACTCCGCACTCCTTCGCGTCTAGACAACAACAACTCAAACCAGAAGCCACAGCTGGCAGTAAAGATTCCCCCCCACCCCTCCTTTCCGTAGCTTGGCTGTCCTTGGCCAATCAGGATGAACTTCATCTGGGCTAGGCAGAAGAGGGGTGGTTCATGACAAGAGGGCTTGGGCCACATTTGCATGCGAATACCTGTGGCACAGAGACATCAAAGAGAAACTATGCATATTTTCAAGAGACTCTTGATGCCTAGAGTCTTCAGATGTACATTGTACATTTTGCATAAGGCTCTCAGCCTCTAGCTGGGATGACACTTATTTACACGTGTGTGTGTGTGGTGCAGGAGACTCTGACGCTTTCCTTCACAAAATTAATAAATAAGTAATAAATGTAAGAGCTCATCTCTTTGTTCTTGCTGTGATAGCAACTAGGCAGTCCTAAAACCCTGAGCTTCTCTGTGCTGACATTCTGGGTGATACAGGAAAGAGAATCTCTGAAGCAGGGGCGCAAAAACTTTTCAGCCCCAAGGGCTGCATGTGATGCTGCCTCAGGGGCTGTGGGCTGTGTGCACACAATGCGCACACATGCATACTCACACAAGTGCATACTCACAGGGGACTGGAAACAAAGCCCTATGAGGAGAAACTGAAGGAACTGGGCATGTTTAGCCTTCAGAAGAGGAGACTGAGGGGAGATATGATAGCACTCTTCAAGCACTTGAAAGGTCACACAGAGGAAGGCCAGGATTTCTTCTCGACCATCCCAGAGTGCAGGACATGGAATAAAGGGCTCAAGTTACAGGAAGCCAGATTCCGGCTGAATATCAGGAAAAACTTCCCTGACTGTTAGAGCAATACAACAATGGAACCAATGACCTAGGGAGGCAGTGGGCTCTCCCACACTGGAGGCATTCAAGATGCAGCTGGTCAGGGATGCTTTAACTTGGATTCCTGACTTGAGCAGGGGGTTGGACTCGATGACCATATAAGCCCCTTCCAATTCTACTATTCTATGATTCTAAGTGCATGGACACACAGACACAGGGGTGGAACGGGCATAGGATTGGGCTGCCCATGTCTTAAACATTCATCCAGCCATGGCTGCTTTTGTCTTTTGGGTACCCTCTTCCTCCCCTCTTGGGCGGGGGCTCACCTCCTGGCCAGTCCCTATACATGGTTGCCTCCTTGGTCATTCCTACTACATGCAGCTGCCTTCTCTTACTTTTTGTTATCTCTCTCTGTGCCTGGCTCTCCTTCTCCTTTCCATCTCTGGATTGGTCTTCACTGTGATGACCTCCTCTTTGTTCCTCCTCTCTCATTTGGTCCTACTTCTGTTTCTTATTCTCTTGCTCTCCTTCTCTCCCTTCTGTCTTTGTCTGTCCCAGCTAACATTTAAATGCCAACACATCTGTAGCCACCCCCCCCCATCTTCCCTGCACTTCCTCAGCTCCAACTGTTAATTTCCAAGTTGGCCAATGACTTCCTGCAATGACTTCCTGGCTAGTGCCATTGAAACTCGAGGAGGTTTCCAGGAGCTGCTGCCTGTGAGCAGCATGTCATCAGGAGGAAGACAAGCTCTTGCATTGGCGACAGACAATCTCTGGGGGAGAGAGTAGAAATCAGGGGGATGGAGAATTTGGCAGCAGCACAGAAGTCAGGGCACCCTTGGGGGTGCAATTAAGGCCCTGGGGGGGGCACATGTGAAAGCCCTAGCTTTCAACAAAGTGCCTCATGAATGATATCCTGATTAGCAAGCTAGCTAAAAGTGGGCTAGATGGAACAACTATCAGCTGGATCCACAATTGGCTACAGAATCGGACCCAAAGAGTGCTTATCAATGGTTCCTTCTCAAACTGGGGAGAGGTAACGAGCGGGGTACCACAGGGCTCGGTCCTGGGCCCGGTGCTCTTCAACATTTTTATTAATGACTTGGATGAGGAGGTGCAGGGAATGCTTATCAAATTTGCAGATGACACAAAGTTGGGTGGAACAGCTAATACTCTGGAAGACAGAAACAAAATTCAAAGTGACCTCGATAGGCTGGAGCGCTGGGCCGTAAACAACAGAATGAGATTTAATAGGAATAAATGCCAAGTGCTGCACCTAGGGAGAGGAAACCAAATGCAGAGTTACAGAATGGGGGACACTTGGCTCAACAATACTACAAGTGAGAAGGATCTTGGAATTGTGGTAGATCACAAACTGAATATGAGCCAGCAATGCGATGTGGCTGCAAAGAAGGCAAATGCTATTTTGGGCTGCATTAATAGAAGTATAACTTCCAAATCATGGGAAGTGATAATTCCCCTTTACTCGGCACTGGTTAGGCCTCATCTTGAGTACTGCATCCAGTTCTGGGCACCACACTTTAAGAAGGACATCATCATCATCATCATCATCAGGCGATCACTCGTGACCGAGTAAGATTGTCTTCTGGGATAAAAGGAGGAAATTCTAAAGAAGATTGTGTAGTCTCTATCGATGGGTCCGTAAGTGACTGTGGAGGCCAATTCTAGATCCACAAAGCTTCCCACAGTGAGGACACAGGTTACCAGATAGAAGATGGTCCTGTAAAGGATTCATTTGACGTGCTTTTCGCTTAGCACGTTTCTCCCTTTCACCTTGCACTCGGGCTTCTTCAAAGTCCATGGAACCTTTGTGAAAGGCCAACCTCCATTTAGATCGTTCATGGGCCAGAGCTTCCCAGTTTTCGATGTTTATATTGCATTTTTTTAGATTAGCCTTATGAACATCTTTAAACCTCTTGTATTGACCACCGATATTCCGCTTTCCATCCTTGAGTTGGGAGTAAAGTAACTGCTTTGGAAGACGGCAGTCAGGCATTCGAACAACATGACCGGTCCACTGAAGTTGGCGTTGAAGGATCATTTTTTCAATGCTAGTAGTCTTTGCTTCTTCCAGTACACTGACATTTGTTCGTCTATCTTCCCAAGTAATTCGCAGGATTTTCCGGAGGCAACGTTGATGAAACCTTTCAAGGAGGTGGAAGTGACGTTTATAGATAGTCCATGTTTCGCAGGCATACAATAAAGTTGGTAATACAATGGCTTCATAAACCAGTGTTTTGGTCTTCTTACAAATATCCCGATCCTCGAACACTCTATGTATCATTCGAGAAAATGCAGCACTTGCGGAGCTCAAACGATGCTGGATTTCACTGTCGATGTTAGCTGTAACAGAAAGATAGCTGCCAAGATAGAGAAAATGATCGACATTTTCCAGTATTGTCCCGCCAAGCTGGATAGATGGCATCACCAAAGGGTTAGCTTGCACTTGCTGATGAAGCACTTTGGTTTTTTTGATGTTAAGTGAGAGACCAAGTTTTTCGTATGCTTCTGCAAAAGCATTTAGGATAGTTTGGAGATCATCCTCTGAATGTGCGGAGACCACATTATCATCAGCATACTGAAGTTCCACAACGGAGGTTGTAATTACCTTACTTTTTGCTTTCAGTCTGCTGAGATTAAAAAGCTTTCCATCTGTTCGATATATAATTCCCACACCAGTGGGAAGTTTCCCCTTGACAAGATGTAAAACCATGGCGATGAAAATGGCAAATAATGTTGGGGCGATAACACATCCCTGTTTAACACCTGATCCCACTTTAAATGGAGCACCATGAGAGCCGTTGTTGTCCAAAACCGTTGCCGTCATGTTGTCATGGAGAAGTCGCAAGATATTCACAAATTTATTGGGGCATCCAATTTTCATAAGGATAGTCCAGAGAGCTGTACGGTCTACAGTATCAAAGGCCTTAGCCAAATCGATAAATGCCATATAAAGGGGTTGATTTTGCTCCCGGCATTTTTCTTGGAGCTGACGTGCAGTAAAAATCATGTCTACTGTCCCTCTAGAGGGGCGGAAACCATATTGAGTTTCAGGGAGGATCTCTTCTGAAATAGATAGAAGACGGTTTGCGAGAATCCTAGCAAATATTTTACCTGCGGTTGCTAAGAGAGAAATGCCCCGATAGTTTCCACAGTCTGTTCTATCACCCTTCTTAAAGAGGGTGATAATTATGGCATCCCTGAAGGAGAGACTTTAGTCTCTCCCTATGAGGAGAGACTAAAAGAACTGGGCATGTTTAGCCTTCAGAAGAGGAGACTGAGGGGGAGATATGATCGCACTCTTCCAGTACTTGAAGAGATGTCACACAGAGGAGGGCCAGGATCTCTTCTCGATCATCCCAGTTTGCAGAACACGGAATAATGGGCTCAAGTTACAGGAACCTAGATTCCACCTGAACATCAGGAAAAATTTCCTGACTGTTAGAGCAATAAGACAATGGAATCAACTACCTATGGAGGTGGTGGGCTCTCCCAGTCTGGAGGCATTCAAGGTGAAGCTGGACAGCCATCTATCAGGGATGCTTTGACCTGGATTCCTGCACTGAGCAGGGGGTTGGACTCGATGGCCTTGTAGGCCCCTTCCAACTCTACTTTTCTATGATTCTAGGTTGTGTATGCCTGCTCTAAAGCACGGCTGAATCTCGTCTGTGTAGGGATGTGCGACACTGGAAAACTCATTCTGTTTGAACTCGACGGACTCTTGACACATTTATGACCCGACAGCCAAAAGAACACTGAGTCAGATGGGGGGTTGGCTTCTGCAAAATTGCTTGAAATATTTGTGCAAATTTGAAGCCAAGAACTGTGTATCTCTAGCACAGTTTGTGCAAATCCTGATTTGCAGTGCTTTTTTTCTGGAGAAAAGGGTACCGGAACTCTTGGATTACATTTCCTCGGGAGTAGATGGCGATTAAATTGTAATGCAATTAATAGAAGAAAAGGTGCTGGAACTCAGTTCCGGTGAGTTCCACCAGAAAAAAAGCCCTGCTGATTTGTACAAATTGGGGCTGACTCATTAGATTCGAGTCATTGTTGTACTTCTTGTTGTTGTTCTTTTTGTTGCATTTAGCATGAGAAGTACGGAAGCCTCCTCCTCTCACTGCATCTGCACACACTCCACCGTGGCCACCTTGAATTTTCTGACAGTTAATTTCAGGTTTCTGCACAATTCAGGCCTCCGCTCTGGAATTTGCGCAAATGGTGTAGTGAAGGCCCAAATTTTGTGTAAATTTCCCTGGCTTAAAAAAAAATAATAATTATGCAAATCATGGCCCATTTTAAAAACAGAAGCCTGCATGCTGGCTTGACTCGTGTCAGATCAAGTCAGCACCAGCACAGGGTTGATGAAATGGAATCCACAGGGCCAAGTCAAGAAAACTGTTGGATTTTCACACACACCCCATCACATTCCTCACACATCCCTGCCTCTGAGAATTAGCCTCAGTATCTTGGCCATCTGTCCTCTGAAGTTTTATATATTGTGGCACTTCCACAATGCACAATGAGCCAGGCTAAAAGTTCAGTCTTACATTTTATTATAAGTTAAGTTGTAGGACATTAGCTGACACCTGCCAGACTTTGAAAGGATAAGCATAATTCGTGGAACTTTTTAAAGAATTAAGGCTCCACTCATTAGCCAAGTGAACTGAACTGGTTTGTTGAAAGGGGAATTATCACTTCCCGCGATTTAGAAGTATAGCTTCCAAATCGCGGGAAGTGATAATTCCCCTTTACTCGGCACTGGTTAGGCCTCATCTTGAGTACTGCGTCCAGTTCTGGGCACCTCACTTTAAGAAGGACATAGACAAACTGGAGAGGGTTCAGAGGAGGGCAACAAGGATGATAAAGGGACTGGAAACAAGGCCCTATGAGGAGAGACTGAAAGAACTGGGCATGTTTAGCCTTCAGAAGAGGAGACTGAGGGGAGATATGATCGCACTCTTCCAGTATTTGAAGGGATGTCACACAGAGGAGGGCAAAGATCTCTTCTCGTTCATCCCAGTTTGCAGGACACGGAATAATGGGTTCAAGTTACAGGAACCTAGATTCCACCTAAACATCAGGAAAAATTTCCTGACTGTCAGAGCAATATGACAATGGAATCAACTACCTAGGGAGGTGGTGGGCTCTCCCAGTCTGGAGGCATTCAAGGTGCGGCTGGACAGACATCTGTCAGAGATGCTTTGACCTGGATTCCTGCATTGAGCAGGGGGTTGGACTCGATGGCCTTGTAGGCCCCTTCCAACTCTACTTTTCTATGATTCTATGATTCTATGAAAGGAGTTTACATAGCTCCCTGGTGGGGTTCCAGTGCCTGAAGAATGTAATAGACTATCTGAGCCAAGGGATGCTCTCTCTAAATATCACGTGTTGTTAAGGATGTAGATTTCATAGATTTCATAGATCATAGAGTTGGAAGGAGCCTACAAGGCCATCGAGTCCAACCCCCTGCTCAATGCAGGAAACTAGAGGAGGGGTCTCCCATCCAAGTAATAACCAGGCCTTTCCACACTCAGACAAGCCGAGCCAGCGTAAGCCACAGGCCTGTTCTTACACCTGAGTAAATATCTTCAGGCCTGATTTTGGGATCTTGGGCCAGGTGGAACTGGGTTTTCCTGGCCCACTGTACCCCATCCACACAAATTATGAGGGAGCCAAAGTGGATCAGTGGACTAGGACCAGGGAGATCAGGATTCAAATCCCTACTGTAAGAATTATAGAAAGTTTCTTTCCCAAATTATATTAAATAAAATAAAATACAGAAATTAAAAGAAGCCAGAGAACTCACCCCGAATGGGGGCCCCAGTCTAGTGATAAATGAGGCCTAAAATATGTAAGGAACTCAATGCCCGGGTCATAAGGATGGCATGGGATTAGTAAATGATAAATATGCTTAGATAGGGATGACATTGAATAAGTAGGTAACAGATAAATGAAGAATCCTCCCTTTCTGGAAACACAGACCAGGCATTAAAATGTGTCAAAAGAAGAGGTGTCTGCTGATGGGAGAGCAAGAGGTCAAAGTTACAATGTAGTTAAGGAATGTGTGGAAGAGCCAATAGGAAATTAGAGTAACAGGATGCCACACAACAAGAGGAGGGTCTGTAAACAGGGGCGGGGAATAATGTATTCGGTTTAGGCGGTCGGGATAGGCTGTGAACCTCAAAGTACCCAGCCAATGGGGGAATGAGGGAGGAACCCTGCGGCCGGGCATAGGGAATAAAAACACGCTGCTTGAATGTTAAGGTGTGCCTACCTGCATAGCGCACCCACTCTTGCAAGACTGTATTCAATAAAAAGTGCTTTGCTTTCACCAATTTTCTTGTCCAGAGAACTATTTCTTTTTACAGGACTTGAACAAAGTCACTTCTAACACTACTAGGCCACAAAGCTCCCTAGGTGGCCTTGGGCCAGTCACAATCTCTTGGCCTAATCTACATCACCCCCCACCCCAACTCAGTGATTCCAAATAATGAGCTGCCTTGGGTGCCGTTTTTGGTAGAAAGGCAGGGTACAAATAAAAGCAATCAATCAAATAATAAATAAATAAAAGGAGGGGTGAAGCCAGGAGGCTGAGCTGTACTTAAGGGCACAGGATGGACAGGGCTGGCACAAGACATTTTGCTGTTTAAGGCAGAACAGCAAATGGTGCCTGCCACCCACCCACCCACATCAAGGTGCATAATACCCAAAGTCAGCCAAGTCCTTTTGGCACATGACAGAAAATCCCACAAGCAGCTCTCTC
Organism: Shinisaurus crocodilurus; assembly: GCA_021292165.1. Taxonomy (NCBI): domain Eukaryota; kingdom Metazoa; phylum Chordata; class Lepidosauria; order Squamata; family Shinisauridae; genus Shinisaurus; species Shinisaurus crocodilurus. Next base: position 282,260,802 of record CM037876.1, on the reverse strand, counting down.
CCCATCCCTGGCAGTAAAAATACAAAAATAACAAATTAAACAGCTAATAATTTGCTGCCCTTCACGAATCCCAAAATGTGCTGCCTAAGGTAGCTGCCTCACTCTGCCTAATGGTAGAGTCTGCCCTAAGTGCACCATTAATTCAACTGTAAGGACATAAGGACATAAGCAGAGCCCTGCTGGATCAGACCCAGGGTCCATCTAGTCCAGCATTCTGTTCACACAGTGGCCAACCAGCTGCCCACGGGAAACCCACAAGTAGGACATGAGGGCAACAGCATCTTCCCACTTGTGTTCCCCAGCAATTGGTATACAGTTGTGAGGATAAAATGGAGAGGAGGATTATGTAAGCCAGCGGGGTATAAATATAATAAATAAATAAATAAATAGCCATAATGACTAGTAGCCATTGATAGCTGCTATCAGGAGGATAGAAGGATAGAAGATTCCTCTATGAATCTTCCTAATACCCCTTTAAAGCCATCCAAATTTAATACCCCTTTAAAGCCATCCAAGTTGCAAATTCCATAGTTTAACTATGCACTGTGTGAAGAAGTACTTCCTTTTATCTGCCCCACATCTCCCACCAATCAGCTTCATGGGATGACCCCATTGGGTTCTAGCATTATGAGAGAGGGTGAAAAAGGTGTCCCTATCCACTTTCTCCACACTATACATACGGTAGTTTTGTACACCTTTATCATGCCTCCCCTTACTCACCATTTTTCTAAGCTAAACAGTCCCAGACATTGTAAACTTTCCCCATAGGGAAAGCTAAATGTAGGTCAGTTGATCATTTTAGGGTGCAATCCTATGCATGTTTAGACAGAAAAAAGTCCTACAATTCCCAGCATTGCATAGCTGGCTGGGGAATGCTGGGAGTTGTAGCATTTCTTTCTGTCTAAACATGACATGCATAGGATTGAACCCTTAGCTGCCCTTTCCTGCACCTTTTCCAGCTCTACAATATCCTTTCTTTAGGTGTGGTGACCAGAACTTTGCACGGTATTCCAAATGTGGTGGCACAATAAGGAGAGCATGATACTGGCAGTGTTATTTTCGATTCCATCCCTATCGTGCCTAACATGAAATTTGCCTTTTTTTCAAAGCAGCTGCACACTGGGTTGGCAGTGCTTGAGCACGACTGTGTTTGATCACAGCCCAGGAGGGAGAAGGAAAAATACTCCAAAAGCCACCAGGTCAGTGATTGGACAGAGCTGTCAGGAAATCTTGCTCCCAATCTCCTTAGCTATTTCAGGAAAGAAAAGAAATCTGAAGAATTTAACATTAGTTATATAAAATAGCACACTAGGGACGAGGAGCGTGCCAAGGCCTACCCCGTATCTAATACCTCGTGTAATTTTGCCTGCTGTTCTGGCAGGGTGCTCCCTTGCATGGCCGTCATGTGAGCTGCAGACCTCCAAGGCTTTGGGATAAGTCGTCTTTAGAGCCCATAACTCACTGTTCCCGTGGCTTTAAACCTGATTAATGAATCGGAAGTTGGCTCGATTAGCAGCACTTCAGGTATCAGCTGGAAATTAATTAGCGTAATCGCTTTTGTGAAACCTTGTGCTGTCCTCTCCTCTCCATGGGTGGGACAATAGGATGGTTAAGGGGTGGGGGGGACTCTTCCTGGATGGCATTTTTGTGTTCTAAGGACCTCTTGGAGCAATGTGCACAGTATGTGAGCAGGAGAAAAGGGGGTGTGGGAAAGAAAGAGTGGGACAAAAGAAATACCGAAGCACCTCATGACAGCATCAAGGCAAGGATAATGTTAACGGAGGTGTGCCAAGCTCGCTTTGTGCATCATCCTTTTTTCCAGTTACAAGGATGAACTCCCTCCAGGCTCCCTTTCTTATTTTCATGAAGAGGAATCGAAGAAACAACCAGAACTTATTCATATGACAGAAAATACCTTCCTGGGTGGGCTTTTGAGTTGGCTGCTCCAAGTTCAAATGCACGGAGACTTTGCTATGGTAGGCTAGCTGAGAATGTAGCAGTCATATCACCTTTTCTGTCTCATACTTCCAGCAGCACCTGAGCAAAGCTGATTTTACACACACACACACACACACACACACACTTATTTAATTTAAAATATTTTTAGGGTGCCCTTCAACAAAGCCATCAGATTGTGTGCAACCAGGTGTTGAGGCTGTACTTCCCCTCCTCCTTCCAAGAAGATCCAGACAATGGATCTATAACTGAAAAAAGCCTATATCTGGTTCTCTGACTTCTAACCAAAAAGCTTTATTAGAAAAGATGGCAGCCTAGCAAACTGGCTTAGAAATACAAATGAAGTGGATTGCAGAATCAATCACAAAAGATACAAGCTTAGTTAGAATACCAGCCATTAAGGAAGATTGTCCTATTGTTGAGAAGTTGATTCCAAACTGGGAACCTCTCCTCCCTTCCAGACTCAAATTACCCAAAGGCGGTTCCTTATTCTTAAGGGCCAATGGCCTTTAAGGACTAGATGGCCTTGTAGCCCCCTTCCAACTCTATGATCTATGAATCTATGACCGGGGTGTGTGTGTGTGTGTGTGTTAGTGATGCTTGATTCGCCCTCCTCCCAGTCAGAGAACTCAGGTTGCTTTCCCATGGAATTTGATACCAATAAATCCTCCCTGACTGTTTGGTCTACAGTAATACCTTGGATTGCAAGTAACTTAGTTACTTAAAAAAAAAAAAAAAAAAAATTAAATTTAATTTTTTTGACTTGATAAACAAGCAAGGTCTTGCAAGACAACTGTAGGGATGTAACCGCTCACCAAAATCGGCCCCGCTCACGCCCGCCAGAGACTCGCTTTGATATAAGAGTGTTTTGGATTACAAGCACGGTTCCGGAATGAATTATGCTTGCAATCCAAGGTATTACTGTATCTGTAAGTCCACTGACCTTGGGGAACCAGCTGCAGGTTCCCTCCCTTCCATCTCCGCCTCCTCCCCTTCATACTCAGAATCTGTTCCCAGGTCCTCCTCTGTAGCAAGAGTGGGCCCAATCCCTACACCAGGAGAGTTATTTGAGGCTGCAATCTTATGGTCCCTCTCTGGCAGTCTGTGGAAGGAGTGGGAAATCCTCCTTCACATGCCTCCTCCTTGTGGGCATGGAAACCTCTGCTGCCTTTGCAGTAACAGCAAGGTGGGGTCAGTGAGGTGGGCAAAGTGGCAGATCTAGGGAGGCTTTGCATCGTGGCAATGGGCAGGAGTACACCAGCCATGGAGGGAGCCTCCCGAGGGAGAGCATCCCATGAGTGAATTGCTATAACTGAAAAAAGCCTTTCTCTGGTTGTCACCCACTGAGAGTGGGATGGGGCAAAGACAGATGGTAGCTACTGTGAAGAAGATATCCTGGTTCATACTTCTCTGAACCATGATGGGCTGCATACAGTGGAGGATTGGTGCAGGCTCTCCTCCACCATGCAGCTGAGGTCGCTTCAGGCAATCCATAAAAATGCCCAGTAGTTCAGAAGCTCTCATTTAGACAATCATACATGTTTTGGGGAGGGAGACTTGTGCTAACCAGGCTATCACAGAACTGGGCACTTGCATGGGGTGACATTTCCAGGGGGGCGGGGGTTGTAGTGTGCCAGCAACACTACATGAAGCCTGTTGCTGACCTAGCTATGCATAATCCATACCATAGGTTCAGGACAGCTTCTCCAAGAGTATTTCCTTCGAGGAAAGAATACCCATCTTGGCGCCAGTTGCTTATCATCTCTACATTATCCCTTCTCTGTAGGCAACCACATGGAGAAATGTCAAGGGGTTTCTCAGTGTATACATGACTACAGCCCTTGATGGATACCAGCCATTTAATATATATATTTTATATATATATATATATATATATATATATATATATATATAATATTTTATTTTTAGTCCACCCAGTAACAAAATTGACAATGAAAATTCAGGCTAAGGTAATTTGTTACAAGTTAAACAAATATAATACTAAAAGTAGTGGCCTTCTATAAGGTCCAGAGGAAGATACTCTTGTTCAATATTTAGTGGATCCTTTTCACAATTATTTAGCTTTAAATCAAGGGAGCAATAGAAATACTGTGTAATATATTCTATGATTGTTCAAAAGATAAATGTACCACGAGGCATATTTCTGAGATTGTTTCAGTATTCAAGTAAAGAAAGCTATCCTTAGGAGAATATGGGCTGGAAGAAGCCCTTGAGTGATTGAAGATCAACCAACAGTCTTTCTTTCTTTCTTTCTTTCTTTCTCTCTTTCTTTCTATTTTGAGTCTGCCCAATAATAAAAACTTCTGTAGGCAGAATACGTGATAAAAGAATAAAAACAGTACACAACAACAAGAATAATAATAATCAGCAGAGAAAATACTATATAAAATATATAAACACAGCCATTCGAACATCAAATTGGAAACCTACATTGTGAAACTTGGACTCTGAAATTCCTGGGAGAAAAGGAATGTCTTTTCCTGGCATAAAAAAGATAGCAGTGTGTCTCTCCATGTACAGCTTGACTCATACTGAAGAATCTCCTATGGCTCGCATGTGTGAACTGGTCTTTTGTGAAAATGTGTTTTTCATTGCTTATTTTCAGGGGGGAAAGGATAGGGAATAACTCCCTCCCCCTTGGCCAACAGAGCTGTTTTCATGGCAGGGTCAAGGCAGGCACCAGTGCTTAACAAGATCCAGTGTGGTGTAGTGGCTACAGGAGAAGGGTTTGGGCCAGGGAGACTAGAGCTTCAAATTCACATTTAGCCATGAAGTTTATGGGGTAATCCTGGGTCACAATCACTGGCCTGTTCTCTGCCCCACCAACCACAGTGGCCGCCAACCGCTACTTCTATCTCTTAACATAACTTCCCTCACAAAGTTGTCATTAGAATAAAACAGGATACCCTGAGCTCCCTAGTGGAAAGGTAAGATAGTTATTATACTTAAACCAACAGAAAGCCCTCAAGAATATGCTTGCTTTGCATCTTCTTCAAACACCCCCTACTTCCACAAGACCAAAGGCTCACCTGCAGCATCTCTATTTTATTTTGAGAAACTATCATTTGAACATAGCTAATCCAAGAGATAGGTATGAAGGGGTCCTTGTCTCAAATGTACATGTGTAATTAAGTTGCATTGCTTCCATCATGCTGTTGGCCCCCATTTGCCTGAACAACTTAGGGCTGTGCTGTTACTACTGGATCTAAAGCAGTGCTTAGTGACATGTGGTTAATGGTACATTTAAGAGCTATTCTTCCAAAGCCCAATCTGGGAATATTGCTGTGTTAAGTGTCTACCAGTCCAGGAAAGTTTCGCCTTCTTTCTCCCCATGTTGTCACCTTCACAACTTCCCACCGTGAAACCTCGCATGGGAATCCTAGCTGGATCACGCGATATACAGAGTAAATCCAAGATTACAGTCTTGGTTCAGCTTGCGAAAGAAGCAAATTCTCATGCTTGATTGTGCCTTGTGCTCAGTTGAAACATAATGGTGTTTAGAATAAGAAGTTTTGAACGTGCGTGTGTTTAAAATAATAGCCTGTCCATCTACCACTCCCCCTTCAAAAAAAGGAATCCAATTTCTGAGCCAACATAAGTTCTGCTATCAAAAGCAATTACCCACGTTTATTTGGCATGAATGATTACTCCTCCAAAATATCTGGTTTTCAAATAATTTGGAATTTTGGACAAGGTTAGTGTGAACAGAAGGAAATATCAAGACTGGTGATAAGTGAGCTGTAACTGCAGAAGTCAAGGAATATTATTTATGTATTAATTAATTAATGTAATTTTAAATTTAATATTGTTAGCGCTCAAGCTGGCTAACAATAATAAAATACAGATTAAAAACAGAATCTCACTTAAAACATAACATGAAAACAAATCCATTTAAAAACACAACAATAAAAATTCAACAGCACCCAACCAATTAACGCCCTGACCCTCCGCAACAATCCAGTTTATATGTCAAAGATCTGCCTAAATAAAAATGTCTTTGACTGCTGGCGGAAGGACAAAAAAGAGGGCGGCAACCTGACCTCCCTCAGCAGAGAGTTCCAGAGCCTGGGAGCTGCCAGGGGCCATGGGGAATGGACACCAAGTTATGTAAGCACTGAAGCCTGTTCAGCACCCACCAGGGATGTTGAAGAGTCCTTGGTCCTCGAGTCACGAGTCGAGTCACGAGTCTTTGGACCCGAGTCTCGAGTCCGAGTCCAAGTCCTTGGTCCAAAATGGTGAGTCATGAGTCCCGAGTCACTCCCAAAGCTGACTCCACGAGTCCCTATTAAAATCAATGGGTTTCCCCCCCCAACAAAATAAGGCTACTTCAGATGTGTGGCTTAAATAAATTCTAGGCACAAGTGTGCCTTTTTATTTCAAAACTCTGCAACTGATTGTGGCAAGAACAGACCAGGCAGACAAACCCAAAATAACCAGGCAGGCAGAGGAGGCAGGGAACCCCAAAGCAGGCAGGCAGAGGCATTTGTCTTGGACAATTCAAACTGTGGAACTGGTTAAGAAGAGACCAGGCAGGCAGGCAGAGGCAGCCAAACCCAAAATGTCTGAAAGGTTACATTAGGAAAATGATTTTAAAAAATAAACTTGGATTGTTACTGTAACTAGGTCCAGACAGCACCTGCAGGTGGCATCAAGCAGGGATGTTGACGAGTGCTTGGTCTCGAGTCCCGAGTCGAGTCTCGAGTCCCATTAAAAATATTGGGACTCGACTCACGAGTCGAGTCAGAGGAGTCTGAGTCCCCATCCCTGGCACCCACACTTCTACATCCCTGGCACCCACACTTCTACCTTGGTCAGGACTGACTCAACACCTGGCATCTTTCGGCAGCTATGGGAGCACAGTGCTCCGGCAGAGCCCAGCACTGAGGCCTGCCTGGGTCTCCCACTTTAAAAACATTGATACATGAGCAGTACTGAGTGGTGGGGTCGAATGCTGTACTAATCTCCCACATGCCTGCAACGTTGCATCACTCTGGGGCATTGTGGGAAATTTAGCTGCCCAGTGGTGCTTGTAGTGCTGCCATCTGCTGCTGCCAGGTAAAACTACCTGGGCCCAGTGACACAGGAGGGGCCGCTGGAGGGCCCCTTGCCCTTAAACCTGGAGCAAGCCCTGGCTTTGTCTTCTGAGTTTTCATCACGCACTGCTTACATGATTCCTTACCCTGCATTAAGCGAGTAGAAGCTTTAGAAATTTAAGCCCTACCTTCTCAGATAGTCAAATAATTTCTGTTACACCATCATCCCAGTCCAGAGAACTGCTCGCTCGGTGGACTGCTGAACATGCACTGCTGCATTCCTAGTGGCTAGCTGGTTGCCCCATTTCAGCTGGCTTTTATGATTGTGTAGATCTACACATGGAAAAGAAAACCACTGCGGCTACAATCACTGCTAAGCCTGCTGTCTTGTTAAACATGCAAGCTATATGTTAAGTTGTACGGACGACCATTTATTCATGCTTTTTGTTTAATCATATTTTAAACCAGGTGGGGAAACTGTGGCCCTCCAGATTTTGGTGGACTACAACTCCCAGGATTCCTGACCACTGGCCACGCTGGCTGGGACTGATGGGAATTGGAGTTCAAGAACAACTGCAGGGCCACAGTGTCCTCACCCCCTTTTAAACTGATACCAGACATGGCAGAGGTTTTTAAGTACAATGATTTTCTTTTCTTATAAGACAGTCAAACTGAACGAGCGAACAAAAAATACAAATAAATGTACATAAATACTGAAAACACAAACAAAAATTCAGCCAGGTCTTTGTAGATAAGATAGTTTCCCACATTATCCTGTGAATGCCAAGCCAATGGAACAGGAAACCTCTAACGCATTGTACTGAGATATGCATACTGTTTCGTGTCCACCATCTTGTTCCTGCACCTGTTACCCCACACAAGTTCTTGAAGTGCTTTATTTTGAACATGACGTAAACCATTCAGTTGTCAAATGAAACAGGAGACAGAGTAGGAGAGACAATGATCATGAATAGCTCCTAATGTAGGCAGACATTATTTCATGGTATACCCAATGCAACAAAGGAATCAGAATTCACCCAGCACTTACCACTCATAATATTCTTGTCTTTGCTGAGAGGGTTGAATGACTTCCTCTGTAATAGGGCATGGAGCTCTTCACATCTAGGTCATTTAGACATGCCTAGCCATGCACAACAGGTCCGGGTGCTGATTTGCTTAGTAAGTCAGTATGAAATTTGAATAAACTGGCAGGCAACTTCTTTTGATGCAGCTGGCAGACTTTCTGCAATGTGGATGAGGCACATTAGAAAGAAGACTGGATGAGGGAACTGGGCCAAGATCCATTAATTAAGAGGGGCTCAGTGGTAGAGCACACGCTTTGCATGCAGAAGGTTCCAGGTTCAGTTCCTGGTATCTCCAGGTAGGGCTGGGAAAGGCGGCCAAAGAGTCTGGAGACCCACTGCCAATCCATGTAGACCCTGCAATGGTTTTACTTGATATAAAGCCATTTCATGTCAAACATTTAACTGACTGTCCCATTTCTATCAGAAGGCTCAAAGGAAGTAAAGATTTCCTCTTAACTTTCAGCTGCCTATATTGTATGGACAACCCTGATTAGAAGGATGCATGCATGCATACCTTATATGATCTTCTCCAGGAGTTGCGGTCTGATATTCCTATCCTGCTCCAGTGAGTCACGCAGGTCAAATGTGTACTGTGTAGGGGTGAAATATCCTTTTGCTTGTTGTTAGTACTGTGACTAGGTGACCCGTGTCCCTGCTCAGACTACTGCCCAGGTGCTAACTGTTATGGGGCAACGGATCTTATAATTCACTATCGTTAAACTGGAATTGGATGGGACAATCCTTCAAACAAAGGACAGTCCTCTGGCAGTCCTTGAAACAGAGGACTATCCTCTGTAAAAGAGGACATCTGGCCACCCTAGAAGCCCTCCCTTCCCTTCCAAAGTAGCCTTTGGGGTGAGGGGTTTCCCCCATGAATACTGCAGGGTCACCACATCTTTAAATAGAAAAGCCGGCTCCCAGTACTTCATCCCACTATCCCAACATTCAGTCATCCTCTAATCTAGAGAGACCAAGAAACAACACCCAGGTTGTTCTCCTGTGCAGATGAAGAAGCTGGGCTATGTAGCTGGGACTGAGTGGCCTGGCCCTTGCTGTCAGAGAGCTTGCAGGGGACTCATTGTGTCTCTGTGTTCAGAGCAATCAGAGATATTTATCATCCCCAGGAGCCTTTGCATTATCCAAGGCCTCCCTCCAAGCACACCTCGCCTGTCATAATGACAGGCATTTCACTGATCTATATATAATTCCCAAACCCATTTTGCAGCATCCCCAGAAGTCCATAGGAGACTAAAAAGACCCTCATAAGTATCAAGGAACTACACGGTTAGAACTCTTACTACATATGGGGGTCACATGTTTTGTGCACTCAGCATTTCTGGAGAGCAGTTGTAGCTCCCCAGAGGACTGCGGTTGTTCCCATTTTACGACCTAGGACTTGGAGGCAGGAGGAATCCTTTGGCTGGCCATCTGGTCTCAGAAAACAGGTGGTTGTTGCAAAAGGAGGAAGAGGCCACACAAACAGAACAAGGCAGTAACCCAAAGGAGGTGGGAAGAACAGCAGCAGCAGAATACAATTAGGGGCTGAATCGGCAAGCAGAGATTGTCCTGTGCCAATCGGCTGTGGTGTGGCTGCTATTAAGGGAATCCAAGTACATCTCCAGACTCTTCCCCAACCAGAGTACATTGTCCATATATGGGCAAAGAGGGGAATTTATAGCACATGGAACTCCCTCACTTGGATCTGCAGCATCTGGGAAGCACAAATGCTGCATCATACTAACGTCTTTCATGGGTCAGGCAAAATAGCCATCTTGGCTGGATGCTGCCTGCAGATCACCAAACATTTGCAGATTACCAGCCTAAACCAAACATCTTTATGGAGAGTTGGATTTGAATTTGCCCAAGATGACAGAACTCCTAAGATGGCCTGGAGATAACACCTTCTCTCAACCAACCTCCCAGGGATGTTGAAGAGTCCTTGGTCTCGAGTCACGAGTCGAGTCTCGAGTCTTTGAACCCGAGTCTCGAGTCCGAGTCCTTGGTCCAAAATGGTGAGTCACGAGTCACTCCCAAAGCTGACCCCACAAATCCCTATTAAAATCAATGGGTTTTTCCCCCAACAAAATAAGGCTACTTCAGATGTGTGGTTTAAATAATTCTAGGCACAAGTGTGCCTTTTTATTTCAAAACTCTGCCACTGATTTTGGCAAGAACAGACCAGGCAGACAAACCCAAAATAACCAGGCAGGCAGAGAACCCCAAACCAGGCAGGCAGAGGCCTTTGTCTTGGACAATTCAACTGTTGAACTGGTCAAGAAGAGACCAGGCAGGCAGAGGAGGCTGGGAACCCCAAACAGGCAGGCAGAGGCAGCCAAACCCAAAATGTCTGAAAGGTTGCATTTTAGGAAAATGATTTTAAAAAATAAACTTGCTGTACTTCCTAAAACTTATCCATGTTGCATTTGAGGAACACGATTTTTTCTAAATGTTTGGTCCCCATTCTGGAATGGTGAGGTCTCATCACAATTCCACCCTCACTGAACACCCGCTCCACTGGAGATGAACTTGCTGGAACCAGAAACACACTCAGAGCAGCCACACAGAGTAATCTCAGGTCCTTCTTCTGCCTCTCCCAAGTACGCAACACATCAATCAAAATAAATCTTGACACACTGTTGGGGCTGCACTCCTGGTAGCCGTCCATAGTGGCCGAGCAGCGGCGCACCTCGCTTCCATGCGCTCTTCGCCGGCAATCACGCTCCTCTCCACTCCTTCTGGCACAGCCCAGGGATGTTGAAGAGTCCTTGGTCTCGAGTCCCGAGTCGAGTCTCGAGTCCCATTAAAAATATTGGGACTCGAGTCCGAGTCGAGTCAGAGGGGGGACTCAGTCCGACTCACGAGTCGAGTCCTCGAGTCCGAGTCCCCATCCCTGCAACCTCCACAGGATTCTTATAAGGCTAAAATGAGATAAGGATTCCTTATAAACCCGCTTGAGTCATTGAGGGAGGGCAGAAACTATTTGAATCTGAAAAAATAAAATGATCTTCCATGAGGCTGGACAAATAAAATCCAGCTCTAAAAAAAGAAAAGGCAAGTTATTAAAAGACATAGTATAAGAAAAGGAAATCTTCCCTTCATTCATAATAGCCTCCCTCCCCACCCCCAATCCACAGATGTCAGGTTAGTAGCCAGTATGTGGAAAACATTATCTCCAAGCCTTCATATGGAGGTCAGCTAGAGTTGATCACATGGCTCATTCCTATGCTTCTTTTCAACCAAGTTTTGTCAGCTCTTGAGTTGAGATGTCGGGTGCTTCCAGACAGAAAAATGACAGATGAAGCAGTGGGAAAACATGGGAAGGTTATGAGTGGAAGGCAACAATGGCTGGACACATGGACACGTACACACACACACACACACACACACCCTGTAAAAATCTGGGAATGAGGCTGCATGGTGGTGTAATAAAAGGCTCTAGCATAACCTGCCCCCCCCCCAAAAAAAAGTTGTCAAGATGACCTGGATGGTACACAAAGAGAAAATGCTGAGTTAAAGACCCGTCACTTGGCTACAGGGTAATTTGTGTAATGAACAGGTGTGAGACTGCATTATTCCAGGCCAAAAGTGTACTTAAAAGTGTTTGCTTATCAATTCGTGAGCAAAAACATATTGTGTAAAGAATACACATCGAAAGCTTGATATACAGATGTCTAGAAACATTTATCGACCTAGGTTTAATTAGCAAATTTTCTGGGGTATGATTCAGGTTGATCTTATCTAGCCTGAAAGGTGTATGGATAAAGCAGTGTCTCCAGCAACATCAAGTAGGCCGCTCAACAAGATCTGCCACAGACGGCCTTCTTCTTGTTCCATCAGCCAGAGCAGCCAGTCTGGTGTGGACTAGGAAGAGGGCCTTTTCTGTGATGGCCCCCAAGTTATGGAACTCCCTCTCCAGTGACCTCCGCCATGCCCCCCTGTGATGAGCTTCTGCAATCCACGGTGCATTAAAAACATGGCTTTTCAGGCAGGAATATGGGGTGGGTTAGGATTTTAAAGCCGTAATGTTATTTTATATTTTGTTTTATTGTATTTTTATATATATTGTACATCACCCAGAGTGGCCGGGTCACCTGGCCAGATGGGCGATTCAGAAATATAATAAATAAATAAATAAATAAGCACCATGGATTTTTTTTTGGGTGGTATGTTTTAATTTTTAAGGAATGTTTAGTAACAATAAGATAATTAAGACTGTGAGACATACTTTATGAGACAGCAAATAATATTAGCTATGAGGTTAATTTTTACAGAAAAGGTATAAGTATACGTTGATTTGGGAACAAGGGAGCTTCTTCTTAGAAGCTCACCAGGCCTGTGTACCTGTCAGCTGAATAGCCTATTCAAAATTGAATTGGGAACTTGGTACTTAGAATGAGATCTCTGCTTTTTAAGCTATTAGGGTGGAGGGAGTGATCCTATGCCCCCTAAACATTATCTGAGGGGGCATAAGATAGTTCAGATTCCCAGCTCCGAGGCTTGGAAGCAGCGCTCCAACCTCGGAGATGGGAATTGGAGCTCCACCCCCCACCCCACCCCCTTGCAATTGGTGTGGAAGAACCATGCTGGCTGCTCTCTGAGGGCAGGAAAGCAACCTCGAGAGGGGTCAAAGGGGGCAGTTTGGGGGTGGTCAGGGAGGGGAGGAGACTTGGGCAGCCAGGATATAAGGTATCATGAAGGCACTCCAGCTTCCTTCCCCTCCAAAGTGCTGTTGCTAGATGTTGGACTGGGACTCGGGAGATCCGGGTTCTAGTCCCCGCTCGGCCATGAAACTCACTGGGTGACTTTGGGCCAGTCACTGACTCTCAGCCTAACCTACCTCACAGGGTTGTTGTGAGGATAAAATGGAGAGGAGGATGATTATGTAAGCCGCCTTGGGTTCCTTGCAGGAAAAAAGGCGGGGTATAAATATAACAAATAAATAAATAAAAGAATGATATAAAATGCCCCAAACAAAGGCCAAATCTTTAACAGACTGTCATGATGAGCACGTGGACCTCAGAACTTACCACTACACCACTGCATAGAACTCCTTGAGTTTATAATGTGTTTAGTTCATGATTCTATCTAGAGCAGGGCTCTCCAACCTTGGGTCCCCAGATGTTGCTGCTGGACTACAGCTCCCAGCACACCCAGCCAGCATGGCTAATGGCAAGGGATCCTGGGAGCTGTAGTCCAGCAGCAACATCTGGGGACCCAAGGTTGGAGAGCCCTGCTCTAGACAATATTCAAGAATGCTATATTGCAGAAGAAGCAGGAAGTGGAAATCCTGTTTACATGCTTCTGCATCTCCCCCACTGACGTTATCTGTTTCGTATCTCACCATTCCGATTCTTATTAGAGTCACGAGAAGCAAGTCCCCTTGATTTCTATGGAATTTATTTTCAGATAAGTGTGCTTAGGATCACTGCTCCCAGTATACTGAAATAACTAGTGTGAGTTGAAAAGTGTGAGTTGGGGGTCCTTGTTGTATTCAGGCATAGTGAATTAACTGCACACTGCTTCCTTAAGTACAGGACCTGGGGAGTGCAAATTAATTTAAGAAACTTTGGTGTAATGTGGATGGGAAACAAATTGGTTTGTGTCTTCTATGAAATTTATATTCTAGTAATTATTTCCAAATGCACATATACACATATAAATTAGCATATGCAAATTGTATGCAAATCACTATCATCTTTTGTCCTCTTTTTTGGTAGTGCATACCCTTGGCAATGCATAACTGGCCACCCAAAGTGCAGGCTTGTGTTAGGAGCCCTGCAACGGAGTTGTCTATAACCATGTAAATATATCAGTTAAATTACCTTAGAGGCATGCGAAGGCCCAGCACAAGCCTGGGCCAGCAGCATACGAGTGAACTGTGAGACTGTCACTTTTGCAGCAGAAGCCTGTGTGATTGGTGGGCCTTTAGACTCTCCTTGGGGGGGAGGGGGCAGATGGACGATTCTCAGTTAACTTGTACTTGTTTTTTCCCCCCCTTTCAGTCCAATTTTCTCTGCCCAGGGTTTTCCCAGTGAATCATAATAATAAATACTTGAGGTTTTGGGAGAATTCTGGTGCTGCCGTTCTCACACATACAATAATGAATGCCTGTGTGGAGCCTGAATTCAACAGCAAAAATTCATTAGACACGGGGGGGGGGGTAGGGGTGGAGTCCCCTCTAAAACAAAACAGAACACCTCTATACATTTATCCAACTCTGTATTGAGCCAAATGACTACCATTTTCCCTTCAGCTTCTCAGAAAGCCCTTCTGTCATTTTTAACCAACAAAATGTCTTGCACAGAACATCCACTTAGCGATGGTGCTAAATGTACTCGTGCAGTGCTGCCGTGCCTCTCCATCATGTTATGAAACAGGCTGTGACACTTGGATGGTTACTACTGGGGGAAATTGTTAGTTATGAAAAGCCATTACTTGCACTGTGGCTTGTAGCTCTGGAACAGAGCCTGCTTGTCCTGGCCTTTTTAAGCGGACAGATTATTTGTCTTTCCAACACAATTTATCTAATAGGCCAAGATAATCAAATTACATGTGGGTTCTAAAATTTAATTCTTTGACACAGGCTGACATAATTAGACTTAAAAATAATACCGATCACCCGTACCAGCCCAAACAGTGTTGCTAACTTCCTTATGAACCAGCCAGTTAATAACACCCCAAAAGGCTATTCTAAAACTATCTATCTATATTTGTTTATCAAAATTTCCACAGCCATATGTGCTGGCAAAAGCAGCTGTAAGATCTATTTAGTTTAAGAAAATAACACCAAGTGCATGAAAGTAACTTTTGAAGCTACTTCCTGATGTCATCCTGAGCCAAAGTAAAATCATGCGTGTGATTCCGACCATCAACCTGCTCTCTTTTATGCTGCTGCTGCTGCTCCTTCTTCTTAAGTATTAAGCCTTTCGTTCACAATGCCTTGTAGCCATATTTGACTAACAGTGAGAGTGTTTTAGAGCTCATCATCTTCTTAACCAAATATCTAGTGGTGGGGAAACTCGTCCAGGGAAGCTTGGAACTGGACTTGGAAAACCAAGTCAGGAAATACACATTTTCAGTGACATCACTTACAAATAACACTGGTGTAATTTAATGCTAATGGTGTGTGTTATTTGGTTGTTTAAATACTCCTAGGGCTGCTGGCTGACAATTCCTGTGTTAAGAAGATTGCTGGTTAGTAGCCCGCAATAGTCAGCTGATAGTAGTTAACAGTTAGGAAATAGTTGGGAATCTCTCTGTGTTTGAATGCGATATTTATCAGGGCTTGGGGAAGGTGACATCTCTCCAGCTGAGAAGAAAGGGCAGATGTCGGTGTGAAGAGGCAGTTGATTCCAGGGGGGGGGGGGAGGTAGAGCTGAGTCCTGGTTGAAAGCTGGATGCAACTTAGGGGTACAGTGTCTTTCAATGGGTCTGATGGCAGGACCAGCCCTACCATTAGGGGGGTGGGAGGCAGCCTCTTCAGGCAAGTTGATTGTGGGTATCAGGAAAAGGTAGTAAATATTGTTAGTTATTTAATTGATTATTTTTTATGGCTGGGAAGTGGGAGAGGTGCTTATGGAGTTTCTGCCTCAAGTGCCAAAATAGCTTGGCTGACATTGGGTACAATGTGCCTCAGCTCTACCTCAGGCAGCAAAACATCTTGGGGACAGCCCTGGGTAAGGAACACCTGGTAACCCTCAGTCAATCGTGGATACCATGCTGGGGTTAGGGACATAGGCAAGGATACGGTCTACTAGTTAGGTTGAGCCATGACCTTTTAACAACTGCAATTCAATATGACTAACAAGATTTAACTGTAATGACAGCATATTATCAGGGCAGATCACTCCTGGTCGGTAATAGCTATAGAATCCAATCCTCAAGAAAAGAGAAAGCAGTTCTGTTCTGTCCATATAGCTGTCTGTCAGCCCAGAGAGGGAGTGGCCTTCTCACAGTTTGATTTAGTCCCTTTAGTAGGATTATCGGTGAACTAGAACAAATGGATACAAGGAAGAATCAGATCTTTGTGCGATATAGTAAGGCAATTATACCTACATAATTCAAGAGAATCCGTAGAATTGGAGGGGGCTTGTAGGCCATCTAGTCCAACCCCCTGCTTGATGCAGGAAATTCAGAGCTAGAGAATCCCCGACAGATACCTGCCCAGCCTCTTCTGTACTGATCTTCTGTACCTCTAAACATCTTTATTGCTCTCTGAACCAGTTACAATTTGTTCACATCCTTCTTAAAGTGTGGCACCTAGATCTGGAACCCAGTACTAAACTCTAGATAAAGTCAGACTAATGCTGAATAAAGTAGAGCTGTTTGTTTTCATGACTTGGAAACTGTTCTGCATGGGGGGGGGGATGGAATCAAATGCACAGGTATTTTAGTCATACTTAAAGTAAATAACAGAAGTGACATATGATTTCTCAGGTCCTGTAAGTTTGATGGTTACAGACTTTGTAAGTGCAGTTTCTTAAATGTTACTCATTCTGTGAGGAAAGGAAAACACACAGAACACGTCTCCTTGCTAAACCCTAGCAAGTGTCAGTTAAGTCTGTTAACTGTAGAACATCCTAACCATCAGGGAATTATAGGCAGGAGTTCTAACCTGTTGCTAGGCAATGTCCAGAATTCCCTCCCCTGCTACAATCAAGTGGTTTGCTCCTCTGAACCCTGCCACCTGACTTCACAGAGAAGCTTGGTTTCTCCCTTTGCCCTTCAGCCAGACTATACAATTCTGCCTTAATCCTTTAATGGGCAATTGATTTTTTAAAGAACCTCCTGCAGAGTTGACATCTTCTCATTGCTTATTCCAACACTTTTTTGTAGCTATATCACACGGCTGACTCATATTCAGCTTGTGATTGGCTATATTTCCAATATCTATTTCACATATACTGCTGCCAAGCCAGGTATTCCAGTTCTATACCTGTGCATTTGATTCCATCCCACCCCCCCTGCAGAACTTTGCATATGTCTATTGAATTTCATTTTGTCAGTTTCAGCCCAGTCTTCCATTCTATTTCATTTGGAATTTTATTCCTGTCTTCTGAGGTTTTAACTACCCTTCCTAGTTTTATGTCTTCTGCAAATTTGTTAAGAATTCCCTCCACCCCGGCATCCAAGCCATTAATAGAAATACTGAAGAGTACCAGGGACAGCCAGGACAGAGTTCTGTGGCACCCCATTCAAAAACTCCCTCCAGTTTGATGAGGAACCACTGATGAGTGCACTTTCCCAACCAGCCGTGAATTCATTTAACCAGTTTGCTAACCAAAACATCATGAGGGACTTTGTCAAATGCTTTTCTGAAATCAAGATAAATTATGTCCACAGCATTCTCAGCAAGCTACTAGGCTGGTAACAAAGAGATAAGATTAGACTGGCAAGATTTATTGACAGGTCCATGCTGACTCCTACTAATCACAGAATTGTTATCCACATGCTCTCAAAGTGACAGCTTTCTAATCTGTTCTAGTATCTGGGCTATTCACCTGTACTAGTTCTTGGTAGCCTGTCCTTTCCATTCTTATACATGTCTTTTTTGTTTTGTTTTGAGCTCACCACTAAGCTTTTTGTGCAGCCACGTTGGCTTTGTTAGGTGTCACTCTTCCCCCCCCCCCTCATTGGAATTGTTTGTGATTGTGCCTTTAGTGACTCTTTCTTCACGAACTTTCTTGGGCTCCTTTCCCCATTAGTTTATCTAGCATTACTGGGGGGCATGGGGCGTAGTGGTGAGATTGTTGGACTGGGACTCAGGGAGATCCTGGTTCAAGTCCCCACTCGGCCATGAAACTCACTGGGTGACTTTGGACCAGTCACTGACTCTCAGCCTAACCTACCTCACAGGGTTGTTGTGAGGATAAAATGGAGAGGAGGAGGAGGATTATGTAAGCCGCCTTGGGTCCCTTGCAGGAAAAAAGGCGGGGTATAAATATAATAAATAAATAAAATAAAAATTGAGAGAGAGGAGGGGAAGGTTAAGAGCCCCCCCCCCAACAGATTCCATCATAACATGGCAACATTAGTTCCATGATCAGGGGATAGATAGTAGTTGCACCTGAATGGTGTCCCTGAGAACCTGACTTCCCAGAGCTGAGGCAAAAGTCTCAGTAAAACCTTTTATTGCAGTAATTCCATTAATTAGCTATATAAGCCTTTACAGTCCCAATAAGGATCCACAGTTAACACATTACAACATAGTTCCTTGACAAGAATCACAACAAAAGACCCAATCAGCCCTAGGGTTCAGCACATAGAATAAATCCAAATAAGTTCACAGTTCCAGTGAAAGCAGGAAGCTTTCCAGGTTACCAGTGCGTTGCTTCCAGCAAAGTCTACTGCTGGTTGCTCTGGTTTAAATACAGGGGAGTGGCTGCTAAAGATCACCATTAGACATTCAGTCCTGGCAGGGAAACCTGGCTCTCAGGAGGTTGTTGTGCCTCACCGGATGCTTCTGAACTGCCCTCTTTAGTTGACGATGCACTGAAGGAGACAGACACCCCTGAAACTCCCTCTCTTGCAGAGACCTCCTCCTATCGCCCTGTTCTCATGGAAGACATCCCTGGTCAAGAAGCAGGGGCCTACCTCAAGGTCAGGTCTCCCAGCTGTGGAAGACAGGCCATATCAGCATCTGGTATCTCACCCCCTCCCAGCTCATAAGCCAGTGAGAGGCCTGGTAGAACTGAGTGCTCAGGCATCTGGCTTTCCATGGCTGGGCCTGACTCTACAGCTTCCCTGACTGACTCAGAATCAATGTTGCAGGTTATAGCTCCCTCTCAACTGGGGGAAGTTCTCACAGGTTTACTTTTTCCATCCTTGTGAATGGCAGCTATTCCCTTATATGGTGAGGCATCATTGATGTTGGAAATAGGAGCAGATTTTGCACCCATTGGGTTGGATCCGGGATCTGTCTTCTATGAGAGGAAGGGGCCTACTATGAGAGAAAGGTCTTCCACTCGTGGAACCGCCCTCCACTCGACTTCTGAGGATCCTCCCCCCCCTCACACCACAGCCCGCCCCATTCAGCAGGGGCCCCTGATTCTCTGTGGAGCATTTTCAAGGGACTGGAGGAGCCACTGTGGGGAGGAGGAGGAGGAGGAGGAGGAGGAGGAGGAGGAGGAGGAGAGGAGGAGGAGGAGGAGGAGGCGGCGGCGGCACTTCCATCAGTGCAGTGGATCCAGCATAAATCTGCATCTGGCCCCATAATTGCTTTCCTAACCTCAATCTATTTACTTTCTGCCATAGAACTGAATAGGAGTCACTCATTTTTATGGGGACTGACAGTTCATTTGGGAGGCAAAACTAGTGTCTGGCCCCAACCTCAACAGCCTCCCACTTGCACTCCTTTACTTTCTCTCACAGCCACATTATTTGCACTGTGATACACCTGAGCTCCTTCCACAGGTAGCCTATCCACCTTAATGGTGGCATTTTGTCAGTGTAGGTTGAATGTATGGTTCTAGCTTAGCCTTCTCCTTGACATGCTACTAGCTTTTTATGTGTCAGAATTTCATGTGAGCCCTCACCAGCAGTCTGACATGGAAATGTCCAGATACTGGCTTAAGGTGCAATCCTATGCAAGTTTAGACAGGAAAAAAGGCCTACAACCAGGGGAAACTAGTGACTCCTAGGTCAGTGGGGCTCCTTATCCATTGCAGCTTTTATTCTGAGCTTTATAGGAGCAATCCGTGGTGCTCCATGGTGGTGAACCGATTTGGGGATGGAGTACAGCACCATGGATAGCTCTTCTAAGGCTCACAATAAAAGCTAGAGTGGATAAGGAGCCTCACTGACATAGGCTGTCACCAGCCTCCCCTGCCTATAACTCCCTGCATGCTGGGAGTGTATAGGGCTTTTTTCTGTCTAAACTTGCACAGGATTGCGCCTTTACCATCTCATCTTCTGTTCAAGAGAACATGGCTTCAGCAAGCCATCTAATGATGAATGGGGTGGAGGGAACAAATCAGAAAAAAGTATAAGCTACCAAAGATAGCCGTGCAGCAGGATGTTCTTCATTAGCATTGCTTGGCTACATCCATCCACTGATTAGATCAGGGATGGAGAATGTCAGAGCCAGGGGCCAAATTCACCCCTCCTGGGATCCCAGTCTGGTCCTCTGGGATTCCTCAGAGAGCCATGACCCTTTCCCCCAACCGCCAGTGGTTTGGTGGGTTTGTGTAGTATTTCTCCCATTCTAAAAAGTTGAAATGCCTCTTCCCACAGCTTGGATACTGGCAGGAAGAGCTTTAAGCTACAATACACTGGTATTTTTGGCCCTGTCCCTTTTGCCTTCCGTCCACCACTGGAATGCGGCCCTGGAAAGCTTCTCCAATATGGAATTCGGCCCTTGGGCTGAAAAAGGCGCTGCACCACTGGATTAGATGTATAGAAGGTCCAAAGGGCCTCTGAGTTCATAAGGAGTCGGAACAGGCCAGGGTACTTAAAGTACACAGCCTGATAGGAAAAAGAAATTCTATTTCTGATAGGAAACAGAAACCTAACAGAGGCATTGTTGTCACCTTGTCAAACAGACCTTGTTCCCCTTTGTTTCAGATACTGCACAAGTTGAACTATTTATTATGAAAGACAGGCTTGATGTTCCTTTTCACTCAGCCATATCTTCAGCCTCAGGCATTGATCAAAACCAAGGCAGCTGTCCTTGGAATGGTATAACTGTACAATTTAAAGCAGGCACACTGCAAAAAGCAATTAAAAGAGTAAAATGGAATTCAGTTCTTGATTCTGGCACCGGTGCACTAAAAGACCGTAAGATATTATCTCTTGAAAGCAGGTGAGGTGAGTAGGAGGCATCCACCGCTCTCCAGTAGCCAGTGCCAAGCAGCCTTCCCCACTTGGTGCCCTCCCTTGCCAGGGTCAGCCAGTATACGGATCCCCTCTCTCCTCCAAGCTCTCTGCAAATTTCAGAGAACTTGAGGAAGAGGAAATAGACGTGTGTGGGTTTTTTTTACCATGCCTGGTATGAGAACAAGACCCTTCCCCTCCCCGGAGTTTGGGGGCATGTGCAGAAAATTTGGGGCAAATTGGGATCACTCTCCCACTGGGCTTTGAAGAAGCAGAAGCAGCGAGAGGGGCTTGTGCCATTCCCCCCCCCTTTCAAAAACCAACGCAAAGTTTCATACTTGTAGGGGGGGAAAGAGTCCATTGCACTTGCAGAGGATCTGTGGGAGGGGAAGGTTCAGTGGTGGTAATGACAAATAATAATTGACTAGTAATCTGAGCAAAAACGTATAGGTTCCTGGTGAGTAGTGGAGGATTTATTTATTTATTTTTGATACACCCAATGACAAGTGTTCTCCAGGCAGATTACAAACAGTTAAAATAATAAAATACAATACAAAGTGACAAAGACCACAGGAATAAATAGCTCAGATGAATAACGATATATAAGAATAGCCATAAAAATCTAAAAACTAGGCTGCAATAAATAATCCTCTGCATGTTCAGACAAAAAAAAAGGTCCCACAACTCCCAGCATTTGCCAGCCAGCCGTGGCTGTCTGGGGAATGCTGAGAGGTAGGACTTTTTTCTGTCTATACGTGAATAGAATTGGCTTGCACCCTAACAGTGCAATCCAGTGAGGCTGCCTGTAGCCCTCTGAACCCGGAAGATGACAGGCATCCTACAGAGGGTGGAAGGAGCGCGGAGCCGGAGGTCACCTCCACACTCCTCCCACCCTGCAAAACAGTTAGACGGCTGATTTTGGAGAGGCCGAGGCACCGCCAGGCTATCACATGTGCTGGCGAAGCCTGGCTCCTCCCCTCCCTGCCCCCCCAGAATGCCCACAAAACTCTGGCTCTGAGGTCAGTCTTCTAACCTCAGAGCCGCAGCCGGCAGCTCTTTCTGCACCGGCTGCGAGGGAGGAGGGCGAGTGTTCCGAACCCAGAGACGCTGGGACACTGACTTCTCCTCTTGCCATCTAGATCTGCCTAGCAGCCATAGGATTGTGCCCCAAGCCTCTAAAATGTCTGGGAGAAAGGAAAGCTCTTTGCCTAGCGCTGAAAAGGTAGCAATGTAGGCACCAGGTGAGCCTTGCTGGGATGGCATTCCGTAGTTTTGAGTGACACTCGATACCCAGGCAGCAGAATGGCTCTGGCACGGGCTTTACACAGAACTTTTGACTTCAACCAATCATAGGCCTATGCTGCGGCATAATGTGATTGCATCATGTAATGGGGTCAGGTGTATTTAATGAAAGTTGTCATGGGTATGTCACAAAACTTAACCCCATGCTGTCACATTTAAGCCCTGGTATTCTGATGGTTTCCTGACTTTTGTGCAGATTTCCCCCCCCCCCCATTCTAAATAGTTGAAATGTCTCTCCTAAGGCTTAGTGACTGGCAGTAAGAGCTTTTAGCTAAGATATGCTGGCGTTTTTGGGGCCCCCTCTTTTGCCTTCAGCTCTGCTCTCCAGTGGGGAGAAGGTAGGCATGATGGACCCACAATGTGCCTGATTCATTGTCTGTTGGGCACATTGTGGGCCCTGGGGTGGTCAGCCTACACTGCATGGCTTGTCATCATGTCGTGCAAACTCTCCCACTATCTTTCAGCCTAACCTACCTAACAGTAGGTTAGTAGAGTAGGAACAGTAGAGTAGGAATGCGGCTTCCAAGAGCTTCTCCAAAATGGAATTCAGCCCTTGGGCTGAAACAGGAACAACATCCCTGCTGTACAGGATCAAGCCCAAACTGGAGTGGAGAGGTATCATGGTCACAACAAACTGAACCATCAGGATGGGTGCTGGAAGAAGAATGCTGGCTACACCGTAGTTGGAACTACATCAGACCAACCAAACCAACAAAGAAAACCAGGCTATAGTCCATGGGTATCTGGAGTCAGTGTCCAAGCTCAACTCAGGTAGTGTCAACACATTATTCCCTGCCATACAATATCACAGGGCTGATGTAGCACTGAAACAGCTTGGGCAGGTCCTTCAAACTGCCAGCGCTGCCAGCTTCATGAATGAGCCCTCTCACTATACTTTCTGCCAAGATTCATAGTGATTACATCACAGTGCACAGGAGTTTCACACCACGACAATGTCAGCTACCTGGCCTTGGGCCCTTCCTGACACACCATCTGTACCCACAAAGCCCTCTTCACCTACAGTAGCAGAGGTTGAAGTTATGGGGGGTCAAGGCTGCAGAAAGTTAAAATCGAAATCAAAGATCTCGAATATTCGTGTGCATCTCCGGCCAATGTCCTTTGCCATCTCTGGGGTCCCAGAAGCTGGCCCTGTCTGAATGCTGTTTCAATTTATTCAAGCAACGTATTCAATACTACTGTAGTATAGAGACCTGGTTCGCATGACATGACAGCCAATCCTGGGTTATCACCCATGGAGGCTTGTCGTGATGTCCGAACCCAGGGTGGTTTCTGCAGGGTGGCTTATTTTTCATGAACAAACCACCATGGCTTGTTGTTGGGTTGTTCAGGGTCGCTCGTTGTGATGTTCGAACCCGGCAGTGTGGGTTCTGCATGGCTTGCTTGAAAGGGCTAGAGAGGCGCTCAGCAACAGCAGCAAAAGACCTGACCACTCCTCACAGTGCCCTCCGCCCCTGCTCCTCCAGCTCCCTCCTCCACCAGCTTGGAGCTTCATTTGACAGTGACCGGCTTTATCCCCTTGTGAGCCAACTTAGCACAGCTATGCGTGTATGCATGGTTGACTTGCCTCTGGGTAAGCAAGTGTGCCCCAAATTTGGGCCCATGGTGATTCAGGAGAGGGGGATTTAAGCTTCCCCCCTGCCCATAGGGAGTGGTTAAAAAGCGGGGGGAGTCTCATCCCCCCCTTTAATGTTATTGTGATCTGCAGTATGATAGAAAAACACATTCAGTTCTCCACACAGCTTCTTATGTCTGTATAGATATCATGGCCTAGATACTTTGCCAGGGATGGGTGACCTAGTTTGGATAGCAGTTGTGCTTTGGGGACTTCTATATTATATCACTGACACTGTTCCAAGTTAAGTATTCAGCGCTGAGAGTCCTATAAGCCGGATGAATTCCTTTGGGTTACCATTATTGTTTTTCCGATTGCATTCGGACCTAGAAGTCAGGTGGGGTCAAGTTAGTGAGGAATGCTTTTGAAGATCGCAGTAAATGCTAGTATTCCCCAATGAACTGCCAGTCTAAAAGCTTGTTTATACTGGGCTTGACCCTGACTATTGATGAACTAATTGACAAGCTTATCCAAAGTGTCCCATTATTGGAAGGTATGGTGCTCCTCCAGACCCATATTCTGTCTGAGAGCCACATTAGCTGCCATCCTCAAGGCCAAAAGAAACTGTGAAATGAGAGATCCATGATTAGGATCTCCCACAATTATTGTTTTGCACATTGCAGCCCTATTATTTATTTATTATATTTATATCCTGACATTTTTCCTGCAAGGAACTCAAAGTGGCTTACATAATCATCATCATCCTCTCCATTTTATCCTCACAACAACCCTGTGAGGTAGGTTAGGCTGAGAGTCAGTGACTGGCCCAAAGTCACCCAGTGAGCTTCCTGGCCAAGCAGGAACTAGAACCTGGATCTCCCGAGTCCCAGTCCAACACTCTCACCACTACGCCACATTGACTCTCTTGTGCATTCTATGTGGCTGCTTCGAACACCAGGGGGAAATGGTGCTTGGGGAGTTAATTCTTTCCTCTCATAACCTTTCTTCAATGAAAGTTTTTCCTGCTTTGCTGCCTGGTTATATGGGGGCGAGGGGTTTATTCAATTTTATCCACACAAAACCCCTGAGAACTAGCTCAACCTTCCCCAAACCTGGGCCCCTCGAGATATTTTGGACTACAACTCCCATCAATGACATCCAGGGATGGCACTTCAGTGTTCAGGGATGATGGGACTTGTAGTCCAAATCATCTAGAGGGCGCCAGGTTGGGGAAGGCCGAACTAGCTTAAAGAGGGTGATTAGCCCATGGTCAGTGGCCATTATGGCTACATGAGGGCTTGAACTCAGGTGTCCCCATTCCCTGTCCAACACTCTATCCACTGGACTGCACTGTGGTGAGGATTATATAGAGGCGTTGCTCTATCATCTGCCACTCCTGCTTCATCACAGCAGGAGACGGGAGAAGGGCCTTTGTTTCTAGTAGAAGTGGAATGATGTGGCACAGCAGCATCACACGCCAACACTGTTCCCCCTCCAGGCAGGCAGAGCAACATGATCCAAATAAGGGTTTGAACAAGGATCACGTGTGAACTATTATCTGGCTCTTCTGTCATGGCATAAACATGTTGCAGTGCTGTTCAGCTTCCCTCCAGTGACTTAGTGTGAAATCAGTTCTCAGCTACCCCAGGGAAAACACTACTCAGTATCAATAGAGATATAATTCCATCACAATAATGAATTCCATCAGAGGCTACTCAGCAGCAAATTACCAAGGCAAGCTGAAAGGAGGTATTTTGTTTTGTTTTTTAAACAGTGTGATACAGCTTAGGTTCACAGGTGATGAAAATACACTGGAATAGTGTTGCTACCTCTCCCAGAGGATGAAATTGCCTTTGCTTATTTGCATGCATTCATTCAAATCTGTGAAGATGTGAAATTATTTGTTGTAAACACTGGACTCAGAAAAAAGGTCAAGATGGCGGCAGCAACAACAACAACAACAACAAATTAAAAATGAGTAAGGCTGAGTTAGAACTAGCCAAACAGCAAGTCTCCACTGGAATGTGTTATAGACCTACAGTCCAAATGGTCGGGCCCCTTTATTCCCTGCGCTCAGAGCTAAGCAGAAAATGGGAAAATAAATAAGAGCTGAGCCATCCCTTCACTCCTAATATGACTCACTTTACTTGTGGATTGAAAGACATTTAGCTAGCAATAAATAATAGTTTTACAATAATAAAGTTTCACTTTCATATGCCTCCATGCTTCCCCGGCCCAGCCAGCATTGGAACAGGAAGTGCCAAGATTCCGAGAGCGAAGGTTTCCCTGACCCCTCCAAAAGTGGGCAGGATGACAAGTCTCTTGGCATCCTTGTCAGTTCTGCTGGTTTGGAAAAGAACCCAAGCACTGGGATGGGATTGCAACACACATCCAAATATCCTAGCTTTGCCTGTTGCTAACTAACCATTATGGTCAAATGCACACTAGAATGTATTTTATTTGAATATGAAAGAAATTCCTCAACGCCCAAGTGTTACAGATTATAAATTTACTCATTGACCCTACCAAGCCATAGATTAATCACAGCAGCTGGATTCATCTTTAGATTTGATTCCAGAGTTGTATTCAGCAGCCACAGTGAATTAACTGTGCACTGTCCCTTCGGCATAACCCAGCCTTCAGCCTCCCTTTCCTTCTCTTGCCTTGGCCTAGAAGAAACCCTGCGACAGGCCTCTATTAACGCTATTAATAAACCAGTGAAGTTACCAACACCTGTATGGAGCTTGAATTCCATAATCAGGTTCAACATACAACACCAGTTTCTTTTCTCGTGCAATGCAGGCCTGATTCACTGACACCTAGACAGCCTAGTCTTCTACCATTTCCAAAATGGCTGGCTCATATAAGCAAACCTCATTTCCTCCTCAGGATTATGTGCGCACAGGCTCCTCACTGAGGCCCGCCTGGCGCCAACTTTACTATCCTTTCGGCGCCAGGTCAAGGCTGCCCTCTATGCTGAGGCATTTAACAGCTCCAAATAGTACACGGGGACAAGAGTCTACTTTTTATAATCTTGTCTTAGCTATTAATTAAACAATTGTTTTTAAAATGTCTAGTGAAATTTTTTTCGATGTTTTTATTCTTTGCATTTTTATATTGTATTTTATTGTACAACTGTATTTTATTGTAAAATTTCATAATTGTTGTAAACTGCCCAGAGAGCTTCAGCTACTGGGCAGTATAGAAATTAATTCAATAAATAAATAATGTGAAGAATTATTGCCATGAACTGGACCATAAGTGGAGATGGCATTCGAGCATTCCAGCCACCATGAGGACCAGCAGTGCTGCTGTTGTCCCTGCGGACTCTCAGTTCCAATAACATTTCTTCATATTTAGTCACATACATGGTCATGTGGAGAATATACGTGGGACTTTTATTTGTGCACTGGCCTCTGCTGGCATGGGTTACCTCGCTCTGTTTCCTATGTAGCATCCTGTTCTGTGTTGCTGCAAGTGAATAGGATGCGCACAACTTTGTACTGTGATTGCGCTCATCATTCCTGGGATCATAGTATGTTTGCTTAGTGGTACAAAGAGAACATCGCAGAAAAGGAGATCTGTGGAGATTTTCACTAGAGCAGGGAAAGGGTACATTCCACAGAACAAACAGACACTCCAGAACATGGAAAGATATTGAGAGCCAGTGTGATGCAGAGGTGGTGTTAGGGGGTGGCCCACTAGGGCTGGAGCCCCAAATCTTTCATTGGAAACCCCGGATCTCTGGGAGGCCATCTGCCCCACCACCCTGCTGTCCATGGGCACTTGCTGAAATAAAGGTACAGGGGCCCTGATGGTCTCCATTGCATCTGATCCCCCTAGATTACCTGGCTTTTTGCCCACATGTGCTTCATCTCCTGCTGCCTCCCACTCAAATTTTTCTGCCTGAGGGTTGTTGTTGTTGTTTTAAAATCAAATACCTTCCTCTCCCCTACCCATGCATCCCTTTTTACAAACAGGAGTGTCCTTAGGAGACAAGACGTGCGCACACACACACATACACACACACAGACTTTAGAGCATATGTAAATTAGAATATGCAAATTTGTGCTTTTTTGCTTTTTTTTTTTGGTCCTGTGGACCTGAGCTCTGGATATTTTCGGCATCTAGCACTGCCCCTGGTGTGGTGCAATGATTAGAGCAGCCTTTCCAAACCTTGTGCCCTGCAGATGTGTTGGACTTCAACTTCCATCATCCTCATTCAGCATTGGAGTTGTAGTCCAACACATCTGGAGGGTATCAGGTCTGGGAAGACTGGGTTAGAGTATCAGATAGGACTGAGGAGAACCAAGTTCAAATCCCTATTCTTTTTGCTTAGGGTCTGCCCCTATCTTTCAGCCTAACCTGCCTAACAGAGTCGTTGTGAGGATGAAAGGGGTGGGTGGGTGGATGAGTTCCTTGGAGGAAGGGTGGGATATCAGTGTAATAAATATTTATCTCATAAATTACTATCCTGCTTTTCTGCAGCTAGTGCACTCAAGGTGCTTCAAAAAATGAGATTAAAACAATAAATACAAAACAAAATGAGCCATAAAACGGTAAAATACGAGTAATAAATAAATTGCAGCACTTAAAACATAAGATATAAGAGGCAAACGTTAATTAAAAGCGTGCTGGAATAAGATAACTAGGCTGGAGAGAGAGTCACTTTTGGAATGAAACTATTGTATCATCAACTGTAGAGTTCTCTTCAGTTAGTACGGTAAGTTGATTGATGAAGTGTTTCGCTTTAAACAGGTCTTGAAATACTTTGTTAGGTTTGGGACCAAGAATGTTGCAGAGGTTACTAATACGGTAGTTTCATTCCAAAAGTGTAGCCATGGAAAGTCTACAGTAGGGGAAAAAGAACTGTTGTGGCACCTTAAAGACTAACACAGCTTTTGCAACATGAGCTTCATTAAGTTGAATATTTCCTCTGATCATATGCATCCTTCAGATGAAAGTGTATGTCACAATAAATGTGGTGATGTAGCCCAATCCCAAGCATGCTTAATCAGAAGTAAATCCCAGTGTGTTCAGTGAGGCTCATGCCTAAGAAAATGTGCACAGGATTGCAGACAGAATCATAGACTTGGAAGGGGCCTCAAAGGTCACCTAATGATAATCCAACCCCCTGCTGATGCAGGAAGCCCTCTACTATAGCATCTCTGATAGGCAGCCATCAAGCCTCTGCTTGAAAACCTCCAATGAAGGAGCGCCCACCACTTTCCAAGGCAGTCTGTTCCACTGTTGAACAATGGATAGTAAGTTTGTTTAGTTGAAATCCCCTTTCTTGTCCTTCAAACTTGTTGGTTCAGGTACTACCCTCTAGAGAAACAGAACAAATTTGCTGCATAGCCTATGAGAAAGCCCTGGAAATTGACCCTTGGTCTGATCCAGCATGGCTCTTCTTATGTTCTTAAATATTTGAAAATGGTGATCATATTGCCTCGTAATTGTCTCTTCTCCAGGCTAAGCAGACCCAGTTCCTTCAACCTTTCCTGATAGGACTTGGTCTCCTCCAGGCACCTCTCCTTCGGTGTCACCCTCCTCTGGACACATTCCAGCTTGTCAGAATCCTTCTTCTTAAACAAGATTCAGGCCTAGTTCTCACAAACAGTTGATGAGGTGGTAAAGCCAGTGTCTCTACCATACCACATCAGACTGACGGTGAGGGCTCACATGATGGACTGCTTCTATGTAATACAAGATTCTTGCACATAGAAAGCTGGCATATCCGGAAGAAGACTAGGGTATAAGCTTTCTCCCTGACTTCTAATTATCTACATGCATGGTTTTTGTTGTTGTTGTTGTTGTTTAAACCTTTTTGGTATAGAGCATCAGTTTAGGTCTGCAGAAGTGCAGGTTTACCACTTCATCAGCTATTTGTATTTGTCCTTAAGGTTCCCTAGCACTCTCGGTTGTTTTGGCTGCAAGGAACAGGCTAGCACACTTACTGTTCTGGAATGTTGAATATTGTACATAGCTTTTTCAGATGCTTTCAGGGCTGCTGACCACAAGGTGGCATTGACCCATCTCAGCAGTAAACTGGAAAAGAACGGAAGCTGCTTATTCAACTAGCTCTACTCTTGTCTCGGTGAGCAACAGCGGAGATTGAAGTAGTGCTAAATTTACAGCTGCTGGAATAAGGATACATGGCTGCTCCTTTAATATGCATACTAAGTAGGTGTCCTCATGAAGATTCCTTTTTAGGGATGATGATACTAAGTTTAACTGCCTCGTTGTGGATCTGTATTTCACATCCCCTCCACCCCATAGTACAGAGAGGTCCCCAACATTTGAGGGTTGGTGAGCACATTTGGAATTTTGAGAGAGTGTCCTGGGTGCTCTCATAAAATGGCTGCCATTGTGGGCACGTCTGGTCACAAAACACACATTTTCCAGGAGGAAAACTGATGAGACTAAAGGAGAAGTAACTTGCCCAAGAAGATAAGTATGAGGCAGAGGTGGGGGTCTGAGCTCTAAAACACAAAACCACTCTTTTGAACCCAAATAAACATGGTGCTGGAGGGTAGCCCTTCACTTTGCAGCATGCCAGCCTCCCAGATGATGATGATGATGATGATGATGATGATGATGATGATGATGATATTTTTTAAGAAAAGAATTAGAATAAAAATCAGGAGGCCAGGGAGCCTAGTGGGCACCAAGAGATGTCTCCGTGGGCACATTGGTGCCCATGGACACCACATTAGAGACACCAGCCATAGTACCTTAGGTGGTAGGTAGGTTTCAACGTATTTGACCCTCCTGTCCCTTTAACAAGCCTGTGACCACAAAGGAGTTGGGGAGTTCCGTTGCTCCTTCCTCCCGTCCTGCTTTGGGGCCAAGTGAGAATCTTTCTTATTTCAGCAGGTGGGGGAGTCTTATATAGCTGCCTTATATCATGTCAGCTGTTTGGTCCATCTAGTTCAGTATCATCAACACTGACTGGTAGCAGCTCTTCAGGGTTTTGTGAGAGGAACGTTTCCTAGCACTGCCTGGAGATGCCAGGGACTGAACCTGGGCCCTTTTCCATGCAGAGCATGTGGTTTTCCTCCAAGCGATGGCTCTTCCAAAGAGAAGATAAAGGTAGGAGAAGGAGCAGCTCCATCTCCCGCTGCAGGGTTGTTAATGTGATGGCAAGGTCCCCTGGGTTGTGTGACCTGACAACAAGAAGTAGAGCAAAGGTACTGTGAAAAAAAGTGCCAAATTACAAGGCCATTTTGTTGTGCAACAGGGAATGTGCTGAATGGTCACTGGACTGATTGTGCTGGATCCTGATCTGCTGTTTGAACTAGCAGTGATGAGGATCTGTGTCCCTTGTGGGTGCTAGGTGTGTTGATTCAGGTATGCATATGCTACATCCTGAACATGCTAGATAGAAGTACTGTAAATATGTGAAATGCAGCAATACATGGTGGAGGCGTGAAATGTTGTTGGAATAACAGTCCTCTGGCTCATGCTGGCTCAGCTTGTCTGAGTGTGGAAAGCTAAGCAGGATCAGGCCTGGTTATTACTTGGATGGGAGACCCCTCCTCTAGTTTCCTGCATTGAGCAGGGGGTTGGACTTGATGGCCTTGTAGGCCCCTTCCAACTCTATAATCTATGGAGCTTTCCTTTTATGTGTGTTAGATTGGCTCCTTTGTACAGTGTGTGTTGCTTGAGTGCTTGAGCTGCAGGCTCTTGAGAGAGGGTCTAGATTATGCCATTCGTTGTTGTACAAATACATTGTATCATTGTATTAATTTGGATACATACAATGGTCCCCAGTATAAACTGGGCTTTCTGGCTATGGCTTCAATAGAACAACTATTATAAAGAGATATCAAGTAACCAGTAAGTGAAGAAAGATTCCCCTGCAACCTGTTTTTGATTAATGGAATGGCTGGTTTTGTGGGAAGTTAGAGAAAGGGTGGGGGATAATGTTGGACACTTTAATCTGGATCTAATAGAGGAAGTGCCTTGGAAAGAAACTTGAGGAGCAGTTTGGCTTCTTGAACTCGGATGGTTGGATTTTGATGCTCTGGAAGGCTGGAGCTTTGGAACAAACATTTTCTAAGCTGGCTGTTGCATAATACTTGCGTAACCTGTACAGATTAATATATAAATTAATCAGTGTGGCATAGTGGTTAGAGTGTTGGACTGGGACTCAGGAGATCTGGCTTCTAGTCCCCACTCGGGCATGAAGCTCCCTGGGTGACTTTGGGCCAGTCACTGACTCTCAATCTAACCTACCTCACAGGATTGTGGGGATAAAATGGAGAGGAGGAGGATTATGTAAGCCACTTTGGGTTCCTTGCAGGAAAAAAGGCAGGATTAATACTAATACTAATACTAATAATGAAGAATTTTTTTGCAAAGGCACTGTTATTATTATTTATTTCATTTATATACTGCCCAAAAGCCAAAGCTCTCTGGGCAGTTGCACCAATCTAGCAATCCATTGTGGTGTGTGAGGCTCTAAAGCCAGAGTTTTCTGGTCCTGAAGTGTTTTCTCATTCACATCAGTGCTGCCCTCTCTATTAAAGGGAACGAGAAAGCTGGCATGGGAAGAGATCCATGTGCATTGCAGGACAAATTGGTTTTGGACTGGGATGCATAAATGTCCACTAATTGCTCCTTCAGGAAAGTGATCCTACAAAGGCTACCCTAAACTTCTCAAAACTATCCACGGAGGGGGATGTGAAGCACTGTTTTTACCAATAATGCATTGTTACGGTTTTAGATTGTTCATGTCATCAGTGCTCTTGGAAAAATGACATCAGCCTACTTCTTAATACAAATCTGAACTGGAAGTAAACAAAGGTCAACATTTGAGAGTCAGATCATTTGCAAATATTTTTCCAACTGTACACAATAGGTTCAATTTGGCTGTAGTTGATCCCATGGTTAAAGCCTTCTTCAGAAGTTCCCTCCACTCGTTTCCTTTACACCTTTTCAGATCTTCCGCTGAATGCATGGAGGTCAGGGGCGGCGGGGGCACAAACCAATGGAGGCATTCACAGGGTGGGCAGGCCAGCAGTCACAGCCCTGCTCTTCCACATGCTCATTGAACACACGGAGTAAATGACTGAAGAGGGCTTAAATCTCCTTAAAACCAGCTTGTTCCATGGGATTCGGTCATGACTAACCTTAGCTGGATTGATACTAGAGAGGCATTATTAAAGTCAGTCTTGGCTTTCTTGCTTTCACCTTTGGTGTGGACATTATATACGAGTTCAGTGTAAATCCAGCAGGGGAGTTGCACATGTGTTTTCTGCACCCAGTTTAATTATCAAGGACTGATGGTTGTATCATTTTCCAACTACCATTCCTAGAACAGAATATCATCCAAATAAGTCCATACCCTGTCATCCTTTAGTGCCTGTGGAAATGTATCATTCTCTAGCGAAATGGTGTTATCAACTCACAGCCACATTGAGCAACATTGGAGGAAAAAGGAGAAATCCTGAGCTCAGCTGAAAATGCAGAATGGAAAACAAAGAGGCAGATGATGAAGACAGACATAATATTTTCAGTATTCTTAAGGAAGTTCGAAAAGTTTCCTGTAAAAAATTGCTTCCTGATTGTCAGAGAAAAGCTGAGTGTTGGTTGTGCTGATTGGCTAGTGCTTGTGAGTTCACCAACATCCACAACTCAGGAGAAGTTTTGCATCTGTTTTTGTTTTAATGTTCATGATTGGACAGAAGAGGGGTTGGGGAGGAAATGCAGCAAAGGATGAATCTATATCTAGCTATGCTACTTTAAAAATAAAATATAAATAGGAGGAGAGCAGCAAGACTGAGAGCTGATCAGCGCAAAGAACCTGTTGTGTCCGCTATGACAAGTATTACATCTGTCTTCTCCCAGACTGAAGTATGGGTACCCGCTACGTTTAAAACACACACACACACACACACACACACACACACACACTTGAACATTTAAAAAGAAAGACAAGAAAGAAATCTCAACTCCAAGCAAGCCTCAGAAAATAGCAGCATAGGACTATAATTCATTCTGTGAACTAATGATATGTGAACGAAGCCTTCTGGCTTTTTGTTATAGTTCAAAGGACATGACGTTGTGACATGCCTCCCATTCTTCTCTCCCCACTCCCCTTGCTCCGGGTTCCCAGTCATGCTTTATAGAATTGATAGGTGAATGAAGTTTAGAAACCCAGGTATATGGCAAACCTTCAATTCTTTGAATATCCTAGGGCTCAGTGCTCTGCTCTGAATCCCATCCAGTTAGTTAAAATATCAAAAATCAATATTACCTAGAAGCCAGTGCAAAGGTTTGGAAGAGCAGCAGAGATAAGATAAATTTCCACTATGTAGAAGCCCTTTCACCTCAGTGTGGCTTTGCTTATATAATGAACGGCCAATGCAAGAGGTGACTGTCTGCCACTGATGTTATGTATCAACTGAGGCTTTTTTTTTGTTTTTTTGTTCTTCATTCTCCTTTCACGTGGCAGACTAATGTACTCTGGTTGTTGAGAGTCCCAGTGCAGCCTCTGAAAGAAACAGCCCCAGGTCCAGGAAGCAATGAAAATATACTTAATAGGCAAAACACACACACACCTCCCTGTGTGAAAGAGGAAGTTTGGCAGTTGCTGCTCTTCTCACTCCTACAGCACAGGGTGATGTGTCAAGTTACACCTGCCAAAATTCCCTCTTCTAGCCAACTGGTAAAAGGACAGACGCCCTTTCCTCTTCCGCATATGATCACCCTTCGTCTCAGTTACATTGTTACCCTGATCCTTTACTTGCAGGCTTGTAATGCAGGCTTGGTCTGAACATGCAGCAGAATGAGCTAGTAAGAAAGCCAAGGTGACAGAGTGGACTGTACCACTGTAGCAGGAGTTGGCATTTCTGAACGTTCCCCCACATTAAAGAAAACTCAAACTCCCTGCAAGCAAAACATTAGTGTACAAGCGAGAAAGGTTCTAGCACTGGCTGTTTCCTGCTCTGCTCATTTTCTTCTTGCATGAAACTATGTATGCAAGAAGAAAGGGGTGGGTGGGGGGAAGTGACCAGCTTCAGTCTAAAGTGGTACAGTCGATTCTACCACCTCATTCCCAACCCATCCACTGGGTATGGAGGATGGACCTACTACTACTACTCATCATCATCAGGCGATCACTCGTGACTGAGTAAGATTGTCTTCCGGGATAAAAGGAGGAAATTCTAAAGAAGATTGTGTAGACTATAGCGATGGGTCCGTAAGTGACTGTGGAGGCCAATTCTAGATCCACACAGCTTCCCACAGTGAGGACACAGGTTACCAGATGGAAGATGGTCCTGTAAAGGATTCGTTTGACATGCTTTTCGCTTAGCACGTTTCTCCCTTTCACCTTGCACTCGGGCTTCTTCAAAGTCCATGGAACCTTTGTGAAAGGCCAACCTCCAGTTAGATCGTTCATGGGCCAGAGCTTCCCAGTTTTCGATGTTTATATTGCATTTTTTTAGATTAGCCTTATGAACATCTTTAAACCTCTTATATTGACCACCGATATTCCACTTTCCATCCTTGAGTTGGGAGTAAAGTAAATGCTTTGCGAGACGGCAGTCAGGCATTCGAACAACATGACCGGTCCACTGAAGTTGGCGTTGAAGGATCATTTTTTCAATGCTAGTAGTCTTTGCTTCTTCCAGTACACTGACATTTGTTCGCCTATCTTCCCAAGTAATTTGCAGGATTTTCCGGAGGCAACCTTGATGAAACCTTTCAAGGAGGTGGAAGTGACGTTTATAGATAGTCCATGTTTCACAGGCATACAATAAAGTTGGTAGTACAATGGCTTCATAAACCAGTGTTTTGGTCTTCTTACAAATATCCCGATCCTCGAACACTATGTTTCATTTGAGAAAATGCGGCACTTGCGAAGCTCAGACGATGCTGGATTTCACTGTCGATGTTAGCTGTAATGGAAAGATAGCTGCCAAGATAGAGAAAATGATCGACATTTTCCAGTATTGTCCTGCCAAGCTGGATAGATGGCATCGCCAAAGGAATGGCTTGCACTTGCTGATGAAGCACTTTGGTTTTTTTGATGTTAAGTGAGAGACCAAGTTTTTCGTATGCTTCTGCAAAAGCATTTAGGATAGTTTGGAGATCATCCTCTGAATGTGCGGAGACTACATTATCATCAGCATACTGAAGTTCCACAACGGAGGTTGTAATTACCTTACTTTTTGCTTTCAGCCTGCTGAGATTAAAAAGCTTTCCATCTGTTCGATATATAATTCCCACACCAGTGGGAAGTTTCCCCTTGACAAGATGTAAAACCATGGCGATGAAAATGGCAAATAATGTTGGGGCGATAACACATCCCTGTTTAACACCTGATCCCACTTTAAATGGAGCACCATGAGAGCCGTTGTTGTCCAAAACCGTTGCCGTCATGTTGTCATGGAGAAGTCGCAAGATATTCACGAATTTATTGGGGCATCCAATTTTCATAAGGATAGTCCAGAGAGCTGTATGGTCTACAGTATCAAAGGCCTTAGCCAAATCGATAAATGGCATATAAAGGGGTTGATTTTGCTCCCAGCATTTTTCTTGGAGCTGACGTGCAGTAAAAATCATGTCTACTGTCCCTCTAGAGGGGCGGAAACCATATTGAGTTTCAGGGAGGATCTCTTCTGAAATAGATAGAAGACGGTTTGCGAGAATCCTAGCAAATATTTTACCTGCGGTTGCTAAGAGAGAAATGCCCCGATAGTTTCCACAGTCTGTTCTATCACCCTTCTTAAAGAGGGTGATAATTATGGCATCCCTGAAGTCTTCTGGGATCTCTTCTCTTATCCAGATTTTTTCGATGAGTTTATGAAGATGTTGTACAAGTTCGGGGGCCCCTTCTTTAAAGATTTCAGCAGGAATCCCATCTGGTCCACTAGCTTTGTTGTTCTTCATTTGACTAATGGCTTTTTTTACTTCATCCAAAGTGGGGAGTATTGCAAGTTCCTCTTTAATTTGTTTTTGCGGGATTTGCGAAAAAATCTCATTATCCACCTTAGATTTACGATTTAAAAGGTCATAATAATGCTCTTTCCAACGCAGTGCAATAGACTCTTTGTCTTTTAAGAGTTTGGTGTCATCTTTTGATTGTAAAGGGTTTGTACCATAGGTTTTTGGTCCATAAATGGCCCTTGTGGCCTTAAAAAAGCCCCGTGCATCATGAGATTCTGCAAGTTGTTGAATTTCTTCAGCTTTCTTTTTCCACCAAGCGTTCTTAAGTTCTCTTGTTCTTCTTTGGACCTCAGCCTTTGCGCTATCGTAGGTTTTTTTCTTGGCAGCGCAGTTAGTATCATTTTGCCATATTTGGAAGGCTTTCCTTTTTTGGTCAATTATATATTTAATCTCATTATCATTTTCATCAAACCAATCCTGATGTTTCTTAGTTTCATATCCAATAGTTTGTTCACAAGCTGCAGTAATGGAGGTTTTCAGCTTAGACCAATGGTCCTCAATGTTGTCAGGTGGTTCCGTAGGTAGATGTTCCTTAAGAAGTGATTGAAGACGAGTTTGCTTAATAGGATCTTGAAGGACTTGGATGTTCATTTTACGCCTTGGTTTCCTTCCTTGAAGCCTACGTTGGGGAGCAATGTTGATAACCATTGTGGACCGGATTAGTCGGTGGTCTGTCCAGCAGTCGTCGGCACTCACCATGGCCCTAGTAAGAAGTACATCGCGGCGATCTCTAACACGGACAATTACATAATCCAGAAGATGCCAGTGCTTTGACCGTGGGTGCTGCCATGATGTTTTAAACTTATTCTTTTGTCGAAAGAGTGTGTTTTTGTAATAGTGAGATTATGCTCTGCACATATAGACAGAAGTAAGAGTCCGTTCGGGACTATTACCAACTC
The DNA here is from genome assembly GCA_021292165.1 of Shinisaurus crocodilurus. Classification (NCBI taxonomy): domain Eukaryota; kingdom Metazoa; phylum Chordata; class Lepidosauria; order Squamata; family Shinisauridae; genus Shinisaurus; species Shinisaurus crocodilurus. The sequence continues at coordinate 282,223,166 of CM037876.1, read as the reverse complement.
CGTCTTTTCCAATAGTTTCTGGCCATAAATCAAAGTCACGCCCGACTCTTGCGTTAAAATCGCCCAGGAGGATAATTTTATCCTCCTTAGGTATCTCTGACAGGAGGGTGTCCAACTGGCTGTAAAAACTTTCCTTGATGTCATCATCAGCATCTAATGTTGGTGCATAAGCGCTCAAAATAGTTACCTGTTGGTTATTGGCGAGCTTTAATCGAAGAGTTATCAGGCGTTCGTTAATGCCAGTAGGAACTTCTGACAAAGAGTTCACTAGCTCATTTTTGATGGCAAAGCCTACACCATGTATTCGTCGGTCCTGCTCAGGTAGTCCTTTCCAGAAGAAGGTATAACCTCCTTTTTCTTCTTTCAACTGTCCCTCTCCTGCCCTTCGAGTTTCTTGAAGTGCTGCTATGTCAATTTTAAACCGTCTCAGCTCCCTTGCAATAATAGCAGTCCTATGCTCAGGGCGTTCACTATCTATGTTATCCAGCAATGTCCGTATATTCCATGTTCCAAAATTCAAATGTCTTTTTCGACCGCTAAAATGGTGACCCCACTGGACGCAGTAATCCAGTCAGGGGAGAAAGAGGTAGACTATGTTTAGGGCACCTTTTCTAGCCCCCTCCCCATATGGGGTGAGCAGAGTGGATCCTAAATAGGGCTGCTCAGTCATGGGTACAGCTGCCGAGCTGCTCGACTACCTCGTTCCTTGAACAGGGCGACTGAGTCTGCATCCACCGCCCATGTGCTGGTCCATGACTAGGGGCTTCCAGATTCACAGTCTGCCCCCGTCGCCATTCGCCAATCGCCATGGGACTTTTGTTTGTTTGTTTGTTTGGGTTGGGTTGGGTTGGATGGGTTGGGTTGGAAGACGCCTGTGCGTGAAACTGTTTTATGTGGGGAGATCGGTGCACAATGAATCACCACACAAACTTGACAGAGTACGGCAGAGATCCAATGGCACGGTTACCCTGACGATTGGAAAACCATTCTCTGCTGCAGCCTTCATCCGCCTTCACAGCCGTTGTAATTTAGGTTTAATTATCTTCCGCCTGTTCTGCCGTTGAGGACTTTATGTTTTGGATCGTTCTTTGTCTGGTTCCTCTCCCCGGACCTTACCGCCATGGGTGACCCTGCTGGGAGTACATAGCTCCTGACGGCATTGCTCACAGGATTCATCGGAACACGCAAGCCCACTCACCACTTCAAGGTGACGATCCGGCACCTTGAAGTGGTCCCCTTGTGTTCACTGAGAAGATTGCAGTCTAAGAGCAGCATCCAACGGGGCTGCTGCGCTTGCACAGTTGGCGTAGCACTAGCATAAGTGACCTCTAGCGCAACGGCAGCAGTGTAAGCTGGTCCCTGGAAGACTCATTGTGCCGGTTCATGCTATTCGTGTTGTGCTATAGCTTGCTTACACTAGTGCTGTGTCAATTGCATAAGCTCTCCAGCCCTGTTGGATACGGCCCTACATTAGCGGCATGCTGCTTATAATTTAGTCCAACTCAAGAAGTAGGGGCTGGGGTTTTTTTCTCAAGGTGTGAAGGAACTGACTTCTGTTGGAAGTCAATAAAACCGTCACTTTTAAGTAGGCATGCTCCCGGGTCCCAACATGTGTGCATTCAGCAGAATTGAGAGCCCGTGTGGCGTAGTGGTGAGAGTGTTGGACTGGGACTCGGGAGGTCCAGGTTCTAGACCCCGCTCGGCTCACTGGGTGACTTTGGGCCAGTCACTGACTCTCAGCCTAACCTACCTCACAGGGTTGTTGTGAGGATAAAATGGAGAGGAGGAGGATTATGTAAGCCGCCTTGGGTTCCTTGGAGGAAAAAAGGTGGGGTATAAATATAATAAATAAATAAATAATGTCGGAAAGCTCTCCACCCAGTTGGAAACCCAGAACCTGCAGCATTTTCAATCATATTCATTATTATTATTATTATTATTATTATTATTATTATTATTATTAGATGATGATTGCACCATTATTGTGCATAGTGCTTTATAAAAGGACAGTCCCTGAACCAAGGACCTTACGCTCTAACGCAGTGTTCTCCAACCTTGGGTCCCCAGATGTCCCCAGCATGCTGGGAGTTGTAGGGAGTTGTAGGCCAAAAACATCTGGGGACCCAAGGTTGGAGAACACTGCTCTAATGTAATTTCCAGTGTTCCAAACATGCGGATGTTGAGGGGCAATCTTACTAATGAGAGCTAGTGCAGTCTAATGGTGTAGGAGTGTAAATTGGGAGATCCCCAGTTCACATCTCACCTTGGGCATAAGCTCATTAGGTAGCCTTAGGCCAGGTCCTGTCCCGCAGACTCACCCCTGCTCACCCTAATCTATATTAATCCTGGCCTATTTTATGGGGTGGGTGTAAAGCAGGGGTAAGCAACGTGGTGCCCGTGGGTGACAATGCACTCCCAGACACCTTTCTTGGTGCCCACCAAGGCACCTACCCCCCTTTTTAAAAATTAACACATTTTCATACCGGCAGCTGGGTTTGGTGTGAAATAAGTTTCTGCTGCTGCTGCTGAAAACTGTGAGTTCAAAGGAGTTGTTGAGTGTGTCGGGGATGAGGCCTCTGCCTTGTATTCTGTCTTTTGGGGAGGTTACTTGTCCTTTGCCATGTCTCCCATTGCAATTTTATGGTGGTGCCCGGGACAGCTTCTCAAATTGCCAGATGTGCCCATGGCCCAAAAATGTTGTCTGTTGTACAAATGTTGTTGTAAAGTATTACTGAGGTGGTGTAAGCAAAGGACTTTGAAAACTAAAAATGTCAAAAACAAAGAATATAAATGCTAGGCATTATATATGATAAAAGTGCCTTCAATTGTTAATTTTAAAATGGTGGCACAAGGTTCAGTCCCAATGGATGAGCGGGGGAGCTTTGGTTACCTAACAATGATGGGGGGGGGGAACTATGCACATGCTCTGCACATGCTGAGGACATTCTCAGAGCCGTTTCTTCCTTATTGTTCTTCATGCATTCAAAGGCCAAATGCTGGCATTCCAAGCAGCTCCCAGGGTTGGATGGAACCTGTGAGCTCCGACTCAGATTAAGCCTTGGGAGGCATGTCTGGTAAAATATCAAACACAGCCATTGTAAGTGGAAAGGGGAATTTGCTAACTTATTTTTTTGCGGAAGCTTCCACCAGGGAGGAAAAAGAAAGAGGGGGAGAGAGAGAGAGAGAGAGCGCTAATATTTGACTGTGGATGTTTGTCAAGAAAATTAGTTACATCACCTGCTTGCTGATTCCAGATGCTTAAAAAAGCCTTTGCCCTCAGAGCTGACTGTCGTCCAAGAGTTAAAATAAGATTGACGGTGTGGTGAGTTCTAGGGGGACATGCCCTGCAGGGCGAGCACTAAATACAGCTCCCTCTGCCCTATATAGTGGCTGTGAGTTGGCTAGGATCCTGGGCAAAGGTTACAGAGCTTGCATTCCATGGCAGACTAGATACTAGGGCCACGTGCAGAAGATCAGCCAGGAGTTGGGAGGCTGGAGATGGTGTGAACTCAGAAAAGCAAAAGCAAAAGCTAGAATACATATTCTCACAGAATTATTCGGTTTACCACAGTTTCCTAAGCTCTTCAGCATTCATCAACTCCTGCAATTTCAGTTTATATAGCTGGAGATCCTTCCTTGATAACATGAATAGTGAAAGACAGAGATAGATTAACCAACTCTTCTGTTGCTAATCATCCTCTGTTTTTGTGATCATCTAGTGTAAAACCATATTTATTCTTGCACAGGGGAAAAAAAACATTGCACAGGGAATTCAAGAGATATCCAGGAGATCCACTGCTTGGAGCTATGAAAATGGGATTTTGACTATCAGGTTTGCGCAGGCCTAGGCTAAGGTGTGAGGACAGAGGAGAAATATATCTTTTCAAAACTGGAGTGGAGGCAATAGCCCTTCCTAAATGAGCCAAGCCCTGCCCCTGGCTTCTACCCATTAATGATGGTAAAATCTCAAACTCTGAACCATCATGGAGCTCAGCTATACAGTGCAGGTATGACAAAAGTGGTTGAGTCCTACCTGTACTCAAGCATTATGAGATCACATAAGGCTTTTAAAATATACAAAATGGCTTTTGAGTCAGCTAAAGCATCCAAGGCTGTTCTTGTTTTAGCTTGAACTATTGTTAAACCCAAACTCCTCTTTAGCGGTTCAACATCTCAGATACATGGCCAGACAACATAACTTTTACACTCCTGTTTGTTGTAACAGACTGGTCATCGCACCTAAAAAAAGGATATTGTAGAGTTGGAAAAAGTGCAGAAGAGGGCAACTAAAATGATCAAGGGGCTGGAGTAACTCCCTTATGAGGAAAGGTTACAGCAGCTGGGATTGTTTAGCTTAGAAAAAAGGTAATGGGAGATATGATAGAGGTGTACAGAATTATGCATGGTGCGGAGAAAGTGGACAGGGAGACATTTTTCTCCCTCTCTCATAATACTAGAAGCCGGGGTCATCCCATGAAGCTGATTAGTGGGAGATTCAGGACACATAAAAGGAAGTACTTCACACAGCACATAGCTACGCTATGGAATTCACTTCCACAGGCTGTAGTGATGGCCACCAATCTGGATGGCTTTAAAAGTGGATTGGACAAATTCATAGAGGATAAGCTATCAATGGCTACTAGTCCATACCCTCCAACATTTCACAGATGAAAACAGGGACACACATGTGAATTTGTAAGAGGTATGGTTAAGCAACATGAAGGTGTGATGATCAAGAGGGTGTGGCCAGGCAACATGAGGGCATGGCCAAGGGTATGGCCAGGCAACCAAAGGGCATGGTCAAGTACAAAAGTTATTAGAGGAAACACACAAAATCTTATATAATTATTACATTAATATATTTTATAAAAATATAAATCCGGTCCACTATGGTTATCAACATTGCTCCCCAACGTAGGCTTCAAGGAAGGAAACCAAGGCGTAAAATGAACATCCACGCCCTTCAAGATTCTATTAAGCAAACTCGTCTTCAATCATTTCTTAAGGAACATCTACCTACGGAACCTCCTGATAACATTGAGGACCATTGGTCTAAGCTGAAAACCTCCATCACTGCAGCTTGTGAACAAACTATTGGATATGAAACTAAGAAACATCAGGATTGGTTTGATGAAAATGATAATGAGATTAAATATATAATTGACTAAAAAAGGAAAGCCTTCCAAATATGGCAAAATGATATTAATTGTGCTGCCAAGAAAAAAATCTACGCCAGTGCAAAGGCTGAGGTCCAAAGAAGAACAAGAGAACTTAAGAACGCTTGGTGGAAAAAGGAAGCTGAAGAAATTCAACAACTTGCAGAATCTCATGATGCAGGGGGCTTTTTTAAGGCCACAAGGGCCATTTATGGACCAAAAACCTATGGTACAAACCCTTTACAATCAAAAGATGGCACCAAACTCTTAAAAGACAAAGAGTCTATTGCACTGCATTGGAAAGAGCATTATTATGATCTTTTAAATAGTAAATCTAAGGTGGATAACGAGATTTTCTCGCAAATCCCGCAAAAACAAACTAGAGAGGAACTTGCAATACTCCCCTACTTTGGATGAAGGTATAAAAGCCATTAATCAAATGAAGAATAACAAAGCTAGTGGACCAGATGGGATTCCTACTGAAATCTTTAAAGAAGGGCCCCCCGAACTTGTACAACATCTTCATATACTCATCAAAAAAATCTGGATAAGAGAAGAGATCCCAGAAGACATTCAGGGATGCCATAATTATCACCCTCTTTATGAAGGGTGATAGAACAGACTGTGGAAGCTATCGGGGCATTTCTCTCTTAGCTACCACAATTAAAATATTTGCTAGGATTCTCGCAAACCGTCTTCTATCTATGTCAGAAGAGATCCTCCCGGAATCTCAATATCAATCTCAATCTCAAAGCCAGCGTGGCATAGTGGTGAGAGTGTTGGGCTGGGACTCGGGAGATCCGGGTTCTAGTCCCCGCTTGGCCATGACACTTACTGGGTGACTTTGGGCCAGTCACTGACTCTCAGCCTAACCTACCTCACAGGGTTGTTGTGAGGATAAAATGGAGAAGAGGAGGAGGATTATGTAAGCCACCTTGGGTTCCATGCAGGAAAAAAGGCGGGGTATAAATATAATAAATAAATTTAAAAAAATGGTTTCCACCCCTCTAGAGGGACAGTAGACATGATTTTTACTGCACGTCAGCTCCAAGAAAAATGCCAGGAGCAAAATAATCAACCCCTTTATATGGCATTTATTGATTTGGCTAAGGCCTTTGATATTGTAGACCGAAAGGCTCTGGACTATCCTTATGAAAATTAGATGCCCCAATAAATTTGTGAATATCTTGTGACTTCTCCATGACAACATGACGGCAATGGTTTTGGACAACAATGGCTCTCATGGACATGGTGCCCCTTTTAAAGTGGGATCAGGTGTTAAACAGGGATGTGTTATCACCCCAACATTATTTGCTATTTTCATTGCCATGATTTTACATCTTGTCGAGGGGAAACTTCCCACTGGTGTGGGAATTATATATCGAACAGATGGAAAGCTTTTTAATCTCAGTAGGCTGAAAGCAAAAAGTAAGGTAATTACAACCTCTGTTGTGGAACTTCAGTATGCTGATGATAATGTGGTCTCCGCACATTCAGAGGATGATCTCCAAACTATCCTACATGCTTTTGCAGAAGCATATGAAAAACTTGGTCTCTCACTTAACATCAAAAAAACCAAAGTGCTTCATCAGCAAGTGCAAGCTAACCCTTTGGTGATGCCATCTATCCAGCTTGGTGGGGCAATACTGGAAAATGTCGATCATTTTCTCTATCTTGGCAGCTATCTTTCTGTTACAGCTAACATTGACAGTGAAATCCAGCATCGTTTGAGCTCCGCAAGTGCAGCATTTTCTCGAATGAAACATAGAGTGTTCGAGGATCGGGATATCTGTAAGGAGACCAAAACGCTGGCTTATGAAGCCATTGTATTACCAACTTTATTGTATGCCTGCGAAACATGAACTATCTATAAACGTCACCTTCCACCTCCTTGAAAGATTTCATCAACGTTGCCTCCGGAAAATCCTGCGAATTACTTGGGAAGATAGGCGAACAAATGTCAGTGTACTGGAAGAAGCAAAGACTACTAGCGTTGAAAAAATGATCCTTCAACGCCAACTTCAGTGGACCGGTCATGTTGTTCGAATGCCTGACTGCCGTCTCCCGAAGCAGTTACTTTATTCCCAACTCAAGGATGGACAGCGGAATATCGGTGGTCAGTATAAAAGTTTTAAAGATGTTCTTAAGACTAATCTAAAAAAATGCAATATAAACATCAAAAACTGGGAAGCTCTGGCCCATGAACAATCTAACTGGAGGTTGGCCTTTCACAAAGGTTCCATGGACTTTGAAGAAGCCCGAGTGCAAGGTGAAAGGGAGAAACATGCTAAGCGAAAAGCATGTCAAACGAATCCTTTACAGGACCATCTTCCATCTGGTAACCTGTGTCCTCACTGTGGGAAGCTGTGTGGATCTAGAATTGGCCTCCACAGTCACTTACTGGACCCATCGCTAGAGTCTACTCAATTTTTTAGAATTTCCTCTTTTTATAATTTTCTTAAACAGCCCTGTTGCCCTGGTTTCTCCCGCCAAAAACATATCACAGGGGTCCAGCGTGCTGGAGCAGGGCCCCGTCGCGATGTGACGGGACCAGCGTGGGCGGCTCGCCACACAGCACCGAGACAAGGAACCGCTGCCAGGATCTGGTAGGCCCACATGAGCCTTGTGTGGGCATGAGCAGGGCCGAGTTCGGCCCCCGCTCAGCCCGCGCGAGGCGAGCGGTTACATCCCTAGCGTGGTGCACTCCTGTGCTGCTTGAGGGTTTCCCATGGGCAGCTGGTTGGCCACTGTTTGAACAGAATGCTGGACTAGATGGACCCTTGGTCTGATCCTGCGTGGCTCTTCTTATGTTCTTACTTTTTTTTAATACATCTGGTCTTGTTTGCTGTGACCACCCTTTTCTATCTTCTATATAGCAGTGTTCTCCAACCTTGGGTCCCCAGATGTTTTTGGCCTACAACGCCCAGCATTCCCCAGCCATCTACACTGGCTGGGGCATGCTGGGAGTTGTAGGCCAAAAACATCTGGGGACCCAAGGTTGGAGAACACTGCTCTATAGAGTGGCCACTTTTGAATCGCCCAAAAAGTGGACTGTGATTTGCATAAAATTTGCATATACTAATTTATATGTATCAAAGCAAATTCAGAAATAATTATTACAATTTAAATAAAATAACAGTACATCTTACCATCATGCAGAACACTGACCCAGTGACCTGTGTGTGTGTGCCTGCCTGTTCAGTCAGCTGTCCAGTTGCTAACTGGTGACAGGCAACCATTCTTATGGTTCCTTAACTTTAAACTGGAATAGGACAGGACAGCCCTTCAAACAGAAGACTGTCCCCGGTTAAAGAGTGCACCCTCATCTTTCTGCATTCATGAAATATCTGACAGGTAAGCGGGTAGATGGTCTCATTCCCACTTAATAGACAGGGAACAGAATGGAAAAGTGAAAGAATTGCTCCATAAAAGTGCCTAGGAAATTCATGGCTGTGCTGGGATTTGACTCAGGCCTCAGGCCCAAATTAAATTCTCTGACTGCCAGGCTACATTGATTGACTCTGGGTGAGCAGGAAATATCCTCAGTAAAGAGGTTCTGTTCTTCCTCAGAACAGAAATAATCTTGAGATTAAAGCTGTATCCCCACAGCATACGATTTTTGGATCACAGACCTGCTGAAATCAGTCGCCTTTTCCTGTGTGTCAGCCTATTTAGGATTGGGGTGTCCACTGCAGGACCAGGTTTGGGGGACAGGATTTGTATTGGTTGTTGTTCCTAAGACTGCAGTCTGGGTGACCTTCAGATGTTAATTCTCCTTTCTATTCCTCATCTATAAAGCACAGGTTTATGACACTGTACTGCCTCACAACAGGGCCGAGAGTCTGAATTCATTAGCGCTTGACAAATGATTGCGATCCTGGGACTCAGGTTGCTAAGGGAGGGAAATATTATTCTGGTCTCGAGTGGCAATTTATAGGTTCATCAGGCATTCAGATACTAGGCAAACAAAAGAACACTGACAGACTGACAGGCAAACATCTCTGGCGAAGAGCAGAGTATAGAGTTTAAGGACCCCCAGGGCACTCTCCAAAGAAGCAAATAGGATAACTACTCCTATCCCCTGGCTAATATTTTTTCTTGTCTCTATAAAACACCTTTCAGTATCCAAGACTGTGTGAGCTACTGTTTAGAGGTTGTTGGCCATTACTAATTCATTTTGTAAAGTGTTTTCAGACAGCATGAAAAGAGAGGAGCCAATTTAACAACCTAGCCATATTCTGTGTTGCGTGATAAAGCAACAAACCGAGAGCCAAAAGCACTGAAATTAAACCTCCGGCTGTGCTTGCTCTGTTACAATGACATTCGGCCATCCAAAATGAAGAAACGACATTTCATAGAGATATTGTATTAATGTCTGCTAGGTGCTGGGCTGGGTGGAGGGAGCTCAGCAGAAAAAAGGGGAGGTGAGAGTCCCTGAAGAGTTTCAAAGCTACATAATTTGAAAGAAGCCACATGAGAACATGTGATATAGAACACAAGGTAAAGAGAAAAGCAGCGATGGTAGCAAATAAAATAAAATAAAATAAAATGTCACAAAGGCTGCAGTTACAAGTTATGTTTTGCCAACACCAAATGGTTACAGTGACAGATGCCTGTGCTTTCTGAGGGGGGTGTTTTCCCCTCCAGAACTGTGTGAAAAACTGCATTGCCTTCACTGAAGTTACACTAGGCCAAAGCCCTATTCAGGCGTTTGGTCTGAAACGCGTGTAGAGGGACCCAGGGATGTGTGCTCTGCCCCCCCCCCCAATCCCGAATTCCCTGTGTTGACGGGGAAGGTCTGCAGTGAAAGTGTAATCATCACATCGAAGTGAATACAATTACAGAGCTCCACACAATTGGAAACCCTGAAGGCAGGGTTCTTGATTGTGTGGAGTTTTCAAACACATTTGTTTGGTCGGGAGTGGAGGTGCTGGGGACAGAGCGTGTGTCCCCAGCTCCCTCTACACCAGGGTTCTCCAACCATGGGTCCCCAGATGTTGCTGGCCTACAGCTCCCAGCATACTCAGCCAGCATGGCTAATGGCAAGGGATTCTGGGAGCTGTAGTCCAGCAACATCTGGGGACCCACGGTTGGAGAGTCCTGCTCTACACGATTTTAAAACCGAATGCCTGAATAGGGCTCAAGTGTCTTCAGAAATATAGTCAGGCAAATCTGTGGATTACAGTTTAACAGCACAATCTTGTATGCGCCTACTCAAAAGTAAGAATTTCGTTTCAGTTCATTTTTGATAAGAATTTACCAAAGTTTGTAAATGTAATCATATTTGGGACAGAACTTGAGATTTAAAAAATTCAAACCTGGAACAAACCGGAAGTAATAGATTCATCCATCCAGGCCCAGGGCTTTGAGTGCTTAGCTCTTAAAACTCTGGGTATGAATCCCTGTGTATTCCATGTTTGTGGTGATGAATTAGGGTTGACACCTCTTTTTTTCCTGACCTGCTCCTCATCTTTTAACAGCTACATGGGAGGCAGGTACAACATGACGCTCTCCATGCTAGGAACAGCTGTGCCTTTTCAATTTGGCTAGTGCAGATGGGTGAGGATTTTGTTTCAGTTCATTTTTTATAAGAATTGACCAGTATTCACCATGTCTTCATATTCAAGAAGGAAAGAACTTGAGATCTGCACAATTTGAATGTGAGAGAAAGCAAAACTGACAAAATGGTCAATCCCTAGTCCAACTGAGTTCAATGGGGCTTACTCCCAGGTAAATGGGCCCAGGATTGCAGCCTTAGCCAATCCAGTTCTGTGTATTGGTTCATGTAGGGGACTGAATGGTGGCTTTGCTTCACTACCCGGAGGACAGGGGGTAAAAACTACTAGAAATGGCCAGGGTTAACCACAACTCCTTTCACCTACAGCAAGCTGCTGCTCCAGAATTGAGGAGGGTCGACCACTACGGCAACAGCACCAGAGCTGGACGCTGAACTAGGTGTCAGTGCTGATGGAGGAGCGCACTGGAGATGGAGCACAGAATCATGGGGTCTGGCTGTCACTCAGAATGTATACAACCTGATAATTCTGGAGGCATAGCATTTAACACTTTGGCTCCACTGAAGTAAATATCAGTTTGGTTAACTGTTTATTTCAGCATGTCAAGGCATGAACTGATAGACTGTTGCAAATTTCACTGAATATGTTGGCTGCAGCCTTTTCCTAGTGGGAGTCTCTGATGTAGTGATACTGCTTCTTTGCATGGCTACGCTCCAGACGTACTTGCCCTGTTTGTTGTTTCCTAGAAGCATCTGGCTGGCCATTGTTAGAAACAAAATGCTGAACTCAAGGGATCTTTGGCCTCGTTGATCATGGCTTTTTTTTTATTCTTGAGGGGCAAGAATAAAAGCCATTAATCAATGGCAATCTGCAGCCATTTTTTCCTGAACAACAGCTTGCCAGGCCTGCTCTTCAGGTCCTGCGACCTTGTTCCAGGAAACCTTTGCTTGTAACAACTTTTGCTGCCCCTTGCCTTCTCTTTACCCACTTTGCATGTGCCTGCCTCCTGCTCCTTCTTGCCCTCTCCTGCAGATGAATTCCTTGGCTAATGGCCTCAGTTCACCTTGACATTGCTTGTCATCTGACTCAAATGGACCCTAATTGACATTGGCTTGCCCAGACTTGGTACATTGTCTTCAGCACAGAGTCAAACTGCACATGATGCTTAGTTGCACTCTTTTTTGCTAATTATTAATAATTAATTAATTAGTCAGTCAATCAATCAATCAAAATATTTCTATAATGCTTAATATATTAAAATCCCTAAGCAGTTCATGTTAAAATGCAACATAACAATATGACAGCCCAGATAAAATAATAAATAATTAAAACATTAAAAACGTTTAAAAACATTACAAAACGATAACAATAACAACAGGGTAGTAACAGAGTCCTTCACAGGTCAGGGAAAGCCTGTGTGAATAGGTGTGTTTTCAAGACTCGTTTAAAACTTGCCATTGTTTCTGCCTCTTGAACCACATGTGGGGGAGCATTCCAAACAGTGGGTGCCACCACTAAGAAGGACTGCTAATGCTCTGCTACCTACCGACATTCTGTTGGCCAGGAATGACAAGTAAGGCCTCCTCAGAAGATCTCAGGGGTCAATAAAGGAAGACTGCCATTTTTGCTGCTGTCACTAAATCTGAAATCAAAGATGATCTACATTTGAAACAGACTCCTTTACATCTTCTGAAGGTTAAACTGGAGGGGCAGTATCCAACACTGCTGCTCAACCACCGCTGGTTCTGTTATGCACACAGGACCCATCACTTGTGTGGTTCTAAAAGTAACTGTGTAAATGAGCAGAAATACTTATTTCTGGAATGGGACTGGTCAGCGGATCTCCCTTCTGAGAGCTCCACTGATCGATGCCCTTCCAGAAACACGAGTTTCTGCCCATTTCATATTTCCTTGGGAACCGCTAGGGTCCCATTGCACTAGCGGTAGGTCCCGTTGGTGTGCAGTGTTGGATACTCCCCCATGTGTTAAGAGGCAAGTCATAATTATTCATCCTCAGGATTTACTTTATAACGCCCCCCTACTGTGTTTCTGTATGTGCAAAACATCTGCTAATGGGGGTTACATCTCCAACAATGATAACTCTGTCTAACTGATTTTGTTTACCTTATTATGTGAACAAGACAAGATCTTAAAATGATGTTTCTTTCATAGTAACACAGGTACACTTTGCTGTACCTGTTACAAAAAGCATTGCTCTGGGATATCCTGTCTTGAAAGTTGCCAGTGGCAACTCTTTTGGGAAGAATGAAAAATAGATGAGTAAGTAGATGGTACTGAACACCTTGCTGACGAGTGCAGTTCCTTCCAAAATATTTGTGGTTTAGCGGTTGGATCATGCCTTTCATCTTAAAGTTTTATATTCCCTGTACGTTTCTACTTTTCTCTACTGGGTGTGGAGTTCCTCTTAGTTTCAAATTGTCGAAATGTTCTTTTCAGGGCAGGGTTGAAATGTTTTGGCATGCAAACATGCCGGGAAAATTTGCACAGCGATTTCCTGTGCTGTACCTGTTCTCTGGATCAAATGAAGGATTCCCCGAGGGGGTGCCGTTGAGCTGACAGCTTTTACCAGCATGGAATTTATATTGCAAGCCACTCCCAGTCCCAATCGCTTTCTGCAATGCGCCTCTTCAGGCTGTGCTGTAAGAAAGGTTATGAAATCGAACTTGGGAAAATCTTGCAGGAATTGGCCTCTGCCCCTCCTCTTCTTATTTCATGCTTCCTAGATTGTCATGGGTGTGGCTCTGGAGAGATAATCGCACCCTCTGGCACTGTTGCAGTCAAGTCCTGGTAGTCTTCACAAGGTGCTCTACTTTGTAATAACCTCTCTCCCAACATTACATAAATAGCATCTGAACACAACACATTATATTGCAGGACAACCCTCACACTATCCTCCCCACCCCCATCCCGGCGTTTAGCAGTGAGAAAACTAATTATCCTATTGCAACAGAGCTCCACCATGTGAAGTACATGAAGCACTCACAGGAATACTCCCTCCCTCCCGCGGTACATTTTTTGGAAGAGCAGAGTCTGCTCAGAAGATGATCAAGAACAGCCTTCCTCAACCCGGTGCCCTCTAGATGTGTTGGACTACCAAGCCCATCACCCCCAGCCAACAGGATTGGGGAAGGCTGAAATGCAGGTGAAATGACATGAGCTGCATCCATTTATTTTTTGCAGCCTAATCACATCACAACAGTATCTTTTACAACACTCATCCTGAGGTATTCAGGCCTGTCTGGCATCTTGCTGCTCATTATTTGTAAGCACTTAGACTGTGCTCTGCTTAGATCTTCTGAAATGTCTAACTGTACTTCAGGCTGTTGGGGTGAAACTTTGTGTATTCTGTATACAGTCATGTCTTGGATTGAGAGCATAATTCGTTCCGGAAACGTGCTTGTAATCCAAAACACTCTTATATCAAAACGAAATCCCCCCAAAAAAAATTGTACAGAGATTTTTAATTTAAGCCGTACTACAGTACTTGTATTGCAAGACATCGCTTGTATATCAAGTAAAAAAAAATTAAATAAATATTTAAAAATTTGCTTGTCTTGCAAAACGCTCTCAAACCAAGTTACTTGCGATCCAAGGTATTACTGTAATACCATTGCTATGCGTTGAACTTTGAGCTTAGAATTGGTTAATCAGGGTTGTTTTCCAGTCCGTTTGGGGGCTTAGCTTTCATTCATCTTGACTCCCCTCTCCAAAATTATTTTTGGGAGCATTTTCATAGAATCATAGGGTTGAAAGGGGCCTTGGAGACCATCTACTCCAACTCCCTGTTCAATGCAGGATATGCACTGCAGGATGCAGCTACAGCATCCCTGACAGATGGCTCTCCAGCCTCTGCTTAAATATCTCCAGCAAAGGAGAGCCCACCACCTCCCGAGGCAGTCTGTTCCACTACCCAACAGCTCTCCCTGATAGGAAGTTTCTCCTAATTGTAGAAGTAAAATTTGTCCAGACTTCTGTTTAAACAGAAAAGTCAGACCATTCCTCTTGTTCCTTCCAGGAACATGTCCTGACAAGTCAGACCCTTTCCTTGACCTTTCACAGAACAACCCTGAGGGCAAATCACCCATCTGTTGATTTGCCTAAGCCTCTTTCCTGCTTATGCTAAAAGTACTGTGAGCCAGTATCACCTTGGGATTATCACCTTGGGAAAGACTACTGATTAGCATGATGGCTGGAAGATGGACAATACCTGATCTTTTGTTTTTGTTTAAATGTCTCCTTTTGAATTGTCTCTGTTTCCTGTACTGACTCAATTGTCACCTGACCTCTACATGATATTATTCAGTATAAATGGAAGTGTCTCCCTTGTGTTCTTGTTGGCATTCCTGACTGTGCTCAGATGCCATCCGTGAATTCACTAATAAACTTTCCTCTCTAAGAACCTCTTAAAAACACAACGCAGTAGATCAATTTTTCCACAACAATCTTGGTGCCGTGACTCGGATCGCTTCAAGGGACTGGACCTGCCTGAAACAGGGAAACACCACTGAACTCCCAGGCGCCAAACCCAGGTAAGAGACCTTTTGAAATCTCTTTTGGGTTTTTGGTGTGTGTCCTTCTGTTTCTAGCAGACTATCCTTTCCCTCCAACGCGATCTGAACTTTGAGTCCATGAGGTTTTAGAGACGAAAGAAATTTCCTATAGGATTGTATGCATGTCTGTGAAAGTATGATTGCTAGATTTATGAGCTGTTGACCAGGGCTGGGACTAGGCGAAAGCTGAACCTCGTGCCCCAACAGACAGACCCTTTTCCCTTTTCCCTTTTCCCAATTTGCCCAGTACCCATGGTTTTACTGTGTGGAAAAGGCACATCTTCCTAAAATTCTCACGGATGAGTGTGTATAAGTTGCTGACCAGGTCTGGGACTTAAACTGAGTCAAGACGCCCTGAACCTGTTCGTGAGGGGAAACCCAATGATCGGCAGTGTTTCAAAAGCAAGTGGGCTCAGTGGAACCTCGTGACCCAGTGACGTGTGACTGTTCATGAATCTGCTGATCAGGACCAGGACTTAAACCATATACTAAACCAGTGTGTGGTGGAACCCTGTGTCCCAGTGGAGCAACTACATCCCTTTTCCTGTTTCCAAGACTCATGAGTCCCATTTGAAGTCATAAGACTGACTGAGCCGACAAAAAGGGATTGTGCCGCAGTTGAAAGACTGAGTGAGCCGATCAAGGTGTTGAGCCGCTGTCTGAGACTCAAATGAGGAACATCCCTCAATAAGTTTGCCCTGGATGAGTGTCCTGTATGAGTGTGAGGAATAGGGGGTGCAAGATCAAAGGAGATCCCCCCCAAGGGAATGCTAGCATGTTATAGGTACACACCTTATGGCCATAGGTAGGTGTGTAAATTTCTCGAGAAATGGAATGTCATGACAAAAGGATGATCCTAGTAAACAGTTCCCACTGGGAGGAACGTTTGACTTGGGACAGGATAGTGCACTTAAGGGGAGCGCTCGAGTCATGAGGAAGTAAGGTACCTCAGACTCAATGGGAAGTGTATTTTAATTGGTATGAAGAAGCTTCAAAATGCATGCATGAATCCAAGCTTAAAAGCTTGAAAGATTCAAATATATATATTAAAAGATCAACTAAAAATTTAAGCAGGCCTGCAGCCAACCACCACCATTGGCTCCTATATCCATTGCTAGTGAAGAAAAATGATTTTTTTGAAGAAAAAGCAAGATCCTGTAGATGATTATCCTTACCTACATGAGAAGACCCCAAAATGAAGATGAAAGTAGAAGGTTTTCGCATGATGATGCTGAAACTACCCCAGTGGCCACTCCTTCACCCTAACCCACCTCTGCCTAGCCAGAAAGAGCAGTAAACAGAAGGAACTAGATGCCCAGAAAAATTTAGAACCCAGAAGCAACCACTTTGCCTGGCTCTGTTCCTTCTCAAAGACTGTTAGTCACCCCAAATTATGGGTCAGTCACCCTGGCTCCACTAAGTAAGAGGTACCTGCAAGAGATAAGACTCTAGTGACTGTCCATGACCCATAGACACCAAGAGATTTAAGGAATATAGTAAAATAATTTCCTAACATGTGAGAAGAACCAGTCAAATTCAAGGAAGAATTTGAGACTGTAATTATTTATATCCCTACCTAGATAGACTTAAATCAATTACTTAAGGCTTGTTCTGCCAACAGTAGTCTTAAGAAAAGAAAAAAAAAAGAAATGGCCAGTAACTGATCCAAAGTTTAATGATCCTATTAAATTGATAGAGATGCAAATGAAATTACTTGATGCGCTTCTATGAGAAATCAGAGTCAAAGCAAAGAAGTTAAATGTTCTACAAATAGAAGGCTTCAGCAATGAAATATTCTAGAGATGCCCTTACTACAGTAGTGAAACCTAAAACTGACTAGATCAAGATTAATACCTGTAAATAAAAGAAGTATTTTTGAGATTTTTGAGAATAAGATGCCAAGAAAGAATGCCCCTCATACTATCAAGAAAGCATTTGTTGCAGGACTGTTACCTAAAGTAGGAGAGCAGCTGAAGACAGTATGTGTAGGATGGCAAACTGCAAACCTGGCAGATTTAACCAATTATGCCAACCACTGCATGGACATCCTAAATAAGAAGGGGGAAAAAAGGAATGTATAAGTTGATTAGCTTGCAAATCCAACAACTAGATCTAAAGAGAGGCAAAAGAAGAAGAAAAAAGTCAGTAAGTGCAGCTGTCCCTTTAAAGTAAAACCTCTGCCTGCTCCGCCCAGTTGCCTAGAAAAGAAAAACACAAACTAGCTAATCACATTCCTAATAGATTAGAAGCCAAACACAAGATCTAAGAATGCCAAGAAGTACTCAAAGAACCCTGTGTTGTGTTAAAGAAAAACAACAACAATAACAAAAACGTTTGTGAGCTTTTTGTGCTAAGAGTTCCTGAGCATAAGCAAAGTTTTGGTGCCTTTTGGAGTCTCCACCAGTCCTGTGTTTAGTGAAGAGAGAGAGAGAGTGTGCTCCTAACCAAAGCACACACTTCCTCAGATCTGAACTAGAGGCGAGAAGTCCCAAAATGAGAAGAAAAAAATATTTGTTATAGCTGCTAGAAAAAAATCAAACAAAATATAAAAAAAAATGGCAGCAACACTCATGAGTGTTTGTGGCTGCATTCAAGTTTTGCCTTTAAGTTTTAGTGCCCAGTTTTGTTAGAGTGGGCTTTCCTGAATTTCACCCCTCCCCTCTTTAACATAATCCATGCTTAGTTGGTTTTTTGCCAAAGGCAAACCAACAAGGCATCCTTGGTTAATTTGGGCAGTTTAATTTCAGAATTCATGCTTGGCTAGTAGCTTTATGGCAAGCTAGCAGAAAACTTTTGTTAAATAGTATTTGGGTGCAACATAGCACAGTAGCACCAAGATACTAAAAGAATTGCAATTCCTGTTTCACTTTATTGTTATTAGGCTGGTTTTCAAGAAAAGTGTTCTAGTTTAAATTACACAAGTGTAATTGTGGCTCATGCTGGCTCAGCTTGTCTGAGCGTGGGGGGGTTGGACTCAATGGCCTTGTAGGCCCCTTCCAACTCTATATAATCTATGAATCCCATCACAGTTGCCACTGCATTTTAAAATTGCAGCTTCTAATTGCTAATAGTTTTGGCATCCCAGTATTTTTAAACCTTTGGTTGCATAAGTGCCTTATTTTTTGGCTTTGTTGTGTTTTAAAAGGTAGCATTTGGTTAGTTTTCTAAAGCTTGGTTTACCTTGCTAAAGATTTTTATTGTTAACCCCTCCCGACTTCTTGGCAAAAGACAGGCAAGCCTAAGTTCAAAAGGTAAATTTTTCCTACATTTATTTATAGCAATGTCACACCTGAATTGCAAAATCTTGCTGCTATCCAGAATTTGACCCCAGAAAATGGGGGGGGGGGGAGAGGGACATGGAAATTTAGCAAATTGCTTTCTCTTGAAAGACTCTATGGCATCATTCGGACGGCCGCCTAGTGATGCCCAGAGTTCTTTTCCCTAAATTACTCACATGCTCCATAGACTTGTCGCATGTGAGCAAAGGGGGGATCATTGAATTGTTTAACAAAGATTGGTTTGGATTAAATTTTACATCTGCAGCAACTCAGATGTGCCCAATGTGCGGTATGCCAGGCTCATAACAGTGGTAAGCCTGTAAAAAAAATAAAATAAAATGAGCATGCACCCCACACCCTGGGGACCTTTTGTAAATATACAAATTGATTTTATTGAAATGCCCAAGTGTTGTTCCTATCAATATGTTCTTGTAGTTATTTGTATGTATTCTAAATGGGTTGACGCATACCCTTGCGTGAAGGCTGACACCACAACAGTAAGCAAAAAAAAAAAAATTGCTAAAAGAATTGATCCCCAGATTCAGAATACCTTGCTCCATAAACAGTGACAGGAGATCACATTTTACTAGACAGGTGGTAACAGAAGTGTGCAGGACATTACAAGTCCAGCAACATTTCCATTGCCTGTATCATCCACAATCTCCGGGAGCTATAGAAAGACATAATAGAATACTGAAAAGCAAACTGGCTAGAATATGTGCAGAGACAAGACTAAAATGGCTAGATGCACTGCCCATAGCCCTCATGACTATGAGATCCACAGCAAATCAAGTAACAGGACTTGACCCCTCATGAGATATTAATGAGACACCAATCTAGACCTAGCCAGACATATACACCTGCTTGATGATACAATTCAAAATTACTGCAAGGCCCTAATGAGATGTGTGAAGACTTTTTATTCACAGATAGAGGTGGCTCAGTACCAGCCCAGCACTGAAGGACACTCTATTGAACCAAGTGACTGGATTCGTATTAAGATATTTCAAAGCTGTGAAGTGCCAAGGACTCCAAACGTGGATCCAAGCCTCCCAACATCTCCACCCGCGATGAGAATGAGGACACAATAACTCCTCCACCAATTCAGGGTGAAATGTGCTAGTTTTAACCTCTCCCCTGAAGCTGAAGAATTTGTGCCAGGACATCAATATCATCTCAGACCTCGGACGGGACAACCATCAAAGACAACACCCAGAGGATCGGACGAGAAGAACTGATGTCATCATTTTAGAAGAACACCACCTCAGCCTGAGCCAGGAGCCTTACTTATCAGCCCTTTAGTACATCAAAGTCAGAACAAGAAGAAACACCTGTAGTTGTGCTCTTGTTAGTGACTGGTGGTTCTTTTGCCTTAATTGATATATATATTAATATTTGAAACAATATGGCTAAATGGAGTATGGGTATATTCTTAGAGCTCATAGTCCTCATCCAATCTGCCTTCCAGGAAAATACTTACATTCAGCTTTCTTTAAAGTTTGCACAAAGATTTAATGCTACCAACTGCTAGGGGTATGTAGCCACATGCCAGTACATTCCCAGGGAGGAGTTCCCATGTGGCCAGTGCCCATTACACTAGTAAACTTGACCTTCACCAACAGACCCTTGTACTCTAAAGGGTCCAGTTGTTGCAAGTTGTTCCTACATTGGGAGAATGGTGTTTTACATGCAACAAAACACAAAATCAGCCCTCCACATTTGTAAGACAAAGACAAAGTCATTATTTTACCCCTCACAGAGATTGGAGAAATAACCATACTGCCAAACCCATATTCTGCACCAATTATGGAAATTAGTTCTCCCAAAGTAATCAAACTATGGGCAATTCTCTTAAATATAGTATCTGGAAGAGTTTTAATGATAAACTGTGGGACTGTACCCTTACAGGGAAAGGGCAGTGTTTTCGCAATGCCACAATGCAAAATAGTACTGCCAAAGATGACATTAGACATGGTGTTTGCCTCAAAAGGTGGAATATGCGCCTTGATTGGTCAAGAGTGTTGTGTGTTTATTCCTGATAATTACAATCAGAAAAGATACTTAAATTGCTTTTGTTGCCCCTGACAAAAGCCTGGAAATATGGTCTTGGCTAACAAGCTGGATACCAAACCTAGGAAGTTGGGGTAGAGCAATTGTTCATGGATTAATAACCCTATTGCTTGTATTTGTTGGGTTTTATATATTATTGTTGTTAAGCAAGTGTTGTTTTACTACATGCGGCAGAAGCAAAAGCTCTGTATTGACTCAAAAAGAAAAAATAATGATGCTTGAAAGGATTGATCAAGGGAGAGAAAAGGAAAAGGAAGCATTAGATGCTGAATAGAACCGCTTACAGAATATTTGCATAGAATAAGTTACAATGTTAGTTGTGCTATAAAAGCACAAAGCGGGGGAATGTAGAAGTAAAATTTGTCCAGACTTCTGTTTAAACAGAAAAGTCAGACCATTCCTCTTGTTCCTTCCAGGAACATGTCCTGACAAGTCAGACCCTTTCCTTGACCTTTCACAGAACAACCCTGAGGGCAAATCACCCATCTGTTGATTTGCCTAAGCCTCTTTCCTGCTTATGCTAAAAGTACTGTGAGCCAGTATCACCTTGGGATTATCACCTTGGGAAAGACTACTGATTAGCATGATGGCTGGAAGATGGACAATACCTGATCTTTTGTTTTTGTTTAAATGTCTCCTTTTGAATTGTCTCTGTTTCCTGTACTGACTCAATTGTCACCTGACCTCTACATGATATTATTCAGTATAAATGGAAGTGTCTCCCTTGTGTTCTTGTTGGCATTCCTGACTGTGCTCAGATGCCATCCGTGAATTCACTAATAAACTTTCCTCTCTAAGAACCTCTTAAAAACACAACGCAGTAGATCAATTTTTCCACAACATAATGTTTAGCTGAAATCTGCTTCCGTGCAATTCCCACCCACTGGTTCTAGTCCTGCCCTTTGGAGCAACAGAGAACAACTCTGCTGCACCTTCTGTATGACAGTCTTTCAGATATTTGCAGACTTTTATTATCATGTCTCCCCTTAATCTTAATCTTCTCTTCTCCAGGCTTAACATACCCAGCTCTTTCTATTGTTCCTCACTGGACTTGACTTCCAGACCCCTCACCATCCTGGTTGCTCTTCTCTAGACATCCTCCAACATGTCAATGTTCTTCTTAAAATGCGGTGCCCAGAACTGGACAGTTCTCCAAATGCGGCCTGACTAATGCAGAATAAAGTGGAACTATCACTTCCCGTGAGCTGGACCCTATGCTTCTCTTAATGCAACCCAAGACTGCATTAGCTTTCTGAGCTGCAGCATCACACTGCTGGCTCATATAGTCATATTCAGCTTGTGATCCACAAAGACACCTAGGTCCTTTTCACATGAACTGCTGCCAAGCCAGATCTCCCCCATCCTATACTTATGCCTCTGATTTCTTTGTACATAAATGCAAGACTTTACATTTATCTCTGTTGAATCTCATCTTCTTAGATTTGGTCCAGTGTTCCAGCCTGTTTAGATCCTTTTGAATCTTGATCTATCTTCTATGGTGCTGGCTATCCCTCCTAGCTTTGTGTCATCTGCAAATTTGGTAAGCAACCCCCTCTACACCCTCATCCTAGTCATTTATAAAAATGTTGGACAGAACAGGGCCTAGGACAGTGCACTGCAACACTCCACTCGAGTCTTCCCTCCAGGAGGATGCCAAGGCATTAATTAGCACTCGATTCAAAGTGCCAGTTTTGACCTATAAGCCTTACATGGCTTGGAACCACAATACCTGATGGAGCACCTCTCCCAGCATGAACCTATCCATACACTACGTTCATCATCTAAGGCCCACCTCCAGGTGCCTCCTCTGAGGGAGGCTCAGAAGGTGGCAACAAGGGAGAGGGCCTTCTTGGTGGTGGTCCCCCAATTTATGATCTCCCTGACGAGGCCTGCCTGTCACCAATGTTGTTATCTTTTTTAAGACCTTCCTCTTCTCTCAGGCATTTGGCAGCATATGATGAGGTTTTAATCAGGACCTGGATTTTTCTTGTTGTTGGTTGCTTAAAATTGTTTTAGATATATGTGTCTCTCTCTCTGTGTTGTCTGTTGATATGTTTTAATGTATATGGTTTTTATAATGTATTTTTAAGGTTTTAATCTTTATAAACTGCCCAGAAAGCGTTGGCTATTGGGCAGTACAGAAATGTAATTAATGAAATGAAAAGAAATCCTGACCTCCACATGTTGATCTATTCTGTGCCTGCGATTAGGAACCCTGCAACCTGCAGGGTCCCTGATCACACACAAAGAAGTCTGCCCACTAATAACTTGCCCATTGTTAGGCTCCATGAATACAGAGCCAATCAACATGTAGAGGGAAAGTGTGGGGACAGCTCTTAAGGAACTACTCCTGCTGGCCTCCATTCATCCACATTCTCCCAATTGCTGCTCCCATAAATGACTCGAGATGTGAAGACCCAGGGAAAAAATGGAAAAATAAAATTAAAAAAACACTTTTTTCTGAGGACAAAATAGTGCCTGTTGGGGAAAAAAAAATCATTTTCCCCATTCCACTTCATTTCCCTCCAGTTCCCCCCCCCCCCCGGGCCTTCACATCTCTATAAATGATTAACCCTATATTCAAAGCTGTTCGATTTTGACTAATCGAGGACAAAAACCCACATCTCTCCATAGCTGTGCGAAGGCTGAGTGCTTTCCGTATTCATTCCAGGTCTTTGTATTCACAGCTGTGGATGGAAGGGTGGGAAGTCTTCATTTTGATTATCTGCTCATGTTCCAAGTTTGTTATATCTTTCAAGTATACAGATAAACCCTAAGATTTAGTGGACTCCAGGACTTTTCTCAAGGCTCCCTTTCTACTTATGTTGAGTTTTATCTCTCAGTTGTAAATACTGGATTATAGCCTTCTCCCTTCTACCTTCTGGTAATCAGATGCAAAGGAGGAGAGGGCCTCTGTCCCATTAAAGTTGATTTCTGGTCATAGTCACACATGCCTTAGTTACAATGAAATTGGATTACTGTAATATTTATGTAGAGCTGCCTTCAAATGTATCCAGAAGCTTCAGCTGGTTCAATATGAAGCTGTAAGACTTTAACTGAAACTAGTTTGGGGGGCACATACCACTCACCTATTACATTAACTTTACTGATTGCTGGTTCATTTTTGGGCACAATTCAAAGCGATGGTTATCACTTTTAAAGCCTTAAATGTCTTGGGCTCTGGATACTTGAAGGACTACCTCTTCTGTATCATCCTGCCCATGTACTGTGTTTACCAGGAGAGGCCCTTTTCCATGTCCTATAATCATCAGCAACATGGTGGGAATGAAGAAAAGGGTCTTCTCTGTGTTGGCCCCAAGATTGTGTAACTCCCTACCCTGAGAAATTTGCCTTGCACCCTCCTTGATGGTATTCCACTGCCATCTGACTTTCTTTGTTTAGGTAGGACTTTGTCCTGGTGTCTGTATGATTTTTTTTTTCTCCCTCAGGCATTTTTGTTTACTATGTTGTTACATATTCTGTTACGTTTTCAATTGATATTGTCAATTTACATTTTATTTTATGATTTAAGCCTCCTTGAGCACTCCTCCATTTCGATGTGGAAAGGAGGGATGGAAACCTTGAAATAAATTAATAAAAAGAAATATTTATATTTCCTTTTTGAAAAGAAATATCTTACTCGCTTTAATTCAAAAAGGGTGTTATTCTAAATATCAACTGTAATTATTCATGGATCAACATATGATCTTGATGACATTCAAAAAGATGGATCTTTAGCTTCTAGTGAATGGGAAACCAGCTTTAAGATAAGATAAACATTGCTCAGAAAGCTAAGAATGGCCCATGGATGTAAAGTTTTTAACATGTTAAATTTGAGTAAGAACATAAGAACAGACCAAAGGCTCATGTAGTCCAGCATTCTAAGAACATAAGAACAGCCATGCTGGATCAGACCAAAAGCCTATCTAGTCCAGCATTCTGTTCCCACAGTGGCCAACCAGATGCCCCAATGAGAAGCCCACGAGCAGGACAGAACTGAAACAGCACCCTCCTGCTTGTGTTCCCATCAAATGGCATGCAGAGGCATACTGCCCCTGATACTGGAGGTAAGTTATAGCCATTGTGACCAGTAGCCATTGATAGCCTTCTCCTCCATGATTCACATTTACTTAAATACTTTACATCAGCTTTAAGGAAGCCGCGGTGGCCTGCAATGGAAACATATCATGAGCCTGAGGCTGTAAGCTTAGTTTCATGTTTCGAGGGAGCTAATTTCTAGATAATTTACATAGACAGAATATCAAAACTATTACCAATGTGTCCTATATCCACAACTATAGGACATATTTATCATTGTTTTGTTATTCAGAGTGCAGCATCAAACACTGGCTTATGCTGAAGTCTGCAGGTTCTGAATGCCTAATGCTTGCCTCTTAAAGGTTTGTTATTACCACCAACCAATGGACACTTTGCATAGATTGCATAGATCATAGAGTTGGAAAGAGCCTACAAGGCTATCGAGTTCAACCCCCTGCTCAATGCAGGAAACTAGAGGAGGGGTCTCCCATCTGTTGCAAAAATGCTGTGAGTCCTTTCCCTAAAGAACTCAATTGCTCAGGGAAAGGGAAGCAGCACAACCCAGCAGTGAGTTTTTCAAAGTTTTATTTCTGCTCAAAAAGGACCAGCTGGGATGCGTGCCCAAATCAAAGCTGGACAAGGATCAGTGGGGTAGGCAAGCATTTTTATACACTTTACAATCATGGGTGGGTTTTCTTTTAGCGAATCAGATGCAGTCATTAAACCGTGCCAACCATTTAGATACAATGCCCCGTATATGATGACAACCAATCAGAGGCGTTTCTCTGAACATGGCAAGTTTTAATCTCTAGTTAGATAGAGGGCCACCTGGCCATCTTGGCTTAAGACGTGGTTTCTCATGATCTCTTAGGTCACCCAAGATATCGGGCCTGCTACTCTTGGTACATCTTATCAAACATAGGGACCCTTCTCTCGCCTGTATTCTGGGATTTGGCACCCAGGAATAGGCTTTTGGGACTAGATAACAACTAAAGCGAAAACATGGCGGCCAAACATACAATTCAGAACAAAGAATACAATACAATCAAAGCAGACCCTCAAGGTTCTCTTTCTGGAACAACAACGTAGATAAACAAAGCAGGTGCAGTGGCAAATGGTATGCGGGCAGAATCTAGGTCAACTAACGGGGTGCAAAACAGAGTTCATGGGGCTTCTGGATCTTTGTCCTAATGAATGCCTATGGACAGCAAGGTGGTCTTTGAAAGATCTTTGGCCTGTGTGTGGATTGTTCCCTAATGTCTCTCTGGCTGGCCAGGAAATGCTGGGTCTTGCAGGACCTTTCTGTCTGTCTAAACATGCAGGGATTGGATCTTCTGTGCAGCTTTCTAACTCAGACTTCTGTCATGCCAGGTTACACTGATCTTTTGGGGTTTCAGACTTGAAACTGGGACCCTTTGCTGTGAGGCAGGTGAATCTGGGAATCCTTGTATGCAAGGCAGGTGCTCTGTCACTGAGCTTTTGTGCGGCCTATGTGAATGCACAATGCCTTTCCCCCCTGGGGTCTCCTAGGTGTTTTGGGCCTGACTGGGTCATTATTACCATTATTATGATGATGGATTTTAAAGAGTTCATTCTGTGTCTTGTCTCTTGCTCACAACTAGCAGGCGAAGCATGAAAGGCCTATTGTTCTTCAAGGTTTCTTTCGGCCAGACAGACATTCCTCTGGGCGTACGGCCAACTGATAACACTTCAGCAGGCAGGCGGACAGAGGTGTGTGTGCGTATGTGTGACTTGCCTGTTTTTAAAATTAGGCTTGTTATTCCTTTTACCATGCATGCTATGTACCTGGGCCTAGTTCACACGTGAAAGGCAGGAGCTCTCTGTACATGCCCTGGGCCTTTTTCTCTAACACATCCAAGTAATAACCAGGCTTGACCCTGCTTAGCTTTCCATGCTCAGACAAGCTGAGCCAGCGTAAGCCACACTTCAGATACATATTTGCATATATCTGTGATGGGGAGAGGAATTTGCCACAGTAAGTACTCATATGAAACCTGACCTTCCAGAATGGCTGTTGGAGGTCTTTCTTTTAGTTGATCCCTCCCCCCCCCCCCGCCAGTAGTCAACCTGCATACCCATCACTACCAACTTACTTGCATCGATGTTTGGAGGAAAAAAAGACCACCAGAGGGTACACCACAAGGCTAGCTGCTTCACTGCTCCTTCCCTTTCTCTGCTTCTTAGACTTCTGAATAGCCCATAAACATTTATGTTGGACTTGCTGGAGGGATAGGATGTCTGATCTACAGAGAAGTCATCATGTAATGCCTGTGCAGACTGAAAGACTAGACCAGTACGTTTTGGCTTCCCATTAATTTTGTCCTCTACCCTCTGTTGAATAGAAGAATGAAATCTACTTCTGAGCTGCTCCGAACTGTCTGGCTCAGTATCTACTAGACAGAATTCCAAAACCACGGTTGCACCTTTGGAAGTGGCACAGTGTGAATACAGCTGAATCTACTAATCAGCGTCGAATCTACTGAATCTACTAATCAGCATGGATGGAACTACAGTAAATAAGAAAGAGAACATCATAATGCTAACATTCCATGCACTGCCCCTCCCCACTCTGGGATATGTTCTGATGCAAATGCCTTGAAGTGAAAGGTAATGAGATGACCATTTTGTGCTACTGGTGCAGCATTTTGACATGGGAACTGATTTTCACAATAGCCTTCCTTTTTTGGCAGTGAATTCCTTGACATCTCTGACTACACAGAGAGCCAATTGAAATACCGCTTGGCTTGGAAAGTTGTAGAACTGGCGATGAACTGAGCAAGCATGGATCAGGAATAGGTTCTGTAATAGAGACTTTGTATATTGGCATCTCCTGAGGATGTTGCTGGATATTTATCCAGCAGCCCCTAATTGGACAAACTTGCCCTAGAGGCTTAGGCAGCACATGAGATGTATGCATATTCTTCGCAGCTTTTCTGAAATGGCTCTGTGTATAATTGTAGCTTTTCTTATCTAACTCAGACCTGGGCAGCAGGATGAGGTGGTAGAATACTGAAGTGGTATAGTGGGCCTGGCCACTTCAGGCTGCAGGTGTGGAATCCAGATTTTTGCATGCTCCCATGTAATAATAATAATAATAATAATAATAATAATAATAATAATACTATTTTATTTATTACCCGCCTCTCCATCTAGATGTAAAAACTCCCTGCAAGTAATTACATATCAGGGGGAAAGATTCTAGCCTTGTTCTAGTTTTCTATTTTCAGAGAGGTGTGTTTGTTGGTTTGTTTCTTTTTGCTTTTACAGAGGGGACCATTCAAAAAGAGGACCCTGCACGACCTGTCTGAAGTGGTACAGTCCATGCTACCATCTTAGAACTTGGCCACTTAATTCTGATGCATGTGTGGTAGGGAGAGAAATTGGTCATGGTACGTGCATCTATGAAATCTGTTCCTCTAGAACAGTGTTCTCCAACCTTGGGTCCCCAGATGTTTTTGGCCTACAACTCCCAGCATGTCCCTGGGGCATGCTGGGAGTTGTAGGCCAAAAACATCTGGGGACCCACACTGCTCTAGAACATTGCTGGAAGTCTGCTAATTTTCACTGATTTTTTCCTCTCAGTACTCAATCTGCCCTCCCATCACCTTAAAAAGCTCCAGTGCTATAGATGGGATGGGATTTGAGAGATCTATAGGGTGGGGGATATCTGGCTTGGCCACAGTACTTGTGAAAAAGATCTTGGGACTGCAGTCCATCACAAGCTGAATGTGAGACAGAAGTGTGATATAGCCGCAAAAAAGATTACAGTGATTTTAGGCTGCATTAATAGAACCAAGTCATGACTGAAGAGATGTGAAAGCCTGGAAAAAAAACAGGAAAAAACCCAACCCCAACACACACACCCCATTTTCTCAGGGATTTTTGGAAAATTTGGGATAAAACAGTTTTTCTCCATATATTTCTGGTCCCCCCCCCCCCCCGGTTTTCAAATCTCTTGTCATGAGAAGTAATAGTTCTACTTTATTCTGCACTTGTCAGACCTCATCTGGAGTTCTGTGTCAAGTTCTGGGTGCTACACTTTAAGAAGGACGTGGATAAATTGGAATGGGTTCAGAGGGCAACGAAGAGGGTCAGGGGTATGGAAACCATGTCCTGTGAGGAAAAGTTGAAGGAACTGGGTATGTTTAGACTGGAGAAGATGGGGGTGAGGGGGGGGGGCAGAGAGAGAGAGAGAGATGAAACCACACTTCAAACACCAGAACTAGATCTAATAGGCTTAAATTACAGGAGGATAGAGTTTTGTTGAACATTAGAAGAAACTTCCTGATGGTAAGAACTGTTCAATAATGGAATATATTACCTCGGACAGGGGGGGCAACTACTTTTGGTCTGGGCCCCGGATTGAATCCAGACAAAGCCCAGAGGGCCCGATTGGGGAGCGGTCACATCTGAAACCCCACCCCCATGACATCATTTGTGCTGTGGCACCCACTTTTTCCCCCCTTTCCCCCTCATGCAGAGAGAAGCATGGGAAAACTGGGATGCGGGTGGGGCGGGAAGGAGGCACTCGGCTGGTGCTTGCAGGAGCCAGCTCCACGACTGGGAACTCTCCTGGAGTCTAGGGCAGTCAGGCTCTTGGCACGTTCAGTTGTTAGGGGGGGATGTCTGAAGAGGGGAAAGTGCTCCATACAGTCAGGGTTCTAAAGAATGTGGGGACCTTACACATGTAGCGCAGGCTCCCATCTTTGTAACTTCCCCCCTCTCAATATATGGAGGGCGGGGCTAGCATGGATGTGATGGCTGGAGTGGGCCCCCGCTCTCTCCCTCACGCAGTCTTAATCACATGAGGGCAGAATACCCGAACAGAGTGTATATTGGGTTCTAAAATCTGGATTCCTCCTTTTACCTCCATTGCTACTGTGTTTATGCTGATTTACATTGCTTTTATTTTTTAAATTCTGTTAGCCACTCAGAGGTTTTACCTGAAGAGCTGCATAGAAAGCCATTAAATAAGTACGTCAGCTGTGTAGAGTTGCTCTATTTGCGACCCACAGCTCCTCCCAATCTCCATGCAGGGTAGGGAGAACAGTGTTGCAAAGCCAGTACAGTATCCAGGAGCAGGCTTCTCCCCTATCAACCTGCCTGTTCACTGAGATCTACAGATCTGGGCTTCCTGGTTGTCCTGTCACCTGCACATGTACATCTTATGGTAATCAGGGGGGAGGGTCTTTTCTGTTATGGCACCCCACCTTTGGAATTCTCTTTGCCCCCCCCCCCCCCCCCCCGCTGCAGCAGGCACCAAACTTTCTGGTGTTGATGCACCTGTTGAAAACTTATCTGTATATCCAGGCATTTCCTGATTTTAATATCTAGCGTGGTAGATTTTCTTTGCTGTTGCATTTATCTTTCTATTTCACTTTAATTGTTGTTTCAATGCATTTTGTACACCGCCCTGTGATTTGATAATGTAGGGAGATTATCTATATCTGTAAATAAGAGAACCCTGGTTATGGGGCAGCATAGAAACATTGTAAACAAACAAACAAGCAAACAACTTTTCTTCAGCCCAATAATTAATGTAAAGTTCCTTAGCAAAGTACCTTTCTCCCCCCACTGCATGCACGACGCACCACATTCTCCAGCCCTTAGCTTGCATTCCCTCCACTTTTTTTTTAATTTTAAAAGCTCCATTCACATCCTCTCATCATCTCTTCCCCACTGCCCCAACATCCACAGATTGATTGTACAGGAAATGACAGTTGTCGGGGGGGGGGGGAATAAGCAAGAAGAAAAATAATAATCTAGAAGCCCTCAAAGAGTCCTCCTGATAGCCACAAAATGGCTTGATGTAGCTCAACCATAAAGCGCCACAGCGGGGAGGGCAGGCCCAGTTCCAGCTGGAACAGCCGCAACAGGCTTTATTTTGGTGGTGATGACAGTTTGCTGGCCCTGGTAAATTCTCTGCTCTCCTATGCCCGGGAAAGGCCATCTCTAAATACGGTCGGCTTTAGCTTCCACACCTCACTTGGCCATCTAGTTGTCTGTATGCTTGTCCAAAACAAAGCCTGGAAGGCAATCCAGAGGCCTTCTTCACTCGTTATCATTATTAATGTTTTGCATTCTAGCCATGAACTTTGGCCATTATCCTAGGCACTGAGTAACCACATAACTAACGGGATGTGGTCCCTGTCCAAAGAATTTACAGTATCTCTGAGGCTGTGCAGTTAGAATCGTCTAAGCTGGATGCGAACTGACAAGCCAAAAGATTAAAGATGCAATAAAGGTGCTTAAGAAAACTTAAGTAGTCACGAGATAAGAAAGAGGGTGGGTCTGCTAATGAGTCAGCAACAGGCTTGAAAATAAATTAATAATGCAAACCCAAGGTTGGGGAAAATGGTCACATTTCCCAATGGAGAGATTTGTAGAGCAGGCCTCCATAAATTGTTTTAAGCCCAGTACTGTTCTGTGACATATTAAATATATGCAGTGGAGGCTGGTGACTCCTATTTCGGTGGGGCTCCTAATCCACTGCAGGTTTTATTTGGAGCTTTGTAGGAGCTATCCATGGCGCTGAACATCCCCACCACCATGGAGCACCATAGATAGCTCCTATAAAGCTCCAAATAAAACCTGCAATGGATTAGGAGCTTCACCAAAATAGGAGCCACCAGCCTCCACTGATGATATGGAAATGTAATTCTGAATGCAGGGACAGGACAGAGGGAAATAGGACATTTCCAAATGGGCTGCACGAGAAGATGGCTTTGACTAGGATGGGGGTTTGGTTTGCTCTGCCCTGGAACAGAAGCTATTGGCTGTGCTGTGGAATAGTTTTTTTTTTTGTGGCCCCTCTGCCTCACCAGTCATAAGGCCAAATGCCACCAGCATTAAAGCCGACTGCTTATCCACATGGTCAAAGAGGCTGAATATTAAGAAAGGAAAAGAACTGCTTGTGAGACAAACATTATTGGACAGCAGCAGGGCTGAAGGCAGGAGGAGGAGGCAGGGTTTGCCACATTTCCAGGTGAGGCTTCAAATAAAGGAATGGAAAATCAGTTATTTCCTAATAACCAGCAAAAGCTTCTATAGCCCTATAATTTGTTAGTCTTTAAGGGCATGTTTAGACTGAAAAAAGTCATACAACTCCCAGCATGGCTGGCTGGGGAATGCTGGGAATTGTAGGACTTCCCCCCCCCCCGTCTAAACAGGCATAAGGTTGTGCCCTAAGGTGCCACAAGATTCTTGGTTGTTGTTTCCCCCCCTGTAACCTTGGTAACCAAGCCAAACTTAGTGTCTATAGAAGCAATCCTACCTTAGCCAGAAGCTGGCTGAGGGGCTTCAGGAAGTAGAGTAAGTGCCACTGCACCAGTGAAGAGCAGGGGAAAGCGGGGCACATAGGGGGCAGGCATGAAGACATCATGTGCAAAGCCCCATCCTTTCCCCAACATACCCACAGAGATGGTGGGGCTCTACACCAGCCCCAGGGCTGGCATAGTTAATTACCTCCTGGATTAAGAACCATCTGTGCCTCTCCCACCCAGGGCAATGGATGTGCTGGTTGGTTACTCCACCAGCGGATCTCCCCCACTCGGAGGTGGTGTTAGGAGATGACCTGCTAGGGCTGGAGCCCTGACTCTTCCATTTGGTGCCCTGAATCTCTGGGAGGCCACCTGCCCCACCACCCTGCTGTCCATGGGCACTTGCTGAAATAAAGGTACAGGGGCCCTGCTGATCTCTGTGGCATCTGATCCCCCTGGATGAGCTGGCTTGTTGCCCACGTGTGCTTCATGTCCTGCTGCCCCTCCCCTTGACTCTTTCTGCCTGAGGTTTTTCTGAAATCAAGTGCCCTCCTCCCTGCTGTCCATGCATCCGTTTTTACGAACAGGGGTGTCCTTAGGAGACAGGGTCCTTTAGGAGACACACACACACACACACACACTTTAGAGCATATGTAAATTGGCATATGCAAATGTATGCATTTTTTTGTCCTGTGGGCCTGAGTCCCAGATCTTTTTGGTACGTAGCCCCGCCCCTGCTCCCGCCCCACTCCACTGGAAATGCATAGTAGAATTGCTCTTTATGGGTATTTCATTCTGCAATCCTTTACCCACTTAAGGGAGAATAAGCCCCACTGAACTAAATAGGACTTTTGAGTAGACATGGATAGGATTGCGCTTTAGCATCAGGAATGCATTAGCTCAGCTGAATAAGAACATTTATTTTTCAGTTCAGAACCAGCTGCATCCTTATAACAAACAAACAAAACAAATACAACATCCTTAAGTTACCCCTTACCCCGCTTTAGGCACTCTGCCATGCTCCCAGTCATGCTCCCAGTCATGGTAGGTAAATGAAGATATTTTCCAGACTATTTATGCATTACACAGAGGTCACAATCCACCCTGAGCCAGTGGGTGGGGGGCACTGAATGGGCAGAACTGGGTGGAATTTGGAGCGCTCTGACTCCACTGATTTGAAAAAACTACAGCCGAGTCTTCACAGGCCAGATCAGGCCTTTGGGCTGGAGGTTCCCCCATCCCTGCTATACATGCTTACCTGGGAGTAAGTACCACTGAACCCCATGGTACTTACTTTTTGTTTTGAGTAGACATACAGTAATACCTTGGATTGCAAGTAACTTGGTCTGAGAGCATTTTGCAAGACAAACGGGGTATAAATGTAATAAATAAATAAATAAATAAATCCCAGTAACTGGTGTATTCCGATATTCTAATAATGCCAAATAAAAATCCCCACGTGCATCTTCCGCTTTCTTTATCAGCTGTTTTATGGACTGCATTGCTCTTTCAACCATTCCATTAGATTGCGGATACCCTGGGCTACTAAGACATTGTTCAAACCTCCACTCCTGCGCAAATGCTTGAAACCCTCTACTAGCAAAAGGCATATTATCACTCACCACCATCCTTGGAATACCATGACGACTAAACACAGCTTTCAATTTAACAATTACAGTTCTTGCAGTCTTATCAGACAAACTCATCACTTCTGGATATTTTGAAAAATAATCAACTACAATAAGAA
The DNA here is from genome assembly GCA_021292165.1 of Shinisaurus crocodilurus. Taxonomy (NCBI): domain Eukaryota; kingdom Metazoa; phylum Chordata; class Lepidosauria; order Squamata; family Shinisauridae; genus Shinisaurus; species Shinisaurus crocodilurus. The sequence continues at coordinate 282,189,510 of CM037876.1, read as the reverse complement.
AAGGGGATGAACCATACTCAAAAATATCTACGCCCACCTTTTCCCATGGTATCTCAGGAATCTCATGTGGTTCAAGTGGCTCCTTTTGATTTTTTGGAGCAAACCGAGCACAAACAACACAATTTCTAACCATTGTCTCAATCTCTTTAGCCATGCCAGGCCAATACATTAACCCTTTTGCCCTAGCCTTGGTTCTCTGAATGCCCTGATGAGGCTCATGAAGTTGAGAGAGTATACTCTGTCTTTGGGACACAGGAATGACCACCTTATCTCCCATATAAAGAATACCATCCTGACACTGCAACTGATCTTTCACATGCCAAAAGGGCTTCACAGCAGGGGAAGCGTCTCTCATATACTGTGGCCATCCCTGTTCCACAAGTATTGCAACCTCTTGAAGTTGAGAATCTTGCATTGTTGCTTCTTGTATAGTCATCACTCCATCTGGGTGCATAGCTAATGAACTCACTTCATGTACTACTCTCCACTGAATCCTCATCACCCACTGGAGGATCCACAGCAGCCCGTGACAAAGTATCAGCTAGGTACATAAACTTGCCTGGGGTGTACACTATATTAAATTGATATCTCTGAAGCTGCAAAAGCATTCGCTGCAAACGAGCAGGAGCAGCACCTATAGGTTTTTTACAAATTGCTTCCAAGGGTTTATGATCAGTTTGGACCAAAACAACCTTGCCAAACACATACTGATGAATTTTTTCATTGCATACAGAACAGCAAGCAGTTCTTTCTCTATTTGAGCATAATTTTGTTCTGACATAGTAAGTGACCTTGACGCGTAAGACACTGGTTTATCCTCCTGAAGCAAACATGCTCCCAAACCATCTTTTGATGCATCAGCTTGCACAACTATTGGTTTAGCCACATCAAAATATTGAAGTACAGGTGCCTGACACAATTGTTGTTTGATCATTTCAAAAGCTTCCTGATGTTCTGGCATCCACTGAAACACTACATTCTTCCTTAACAAATTTCTTAAGGGCGCAGTGAGTTCTGCCTCCCGTGGAATATACTTTGACAGATATTGTACAGACCCCAAAAATCTTAGCACACCCTGTCTATCTTGCAGAGCTGCCATTTCTCGTATAGCCTTAATTTTACCATCATCTGGCCGAACTCCCTGAGCGGTTACTATCTGACCCATATATTTCACAGAGTCTACCTTAAATTGGATCTTTTCTTTATTAAATTTAATGTTCTTAGCACGTGCTGTTTCCATAACTTGATGTAAAATCTGATCATGTTGCTCAACTGTCTCTGCTGCTATAATCATATCATCAGCTATCATATACACCCCTTTTATATGCCCAAAAATCTCCTCGTTCTTTTGCTGAAACACTTTACTAGAGGATTTAAGCCCAAATGGCAAGCGGTGAAAACAATACCTTCCCCACGGTGTATTGAACGTACACAAACGGGATGATACTTTATCTAGCTTCACTTGCCAATAACCATCTTTTTCATCTATAATAGTAAAGACTTTCATTCCGGCTAGATGGCTCAATATTTCATCTATTGTAGGAATAGTATAATGCTGCCTTTGAACTGCTTTATTTAGATCACGGGGATCAAGACATACACGCAATTTCCCATTGTCTTTTTCTGTTATAACCAAACTGCTTACCCAATCTGTGGGGCCCACAACTTTAGATATCACTCCTGCACTCTCCATCTGACACAAAGTTTCCTTTAATCTATCCAATATTGAAAAAGGCACCTTCCGACACCCATGAATAACAGGAACAACTGTTGGATCAATATGTATGTGGTGAGATCCTTCAAACTCACCCAAACCTTCAAAAACATCAGAATACATAGTAAGCAATTGCTCCTGTGTCAACATTTCAGCTGTATTTACAAGATCAACCCGACGAACCAAATCTAAAGTCTCACACGTCGGTCTACCCAACAAAGGAATTGCAGAACACTCTGTTACATAAAACAATAATCTGGCTACTCTCTTTAAAGTATGACATTCTAGAACAATAGTTCCCAAAGGTTGTATACGTGTCCCACGATAAGCCACAAGAGTTACATCACTTTTAGTTAATGCTTCCTTACCCGGTAACTCACAAAAAATATTAAATGGCAAAACATTTGCCTCAGCACCTGCGTCTAATTTGAACTTTACTGAAAGTCCTTGTATAATTATATCAACATACCATCCAACATTTTGGTTTGCAACTAAACCATTACTTTCTTGAGACAGTTTCCCTATCAACAAACTGCTTATATCAAGCTCATGAATCTGGTAGCTTTGTTGTCCTTTATCAAGATTTAACGATGTTGCTCTGCATACTCTGGCATAATGATTTTTCATGCCACGTTGGTTACAAGTCTTTCCAAATGCAGGACACTTACGAGGCTTATGAAGCATGCCACAATAGGGACACTTATTATTTCTAGTCTGGTCATCTCTACGTTCAAACTATGACCTTTTAGTTCCAAGAACTTGGACTGGAATCTCTTCACGATTCTTATCTGTCACACATACTTCATACAGCTCTTTAGTAGAGGTAGCCATAGTCTGCAGCTGGGGTCTTGTTACATCCACCACACGACATATCTCAACCGCTTTCTCCAAAGTTAGATCTGGTTCTTTCAAAAGTCTTTCCTTTAATCTCTCCTCCTTCACACTGAACACAATCTTATCTCTCACCATTTCATTAGCTGCATTACCAAATTCACAGCTGCTGGCTTTAAGTTTAAGTTCAGTAACAAATCCTGCCAGACTACAGTAATCTGATCTCATTTTTTGATCGGGTAACCTCCCTTGTGGACTGTGGGAATGCTGTGGACATCATATATCTGGACTTCACCAAAGCTTTCGACAAAGTGCCCCATGATATCCTGGTTAGCAAGCTAGCTAAAAGTGGGCTAGATGGAACAACTATCAGGTGGATCCACAATTGGCTACAGAAGCGGACTCAAAGTGCTTATCAATGGTTCCTTCTCAAACTGGGGAGAGATAACGAGCGGGGTACCACAGGGCTCGGTCCTGGGCCCAGTGCTCTTCAACATTTTTATTAATGACTTGGATGAGGAGGTACAGGGAATGCTTATCAAATTTGCAGATGACACAAAGTTGGGTGGAACAGCTAATACTCTGGAAGACAGAAACAAAATTCAAAGCGACCTCTATAGGCTGGAGCGCTGGACCAAAAACAACAGAATGAAATTTAATAGGGATAAATGCCAAGTGCTGCACCTAGGGAAAGGAAACCAAATGCAGAGTTACAGAATGGGGGACACTTGGCTCAACAATACTACAAGTGAGAAGAATCTTGGAATTGTGGTAGATCACAAACTGAATATGAGCCAGCAATGCGATGTGGCTGCAAAGAAGGCAAATGCTATTTTGGGCTGCATTAATAGAAGTATAGCTTCCAAATCACATGAAGTGATAATTCCCCTTTACTCAGCACTGATTAGGCCTCATTTTGAGTACTGCGTCCAGTTCTGGGCACCACACTTTAAGAAGGACGTAGACAAACTGGAGAGGGTTCAGAGGAGGGCAACAAGGATTATAAAGGGACTGGAAACAAGGCCCTATGAGGAGAGACTGAAAGAACTGGGCATGTTTAGCCTTCAGAAGAGGAGACTGAGGGGAGATATGATCGTACTCTTCCAGTACTTGAAGGGATGTCACACAGAGGAGGGCCAGGAACTCTTCTCGATCGTCCCAGTTTGCAGGACATGGAATAATGGGCTCAAGTTACAGGAACCTAGATTCCACCTGAACATCAGGAAAAATTTCCTGACTGTCAGAGCAATAAGACAATGGAATCAACTACCTAGGGAGGTGGTGGGCTCTCCCAATCTGGAGGCATTCAAGGTGCAGCTGGACAGCCATCTGTCAGGGATGCTTTGACCTGGATTCCTGCATTGAGCAGGGGGTTGGACTCAATAGCCTTGTAGGCCCCTTCCAACTCTACTTTTCTATGATTCTATGATTCTATGAAATTGTTCAATGGTATCTCCATATTTATGTGAATAATTCCAAAACAAATATCGTTCAAAAACCACATTCTTACGAGGAGTACAATATACTCTAAATTGTTCAAAAACTTCTGTTATGTCTTTTGGGCCTTCCTCAAGAAAAACAAAAGTATTATATATTGCCAAGGCTTCTTCTCCAACACAATGGAGCAAGATAGCTACTTGCTGTTTTTTTGAAACGTTATCAAGTCCAGCTGCAGTAAAGTATAATTTAAATGCCTGTTCCCATCGCTTCCAGTTTTCAGACAAATTGCCTTGCAAGGCCAATGAAGGAGGAGGCCGGAACGAATCCATATCTTCACTCAAACTTTCAACTGCAGAGGAAAAACAAACAAACCAAGTCCACACCGACTTCTGACACCATGTAATATCTTTCACGGGTTCCGTAGGGTCAGCTCAGGCGTAATCATAACTCCAACGTAAGAGATTAGAAAAGAGTCATCCTTTATTCATAAGACAGGTGCCAACACACAATACAACATGCAAGAGAGAGAAGTATAAGGACGAGAAGAGAGAAGGAGAGAAAGTGACTAACTCAAAACACTTGGTCAGTTAAATACCATTCAGGTATATTAAGAGACCGTCCCTCTTAAAGGGATATTACCACAATGCCCCAACATAGCTGGCTGGGGCATGCTGGGAGTTGTAGACCAAAAACATCTGGGGACCCAAGGTTGGAGAACACTGCTCTAGATGGAAGCGTTTATTCCACCCCTTCTTCTATGTAGGCTGCTAAGGCCAAAAGGGACCCCTTTTCCTCTCCAGAATATAGAATGTGTTTGAACTATAGCGTAAGGATATTTTGCTGCCTGAAATCACTGGGTTTGCTTTACCAACAAGTAAGATGCTCTGCCTACTCTATATTTCCTCTTTAATAAAATAACCCTTTTGTTTCTGAAGTTTGTGTGTATGTTTGTTTAAGTGTAAAAGGCATACTCCAGCCAGCAGCACATGTTTTACCGCAGCCAAAGATCCCAAACCTTTCATAATTTTATTTATTTATTTATTTATTTATTATATTTATACCTCACCTTTTTTCCTGCAAGGAACCCAAGGCGGCTTACATAATTCTCCTCCCCCTCCCCTCCATTTTATCCTCACAACAACCCTGTGAGGTAGGTTAGGAGTGTGGGGTTAGTCTCATAACCCCATAAGAGTGTGGGGTTAGTCTCTCTCTCTCCTCAGAGGGAATCTAATGCCCAAATTATGTCTCATAACATTCTTTCCTCAGACAGCTGACGGCAGTTGGAATGTTCACGAGAGGGGGGGTTGATGGAGTTTCTCTCCTCCCTCAATGAAGGCATTGGCTGTTCCGGCTGCCTTGGCCTCAGCAAAGAGCAACCCTTCCCCAGAAGCACCTGCCACCCAGATCAGATCCAGGAGCAGTTCAGAAATCTGTTCCTGCTGCCACACAGTTCTTCCCTCAGACAGCTGATATGCAGTGGGGAAGCATAGCAAGCAAATGAGCAATGTTGTACTTCCACTGATCTTTACAGTATAGACAAGTCATGATAGAGACATGATAGAGGTGTTCAAAATTATGCATGATGTGGAGAAAGTGGATAGGGGAACATTTTATCCCTCTCTCATAATACTAGAACCCAGAGACATTCCATGAAGATGATTGGTGGGAGAGTCAGGACAGATAAAAGGAAGTACTTCTTCACACAGCACATAGTTAAACTATGGAATCTACTACCACAAGATGTAGTGATGGCCACCAACCTGCATGGATTTAAAAAGGGATTAGACAAATACATGGATGCTAAGGCTATCAATGGCTACTAGTCATGATGGCTATCATCATCATCATCATCATCATCATCATCATCATCATCAGGCGATCACTTGTGACTGAGTAAGATTGTCTTTCAGGATAAAAGGAGGAAATTCTAAAGAAGATTGTGTAGACTCTAGCGATGGGTCCGTAAGTGACTGTGGAGGCCAATTCTAGATCCACACAGCTTCCCACAGTGAGGACACAGGTTACCAGATGGAAGATGGTCCTGTAAAGGATTCGTTTGACGTGCTTTTCGCTTAGCACGTTTCTCCCTTTCACCTTGCACTCGGGCTTCTTCAAAGTCCATGGAACCTTTGTGAAAGGCCAACCTCCATTTAGATCGTTCATGGGCCAGAGCTTCCCAGTTTGTATGTTTCGCAGGCATACAATAAAGTTGGTAATACAATGGCTTCATAAACCAGTGTTTTGGTCTTCTTACAAATATCCCGATCCTCGAACACTATGTTTCATTCGAGAAAACGCGGCACTTGCGGAGCTCAAACGATGCTGGACTTCACTGTCAATGTTAGCTGTAACAGAAAGATAGCTGCCAAGATAGAGAAAATGATCGACATTTTCCAGTATTGTCCCACCAAGCTGGATAGATGGCATCACCAAAGGGTTAGCTTGCACTTGCTGATGTAGCACTTTGGTTTTTTTGATGTTAAGTGAGAGACCAAGTTTTTCATATGCTTCTGCAAAAGCATTTAGGATAGTTTGGAGATCATCCTCTGAATGTGCGGAGACCACATTATCGTCAGCATACTGAAGTTCCACAACGGAGGTTGTAATTACCTTACTTTTTGCTTTCAGCCTGCTGAGATTAAAAAGCTTTCCATCTGTTCGGTATATAATTCCCACACCAGTGGAAGTTTCCCCTCGACAAGATGTAAAACCATGGTGATGAAGATAGCAAATAATGTTGGGGCGATAACACATCCCTGTTTAACACCTGATCCCACTTTAAATGGAGCACCATGAGAGCCGTTGTTGTCCAAAACCGTTGCCGTCATGTTGTCATGGAGAAGTCGCACGATATTCACAAATTCCCGGTCTACCCAAGCGGCCAGTGATTCCAGCTAGCTGGAGCGCGCCGGATTCTGCTACCCGGGGTTGCTGATCTTTCGTTCTCTTACCCCAGGCATGGGCAAGATTGCTGATCAGGTCCAGAGAAAAGTTCCCTTGTGCAGGGTGTTTTATACCTTGGTGTTTCAGGTAGCCCCTCCCTCCGTGATCAGGTGGGTTGACACCCTCCCTGAGGGGGGGCCTTTTGGGTCAGGTGGGGTGACGCCTTCCCCCCATGGGATGGGGTCTCTTTGAAGCCACTTGCTTAATGGTCTCATCCTATGGTGTTGAGTGGCCATTTCTTAGGGGTGCCGAAGCGTCTGCCCTGGAGAGGTATTCAAGTCTTATGTAGATGGGGCTGATATGCAAGAGCATTGACAAACTTGGTGATGCTTCTTGCCTTCCCCCCTGGGGTGATTCTATGTAGATGTTGTTTGTTCCCTTTGGCATCTGTGGAGACTGGCTGTCTCCCCCCCCCCCGGGGTCTCCTTCCCCCCTCCTTGGTGAGTGTGTGTGTGTCAGGCAGGGGGCTTAGGTTGGCTTTCTCTACAGCATCCAATTTTCATAAGGATAGTCCAGAGAGCTGTTCGGTCTACACTATCAAAGGCCTTAGCCAAATCCTAGATGGGCGATCTAGAAGTACAATAAATATGTCTCTGTATACTAATTCTTGGGGAACACAAACAAGAGGGGTGCTCTTTTACTCCTGTCTTGCTTATTGGGTTCCCAGGGGCATCTGGTTGGCCACTGTGTGAACAGAATGCTGGACTAGATGGACCTTTGGTCTGATCCAGTGTGGCTCTTCTTATGTTCCTATATCAGATGCATATATTGCATGTGCCTTAAGGCAACAATGAACAGTCTGTATATAAGATTAAGTCAACTTGTTTGAAAATACCTCTCAACAGTACGGAGAAAATTCTGGAAGAAAACTCTTTATCCTGAACTTGCTTGTTAGTAATAAAATACAAAGATTCACTTGATGGCAGCTGTGATAGTTTTGGCATCACTTATTATTTTTGTTTTGTTTATGTGGGCAACCTGCAGGAGCAACCTTTTACCAAAATTTATTTTTTCTGTTAGAGAATATCTGGAAATGTAGAAAAGAAAAGAAAAGAAAAGAAAAGAAAAAAGTGTTAAGCTGCCCTTCCCCATTGCATCAGACTTCTAAAGCTCTCAACATTATCTTCTGGTGAATCCTAATAGATTACAAGCATTGTTTTCATAAGAAAAAAAATGCAGGTTTTGTATGCCCCACTCCAACAAAATAGCTTAGAACAGCACTATTTATCTTAATTTAACCACATGATCCACATTTTCTTTATGACATGCAGTCAAAAAATATTTTTAGATATCCTGCAGTGACCAATAATTGTACAATAGTACAATTAAATAATAGCATTTGTTCTATGAGATGACTGTGAGAAGCGGTGAAGTGTATTAACTAAGCTTAGCAAAGCATTTTCAGTCATTAGAGGGCTTGTGGCAAATTATTTTTACCATGTAGGTCAGGGGTACAAAAACTGTGGCCCACGGGCAGCAGGCAGGTCCCAAAGCCCTGTCTGGTGCTCCTGACCCCGACCCCCAGGAAAAAAAACTAGGGGAGGGGGAGGAAAAATGCTGTAAAAATCAGATCTATGCTTCTTGCCATAGATGCCTTGTTCCTAGACCATCCCCATAGCATCCTAGAAAGCTGTGTTCAAAGGCTCCTGCCTGCTTCCTAGGACACTCTAGAGACAGTGTGTCTATGACTAGGAAACCTGTTCCTAGAGCACCCCTCCATTTCCCCTACCCTTGAAAAAGTTCCAGGTTCCGGATCCTTCAGCAAGAGAGTGGCTTAGAGGAGGGAGAAGGGCTGGGATTCAGGATTCATGGATGGCTGCATAGTTTGAGACCTGAGGTTTCTGGGAGGGTTGCTTTTATTTGATCAAAATAAGTGCCAGGCCTCTGAAACGCTCTTGGGCAGGAGTTGGATTCGAGTGAGTGGTGTATGTGTGTGAGTGTGAGTTGTATGTGAATGTATGTGTACATATGTGTGGCCCCTGCCACCCCAGAAGACACCCAATGTGGCCCTGATGTAGGTGAATGCTACAGATGATGACCACTTCCACCCATGTACCTGGTAGTAATTATCACTTGTGGATGGGCATCAGGATTCACCCAATGACTGGGTTCACACACAACACGATAAGCCATGGTAGCTTATAAGCCACTCTGGCCAGGTTCAGACAACACGACAAGCTACCCCTGGCTTTTAAACCACTATAGCTTATTGTGTTGTGTGAACCTGGTCACTGTGTGGCAGGTGTGTGTTAATTTGGGGTTACCCTTGAAGACGGTTCGGAAGCTACAGCTGGTACAGAATGCGGCGGCTCGCCTGGTTAAAGGCAGCCGCCGACGGGATCACATCACACCAGTGCTCAAGGAGCTACACTGGCTACCAGTTGCTTGCCGAGCCGAATTCAAGGTGTTGGTTTTGACCTTTAAAACCCTATACGGCTCCGGTCCAGTCTATCTCAAGGAGCGTCTCCAGCAACACCAAGTGGGCCACTCAACAAGATCTGCCACAGACGGCCTTCTCCTTGTCCCTTCAGCCAGAGCAGCTAGATTGGTCGGGACGAGGAAGAGGGCCTTCTCTGTGGCAGCCCCCGTACTACGGAACTCTCTCCCAAGTGACCTCCACCATGCCCCCTCTCTGCTGAGGTTCTGCCGCTCACTAAAAACTTGGCTATTCAGGCAGGAATATGGGGTGGGCTAAGATTTAAAATTTTTATACTGTTTTAATGTATTTTTTAATGTATTTTAATGGAGAAAATGTTTTAATGTATTTTATTCTGTTTTATCTTCTGTACATCGCCCAGGGTGGCCGGTTTGCCGGCCAGATGGGCGATAAATAAATGCAAATAATAAATTTGGGTTGCCAACATTTTTCCTGGATCCTGCTCCCTGTACCCAAGAGTATATTGAACTGCAGGTCTTAGCTGATTATGTTTAAGCTTCACTTGCTAATTTCTGCAGATCAGGCTACTGTAAAAGACACAAGACAGGGTGTGCTATCCCCCATCCCTTGTCAGTTGGCAACCCTGGATTAGGCTTCAGTGTGATGTCTACTTTGATAATTAATAGCTGAAGATTGGCCAGCAAACCAGAATGAGAGAACAAAGTTTGTGCTGCTCACTATGGTTTAGCATGATGTCTCAAAGGACAATCCATAGTTACAGCCTTCATTGTACCTCCAGAGGCTGCTCTATCAAATTAGGAAATGGAGGATGGAGATCACAAAAGCAGACAAAAATCCAAAATCCAGCTTTCTTGTATACTCCTTTGCAGGGCTTTTTTTCTGGTGGAACTCACCGGAACTGAGTTCCAGCACCTTTTCTTCTATTAATTGCATTACAATTTAATCGCCATCTACTCCCGAGGAAATGTAATCCAAGAGTTCCGGTACCCTTTTCTCCAGAAAAAAAGCACTGCTCCTTTGTGGTATTTTGGTTGGCCATAATAACAATATTGCCCAACTGTAGATTTTGGATTCTTTTTCTCTTGGACCAGTGTAGCAATTCTTTGTTTTTAAAAAGTAGACAAGAAGCTTGCAAATGATTGTGATTCACTTACTGGGTGTTTGGAAGTTCAGACCATGGTTTGTGTTCTCAGCCATGGTCTACTGCAAACCATGGTTTGGCATGATGTCTGAATTGAGCATTAATTTGTGGAGATCCCTTCCTTAGAATTAGGAATGCAGCAGATCTTGAAAAGGAGAGGCGATTGAAAAATGACTTCCCACCTCACTCAAAAAGTGTTGGTCCATTTCCAGGCAGGTCAAGATCAATTTGAATCTGGGTTGGGCTTAAAATATGCCCCTTGTGCTAGCCTCCCCTGCCATTCTCTTCCCCTTTGCAAGCTGTCTCCTTGTATCCCTAAAGGGGCGGCGGCGGCAGCGAGGGGGTGTTAACTAGCAGCAGAAGGGCTCACTGACTGACCCAATCCAGAACTTGAACTGATGCTTCTGAACATGTTCGGAAGAGTCATTTCCAGCCAGAATCATGAGATTTGTAGTTTTCTCTGGTCAGAGAAGGGGAGAGGCATGGAGCCATGTTGTCTTGCTTTTGTGACCCTTCCATGTAAGTATTCGGGGGAGAGGGGAAGACTAAAGATAATAAATAATAATAATAATAATAATAATAATAATAATAATAGATTTATTTCGTACCCGCCTCTCCGTTGAGATCGAGGTGGGGAACAACAGTAAACATAAAATATAAAAGCTGATTAAAAAGCATAACATACATTATTTATTTATTTATAAATAAATATATAATATATATAAATAGATAAATATATAATATTTATTTATATTTATTTATTTATTTATAATAAATAAATAAATATTATTAAAACATCTCTAAAACATCTTAAAAGCATCCTAAAATCCGGTGGGATAGGCCTGCCGGAAAAGATCAGTCTTTATGGCTTTCTTGAATTCCACAAGGCTACTAAGTTGACGAATCTCCTCCGGTAGGCCATTCCACAATCTGGGGGCAGCAGAAGAGAAGGTCCTCTGGGTAATACCTGTCAGCCTGGTTTTGGCTGACTGAAGTAGATTCTTCCTAGAGGACCTGAGTGTGTGGGGCAGATTGTATGGGAGAAGGCGATCCCGTAGGTAGCCTGGACCCACACCATGTAAAGGTAATAACCATAAAGGTAATAACCAACACTTTATACTTCGCCCGGAAACTGATTGGTAGCCAGTGGAGCGCTTTTAAAACTGGTGTAATATGAGCACCCCTAGGTGTACCGGTGACCAATCTGGCTGCCATATTTTGCACTAGTTGAAGTTTCTGGACTAGGTACAAAGGTAGCCCTATGTACAGTGCATTGCAGAAGTTGAGCCTCGAAGTTACCAGCACATGCACTACTGTCTTCCGACTCTAGGAAAGGGCGCAGCTGGCGTATCAGCCGAAGCTGATAATAGGATAAGATATTTGTAAGGCATGCTAGCAGAACCCAGGTGGTTTTTGAGCAGAGGGGTGTTTGCCCATCTCTGTTGAGGATGCATAGTGAAATGATCTTCTTCAGAATTCCTCAACTTGATGACCCTGTACTGTGAGAACAAAGAGGCGGAGTGAATGAAGCATCCAATGCGGGGGATTCTGCCTGGTTCAGGGAATGGTTTGAAAAGGTAGCAAGGGCTATAAAGAATTTGAAATTAGTTGCAGGATAGTGGCTGTACTCCACAAATCTATGAAACTAGATTACTTGGATTTAAAATTATGTGGTCCATTGTTGTCAGTAGGAATATGCTAGTTTAAATCCAGGTACATCCATTTAACTGATTTAAGGGCATCATTGAAATCCTTTCAAGCTAATAAAAAAATTGAGCTAATAAAAAACATCACACAGTGTCAATTTGTGAGAGCTGGACTGACCCGGGTTCAAAAGCTTCCCTAGCCAGTGACCCTCAGTCCCAGTCACGCAGGCAGAAGGAGGAGATAACAGCAGTTAATAAAGATTAAAGAGTTTATTTGTAAGACCCAATTACATGGGATTAAGGCAAGCAATGCATCTCTTACTCACTACATCATTGCAGATACAAATCCAATACCCCAGTGGTAAGGCTAGATGAAGTGAAGTCCAGAACAAGAGACAAGTCAAGTCGAGCCGAGCAAGACGAGGAGTGAAGAGAAGAAGCTATCAACAAGTGTGTTAGCTTTATACCACAGACCCTGCACCTATAAATAGGATATTACTCACCCCAGTTGTATAACCTATTCATCAACATGTTGATTCCAAACCTGTCCAAGGTTGCTGAGTCATATCACCTTGAGACTATGTCTGGTGACTATGCCTTGTGTACTTCATCTCAAGAGACATCCTCCATGTCAGGTGATAATCCTGATGTCAGGTGGTAATCTCGTTCTGCCTATGCAAAACCTAACACAATTCTACATTTCCTTGGTTGTTTTCAGAAAAACTTCAATAAAGGGGCAGGCAGAACCCAGTAACATTCCATGAGAGAGGTGCCATAGCTCAGTGGTACAGCAGATGCTTTGCATGCAGAAGGTCTCAGGTTCAATCCCCAGCTTCTCCAGGTAAGGCTAGGAAAGAATCCTGCCTGAAACCCTGGAGAGCCGCTGCCAGTCAGTGTCAACAATATTGGGCTAGATGGACCCATGGGCTGACTCAGTATAAGGCAGCTTCCTATGTTCTTATGTTCCATGATGGAGGCAAAGGACACAATCTACCAAGAAGTTCTTTTATGAAATCTCCACTGAAATGAATGGAAACTCCACATTCATTTTAATGGAGCTTCGGTAGGAGAACTTTCAGGTAGATCATGCCAATAATGTACAAAAAATTGATTTAGAACAAGAATCCAGCTATATATTTTGTTTAGGTTTATAGGCTACCCCCAGTAACATGCTCTCAGAGCATGTTACACTAATGTTCACCATGTCAAGAAGCACCCATAGCTCATTGGTAGAGCATGTGCTTTACATGGAGATAGTCCCAGGTTGAATCCCTAGGATCTCTAGCTGAAAGGAGCTCAGGTTGCTCCATCAAACATCAGGATTGGTTTGATGAAAATGATAATGAGATTAAATATATAATTGACCAAAAAAGGAAAGCCTTCCAAATATGGCAAAATGACATTAACTGCGCTGCCAAGAAAAAAATCTATGCTAGTGCAAAGGCTGAGGTCCAAAGAAGAACAAGAGAACCTAAGAACGCTTGGTGGAAAAAGGAAGCTGAAGAAATTCAACAACTTGCAGAATCTCATGATGCAGGGGGCTTTTTTAAGGCCACAAGGGCCATTTATGGACCAAAAAACTATGGTATAAACCAGTGCTTTTTTTCTGGGGAAAAAGGTACCGGAACTCTTGGATTACATTTCCTCGGGAGTAGATGGTGATTAAATTGAAATGCAATTAATAGAAGAAAAGGTGGTGGAACTCAGTTCCGGTGAGTTCCACCAGAAAAAAAGCCCTGGTATAAACCCTTTACAATCAAAAGATGGCACCAAACTCTTAAAAGACAAAGCGTCTATTGCACTGCATTGGAAAGAGCACTATTATGATCTTTTAAATCGTAAATCTAAGGTGGATAATGAGATTTTTTTGCAAATCCCGCAAAAACAAACTAGAGAGGAACTTGCAATACTCCCCACTTTGGATGAACTTATAAAAGCCATTAATCAAATGAAGAATAACAAAGCTAGTGGACCAGATGGGATTCCTGCTGAAATCTTTAAAGAAGGGGGCCTCGAATTTGTACAACATCTTCATAAACTCATCAAAAAATCTGGATAAGAGAAGAGATCCCAGAAGACTTCAGGGATGCCATAATTATCACCCTCTTTAATATGGGTGATAGAACAGACAGTGGAAACTATCGAGGCATTTCTCTCTTAGCTACCGCAGGTAAAGTATTTGCTAGGATTCTCGCAAACCGTCTTCTATCTATTTCAGAAGAGATCCTCCCTGAAACTCAATATGGTTTCCGCCCCTCTAGAGGGACAGTAGACATGATTTTTACTGCACGTCAGCTCCAAGAAAAATGCCGGGATCAAAATCAACCCCTTTATATGGCATTTATTGATCTTGCTAAGGCCTTTGATAGTGTAGACCGAACAGCTCTCTGGACTATCCTTATGAAAATTGGATGCCCCAATAAATTTGTGAATATCGTGCGACTTCTCCATGACAACATAACGGCAACGGTTTTGGACAACAACAGCTCTCATGGTGCTCCATTTAAAGTGGGATCAGGTGTTAAACAGGGATGTGTTATCGCCCCAACATTATTTGCTATTTTCATCACCATGATTTTACATCTTGTCGAGGGGAAACTTCCCACTGGTGTGGGAATTATATATCGAACAGATGGAAAGCTTTTTAATCTCAGTAGGCTGAAAGCAAAAAGTAAGGTAATTACAACCTCTGTTGTGGAACTTCAGTATGCTGATGATAATGTGGTCTCCGCACATTCAGAGGATGATCTCCAAACTATCCTACATGCTTTTGCAGAAGCATATGAAAAACTTGGTCTCTCACTTAACATCAAAAAAACCAAAGTGCTTCATCAGCAAGTGCAAGCTAACCCTTTGGTGATGCCATCTATCCAGCTTGGCGGGGCAATACTGGAAAATGTCGATCATTTTCTCTATCTTGGCAGCTATGTTTCTGTTACAGCTAACATCGACAGTGAAATCCAGCATCGTTTGAGCTCCGCAAGTGCCGCGTTTTGTCGAATGAAACATAGTGTTCGAGGATCGGGATATTTGTAAGAAGACCAAAACACTGGTTTATGAAGCCATTGTATTACCAACTTTATTGTATGCCTGCGAAACATGGACTATCTATAAACGTCACTTCCACCTCCTTGAAAGATTTCATCAATGTTGCCTCCGGAAAATCCTGCGAATTACTTGGGAAGATAGGCGAACAAATGTCAGTGTACTGGAAGAAGCAAAGACTACTAGCGTTGAAAAAATGATCCTTCAATGCCAGCTTCAGTGGACCGGTCATATTGTTCGAATGCCTGACTGCCAGTCTCCAATCTTAAATTACAGTTCACATTATTATATTCCAGTATTGAATAAAAAAAGCCCAGTGTTCCTGAGAATAAGAAACCAGCTTAAAAGTTTTGCTTCCAAAAATTTGTATTTTTATTTATTTAGGATATTTCTAAAGCGCCCGAACATCAAATGCCCTGCTAATTCATTCAAAAGGCATTGTATGCCATGCCTTTTGCATCCATTCCACATGGGCCCAAGGATGTGCAAGTATCAACATTAAAAATAATTGACAGTTTAAAAAATCTGTTGCCTGATTATTTGGGGGCATCTTTTTAATTAATCAGTTAGATTTTTCATTGATTAATCAGATTGATCGATGGGGTAAGGTTAGAATCCTAAAAGCACACTTATTACTAGGGTGCAAGCCCTATTGAAGATCATGGGGCTTACAGCTGAGTAAACAAGACTAAGTTTGTGCTGTGAATGTTCCAGCTGTACTATGATTTTGTTGGATTTTCCTTATCTTGGTCTGTATGCATACAGGCCTGTGGCTTACGCTGGCTCAGTTTGTCTGAGCGTGGAAAGCTAAGCAGGGTCAGGCCTGGTTATTACTTAGATGGGAGGCCCCTCCTCTAGTTTCCTGCATTGAGCAGGGGGTTGGACTCGATAGCCTTGTAGGCTCCTTCCAACTCTATGATCTATGAAATCTATGAAAGCAGTTACTTTATTCCCAACTCAAGGATGGAAAGCGGAATATCGGTGGTCAATATAAGAGGTTTAAAGATGTTCATAAGGCTAATCTAAAAAAATGCAATATAAACATCGACAACTGGGAAGCTCTGGCCCATGAACGATCTAAATGGAGGTTGGCCTTTCACAAAGGTTCCATGGACTTTGAAGAAGCCCGAGTGCAAGGTGAAAGGGAGAAACGTGCTAAGCGAAAAGCACGTCAAACGAATCCTTTACAGGACCATCTTCCATCTGGTAACCTGTGTCCTCACTGTGGGAAGCTGTGTGGATCTAGAATTGGCCTCCACAGTCACTTACGGACCCATCGCTAGAGTCTACACAATTTTCTTTAGAATTTCCTACTTTTAAAATTTCCTTTTTGTAATTTTTTTTAAAAAAATTATCCTGGAAGACAGTCTTATTCGGTCACGAGTGATCGCCTGATGATGATGATGATGATGATGATGATGATGCAGGGCATCTGCTTTGGACCATGGAGAGCTGCTATAGTCAGTGTTGACAATATCAAGCTAGATGGACCCAGTGGTGCAGGTAGGTAATTTTAGGCCCTTGATTTAGGGCACAATCCTATGTATGCTTTAGGCAGAAAAAAGTCCTACAACTCCCAGCAACCCGCAGCATGACTGCGGCATGCTGGGAATTGTAGGACCTTTTTCTGTAAACATGCATAGGATTGTGCCCTTAATGGTCTTGGTGGGGTGGTATAGAGGGCTATATGTATTACTTCAGTTGAGACGCACACAACAAACATTTCTCTTCTACGCCCCAAATGCAATGCCATGCTTTACAATGGCATCTACATTCCTGATATATTACAGCAAAAAACCAACCAACCAAACAAAACCCTTTTAAAACTCAATTAAAGCATCGCACCATCATGACTATGGGAATAAAACGGGGTTTGCTTCTGCTGTACTGATATATTTAAAATAAAAGTGATCAATTGATCATCTGTACACATGTGTATGCTGCCCCCTGAGTAGAAAAGGTTTGCAAAAATAAGAAGAAAGGTTACCCTAGCACACAGAGTCAGCTCTGATGGTTGTAGGCGTAGCCAGACAGAATGCCCAGGCTGCCCCAGGTGCTGACACCAGGCCTATTTGTTGCTGTCATCTTCCGCTGCTCTCTGGGTGGTAATTTGGGGAGAGGAGCTGGGCTGGGGGAGCCTTGGACTTTGGCCCCTAGCTGCACTACTGGATGGACCTATGATTCGGCTCCATACCAGGTAGTTTCCTATGTGCAGGACTGCATCTTAGTGGTAAATTAGCTCAGCTGCTTTTACTACCTGCTGCTGATGTGTAGTTTAGGAGCATAGAAGTAGAGATGAATGTCTCTTACACTCTTGGTGCCAGTTCACCTAGGGAACCGCCGTCTGGCCTGTTTATATTGTAGCCTGTCCCATGCCTTTAGGGTGTTCAGAAACGGGTAGCTGGAAAGCTGGACATCATGGCTGTATGCCTCTTGAGGGCTCTGGCTGTTCCTTGTTCTCTATGTGCCAAGGGTAAAATGTTGTCCGCAGGGGCTCAGGCCCAAGCGGTAAAGAAATGTGCCACGCTTCACTGGCTTTAGTTAATCCTAATCCAATAATCTTCTTCAGTAATTTGATATGTGCCCTGTGCCCTGCGAGGGCCAATGAGACAAAATCCCACCGAAAATTAATTTTGAAAAAAACAAAACAAACCACACACACACAGGCAAAGTCAAAGCTTTAAAAAGAAGAAGAATCATCTCACTTTGAGAAAGATCCTTTATAACACACAGTTGAAAACCTTTGACAGTTAAAAAGTAACGTGCAAAGAAAACCAGTGTGTTTGAGCAGTGGTTTTAGTTGTATTAGAAAAAAAAGCATAACTTAAATAATTAATTTAAAGCATCATTTGGGATTGTGGTTAGCGGGTGCTCCAGCTCTACAAATAAATGAACATGCCAGCATCACCTTGAAGCGAGAGTGGAGTGAGTGCAGCCCTGTAGCCAGGGTGGGGCAAATGGGTGCTCTCCCCCCCCCCCCCGCTGTGCTTCACTTCCCCTCCTAGGATTTTTTTTTTGGGATAATTATCTTTTTAATTTGTGACATGACAATGACAGCCTCCATTTAAAGAATGACAACTTGTTTTATGAATAGGAGCAATTTAAGAATAGGACCCCCCTGAAAAGTTCAGTGAAGGCAGGGTGAGTGCACAACAAAGGCCTCATGTGGAAGAGCCCCCAAAAGTCTGCTCACTCAAGGCTTTCCTTGACTGAGGGCAGATTTTTCACTATCACAACCACCCTATAATTACCGTACTTAGGTGATCCTGAAGAAAACAGCAACATGACCCTTGTAGAGTTAAATATTAGAACTTTGTATTTGGACTTTCCTTTGCTCTGCTTTTCAGTTTCAGTTTCAGTCTTGTTCTTGACCCAGCTGGTGATAAAGAAGCATGTTTGTTTGCCTGCAGTAAGAAGTAAGAGTTTGTTTGTTATGAGGACTAGAGCAGGATTTGGTGCTTATTGCTTAGGGGTGAAATAGATAACTTAAAGTGATCTGGGAAAAAAAATCTACCCTAAGTTACCCTTTACTCTTTTAAAACACTCACTATACTCACAATTGTAGTGGCTATTTCTTCTTCTTCTTGTCTTGAGTACTTTATGGCAAAAGACGAAAAAACCCTATTTATTTATTTATTTAATTTATACCCTGACTTTTTTTCTGCAAGGAACCCAAGTTGGCTTACATTATCTTCCTCCTCTCCATTTTATCCTCACAACACTGTGAGGTAGGTTAGGCTGAGTCAGTGACTGGCCCAAAGTCACCCAGTGAGCTTCATGTCTGAGCGGGGACTAGAAGCTGGATCTCCCGAGTCCCAGTCCAACACTCTCACCACTACGCCCACTGGCCCTAGAGGAACAGAAACACTGCTGTGCATGCTGTCATTAGCTAGGTGTCTGGCTGGCCATCTAGGCTGTAACTGAGGCTTCATTTTTGGTTTTCCCAATGTGTGCAGCTCAGCATGAGGCCTTTTCAGGGTTTCTGGGCAGAAAAATCAACTCAGCAACCAGTAAAGAACCCCAACCCATTTGCTTTCCACAATTAGTTTCCAATCGCTTAGTTATTCCTTTATATAGCAACCAGTTTAAAAGTTTTCCATTGATTGTCCAACAGGAAGGAAAAATCTAAAGGTCGGGAATAAGACTAGAAGGAAGGACCCTCAAGGAAGAGTGGGGGTATTGGCTGGTGCTATGTGCCTCCCCCCTCCCAAATGCCCCACCTTAGAAGTGTGGCTGCCCCACCTAACAAGGAAGACTGGCTACAGGGCTGAGTGAGTGGCCTCCCTCTGCTGGCCTCTTGCCAAGTTCTAGTTAACCTAGTTACAGTAAAGCCATTGTTGTATGTTTAATGGAGCAAGCCCGCAAATCCACACAGTGTTTAGGGTTTGTAAACTAGCAGCTGTCACATGCTGTAGCAGCAATGGCTCCTACATTGTTTGTAAACTAGCAGCTGTCACATGCTGTAGCAGCAATGGCTCCATTACCTGCTATTGGAGGGGGTGGGGAGGAATACAGGAGACATGTCTAATGCTGAGACCATTCAGGAATAAAGGAAGATCTGTGCAGGAGTTGTGCTGTTACTGGATATTTGGAGGCACCTACTGGACGTTAGAATGGTGTGGCCTGGGCCAGGGTGGCAAAGGTATCCACTTCTGCACTGACTGCAAGGGGATTACGCAGAATATTCTTCAGTAAACTAAGGGACTATTTATATTATCAGCATAAGTGCCAATGGAAACAGCTTTATTTTCTGGTACTCGTCCCAGGTGAAATGCTGTCCCCATGTTTGCCTTCTGGGGAGATGCTGGAGATGCCTTTAAAAAAAAATGTTGCCTTTATGTACACATGCACTAGAGTTCTGCAGGTTTCAGTTCCTTATCCCAGGTCTCTAGAAGTTAAATATCTGAGGGGGATACATATTTTCTACTGCATGCATATAAATGGAGACACATGGGCATACAATGCACACTACTTTCTTTTTATGCTTCCTCACCTCCAGAACAACATTCCAAGATAGTAAATGTTGCTGGTTGTATTGGAGTTTAAGCTATTCCATAATTACAATCAGATCTGCTGTGAGATCAAACCATAAAACGTTCATATGAAATGGTTGTAGTCCGTTTACTCACACGTCTGCTTCTGAATCCACTCTAGGATCGCCTGCTGTTGAGTAAATGCATGTAATGTACAGTAGGCAGAGTAAAGCACTTAGCAGTGTGTGTGTGTGTTTGAGGTAGTGATCCTTGGTGTGAGAGAATAAGTGTTACAAATAGTCAAGTGTCACTATTTGGATCTGTAAAGTGTTGGAAGGTATAGTTTCCTCAGGATAACACTCCCTGAACTCAATTTAGCGCCTTTGGTTTGTTTACATATTTAAGGGGTAAATCAGAGGTTGAAGTGAGTTGAAATAACCCTTGGCAAGATTAGTGCCTCTCTAGTCCAACATTCTCTTCCTACTGTGGCCAACCAGAAAGGGAAGCCCACAAGTAGGGCATGAGTGAAATAGCACCCTCCTGCTCATGTTCCCCAGCAACTGGCACTGAGAGGCCTACTGCATCTGATAGCAAACATAAAATATAGCCATCATGACTAGCAGCCATTGATAGCCTTATACACCATGAATTAATCTAAGACTGTTTTAAAGCTGCCCAAGTTGGTGGCCAACACTACATCTTGTGGTAACTTGCATAAACAAGCCCTAATGACACGACTTTATTTATTTATTTATTATAACATTTATATCTCACCTTCCTCCAAGGAACCCAAGGTGGTTTACATAATAATCCTTCTTTCTGTTTTATCCTAGATTAAAAGATAGGTTAGGCTGAGAGTCAGTGACCGACCCAAAGTCACCCAGGGAACTTCATGGCCGAGTGGGGACTAGAACCCAGATCTCCTGAGTCCCAGTCCAACACTCTAACCACTACACCATACTTAAAACTGAAAATGGTTTTAAATGATGGGAAAGCTGAAAGTTAAAGGGAAAACAAGTATAAATATAAAAACTTAAAAACTGCCTGACCAAAGGCCAGTGGTCTGTCTGAGTATATTTTCATACATACTCGGCTGAAGTGTCCACAGCCAAGACCAAGCTGTACTGTAATCCATCATGACCAGTGAGCTGGGAAGCCATGTGTAAACTGCCCCTCTACTGCTTACTATACGGCATTGCAGGCCAAGTCATGATCTAGTGTGGTTCAATTAATAGAGAGCTGAACTTGCGCCTAGCAGAAATAGATTCCAGGTCTATCTTTTGTATGTCACTGTGGTCTTCGGAACAGCACTCACAACCTCATTCCTCTGTCATGACACCGGGAGTATGCATCTAATGACCTTTTGCAGATAACTGTGAGGACAAACACAAAGCAAACTGATAAGTAGTAGAAGTAGAAGTAGTAGTAGTAACTCACTTCAATTCAGGTGCAGGCACATCAGTAGTAAATGCACAAAATCATTGTGGGTACCGTCCTGCTCCCAGCAACCTCCGATTGTTTATTTTGACTTCTATGAACGTTGACCCCGTTCATAAGAAGCTACTTCCACTTCCAGACTTTTCTTGGTTTTTAGGCACTTAGGGCACAATCCTATGCATGTTTAGACAGAAAAAAGTCCTACAACTCCCAGTATGCCCCAGGCAGCATGGCTAGCTGGGGCATGCTGGGAGCTGGAAGACTTCTTTCTGTCCAAATGTGCATAGGATTGCACCCTTACCCCCTATGAATTTGCAGGGTAGGTATTTTTAAAAATATTTTCTCTTTGAATCCCAGAACTATGACCTTCAGGGGAAAAAAACCAGCAGTTAGCTCAGCAAGCTGAGCCTATGTGTGGGTGGAGGGGATGTGTGTTTTTTTAAGTAGAGATAGAGGTCTTGGTGCCAGTATCTCTATTTTGAGCTCTTCCACTGGCTTGGCAAACCTCTTCAACTGGTGTGTGTACTTCAGTTTCCCTTTTTGGTAAGTGAAATAATAAACCTGACCATAAGGGTTTTGTGTGGCCTAATATTTTGAAGAGAACATTAAGGCCTGTCTGGACCCCTACTCTGAGAAACAGCCTGCACTCGGACTCTGATGAGGAGGAGCTGGCCAGATCCACCACACCAATGGCACTGGAGGCAGAAGTCTGGAAATGAACTCAGGCCCCAATATTATGATCGCGCTGGAACCAGTTGGAACAGATGACCTTGAGCCAAGGACTCTTGAACCAGGACCTCAGGAATTCATACACACAGAGCAGCCTTCTCCAACCTGATGCCCTCCAGATGTTTTCGACTTCAACTAGCATCAGTGCCAGCCAGCAGGAATGCTGGAAGTTGTAGTCCAAAACATTTAGCAGACATCATGTTAGGGAACTCTGCCTCAGAGTCTGCCCTCCCTCAAGGAACTGACCCTATCCACACCGAAGACCCATACCCTTATCTTGACCACTGAAGACAGGCAACTGGAAGGAATCCTCTGAGGCTTTAAACCCTTTAAGGCTTTCCACTCCTCAAGGAAAGGGCAGAGCCTGGGGTGAGTGATCTGGACCTGGAGGCATTAAAGCTTTCAGTGAAGCCCTAGATGTTGTTGGAGCAACTTGCTCACTTGAAGCCAGGGCTGGCATGAAGGGTAGATATGGTTGGGCATGTGCCAGTGGTCCACATTCCAGCAGAGGTCCCCTGACAAGAGGCCCTAGAGTTGCTTCTGCACTTAACCATTGCAACCTGCTTGTTCACCTGCCTCTCGCTCTGACTTGGACAACGGTGGTGGTGGTGGTGGTGAGAAGGAGGAGCAGTAGATGCCACTGTCTACTTGCTCACTGGCTCTCTGCCTGTCAAACAAGCAAGCAGTAGCAATGATGAGAGAGGGGGGGAGGAGCAAATGCAGCTGGTGACAATGGCAGTGAGAAGGTAGACTCACTGAGGGAAGGGGGCCATTCAGGGTGTCTTGTCCAAGGGCCCTCAGAAACCTGGAGACAGCACTGCTTGGAGTTTTCTGTGGTGCTGCTTTGCTTAGCCACCCCATGGGCTTCTAGTCAAGGTCAGGACAGGACAAGGCTCTTGAATGAAATGTGCTAATGAAATATGGGGTGGGGGGAAGCAGAGTGAAAAAGCTAGTTCAGTGAGGACAAGGTCAGGACAGGTTGGAGCCATGGACTTCTTCCTGTCCACATGAAGGACTGGTTGATGTCTCCGTCCAGAGAGAAGAAGCTGCCAAAGGCGGCAACATTTAATCACTCACTGAATGTTTTGCCAGGATGTCTGAATGCACATCCAGCCATGATATCTGTGGCTTGACCTTGCTCAGTTTTCCATGGCCTGATGAAGAGGGTGATTGTCCAAAACTTGCTCATTTCAAATGTGTGGTTAGGCCAGTAAAAGGGATCACACCTTTAGCGCCATGTTTTAAAATTATTATTTTTGTAAAATGTTTGGGAAATTATGTAATGGGGAAGGCTGAAATAAAAGGCGAGGGTTTTTTTCTTTCTTTCTTTGCTCTGCATTTCAGAAAGAATACTGGACGCCATTATTACAATGTCAGTCCAGGGTCAGTATCAGAAGCTGCGCCTGCGAGAGACTGAGACAGACAATGAATGAAGACTAGAACGCGTATTTGCAAAATACATGTACATGCTTGATGGTAAAGTGTGCTGTACTTTTTCTTTTCTTTTTTTAAAATAAGTTTTCATCTACTGTATAGAAAACCTAAAGTTGGAGTTGGGGGAAAAGAGAGCTGATTTATAACCCCCTTTTTGATGTTGGTTCTGCAGTTAAATTCAACTGTTCTTTTAAAAGCCTGGCTTGGATTTGGGTTATAGCGATCTAGTCTTCTGGGACAGTTTGTTATGAACTAGATTGATGGCATAGCTGTGACCGCCAGTGCCATCCCCTGTGGCTCAGATGCATTTTCTCTTCTGTCCTTTCTTATTTTGAATGGCATTTATTCATAACTGGCTGAAGATCTTCCAAGTGTGATGGATGGTGGAGAAGGGTGGAAAGTCCTTTCCCCAACTCTCCTCCCCACCAGCACTTTACCAGTTACCAAAGAGCATCCATGTAGTATGTCAGGCTAGGACCACCAGAGAGACCCGGCTTAAAATTCCCCATCCAGCCATGCAGGGTGCTCTTGGGCCAATCAATCTCTCTCAGCCTGGCCTACCTTACAGGGTTGTTGTGAAGACAAAATGGGGCGCGGGGGGGAATGATGCGCACCACCGTGAGCTTCTTAGAAGAAGAGCGGGATAAAAATGTAATTAAGCAAACACATTGAGGCGCTCTTTTAGTCTGTAAAGTGTAACCACCACTTTCTGGAATGCTGAATCACAAACTTCTGTTGAAACAAACAAAAAACCAGATCCAAAAGTAGCTTGTGATGTGGCATACATGTAGTTGTCTTGAAGATTAAAGAAGAAGGGGGGGGGGAAGCAGTGCGTGTGGATAGAGAATCTGTCTGTGAGATTTTCTGGATCTCTGCCACTGCTTTCTATGCTGCTCCTCTAGATTTCAACAGACAATGTTACTGAATATTTCCTATCAGGTAGTGCGTATAACATTTAGAAAAAGCAATGCCATGTCTCAAATCTATCTGGTAAAATACCTGATCTAGAAGCTCTTCCGCCTGAGTTGTGGAGACTCTCTGTAGTACTCAGTGGTGAGGGAAATGCAGTCTGCGCTCTGCTCTGGGGTTGAACCTTGGAGTTGAAAACAGATGCCAGGGTTGAGCCCTGATGAGTTGTCCTGGCACAAATGAAGTCCTGCCAACAGATGATTCCTTCCAAATGTTGCCACTGTTCTGAACTGGGAAAACAAGAGCCATTGCTCATTTGTATATGTTTATTTCATTTAATTATGTGCAATGCTAAAATCATCCATGGTCTATGCTGGGGGGGGGGGAAACAAAAAATCTGTTTAAGTCTTGTTATTGTTTTTAAAAAGGAAAATCGCCAGGCATGTTTTCTGCTGTTTATATGCAACCCTAAATTCTGCCCTAGATGGGAGCTTTTGTTTCACAGCAACAAAATGCACATGCACTTGTGTAACCGAATGGATAAAAGAAACTGTCCCAGGATAACGAAGGCAATTCATGTAACTGAACTTATACTTTTTGAATGAAGTTTATTATTGTGCTCGTTTATTCTGTGCCTGTTCTGTGAGGCTGGTGTTGGCCTTATCCTCTTGCTGGAGTTTGCTGGTTCAATTAACCCGCTTGTTCTCCAAGCTTCTTGCTTAATCCTTTTGGGAGAACATCATTCTTTGGAGCAGTGTTCTTTTAAACTGCTGTCCACTAGCTATTGAAATGACATTTACAGTTCACCCTTGCCCTATTGAAATGGCCTGTGGCCCGTGTCAAGGCTTTCTTGCTTGAACTTACCAGCAAAAATATCCTCCATCCCAAGAGTCTTAAAGAAAGAAATCATGTCTTTAGTTGACATTTGCACAAAGAGTTACTGTTTTGAGCAGTAATCCTTAGAACACATCATCATCATCATCATCGTCATCTCACTATATAATGTTCTACATCATTCATACAACATTATGGGCGGGTTTGCATGACACCCTAAACCCCTTGGGAATTTTAGCCATGCACTATGGCTAAAATTCCCCAGTGCCCGGCAGTGCCTCCTCCTCCCCCCCTTCCACCCTCAGTGCTCCCGCCGGTATCCCAGGGCACACTGCGGGAGCACTGAGGGAAGCGGAGTGAGGATGACAGCTGCCGCAAAGTGCTCAAGCGGTGGCAGCTGTGCCCAGCAAGGGGAAGGGATGAACCTTTTGGCTGCAGCATTGGTGGTGGGTGGGAAGGAGCTGCTGGGCTTCACTTCCTCTCAAGGAAGCAAAGCCCAGCGGGCCTTGCCTGGCCACACGCCACCTCCCCAAGCTCCGAACAGGGGTTGAATAGGCGGCACGCGGCAGACCCTAGCGGCTTCCCCCCCACACACACTCCTGCTGATGCCAGGAGAGTGGGATTGCTCATGAGCAATCCCGCTCTCCCGGCATCAGCAGGAGTATGGGGAGGGAAGCCAATGACAGCCACACCAAATGCTGCTTTGGCACTTTGAAGGTTGTCATCGGCTGGAGCCCCTTGGCCAGAGCGGCAACCCTTTTTTGCTGCTCTGGCCAAGGGGCTCTATACCCTGTTGGCTTGCCCATGGCTTAGCGTGTCTTCCAGGTTCGGATGACACACACACTAAGCCAGGGAGGGTTTGCCAAACCACAGGGCAAGCCATGGCTTCGCAGGGTGGTTAAGAAGCCACCCTAGGGTGGCTTCTAAACCACCCCATGGGAAGAGCGCTTTGTTCAGATGATACGCTAAGCCACCGTGGCTTCAAAGTCACGCTGGCTTAGCATGTAGTGCGAACCCAGTCTATATGTGTATGCCTGTCTTTTCTTCCTAAACGGTTTCACTGCTAGAAGTAGGAAAGGTGTTTTCAGAAACAGAGGTAGGGTTAGCTAATAGGCTGTATTTAAGGAACTAGTGATCTTTTACCTGGGAGAAGGAGTCCCCCCACACCATGTCCTTTTCAGCTAAAAACTGTGAGTATTGTGAGACAGCAGCAACTAGTAGAATAATCACTCCTTCTCCTTTCATCTCACTTACATTTGCATGTTTACAACTACCACCTGGAAGTGAGGGCCAAACTAGATGTTACCTAGCAGGGATGTATAACAGTGTCATCATCATCATCATCATCATCATCATCATCATCATCATCATCGAAAAGTAGCCATGGGAAGCTGTGATCAGAAGTGGGTTGGGTTAATTAATTATTTTCCTTTGTTCATCTTTCTGGTCGAAACTCTGTGCCTCAGTACATTCCATCTTTGTCTCTTTTTTTCCCCATGGGCAGAAATGCGGCTGTCTGTATGAGAGAGAGTTTGAGCAGAAAAAGAACTGGGGAAGAAAAGGTTAAGGAGCTCTTCTTCTCTCAAAGTTTCAGCTGCTGCTTCTTCATTTAAAAAACAAACAAAACACCAGATGGAGATTGGGAGACTGTTAACATACTTTTGCCATGCAGTGTCTAGTTTGACCCTGACGTGCAGCTACTAAGATAATTCAAACCATTGCCTTGCAAGCAAGGTGCTCTCACTTCAAACTAAACTGCTTACATGTTTGGAGGAATCATGGGCGAGGGACAACAATTGCCCTGCATAAAAGAGAGCCTGAAAGTCAGCCAGTGTGGAGTAGTGGTGAGAGTGTTGGACTGGGACTCGGGAGATCCGGGTTCTATTCCCTGCTCGGCCATGAAACTCACTGGGTAACTTTGGGCCAGTCACTGACTCTCAGCCTAACCTACCTCACAGGGTTGTTGTGAGGATAAAATGGAGAGGAGGAGGAGGAGGAGGTTTATGTAAGCCGCCTCGGGTTCCTTGCAGAAAAAAAGGCGGGGTATAAATATAAATCATCATCATCATCATCATCATCATCATCATCCTAGTCTGACCCTGCTCTAGAACTCTGCAGGCCATCGTCCCTTTCCCCAGAGGACTAACATATATAGGCAGAACAGGTTGAATAAAGTAACTCCATTAAAATGTATATGCCCCCCATAGGTTGAGGGCTCATACATCTATTTATAACCCATGTGGCCCAGTAGTTATGAGAAAGACATCTGAATGTGAAGTCTCTGATCCAGATGTCACCTGGCTAGCAACCCCAGCCAGGGGAGGCTGGTGGCTCCTATTTCGGTGGGGCTCCTTTTCCATTGTAGGTTTTGAGGTTTTTGGAGCTTCATAGGAGATATCCATGATGCTGAACTCCATCCACACAATAGGTTCACCACCGTGGAGCACCATGGATATCTTCTATGAAACTCCAAACAAAACCTGTAAAACTTGCAATGGAAAAGGAGCCCCTCTGAAATAGGAGTCACCAGCCTCCTTGTCCCCAGCAAATGTGAACTCCATAGGTGGCCTGAGGCCTGAGGCATGCCACTATCGCTTAGCCCTGGGGTCTCCAATGGGGTGCCCTTGGGCACCAATGTACCTGCAGACACCTTTCTTGGAGCCCACCAGGCTTCCTGTCCTCCTGATTTTCTTTTGATTAAAAAAAAATATTTTTACTTAAAAGAAATAACTTGGAGGCTGACATGATGCAAAGTGATACATCAGACTCTCGTGCCATCTTTATTTCCATGAGTGCCTCTAGGCTCATGTGGGCCTGTGAGGGATTGAGGCCTACACAGGATTGGGTTTGTTGAGGCCTACACAGGCTTCAGTTTGTTGAAGCCTGAAGGCCCAAACACTTCCCTCGAGTAGTGAAGCCTGAAGGCCCAAACACTTGGATGGGAGGGGGAGTTTGAGAGTTTTAAGTTACCCAATAGAAGTTAAGAATTAGTTCTCCTGTGCAAGGTCACATGGTTATAACCTTCTAGTCCTGGGAAGACTATATATGTGGGGTGTGGTCAGCTAGCAGTCAGTGTTTGTGCTGGGAGAGAGCTAGAAGCAGCAGCAGAGAAACAGCAGAGAGAAAGAGAAACTGGCTGGCTGGCTGGCTGCATAGGATATAGGTAGTCTGAAGTTAAATAGAGACCATTGGATTGTTTGTTTGTTTGTTTTATTTTATCATACTTGCTTTTGAATTAGAACCACTCTATTAAGTAAAGACCCTAATATTAATAGTAAAGTGTTGTTGTTTACCCTGGAGTTTGGAGTGACTTATTCACCACGTCTACAGCCTACACCCACGTTATTAGAAGCTGTAAAAGGACTTGATCTCCTGGAACGGGAGGGGCTTTGAGGAGAGGCATAAATCTCCCAAAGGCAGATCAAGGGGTCCCTGCAGTAGCGGAACCTTGACAGGGCCTCAATAGACTTTCTTAGAAAGTCAAAATGGTGTGTGGCTGCAGCTCAGTACTTCATTTTAAAGCAGGCCCAAGTGCTCAGAAAAAAAGAA
The DNA here is from genome assembly GCA_021292165.1 of Shinisaurus crocodilurus. NCBI lineage: Eukaryota > Metazoa > Chordata > Lepidosauria > Squamata > Shinisauridae > Shinisaurus > Shinisaurus crocodilurus. The sequence goes on along the minus strand of CM037876.1, from coordinate 282,160,487 downwards.
AAAAGAACATTGTGGAGTGGTAGGGATCATCCTGGGGTGTGTGTTTTGCCTGTGCTGTGTCTGTAGGTAATGTTTTGCCTGTGTTGTTTTTGTGTGTGCGGTGTGTGTGTGTGTGTGTGTGTGTGCATGCATCTGTATATGTGTGTGTTTCTCTGAGCATCAGTTTTATTTATTATGCTTTGTGGGGGCAAATACTTGATTTGGCATTTGGGGCTCAGACCCCACCTCTGCCTTGTACACAGTTTCTTGTCCAAGTTACTTGTCTCAAAGCCTCATGAGTGTGCCATTTGTGAGATGGGTGTTGGAACAGAAAACTGGGCTCAAAAGAATGGTTTTGTGTTGTTGAACCTAGACTCCTCATCTGCCTCATCCCTCATCCTTGTTATTGGGCAAGTTACTTTTCTTTTAGCGTCACCAGTTTTTGTTCTGGGAACTGAGTGTTTTGTGACTGACCATGCACTCCATGGCAGCCATTTTGTGAATGGGCAAGCCCCCATGGCAGCCAGTTTGTGAGAGTGCCCATGGCACTCTCATTCATCCAAAGGTGCTCACCTACCCTGAAAGGCTGGGGGGGCCTGACTTAGCCTCACCCCAGATTTGACTAGTTTCTTGGGAGGTAAGTGATGTACACACTACATCTTCAATTATTATTTCCAGCCATAGCACAGGACTTGGGTTAATGCCGTCACTGTGCTAAAGCAACTCTACTGCAACTTAGAAAATTAACAGGGTGTCTCTCATTTTGATTTATTCCCCTGCCTCTCCCATACTGAAACATCATCCATGTCGTTCACAGGATTTATGTAACCACTGCTAATTTCTTCTTACTGTTGTTGAGTTAAACCAATGAGCCCTTTTGAAAGACAGAAAGAAAAAAAAATGTGTTTTTTCTGTGTGTGTGCATGGAAAATATAAGAGTGTAGAAGAAGCAAACATCTCATTTTCCATTTGGCACTTCCTACCTAGTCTATTTACTCGCAATTTCTATTCCATCTTCTCCTTGGTAAAATGTGTAGTACAGCCTCCAGCACTGTAATTTTGCTGTTATGATTTGCATTCCGTGCATTTTTCACTCCTGTTTACTAGATGAATTTTCTCATAATATGCAGGCTTTACGGAGCAGGGAGAACTACGCAAAGCTTAATCTGAGCCAGGGCTCAACTCTGTTGACCCTGTTTTCAACGCCAGGGCTCAATCCTGAAACAAATCATAGAAGCGTAACTCATCTAGCCTGAGCCTCTGCTCAATGCAATGCAGGATGCAGCTACAGCATCCCTGACAGATGGACATCCAGCCTCTGCTTAAATACCTGCAGCGAAGAAGAGCCCACCACCTCCCGAGGCAGTCCGTTGCCCTGTCAGACAGTTCTTACTGTTAGGACGTTTCTCCTAATGTTTAGCCAAAATCTACTTCCTTGCAATTTCCACCTGTTGGCAGCGGCACTCCCAGGGCAGAACCTCCAGGTGGTCCAGGGGCCCTCACAGCCCAGCCCCCAGCCCCCGCCCAAGTGACACTAGCAATGTCTTCTTTCTATGTCTGGTATGTTCCTTTTTTCTTTTTCCAGGGCAGGTGCGCTGCTGTGGAGTGAGGCTCCACAGTTGCACCTGCCTTCTTCATGTCCTAATCCCAGAGTGCCTCTGGGACCCGTGTAGGGTCTAGAGAGTCACTCTGGAAAATGAAGTTGGTGGGCGCCACTGTGGAGCTTTGCTCTGTAGTAGTGTGGCTGCAATGTAGAATGTGTTAAAAAGAAAAGAAGAAGACAGAAGAAAAGACTGCTGCCACCGCCACTACTGGTGTCCCAGTAAGCAGGTTGGTGCGTTAGATGAACAGGTCCACACTTTAAAAGTGTGGAGCCAGCAAACTCATCAACTTATGTAAAGAGTTTTAAAAAGAAGAAAAAGGGACCTCTTCAATTCTTTCCTGCCACCTGGTAAGGCAGAGGGGGAGGGAACAAATGGGTCCCCTTT